>OY728150.1:679258322-680458322 GCA_963277665.1 Viscum album
ACCTTCAAGAGAATGTATAAAAATTATTAGTAATATTTCATTCCTATTCTTCAAACCAATTATCCATAATATTTGATGGAATTGATAAAAATTATTTTCCATGGGTTCCAAGATACATTTTTGGTAGTCTTTGTGGAATAAATCCTCATTTAATCTACATCGGAAGATGATAATGTGAATCATCAGATGATTGTTCAGTGTTTGATGATAAATCAACGAATTTATGACAAGTATTTGAAATGTGATATATGGATATAGGAATTGATGTTTGTGGGACATATGGTGTTGGAATAGGGTATATTAGTTGATCCTGAGAAAGTGAAGGCCGTTATGACATGGAAACAACCACAACATGTCTTTAAGATTCAGATCCTCTTAGTCTAAGCCAAATATTATCTCCAATTTCCTAATGGACTTATCAATGATGGATTCTCAGATGATAGCACATACATGGAAGGGAGTAACATTTTTTTGTGATGATAAATATCACAAAAAAAAATTTGAGTTCAAAAATCATTTGAAACTACACAAGTGTTGACTCTTTAAGAAGTTAGGTAGGGATGAGTGGCCTTTTATGATGCACTGGGTTCTTTATAGTCTATGTTCCTATACAAGATAGTTATGTTGTTTATTATGGATCTCATTAGCATAAGTCACATGAAAATAATTATGTGACCCATGACCATGAAATTTCATTTGTAAGGGATGTACTAATGGTTTGGAAGAATTACCTTTATGGAGAAAAATTTATCGTGTATTATGATCATAAGATATTGAGTTATATATTCTCTCAAAATTATTTGAAAATCCTACTGCGGAATTGGGTGGAATTTCGTTAGTATTTTTATTTTGACATTGCCTATACCTTAATTATAGGGAATAAAATTTCAGATTCATTAATGATGAAACTACAGACCCATAACAAAAAATAATCATCATAAGAGTTGAATTTTATGGCTTATTTGCATATATGAATATATGAGTACATGAAAATGTTGATAATGTTTCCTTGTCTTCTAATCATTTCAAATTAGCTATTCCTGAATTTATTTTATTGGAAAAATTGCATGATGATGTGTATCATATCATTTCATACTATCTATATGGTGGGGATACAATTTCATAGTGGTTATTCTTCAAAGAGTGAATTTTATTCTATTGGAATCATTTTATGGAACTGTCTTTGATAATGAAATTTGTGATGATGGATTGAAATAGTTATCACAAGGTAGTTCAACCAGGAACCTCAATGATATTTTATTACATGCAGTAACATTTATGGTGGGTATGTATAAGATGTGTAATTTCAGAGTTTTTTCTCATTGATAGACACACCACCTCGTTAAGGATGGCCATCATAAACATTTATGTTTTCTCCATCCACTTATGTCCCTAAATGGAAGTGGGAAAATGTATCTGTTGACTTGTTAGTTTGGATTCCATGTTCCTAAGATAGAGGAATGTGATATGGGTTGTGGTTGATAGGCCGATGAAATCGAATTACTTCATAATCATTCGTGATAGAGCCAAAGTTCAGGGGTTAGGAAATATCTATGTGAAATAGATTTTAAATTTATATGGAGATAGATATAATATAGTATCTGATAGGGATCCTTGGTTCACTTATTTTTTTATAGTGACCTTCATGAGGCACTATGATCTCATGTCTATTTGACATTGGTATACCATCCATAGTCATATTGCTAGATAGAAAGACCAATATAGATTCTTGAGGATATGATTTGCGCCACTGTTCTGAACATTGATGGACCATTGCCTAATAATTTGGCCCTTGTTGATTTTTCTTATAATAATAGTTACCTAGTCATAATTATAATTTCTCTATATGTGGCCTTGTAAGGTAGAAACTAAAAATCTATATTGTGATGGTCAGAAATTTGGGATTTTACCTTGGTTGTACAGATTTTAGTCTAAAAAACGATAGTGATGATTTAGTTGATTCATCACCTAATGGTGATGGCACAGTACTGGTAAAATTCCTATTCTTATCATGGCCATATTCTACTTTATATCTTAATTGGTGGCTCTGTTTTCTTGAAGGTTTTACCGCGGTTGGGTCATTTATAGCTTGGGATGAAATGGAATATTTCTCCTCATTTATTTGAGCTTTTCATGCTATTGATTTGTTGGGGAACAATACATATCATTTAGCACTACCAACATAGCTGACATTGATACATGACAAGTTTCATGTATATAATCTTTAAAGTATCCATTTTATCCATCTCATATTCTGAGATAAAATGATCTTATAGATAATCCATTTCTATCTATTATTAAAAATCCAGTTAGGTTAGTTGGTCCAGAAACCAAGGTATCGTGTGGTCTAAAGACCCGTAAAATTCAAGGGAAATTTTTTCTTAATTTTTTTTTTTTTGAATTTTACAAGAACACGGTTTCTGACGGCACCTGATTCCGAGGCCCGGAGTGTCCGGAATAAATTTACGAAGTTTGGCTCGGGTACGTTCAGTGAACGAACGAGCAAGAATTTCTAACTTTTGATCCGGTGCTCGGAATTGAAATATGAGGACACCGATGAACTCGCAGCGCCGATATTCGCTTAAGGAGAACTTTTCCGAGGTTGCGTTTAATGCGTAATGAAAGTTAGTTTTGGGAAAAATTATAAGAAGTTAAATAAAATGTGGAAACACATTTTATTTTTAACTTTTTGGTTAACTTCTCCCAAAGGGAGTTAGGGGTGGGACCCACATCCACTTAACCTCCCTTGAGAGGATTAAGTGTGGTGGGGCCAACACAAACCCTAACACTCCATCTTCTCTTTTTAAACTCCCTATAACTCCCCTTTAATTAACATGAAAACTTGGTTAATTAATTGAGTTGAGTTGTTTGAATTTCAAACCTTTGAAATTAATGTTGTTAATTGTGTGAATAAAATAACCCTTAGCTTATTTTATTTTGGTTGGTCTCCTTAGCCATCTTGAGAGGTTTTGAAGAATTCTCTCAATCTTCTTCAAAATTTGACGAAGAACGCAAATAACATTCGGACATCGACGAAGAAAGCCACGTTCTCGGGAACCGTCTTCCGCGACGCCATACCCGCGACACCGACGACGTCTCCTTCTGCGTCATCTCTTCCGTGACGGTTTCCCGCGACGAAATCGCCGTCAAAGAGCTTTGAATCCTTGCTTCACGACATCGACGTACCTTTTCCGCGACGCCGACCACCGCGACGCTCGTCTTCCGCGGGTCGTTGATGAACATCGTTCTTGAAACTGATGTAGGGGTTTGTTGTTGTTTATTTATTTATTCTGGTTCTTGGTTCTAGCATGACAATCTTGAGAATAAATGATTATGTGATATCTTCTAACGAGAGAGGGGGGGCCGGACTGCACAAACACGGTTGAACCCCCCTCCTTTTCTCTTGAATGTTTCTTGCGGATGAAACGTGATGGCGTGGTGTCGTCGCACCACGCAGATATCTTTCGACAATTATTGTGCCGCGCCGTCGCGCCGCGCCGTGGAAAGATTATCATTAACGCGACGTCGTCACGCCACGTCGAAGGAAACCGAAGGCGCCGCGGCCGGAGCAGGGCCGCGGCGGAGGGGCGTGGTGTCGTCGCACCGCGCCGGACGACGAAGGCCATGGCCGGTTCCGGGCCGCGGCGGAATGTGAGGGCCGACGGCCAGCCTGGCTGCCGGTGCCGGAAGACGGAAGAGGACTGGCCCTTGTCGGTCCTGTTGAGCAGAAGCCGGCTGCCCAAGTCGGGCCGGCCGGAATGGTGAAAACCTGGGGAATTAAATTCCCCCGGGCTGCTTCTTTAGCCCCCCCATGAAGGGAGGGGGCCAAGGTTACAAAGGGGGTGCAACGCCCCCCCCCCCCGGTTTTCTCGAAGTTAGGCCCCCCACGTGATGGGGGGGACGTTTTTTTTCAAGACGCGACATCCAGCCGCGCCGCCAGGTGAGGAAGGGCGGGGATCTTTCCCCCCGCGCGTGGCACCCGAGCGGCGCCTAGGCCGCGCCGCCGTGCCGGGCTGGGTCGGGCCATGTCGGCCCGGACCCGGACCCCCCCATTTTCGAATTGACTTCGGTCTTTTGCCCATAACATGAGCTACGAATCTCCGATTGACGAACCGATAGCGGTAATGAGATCCTTGGATCTATATGGTCGTTTCGGTATATCGCACTCAAGGTTTCGGAATACTTTGAGTTCGGCCGGGTTGGTTCGTACACGAAACCAACCGGGCCCTCAGAGCGGAAACACTCATATCTTGAGCTACGGACGTCCGATTGACGTGCCGTAAGCTTTGTTGAGTTCCTATTAGTGAGATGGATCTTTTGGAATACTCCACCCGAGGTTTGGATGCAGGTGGAGTACGGACGGGTTGGTTTTGCCTTAAAAACCAACCGGGCCCCTGGGACGAAAAAGTCAATAACCCTCAGACCGGTCATCTGATTGACGCGCCATCTGTTACGTTGAGTTCCTGTTGGTGATACGGAACTTTTGGATACATCGACTTTGGGCATTGTGATTTTTGATGTATCAGCCTCTCGGCTCGTGGAGTGGACCCTCCCGAATGAGCTTGTTGTGTGCGGGAACCCTAGTGCTGGTTGCGACTGCTACTGTGACGACGACGATTGTGCAGGGATCCTCAGTGGACTACGACGATGAAGACAGCTGGTCTTGTATTCTATGTGGGTCCTAGCTATGCTGGCCTTGTATCCTATGTGGGTCCCAGCTTAGATGATTCAATACTGGTCTTGTATTCTATGTGGGTCCCAGTATAGATGAATCGATGAAGACATTTGGTCTTGTATCCTATGTGGGTCCTAGCTGTGCTGGTCTTGTATCCTATGTGGGTCTCAGCTTAGATGATTCAATACTGGTCTTGTATCTTATGTGGGTCCCAGTATAGATGAATCGATGAAGACAGTAGGTCTTGTATCCTATGTGGGTCCCAGCTTAGATGATTCAGTATCAATGTCTGATCATCTCTTTCACCTTATCGATGATGTATACCTGTGTGAGCTGAATCCTGTTGCTTTCCTGTGTGGATTGTGTTGTGCTATCCTGTGTGAATTTCGTTTTTCTTTCCTGTGTGGAATACATATACTTTCTTATGTGGACTGAGTTATACTTGGGCTCGGAGGTTAGAGCGTATTGGAATTGATGACTTAGGTATATGTATGGGCATATACCTAAGTCGTGTCAGATGTTATTTTATGTTTGTATCTCACCTTTGTGGTTTATCCTTTGTGGATTTTGGGAGACCATCAGGGGTCTCGGGGTCCCTACTGAGTAGCTTATACTCACCCCTGCATGGGTTATGCCTGCACTACGTTGTGTTGGTTGCAGACGATGGACAGCGTTGATCATGGTTGAGGCTTGCAGAGCAGGACAGTACCTAGAGGTGGACCACTGGGCGGGTCGTGCTCGGAGCGGATGGCGGGACCCGAGGAGCAGTGGAGCTATCTGTACCCACCCTTCAGGTGGGATTTCCAGTGGACAGCTCGGTGTAGCAGCTTTTACATTACAGTTGCTGTTTTCCCTTTCGAGTTGTACTTTACTTTCAGTTTGGGTTTGTATACTGGCCCATTTACTTTTCTGCACTTCAGTTGTACTCTGTTTTTACTTAGTGTTTACTTTTCTGCTTGCTTACTCTATAGTTCTTGTTTACTTTTCAAAATCAATGCCTTCCCTTTTTACCGAGATTTATGCCTTGGTGCTAGTCGCCAGCCCCTGGCCTATGGAAGGCGGGCTTGGTGTAGTCACGGCACGGGCCCCGAGGGAGGGTCGTGACAAATTGGTATCAGAGGAGTTCAGTTCTACCGCGAACTCTGATCTTTTCTATGTGAAGCAATAATGTTTAGCATATTGAGTGTGGTTATCAGTTCAGGGAGTCCAGTGTTGGTGTGGCGGTCGACGTATCCGTACACCAGGACCCTGACTACTTATTTCCGACTTAATGCACGAAAACATTGATTGCGTGTGTGTTTCAAAGTTTTCTTTGTGATTACTTTATATCAGCTCACCAGGTATACTGTTCTGACCTTGGCGCACCTGTTTCCTTTTCGGGATGGCCCCACAACGGCAGCCAGCTAGGGTTCCGAGAGTCGAGCGTGACGACAACCCACCGAGCGACGAGGCCTCGGTGTAGGGCCCTTTGTCAGCAGTGGCACCAGCGGTAGCTCTACCTGCCGAGCCACCGATGCTTCCAGCACCAGCCACTGACGATGCACGTCGCCTAGGAGCTCTGTACAAGTTACAGCGCCAGCGACCGCCTAGGTTCCGTGGGGAGGCGGACCCCCAGGCAGCAGAGGACTGGCTGGAGGCAGTGGTACGAGTTTTTAGTCTAGTGAGGACACCTGCAGACCTCCTGGTGATCCTCGCTGCGAGCCTACTGCACGCAGCAGCGGGCCGATGGTGGAGCTTGATGCTCCAGGTGCACGATGAGGCATCTCTACTTTGGACGGACTTCGAAAGCCTCTTCCGCTCGGAGTTCGTCCCAGCCACCCTTCATGCGGTGCGTATCCAGGAGCTTCTTCAGCTGCGGCAGGGCAGCATGACAGTAGCCTAGTACTCGGCGAGATTTACTGATCTCTCGCGCTACTCCACAGATATGGTACGGGACCCATTCTTTCGGGCCTGGACCTTTGAGCAGGGACTGAGGCATGAGATCAGGGCTTTGATGATCTCCCTCAATATTCCGACGCAGGCAGAGGTGTTGGAGAGAGCCCTTCTAGTGGAATGTTTTCTCGCCGAGCAGGCTCCAGTGACAGGGCCCACCACAGGACGGCCTGTAGCAGGGTCTTCTACAGTTGGTAGTAGACAGGTGACGCAGAGGTCCAAACCAGCCAGACCATCAGATGGGCAGACACTGGATGAAGATTCGGGTGTGTGGGGAACACGAAGGAGAGCCAGCTAAACGAGGTTCAGGCATTGCTACGCATGCGGTGGGCAAGGTCACATGGCTCGAGACTGCCCGACTTGTCCTACAGATGAGCAACAGGTGGTAGAGGGACCACCGAGACAGAGTTTTGGCCATGGAGGTCCGCAGAGTGCAGGCGGACGAGGCAGAGGAGCCGGCCGAGCAGTAGATGGTGGGTGACACTTCGAGGTGTTGCCGCCACCACCACCAGGAGGTCCGCCCCGACCGCAGAGAGTTGGTGGACATGGGAGAGCTCAGCTTCAGGTAGTTGAGGCCTTCGATCATGGAGCTCTGTGAGCAAATGGACAGGAGCGAAACTAGTGGATATGTCTTTTGTACTTCTAGTTCCTTGTTTCTATTGTGTAGCGTCTTTGTATTATGAGCTGCAATAATAAAAGACGCATACCTTTGTGATGTTTTCATTCTTGTACTCTTTTGTGTTGTTACTAAGAGGTTCCAGTTTTGACTGTTGACTTGACCCTCACTTGTGAGACATCTATTGGAGGAGACCCAGTTACCACACACTGAAGCCGACAGTGTGACTCAACCCTTGGAGGCAAGAGTAACGGTTGGATCTCTTGGTAGTAGCGTTGAGGCCTTATGACGTCATCCTTGGTATGGATTAGTATCATCCATGTCAGGATTGACTGTATTAGGCAAAGAACGTGGTTCATCCAAGAGATGAGACCAAATTTCTCTTAACCGGCAAAGAAGAAATCATAGCAGCTCTTGTGGGACCAGAGGTGGTCCAAGCCACGACAGAGAAGGTCCAGGTCATCCAGGAGAGGATGAGGACAGCTGAGAGCTAGCAGAAGTCATATGCTGACAAGAGGCGGAGGCCACTAGAGTTCGAGGATAGCGACCATGTCTTCTTGCGGGTCTCACCTCGACGTAGTATACAGAGATTTGGCCGAGGCGGCAAGTTATCTCCGCGCTTCATCGGACCCTTCCAGGTCCTCAGCAGGATTGGCGAGGTGCCTTATCACCAGGCTCTACCACCTCAGTTGCACCGGGTGCACGACGTCTTCCATGTGTCTCAGCTGAGGAGATACGTGCATGACCTGACGCACATCATTGACCATGGGGAGATTGACGTTGACGATGGGGCGAATTTTACGGAGGTCCCGGTGGAGATAGAGGATCGACAGGAGCGGGTTCTACGTGGGCGATCGATTTCTCTTGTGCGCATCAGATGACAGCACGGGAACCTCCAGGAGAGCACATGGGAGCGGGAGGCTCAGATGCATGCTCTGTACCCTCATTTGTTTCCCTAGTTTTGATGTATCATTACGGGGACGTAAAGCCCTGAGGTGGGAGTAATGTAAAGACCTGTAAAATTCAAAGGAAATTTTTTTATAATTTTCTTTGGAAGTTTTCAAGAACGCGATTTCTGACGGCACCTGATTCCGAGGCCCGGAGTGTCCGGAATAAATTTACGAAGTTTATCTCGGGTACATTCAGTGTACGAACGAGCGGGAATTTCTAAAATTTGATCTGGTTCTCGGAATTGAAATCTGAGGACACCGATGAACTCGCAGCGCCGATATTCGCTTATGGAGACCTTTTTCGAGGTTGCGTTTTATGCAGAATGAATGTTAGTTTTGGAAAAAATTAAAAGAAGTTCAATAAAATGTGGAAACACATTTTATTTTTAACTTGTTGGTTAAATTCTCCCAAAGGGAGTTAGGGGTGGGACCCACATCCACTTAACCTCCCTTGAGAAGATTAAGTGTGGTGGGGCCCACACGAACCCTAACACTCCATATTCTCTATTTAAACTCCCTATAACTCCTCTTTAATTAACTTGACAACTTGGTTAATTAATTGAGTTGAGTTGTTTGAATTTCAAACCTTTGAAATTCAAGTTGTTAATTGTGTGAATAAAATAAGGCTTAGCTTATTTTATTTTGGTTGGTCTCCTTAGCCATCTTGAGAGGGTTTGAAGAATTCTCTCCATATTATTCAAACATTGACGAAGAACGCGAATAACATTCAGACATCGACGAAGAATGCCACGTTCTCGGGAACCGTCTTCCGCGATGCCATACTCGCGACACCGACGACGTCTCCTTCCGTGTCATCTCTTCCGCGACGGTTTCCCGCGACGAAATCGCCATAAAAAAGCTTTGAATCCTCGCTTCACGACATCGACGTCCCTTTTCCGCGACGCCGACCACCGCGACGCTCGTCTTCCGCGGGTCGGTAACGAACATCGTTCTTGAAACCGATGTAGGGGTTTGTTGTTGTTTATTTATTTATTCTCGTTCTTGGTTCTAGCATGACAATGTTGAGAATAAATGATTATGTTCTATCGTCTAACGAGAGGGGGGGGGGGGACCGCACAAACACGGCCGAACCCCCCTTCTTATTTCTTGAATGTTTCTTGCGGATGAAACGTGGTGGTGTGGTGCCGTCGCACCACACAAATATATTTCGACAATTATTGTGGGGTGCCATCGCGCCACGCCATGGAAAGATTATCATGAATGCGACGCCGTCATGCCGCGTCGAAGGAAACCGAAGGCGCCGCGGCCGGAGCGGGGCCGCGAAAGAGGGGCACGGTGCCATCGCACCGCGCCTGACGACGAAGGCTGCGGCCGGTTCTGGGCCGCAGCGGAACGTGAGGACCGACGGCCATCCGGGCCGCCGGTGCCGGAAGACGGAAGAGGACCGGCCCTTGCCGGTCCTATTGAGAAGAAGTCGGCCGGCCAAGTCGGGCCGGCCGGAATGGTGAAAACCGGGGGAATTAAATTCCCCCGGGCTGCTTCTTTAGCCCCCCATGATGGGAGGGGCCACGGTTACAAAGGGGGGCAGGCCCCCCCCCCCCATTTTCTCTAAGGCAGGCCCCCCACATGAAGGGGGGGCCGTTTTTTTCCAAGGCGCGGCATCCAGCCGCGCCGCCAGCTGAGGAAGGGCGGGGGCTTGCCCCCCGCGCGTGGCACCCGAGCGGCGCCCAGGCCGCGCCGCCGCGCCGGACCGCACCGACGGCCGGGCCGGGTCGGGTTGACCCGGTTCGGGCCCAACCCAGGGGGGGTCGGGCCGGGTCGGCCCGGACCCGGACCCCCCCGTTTTCGAATCGACTTCAGTCTTTTGCCCATAACATAAGTTACGGATCTCAGATTGACGAACCGTCAGCGGTAATTCGATCCTTGTATCGAGAAAGTCGTTTCGGTATATCGCACTCATGGTTTCAGAATACTTTGAGTCGGCCGGTTTGGTTCGTACACGAAACCAACCGGCCCCTCGGAGCGGAAATACTCATATCTTGAGCTACGGATGTCCGATTGTCGTGACGTCAGCTTTGTTGAGTTCCTCTTAGTGAGACGGATCTTTTGGCATACTCCGCCCGAGGTTTGGACGCCGGTGGAGTACGGACGGGTTGGTTTTGCCTTAAAAACCAACCGGGCCCCTGGGACAAAAAAGCCAATAACCCTCAGACCGGGCGTCCGATTGACGCGCTGTCTGTTACGTTGAGTTCATGTTGGCGATACAGAACTTTTGGATACATCAACTCTGGACTTTGTGACAGTTGATGTATCAGCCTCTCGGCTCGTGGAGTGGACCCTCCCGAACGAGCTTGTTGTGTGCAGGAACCCTAGTGCTGGCTGCGACTACTACTGTGATGACGACGATTGTGCAGAGATCCTCAGTGGACTGTGATGATGAAGACAGCTGGTCTTGTATCCTATGTGGGTCCTAGTTATGCCGGTCTTGTATCCTATGTGGCTCCCAACTTAGATTATTCAATACTGGTCTTGTATCCTATGTGGGTCCCAGTATAGATGAATCGATGAGGACAGTTGGTCTTGTATCCTATGTGGGTCCTAGCTGTGCTGGCCTTGTATCCTATTTGGGTCCCAGCTTAGATGATTCAATACTGGTCTTGTATCCTATGTGGGTCCCAGTAGAGATGAATCGATGAAGACAGTCGGTCTTGTATCCTATGTTGGTCCCAGCATAGATGATTCAGTATCTATGTCTGATCATCTCTTTCACCTTATCGATGATGTATACCTGTGTGAGCTAAATCCTGTTGCTTTCCTGTGTGGATTGTGTTGTGCTATCTCGTGTGGATTTCGTTTTTCTTTCCTATGTGGAATATGTATACTTTCTTGTGTGGACTGAGTTGTACTTGGGCTCGGAGGTTAGAGCGTATTGGAATTGATGACTTAGGTATATGTATGGGCATATACCTAAGTCGTGTCAGATGTTACTTCATGTTTGTATCTCACCTTTGTGGTTTATCCTTTGTGGATTTTGGGAGACCTTCAGGGGTCTCGGGGTCCCTACTGAGTAGCTTATACTCACCCCTGCACGAGCTATGCCCGCACTACCTTGTGTTGGTTGCAGACGACAGACAGTGTCGATCATGGTTGAGGCTTGCAGAGCAGGATAGTACCTGGAGGTGGGCCACTGGGCGGGTCGTTCTCGGAGCGGACGACGGGACCCGAGGAGCAGTGGAGCTATCTGTACCCACCCTTCAGGTGGGATTTCCAATGGACAGCTCGGTGTAGCAGCTTTTACTTTACAGTTGTTGTTTTCCCTTTCGAGTTGTACTTTACTTTCAGTTTGGGTTTGTATACTGGCCCATTTACTTTTCCGCACTTCTGTTGTACTCTGTTTTTACTTAGTGTTTACTTTTCCACTTGCTTTCTCTGTAGTGCTTGTTTACTTTTCAAAGGCAATGCCTTCCCTTTTTACTGGGATTTATGACTTGGTGCTAGTCTCCAGCCCCTGTCCTATGGAAGGCGGGCTTGGGGTAGTCACGGCACGGGCCCCGAGGGCGGGTCGTGACATGTGGGATGAAGAAACCTTTGGTATGTGTGCTATGATAGCATGGTTCTGATTCTCTTGAGATGTGGTAGAGGGAGGTACCGATGATAGGGTAGTTGACTTATCTTTTTGGAATGGATATTTATTTGGCGTCTTTCCTGGGAGATAAATTTTTCATGTTGGGGATCTTGTGACATCTCATTACTCTTATTTTTTCAATGTTTCTAACCTTGTTATGGTTTTTCTTTTTCATTATCTAGTAGGGTTGAGATTTGAATTGATGGATTCCTATAATGGTGAGGTCATATATTAGATGTAATTTCTATCATGATATCTATTGGTTTTATATCTTTCATGATATTGACAAGCCATGTAATATGGTTACACAACGTGTAAACCATAAATGAAAAAAATTATATTTTTTGTCATAAGGTGGTAGTTTTTTCACCGATTATGATAGTTATTAATTATATGATGTGTAATTGGGTTATACACCATGTAATGCCAAGAGAGTGGTTTTATAAATAGGCATCCCAGATAAAGTCATGTTTTTCATCCAGGATTCCTAGTTCTCAACCTAGAGCCTTCCCCAATTTATTTTGGGAGCCTCACACCCATCCATACAATTTCATTCGGTGATTAAACATTGAGATGAAAATGGTGTGTCATTCTGGGTAAGCGTTCATCATGAATCTCCTTCACATTCATTATTACATCCTTGGTGCTTGTTGGATCATCTTGAGTTAGATAAATCTAATCCTTCGATTAGGGAATCTCATTTCTACATTGATTTCCTAGATCGTTTGTACTTTCATTCATATTCGCGGGGTTTGTCATGGATGTGGGGTTTCCTTGAGGATGGTTGGTGGTTCTATCTTTGTTTTCCAATTTTATCAACAATTATTTTCATTCTATAGATTTATATTGATTTAAAATTAAATTGCTTAAGTTGAATAATTTCCATTCAATTATTTTATTAAAATCACAATTACTTTGACTTGGGTTTTTTGTTCTCATTGGCATCAAATTGGTAAAACCCCCAATTCTATTGAATTCGGGTGTGTTTCTAAAGAGGATGTAAATTGTATGAAAAATAAAATTGTTGAATTTAATTTTTAATATTATGGTAAACTATGAAAAATCCCAATTACAGTTACATGGGGGGTTTGTGATGATATTGAATGAATGGATTTTAAATTTATATTTATGAAAATGGATTAAAAATAGTTTTAAGGGAAACCTAGTCATTTTAGCTTCTTGAGAAGACAGCTTTTTATTAAAAATATGTTTTAGTTTTTAATTGATAAATGGAATTCTAAAATGGAGAGTGGTAGTTAATTGAATTTAAATAGTCTTGTAATAAATTTCTCCTCATTATTAGTAATGGATAAATTCGAAACCATAGGTAGTTAGTGTGTTATTTTGAAAACAGTTTAGGATTTAGAACATTCTAAATCTACATATCATCACATCCAATTCCTGAGGTGATGGTGATGAGTCCCCTTTTCCTTATTCTGGAAGGGGTGTATATACATACTTTTAATTTCACATTGTTGGGTCTCTATAGCCTAAAACTTTTGTACCTATTTGGTAAATGAACATGTTTCTCACTTTTTAGTATTTGGAATGTATATTCTATTTTTATAAGAAGTTATACATGCCTTGAAAATTTATATAAACTATTTTATATTATAGTGGTTAATTAATAGATTTAGTGAAAAGTTTCCTTTGTGTAAATCATCAAATTTTTAATGGTAAATTCCATTATTTGTAAATTATTTCCATGATTTGAAATGTGAAGCATGAATTGATAATGTATTCTAATATTTTTAATTATAAAGATTTATTTTTTAAAAATTTATTTTGAAATTAGAATCCTGTTTTTTTTAATATAAAGCACTCTCTTTGTTAATTTAATATTTGATACTATTATGGAATTGTCACGTGAAATCCTACTAGGTTTTGGATCTCACCCAAATATTTCCTTTAGGTATTTCTAGATTATCTCCATAAATTTTTGAGAGAAGTTATATTGTTATATTAGAGGGGGATTGAGTTATTGATCCTTGGACATCATGAGTGGCGTTCCATGGGAGATTGGGCTATTTTACAAATTTTCGTACACATGGTTTTGGTACATTGGATTGTTTATGCCTAATTATCTTTGGGTGCATAATTACCTATGATTTTTAATTTTACATGCATACTATATTTTTTATTTTACTTACACATTGTTAGTTGAAATGTTTTCACACTTTTAGTGGTCATGATTCCAGGATCTGGTCAATGACCCATGGGAATTATGAATGGTCATCAGGTTATGTATGGGTCGACATAGTTATCAGGATACCAAGGCACCATAGTTGGTTTGTCAAATTGTTCTCATTGGTAAAATAATTATAAAATTTGAATATTTCATTACACACCCATCTATTTACACTTTTAATTATTTTTAAATTTCATATCAAGGACCATTTTTAGTTCAATTACAAATTCAAGGAAACAATGTTCAATTTCAACCCCCCAACCCATAAAAATTTCTCTTGGGGACGCCTAACAATGATGCATGTAAAAAAAGAATAAATGTGCTCCTAAAATTATTCATGCATAAAAAATGTCTGGGAAAACTAGGCCATTACCCAGTCTTAGTAAATTGTTCAAACAACAAGTTCATTACATGAGGTGAAATAACATCCAAATATAGAATCACATATTGATAACATTAATCTCACCCTAGGAACAAGTATTTAACACTAATAAATATGTTAGATACCCCAAACCATGAACTATTAAATAAGGCCAAACTCTTCTTATTTTTTTTCTACCAATCACAAATAGTATGAAAAAAATAAATAAAATAAAAATCATATGATAAACAATTGTAACATCCCAAAGTATTTTCCATAGACTAGTGTCTCGAGCTAGTTTGTTACATAACCATAGGAATTCCACACTATATCTTAGAGGCTACCAAATTTTAGTGTGGGTCCAATAAAGATCTTGAGGATATTATACCCACATTATCAAAGTCTCACAATAGTAGAAATAAATATAAAAATATATATATAACCATAACTAGAATAATACCAATATCAAATAATGACCAATATGGGGAATAAAATATCCAAAACCAAATAGTATATATTTCATTAAAATATTTGTCACGTGTTCACATGCAAAACATAAAATAAATAAAGACACTACAACTCCTGAGAGGGTTCTGAACAATATCTTTTTCCCTCATCCAAGTTCCATCATGACTCATCCATCAAACACATGGAACTTGCCCATAAACTAGCATAAAACCATGAAATCTATTTGGGTACCGATCATGAAGCCTGAGTATGGTGTGAGTATAACTCAACAGTCTATCCCTAACGGTGTATCAAAGAGTATCCAGTCAAACTAGTGTATGTAGTTGTATAAAGAATAAATAAAAGCAATAAAATTATTCGTATTAATTTATTCAATTAATCCTACATTTAACCACATAAACCTTAAATTATTGAAGACACATGAACTCTCAACAACATCATTATCCTATGAAGGAGTCTAAACCATAAAAAGTATTTCGTTCCCAAATCATTATATCTTATGGGATTTCATTATCCGTATAATTTCAATTTTAAATATGGCCAATTGGAACCACAGTCCAATGTCGACCCATGGGAATAGATCATTGTTTCTAACACCATATGGGTATTCGAAGCATGACTCTCTATCCCACACCTCATGGGTATTTTTGGAATCAGTCTCTATCCCATATAAATATTTGCATTTATGAATTTGGTCCTAGAATAACCATACTAGGACCCCCTATGGTTATATAGAGAATATGTTTGTGTCATAGACCCCATTTGTCAATTAAGAACATATATATAATATATTAAATCATTCAAGGTTAGAAAAAATTAACCGTCTTAATTGATAAATTAATTAATCACGTTCAACCAATTTCATAATCCCAACAATTCTAATTAAATATTTCAACAATTAATTAAACTTAATCAATAATATAAATAACCCAAAAATTAAATCAAAAATAAATTATTCAAATAAATTACACACTATCAATATATCTTTAATTTATTTAATAATTAATCAATCAAATCAATTTCACAATTTCAATATCTCACTAGTTTAATCAATGGTTAATAAAACTGATTTCACAATCCCTTAATGAATTAAATCAAAAATTAAATAATTCATTTACATATATTTAATTTCAAAACATTCTATGTAAAATTCCAAAATTACATTCATGTAATTGAAATCATTTAATTTGGATTTGAAAAATAGGCCATCATCCTCATGATTCACAATGAAGGGTCACTGATGGATCTATCCATTTTGAAACGAAAGAAACAAAATCAGGATGGAGAACATGATCTTGATCGAAAAAAATATCCATGTTCAGATGAATAATGATATAATACGAAATGATCTAGATATAGAACCAATAGTGGCTAAAAATCCCTCTTTTATCCCGGAAAAGGAGTGGGAGAGAGAAAAATACTAATATGAAGAAAAATCATGACTGGAGTGGTGGAGATCACTAATCCTTCCTTTTATTCACCACGAACGTCAGTCGGGAGGGCTTGGAATCCACCCAAGTTCCACCAAAAAATTAGAGGAATAGCTTATTTTAGATTTAGGGTATATTTAGAGTTAAAAAATTGGGTTTAGTTATTTTATATCTAATTTTTTTGTTAATTAAAATCACACGCATAATTTTTGTATGGTAGGGGTGCATTCTTTTCCAGTCCGTGTGCATTAATCATGACTCTCTTCTATGGGTGTCCATGGATTAACCTAAGAGGTGGAGTTTTTTGAAAAATGGTGTTCTAGATTTGTGAATCCCATTTTTTGGGATAGATTGGTTTTTGGGGCTAGTGTCACGATTTGGGAAAATAGTGCACCAACTATAAAAAACCTCTCCGCATTCAAATTTTATTAAATTTTTACCCAAACACATAAATGGTAAAATCCAATAAATACATAGAAAAACAATGAAAATTAATACATAAAACTAAACATGATTCTTCTCATAAAAATGTCAGGATCTTACAACTTGTATTGTAAATTAAGTTTCTTATGTCGTTATTCCTCCAAGACACTAAAGATTTTATTATTTTGATTGTGCATTTATTATATGTTCTAATGATTTTAATATAAAATTTATATAATGAAAATTAATTTCTTTCTTTTATCATATCACATGGTATAAAATACTTCATGAATGTAATCTTATTTCATCCCTAGACAAAAGAGTGTGTGATAGGGGTCCCTCAAGAAAAATGAGGTTTCCATTTTAGTAAGTCATATAGTTTTACCCCATAATATTTTAGTATGTATTTTCCATTGTGTAAATAATGTTTTCAATATCTTGTATCAAATGATACCATAAACAAAAAACTACCATTTCATATTTTATTATCATACATGATAAGATTTAATACATTATGAGAATACAAAGAGAAATATCATTAATATAATTACACAAATAGTAAATATTCAAGTACAAAAAATGATAATAATTTACAAAAATAACATATTTTAAAAAAAATTAATTTCATAAATATAATAATTATTCTTATTTCAATGAATAATTAATATGTAATCAATTTCTAATGAATTGATAAATTTATTGACTATAAGATAAATAATTAGTTAGAGGAGATTAAAATAATTTTCAGTTAAAAATATAGATTTTATAAGGATATTGGTTTTTTTTTACTTTAATAAATTTATCACTAGTTTTCTATGTAGAAAAAACATATTCAAATTAATGTAATTATATATTAATAATAATAATAAAACTTAAATTTTAGAATGTATGCTTTTCATAAAATGTAATTTCATTATATGTTATATTTATCAATAAAATTATAATTAGTATATTTGATAATTAAACCATATCAAACGTAACGATTATTTTAATTCACCATGTCCAAATTAGTTCATAGTAATTTTTTTTGGATTTTAATGGAAAGATTTATTTTTTAATAAATTTACCTTAAAAACTGTTTACAAATATGTAAATGTTTTTGACATCATCATTATATTAGAATCAGAAAAATATTTTTAATAGTATTTTAAATAAATATATACATAATGGCTCTAAAATTAATTTAAATTTAATATTTTGTATTTAGAAAACTTTTCCATATTTTGTACATATGTTTTATATTATTCTAAAAAATATTTATTTCTTTTTGTTTTCCACTAATTAATTACTAGAATGATTTCATTGTATTTGTCTTATATTTTGAATGTTAAATAACCCAATAATGTAAAGAATAATAAATATTTTTTTTAGTTATAAATTTCATTCATTAATTTTGGAATAAGAAACAATACATTTTTTTAGTTTTTAAAATACATTTTTCACCCAAAATTATTTTCATGAATTATATGTTCTTATAATAAAACTTTTTTAAAAACATTATAAATTTAATATAATAAAATCATGTTATAAAACAACATAAATTTTTTATATAATAGATTATAACAATGAATAATTTTTTAGAATAAATTATTAATGAGTCTTTATTGTTATATACGATGTTATTAGAAATCCGAATAAGCTAGAGTAAAAGTTAAAGGTTCTTTTCAAACTTTTCCTTCTGGGAGACATGTTTTATATTGTGCACTAATTTCCTTATATATAGTTAATATCACAGAAATATTAAATAATATGTCATGATTATATGTTAGTTCGAGGTATTTAAGAACTATTTAATGTTCACTCTTTCAACATCAATTTATTAAAATTTTATAAAATCCTTAGGCATTTAATTTCTACTCTAACTTTCAATTTGAGATTATAATTGTCTAAATTCCAAATGGGGTGAATTATATTTTAATTATTTATTAAACCCTATAGGTTTTCTCATCCTATTGGTATATCTTTATTTTACATTTATTCATAAAATTTCACTACCCATTCGCCTATAATTCAACTGTAAATGACATCTATACATTAAATCAATCATATCACTTATTTTGGGTTATCAATATCCATCCTCCATATACATATTCTATATATATTCATAATAATTTTATTTTTAATACATCAAAATTTTCATATGGTTATTTTCTATTTCTTTTTAAATTATTATGAAATATATCTATTCAATCTTTTAATCATTTCCCATATAGTTCGTATTCTAATTTTTTACAGTAGTGTGAATAGAGGAATTGTTTTTAACACTTATCAAACAAATGAAATTTCAAACCATTATATATATTCATATTTATGAATATTCATTATCTTTTTTTCATATTTTTAAATTTAAATATTATTCTAATATTTTTTTTATAAATTTTACAATTTAATGACTAAATGATTCTAAAAATAAGTTAATTTTTTATGTTTAAAAAATATATTTCTTGACACTCATGTAAAAGAAATTACCTAATTTGTAAAATGATATAATATTTTTATGATTCATAAAGGATATGATCTAATGATTAAATCAAACTTTTTTCCTTTGGTTTGATTATGATCATGTTATGTGAATATTTTCATGACACTCATCCCATTCTAAAAATTAAATTTAATATCATAGACATATTAATGTGTTCATGTTCGTGTTGAATTCATAAATATATATATATATATATATTGTTATTTTATGATGGGACGGTCCCCAAAATCCCTCCAATTAATTTTTTTAGTTTGTCATTTATTAATATATTACATTTAATATAATAAAAAGTAATCCCAATATACGAAGGTATTTTTTCCATAATGTTTATGGGAGTATGGAGTAAACACAACACAATATGAAACTATATCAACTATGTTCATAGAAACATGAAGTAAAAAATACATTGTGGGACTCTATCCACTATTTTTATGGGAATGAAGAGAAAACCCAATCTACTATGGAACTCAATAATAAATTTGATAATTTTCATGGTGTAAAGGGTTGTCCATGTAAATGATTTTTGTTGATTATGTTTAGTCAAAACTCTTCTACATTAATATTATGTTTATGTTATGTTTTCATGGTTTAATATTATTGAAATTTGTATCTATCTCCCTATTAAAAAAGTTTCATATTATTCTATTTCATTATTCATTAACATAGGGTTTATGAGAAATTTTTTAGTTGGTGTTATTCTGTTATTTTAAGTCCATAAAATTTTTGTTATGTTTTAATACCTATATTGAGAAACTTTGAAATTTATGAAATTTAAATAAAACATTTATCACTACATGTATAATACATTAATATAGTTTGTATCCAAGGTCCAGTTGGTCATTGATTCGATTAGTAGGTCCATAAAGTTGAATATATAGCTAGGGATTGAACAAGGGTAATGGGGCTGTAGTGATGGTTTCAAAATTCCATTATATATATCATTTTTGATTAAAAATAATTATTGTATCCCATGAAACCATTTATCTATCATCAAAATAAAATTTGAAAAAACTATTTTAAACCACAGTCCTTGACTTTCTAACACCAAACATATAACCCTAACACTATAGTACATTATCGGTATTAATGTATATATTTTATATAAATATATGTGTTTGTGTGTGTGTGTGTATTGGAAAAAAATATAAAGAAATTTATGGTTATATTTCTCTTATCACGATTCATTATAGAAAATATTTTTTACCATGGTTTAATGGGTACAATAGTGCCAATTTTGTCTTAAAATGTATCTATAACCACAAACATATAACCATGATTTTCAGAAATGATGGATAAAGATTAAACAAAAGAGATTATCCCTTCTGTTATGAAAAACCATAGGTATAGAATATTATTATGGCCATGGTTTTATATGAACTATAGACATAACATAATACCAAAAATATATTGGTGTTATTTTTGAAAGATGTAGTTATAGTTTAGTGGCTATTGGCTTGTTTTCTAGTAGTGTTCTCCCCTTATACTAACGTGTGATATCATATTGATATCTCCCATGTATAGCCTTACTATGTATCTATTCTCATCTATTTCTAATATTTGTAATCCTAAAACAAAAGAGAATATTATTATTTATGATATGTCATAAAGTATAATATGTCTAGATATTTTTTATATAATCTTAATGATTTATTGAAAATTAAGGTCATTAATCTAATCTCCAACAATTCTAAACATCAGGGTTATGTGAATTATTATTTATGTATAATATAAAATGATTAAATAGTGGAAATTCTGAAAAATATATTTTTATTTCATCTCAAATGTTATCAAATATAGACTGTAATGAATAAATTTTGAGCACCAGATCCATGTGTGAAATTATATAGTGTCTCCATCGGTATCAGAGAAGGGAATTATTATTATTATTGGATTGCATTTAAAAAATGTAGTATAAATCTTATCAAACCTATGTTAAACTAAAAGTGATATTGAAAGAATATAAAATGTGATTAATTAAAATTATGTCATTATTATAAAAAATATCTTAAAATTTATTTTTAATATTTATATAATGGTGTAATTTTATATTTATAGATACTACCGTGAATAAAAAATTCCTTTTTAATTTATCAATTATATTCTAAATAGGATAATGAAAATGTTATTCTGTATTATATTTCTAGAGAAACTCTTATGACATATAACCAATGGAATATCGCTAATGTCATAAATAGAGGGTAGTTTTGAAAATATCAATATATCATTATTATAAATGAAAAATAAATTTTCTATGATAGGGAGGTATATTTTTCATTTAAAATTACATCATGAAATAACACTATATTTTTATAACCCTTATCTATTTTAAATAGTGTTAGAAATTAAAATTGTGAGGAAAAAATTTATTTAAGGGCTAAGAATATACAACACAATGATTTTAGTATTTATTTTCTTTTAAAAAACTATATTGAATATCTTATATTAAAAAAAACCAAAATACCAAACAATGAAATGTTTTTATTATAAAAAATTATATATGTTAATATATTTTGAGATTATAATGTGAATCTACATTAAAAAATTAAGGAAGTGAAAACCCCCATTTAAATAAAATGATCATAATTTTATAAAATTATCTATTATAAAAAACATGTATTTAAATTCCAAAATAATATGGTTTCTTACAATAATTTTATTTCATAAAACTTGATTGAATTTTCTATATCAAATAATTAGATGGGAAATAATTAATTGGATGTTATTAAAATCATTTAATGATAAAAATTTATATTTCTAAGTGAACAATTATTAAATTGATAAGAAATATTTTAGCTGATAAAATTTAATTTCATTGAAAAAACAAGTATTTTAACAATCATTTAATCAGTTATTAATATTTTCAACATAAATTTATTATTTTGACATTTATATTAATTTTTTTAAATAAAAATATTCCTTTCCCTAAAATAATATTTTTTTTATCATACTATATTTAAGGATTTTTTTTCACTATTTCATTATTTCAATTTTTATACTATATATGGTAAAAATTAGACACAGTAATAAATGAAAATATTAATATTTAAATGATTATCTTTATGTTTCAGATATGATTTGTTTTCGTACACACCAATTCAAATTTTATCATACACCCCAATTACAATTCTTTTACACACCAATTAAAACTCTATCGTACACACTGTTCATATTTTGTACTGAATTTGTTTTTGTAATTATATATATTGTAGTAACTCCCATTACGAAAATCATTGTACTAATTGTATTATATTTTTCTGTACCCATAATATTCAATCATAAAGAAAGGAAAACTATTAAATCAAAACGAACGTGTGTATTCTATTTCAGTGTGTACTATGAAATAATGTAGTCGTTTCAGTAACAAAAAGACCATTGGAGTGTTATTTTTCCACGACCCCCCCTGTTTTAGGAGAAAATAAAACCATTGAAATAAAATATGACTATTGGAACATTGGCCTATAAATACTATGTTATTTTAATGAGATTGAGGTAAAAGTGTTTCTGGAATTTTGACAAATTTGATAGCACTGTCAACTTGTTTCTTCACACAAAAGACTATAAAGTCAAGCTATGGACTTCTCATTCTATGTACATTTTAATCTCAAGGGGTTTCCATTTCATAGTGCGACATTGATTGTTAAAGATTACAATTGAGGTATTCTACTGATAGGAAGACATCTATGGTGCTAATTTGAGCATCGAGGGATTCTAGGTCTAGTTTGACAGAGGTTCAAATCACCTCGATTATTGAGGGCTTTCAGGATAGTAAGATAGAACCCGATCATCAAATTGGGGGTTTACCCGAGTGTGGGTAAGATATTGTTTCTTGATTTAATAGATCAAGGAATCTTTATCCAATGTTATTTGATACCCTTTTCTCTATGTTAATATAATTGTATTCTTTTACTTGTATACATTTTTTCTTCTTTATTTTAGGCCATGAATTGTATTATATATCCATTCTCTATTCATTACATTGTGATTAGGATTTACATATTAATGGTATTTTGAAAAACTCAAAATGATTCAGTAGACATTATGATTTAATCGTTATATTTGTTTTACTCTGATCATTGTAACAGTTGTAATTATGATCTTTTAACTGCTTACACTGTTTGTATCATTAAAAAAGTGAATGTGATTAATTTTATTTAAGATCATTGGATTATATTATCGCAATAACCAAATTATGATACTTTTATAACTAGACCCAGGGACATGTCTGATTATTGATTAATTCATTAAGAGGTATTGTGAATTTAATTAGTTTAAATTAACTAAAACTAAAATCTTTTAAGGGTAAATATAAATGGTTTTTAAATATTAAATTCACCAAATCCCCCTCATGTATTATGCCATATGCATATAAGTTACGAACCAATATATATTAAATGTGAATATTGACATTTAATGGAGAAAAATTCATATATTAATAATAATATTATTTCATAATATTTTATATTTTAATTTAAAATATAAATTCCAAATTATTAAAATATTAGTTAGATTAAATTAAATTAATTTCTTTTGTATTTTTATAAATTATATATTTTTATATTTTTATGAAAAAATAATTTTCTTTGTGAACTCTAAAATTAAAATATTTCTAATTACCATAATATTTAAGGCATCAGCATGACATAATCAAAATATAAAAATTAATGAATCCTTTATCTTAACCACTAATTTAATTATAGAGTATACTATTTCATTCAAAAATAATATTTTATATATTATTGTAATTTGTGAAATTTTGTAACATATGTTTTACTTTATATCAAATACAACAGTATTTGTTGTCCTTACCCATTAATTATGTATTCTTATTATTATGTTTTTTCTCTTGATTTCAAATTAAGAAACCCTATATTTTTTATCAGATAAACTAAATTAATTGTAATAAATTAAACTTATAAACATTTTCCTATATAAGTGAAAATACAATTTACTTGATAAAATTTATGTTACCAAAAAATATATATAACATTAATCACTATTTTCAAAATAATTTATAAAATTTTATAAATTGTATATAATAAAGTGGACATCATATTTGTAATCACTATTCCCATATTAGAAAAAATTTATAATTTCATTTTATTCATAAAAATTATTTACCTAGGTAAAAGATACTCTAAATAGTAAAGGATAAAATGTGCTAAATATGTTAAATTAAGGGATAACATCTCCAAATATTACAAGAAAACATATATCTAAATCATTTGATAAGGTATTTCATGAACCTAACATAACATATCATAACTAATTCTTAATTTTGGATCCAAATTCATTAATTGTGAAATTTAATTTATAATAAAATGTTATTATTTATAAAAATGTTACCAATATCAATTATTAAAGGACCCCACCAATATGATTTCTATGAAAAACACAAAATTCTACATACATACTAAAATTTTATATATTTATTTCCTTAAAAAATTTCTCCCATTCCTCTACACTTCATGTTATCAGAAAAACAACTATTCCCATGAAATCTGAGATGACTTCAATGTTGAGTTACGATTTCTTCTTTATAGGTAGTATACTCTTATAATTTTTTATCACTTCTATAATTCATGAAAATATTATATAGTTTAATTTTTAAATTTCTTATAATAAAACGAATACCATTATACCATTTTAATGATAATATTTTAAAAATCTGACTTTATAATCAACCCAATCCATTGATTTTATCATGTTCTTATTTGGTTCAATTAAAAAATACTCATAATTTATAATATATATTAATTGAAGGGATGTTCCTAGAATCTTAAATATAGGTAAAATATTATATTAATAAATATAGAACATTTTTTCAGATCTTGAGAATTAATATTATTATTTAACACATTATTACCATTACAACATTTATCCATTAAAATTTAACGAAACAAACACATTGTATATTTCATCATGGATAACTTCACTCAGGACTCACATGGAATGTTACTAGAAATGAAAATTTAATTATATAAGTTATATCCTTGTACAAATATTATTTTATTGATGTTAAATTAATTGATATGTACTAATTAATGAAACCATTATAATGAAATTAAAATGGGATGGATGAAAATAATTACAACTTATGATAAAAAATTTATGTAAAATAAGTTTTAACATTGATGTAAATAACGATACATGTATATAAAAAGGGTAATAAATTTGAATAAGGGTATACAATTAATGACTAATGAGTAATGTTTTATTATACAATAACATAGAGCATGTGCATATATGAGGGAATATGTGGTAAGGTATTTTTATCATATATTTTATTATTTGAGACAAATTTCTTATTATGTCCAAATTTGGATTTTATATAGAATTTTTACAGCCATATTTATGTAATATAACATTATTATAACATTATTTTTTGGATTTTAATGTTAAATTTCATTCTATTTTCTTTGTGTAATTATCATAAAAATGTTACAAAAGTTTTATGGTTTCTTTCTAATCTCGCATTGAATTCAAGATTTTATATATCTAAATGAATGATAAAATAAAATATTTAGAATTTACCCCAATTCCCCCATTTATTTTTCATATATATGTTTATTTATAATAATTATATGTATTTTTACATTTATGTTCCCTTCAGATAAAATTTAACCCAAAACTATTCATTTATGTGGAACATACCTTATCTCTTCTTAATAGTAGAGGATCTTATTCCTCCATCAACATAATTATTATATCATATTATTAATGTTATTATATATAATATAATGATATATGATTTCCATTTTATCTATATATTTACATTACGTGATATTAAAAGTAATCTTATATATGGTTTCTTTAGGATTTTTTTACTTTCAAAATAAATATGTGAAGAGAATCAATTTGTTAATGACTACCACATGTCTAAAGTTTCACTCTATTAGACTTGTTCTTTATAGTATGAATTTCCAAACAAGATTCTATGGTTTTATTTTGATTTATATTATCGGTATTCTTTTGACTTCTTCTTTAATAAAGTAAAACCTATCTATAATAAATGAAATTTCATATCATTTTTCAATCAAATTTTCTAATGAATTTGTAAAATATTTTCCCATTGTTATCAACACAATTTTATATTATATATTCTTAATTTGTGACAAACTCTAAATATTTCATCCCAATTATTTCTAAATATAAATTATGATCATGTTTTGAATATTTTTTTCATCATACACTTCGATTTTATATTGTTTAATTATGCATTAATATAATTTTAGATTTCTACAATTTCATGTTGAATGTATATGTTTTATTTATATTATTTGATTTATGGATCCATTATAGCTATTAATTGGATTTTTTTAATATTTATATCTTAGGAGATAACATTTAAGTAAATATTTAGTAATTCCAAACAACATTGGAACACTTTACATTATGTTTCCTTGAATAATAAATAATCTCAACCCTCTAGCAGAGTCAATCCAATATATTTATGGGAATATTGTTTAAAATCAATAGATTATTGGACACTTTAAAAAATGTTAATGGTAATGTGGTGTAAACCCAAAACATAAGGGGAATTTTTTAATTGTAATAATGTTCTTGGTGGGGAGAATTGATAAAGGAAAATATTTTTTATTCTTATATTTCTGCCGAACTCTTATATCATTTACATAAGTTTCTAATAGTTTTCTATGGATAAATAATGTTACATATATCATCAGACCCCTATAACATATGTTTTATGGTATTTCAATGATTTTTGATGACTCAATGATCATTATATATGATTATTATATATGATTTTATTTTTTTATTTCTAGGAAAATTGGTTATGTTTCTGTAATAATATTATCATCTTATTGTAACTTATAATATTGTATTAATATAAAATATATTTAACATTAACTATAATCTAATATCTACTTTCTATTATACATTCATTACATATGTAATAGAATAAATTTTTACGTATTATATGTAGAAAATTATATCATGTGTATAATTTTGTTTTGTAAATAATGATGATTAATTTTCAAATAAAATAATGCAGTTATAAATATAAAAACACATGGAACCTTTTGGATATTGTTTTATGTTTTTATTTATGAGTTGAAATGTTTAAATTATAGAAATTATGTAAAATACATGCTTGGGTAATCATAGATGGTGTCAAGACAACTGTGTAAGAAATATGTTTTAATGATAGATCTAGGGATGTGGAAATGAGTGTCTCATTTGATATCATTTTAGTCTTTAGTAATGGTTGTGAAATAAGTTAATAAGACTAATGTGATATAACATAAAAAAACATATGCTCAACCAAATTTTATATAGGAAGATTCTTAAATTTCATAGGTTGAAATAATGGTGTCGTATAATAGGATATATTTGCATTGGTATTTTATATTCAAATTATTGATTAATTTTATCTTATTTGGGATTATGATGATTCTAAATAATCATTTATTTATTATTATTATTTTACGAAAGATATTAAAAATGAATCTATGAAATAAATTTCATTATAAAATTCAATATAATTTTACAAACTGAGGAGGAATATTTTTCATAAATGGAAGAGACTAAATAAAATATCAATATATGATAATTTTGATGGAAAATATGTGTTACTAAGATAGTAAGGATGATTGTTCATTTTAAATTATATCTTGATTCATCCATATATTATGAATATCCCAATAAATTTTCATCAGTTACATAAATTGAAATTTGGATGATGTGAATTTTTATGGGGTATAATGTAATTAACAAAGATTTTAGTATTTATTTTATTTAAAAAAATACTATATTTGATATCTTGAATAAAATGAATTTTTTTTAAAAAGAAATCTTGATATATTTTATTAAAATTAAAAATAAATAATAATAAATTATGTGAATCCATTGTGAAAAATCATTCATAAAATGACAATATTAATTTTAATAATGAATAAAAGACCCATGTAAATACAATATTAATAAATAATTTAAATATGCATGATGTCTAAAGAGTCAAGTAAATTAAAATATAAAACTTAATTAAACAGATTTATTTTAAAAAATCATATATTATAATTTTTAAAATATCATTAATATGGGTTTCCAAGAATAATTTTTTTTATTCTTGTAAAATGTATTAATAAAATTTTATGTTTTGAAGATAAATAATTTATTGTATGTGATTAAAATAATTAAATATTAAAAGTTGTGATATTTCTATCAAAATTGTTTTTAATGTGTTCTAAAATTTTATTATTCTGATCAATTTTTATATCAATTTAAAAAAATTATTTTAAAACTTAATTAATTATTAATATATATGAAATTAAACATAGAACAATAAATGTTTAAATAGTCATTTTTAATAAAAAATATTATTTTATAATCTTTTTGATTTCTATAAAAATTTATATTCCTTTATATAGGAATAACAATTTGATAAAAATTATTTAATTTTTTATTCATCATTTAAGAAATATAAAATAATATTTATATTTGTATTGAGAAAATAATTACTTGGTCAATAGTAAGAATATAAAATATACATGCACTATGAATTTTATGACATCATCATATTATAATCATGACATATAAATTAAAAAAAATGATCAAAATAAGTATTTAGCGTGTAAAATATTATATTATAAAAATAATAAAAATTAATTTACATAACATTATTTGATATTTTGGTACCAAAGATATATATTTTTTAAATAGAAAAACATTTTCCGCATTAAATCATGTATTTACAAGATTACATTTTGTTTTTATTGGATGATATTTTAATATACCACCTTTATTAAATGACGTACCATGTAATTTCATTATAATCAATAAAATTTATAATGTTTTCCCTAAATTAATATAAATTCATTTTTATGTTGAGAATATTTTTTTTCTAATCAATTGGGTTCCTACAATATTTGTTCTAATATTAAGAATATATTTTTGTTAATGAAATATTTAATATAATAAATCAATTTAATATGTGGATTCAGCATTAATAATTTATTTATTATTTTCAATATCATTTGTATCAATAAAATTAATTTACATAATAAAAACACAGTCTTTATATAATGGCTAAATGATATTATAATGTAAAATTCAGGGATAAGGTCTCAAAAAATCCAAAAAAATTATTTCAAAATGGTAGAATAAGGGATTTCATGAAATCACTTTATCTAGGATTGAATATTTTTCTATTGTTGCCTCAAATTCTAATAATGTGACATTAATTTTATTTTAAGGCATTAATATATTTGAAAATCCCACCACTCTCACATAAAAATGTACCCCACAACCCCCCCCCCCTCACAAAACAAAACCAAAACCAAAATATCTCTATGTAATCTATCATATTTAATTTTCTAATATTCTAATCCCACATTTTGTATAACTTCTAGTATAAGGACCCGGCCTGAGTACATTACATATTTTGAATTAAATGAATCATTCACATGGAGGATCTTTTCCAGTTTAGAGTTTTAGAGAATTATGACATAAATATTACATCTCAAATATTACAAAGTAGACACATCTACTCAGTTTCCATTTTTTTCACAAAAA
The DNA here is from genome assembly GCA_963277665.1 of Viscum album. NCBI lineage: Eukaryota > Viridiplantae > Streptophyta > Magnoliopsida > Santalales > Viscaceae > Viscum > Viscum album. Next base: position 679,287,964 of record OY728150.1, read on the forward strand.
ATAAATAAATTCTTGAACCAAGGAGTCATATATAGTTTCATGTTATTGACATCATTACATTTCCTTGATCCCATCCTTGACCATATCCCACAATAAGTCACGTGTAAAACATTTGAAAAACGTGGGATGAGCATAAAAATCTCAGCAAGGGTTATAACAATACGGAAAGAAAACAGTAGTCCATGTATACATACGAATAAAAGAAATCATACTTTACTCATAAAACATAATCAATTTAACATACCTTATTAAATCATAAGATTTAGGAGTAACTCATAGAAATCATTAGACATAAAGGTAACTTGAGGCATTCATAACATTCTTACGTAGGGAGTAACCCTCATGGTTACGTTTGGAATACTTATCACAGTATATTCCCTACAACTCTTCGGAGAAACCCTAGCATTTAACTCCTTCATGTTACCCAATGCATTGGAGAGATATATCGGGCTCACCTGCCATTAGTTTATCACGGAATCACCCGTCTTCATAAACAATGCCTAAGAACCATTATAACGACCCTGCCTTTTCTTATATTATGATTACATAATTTCAATGATAAACAACATAATAGTATTACACATAGATGATCCTGAGGTTTAGTGTCTTCGGAAAACTAGGTCCATACATAACAAATACAACATCAAAAATAAACATTTATTAAATTTATTCTTCTCAAGATTCTTATTGGAAATATCCCTCTCCTTAGTACATATTTCCACCTGAGGATATACATCAAAAGGGGTGATCTAGAAGAAAATTAGGAGGATAGATAAGAACAATATAGCATGGGGTGAGAATAATCATAACATAGGCAAAAGATCATGAACATGAGAGGAGCATAAATAAAAGACTTGAAATGTGGCAACGCATAAAAATGAAACATCATGTCTTAATGGATAACTACCAAACATACTTGTGAACCAAGCTAAATCTTGTTCACACATCATTTCACATTTAATCATTAGATTCATCACTTTACCCAATGCATTGGAGTGTTGTATAATTCCAAGCGCACCCGTCACATTTAAACATTCATATTGCGCTCTATAATTCCAGGTGCACCCGTCACATAATAACATTATCATTTATCATGCATGACACAATGAACATATAAAATAAATGAACATAACTGACCCATGAAAAGGAATGGGTTTCATTTCATAATAACACATTCATAACTTTGGGTTCCCAAAAGAAAGAGGGAACAACATAATTGATATAAGAACCATTAACCATGAATGAGAGGTAAAAGTTGAGTTCATAAAAGAAGAGTTCTTTTGGAAAACATTTGGATTGACATAAACATCATTTGAAAACATGTATATCCCAGAAAAGGAAATAAAATAATGAAAAAATGATCTTTAAGGAGTGACCATATCAAAAATGTATTGAAAGAGGGAGAAGCTGAAGGATGAAAGTTGGGTTCGAGAATTTCCCCTTACCTAGTACCCGAATGCTTCCTTCTATTTAATGTCATGTATAATGAAATAATATTCATTAATTAGAAATCCCGAACCATGTGTAAGTTAATAGGGTTCATTATCGTTTCATTATGCCATATTATGTTCTTTGGATGACTTATAGAGTTTAAAAACATTGTTCCAGGATGTTTGTTTTTATGGTTTTTCTTGGGTGGTTCACTTGTATTCTTAAATTGACGTTCGGGAAGATCATGGGTAAACATCCATAAATGATATTACATGTTATTACTGATATTATTGGATCTTGAATGATTTTATAATGAATTATATTAGATCCATGTGGGTGAATCATTAGATAAGAAATAAATGATGATTAATCGGGTTTATTAGAGCGGTTTATGGATCACAACGAATTTGTTTTAACTTTTCACATAGTAATATAGGCATAAGTTATTTACAGAATGTAAAACAGAACATAATAAATATAAAATATTCTGGTTCAACTAAAAAAATGGTTTCATGACTAGATTTGATGGTAGAAATGAAAGAAGAGAGCATGTTGTTTTTGAAGGTGATAAATTTAACACCTCATGAACAACGTTCTCTTTAATAAAATAAAAGGAAGTGGGAAAGGGTATGGGATGATATAATATCCCATTATAATCATAAAATTATAGTATATTTATAATAATGCAGTTATAAAACATTTTGGATAAATATAGGTGGGGAGAGATCATGAATGGAACTTGAACTTGATAGGAAATTATAGGAGAAGAGGGAGGGGAATTACCTCTTGAATCCTTCACTTGAGGACCTCCTTAAGGGCCTAAGATTGGTCTTTTGATGAGACCTGATACTCTTTTACGTGGGGTAGGGGATAGGTAAGATGATTGGGAAGATCATAGACAATGCTTGATGCTTGAGAGGTGTGGTTTCACAAGAGGAGGGGGAGGGCTTATTTATACATGAGGAGCGAGGTGGTTTTGGTATAAAATATTAAATAAAATAATATATCAAGGGTTAGAATTGAAATAGTAGTTTTTTGACATCCTAAATCATATATTAGTATCATATAATTAGTTTTAGGATTTAATTCTTCTTTATAATTCGAATTCATTAATTTATTAAAAGGAAAGTGAAAGAAAAAGAAAAAGACACTTTAAGAAACAACCTTTTGACTTTAGGCTTTGGAAAGTTCTTTTTAGGTTTGAGAATTGGATTTATAGTATTTTAAGAAACCATGTATGAAATTTAATTTAATTTGGCCGAAACTATAGTTCTATAATGTTTATGTCAACATTACATCATTAATGATGCAAATTAGTATACACCGATTATGCGAAAAACTGTATTTTTACTATTCACCCGAAAATTGATGTATTTTAGAAAAAACCCAAAAATTTACCCCTACCATTTGTCAATGTGCATAATACAAAAATAAATTCCATTTTTCAAAAATAATTTTTTAAATATTCTTAATTTAATATTTAATTAAAATCATAATTTTCTTAAAAACAGTTTTGAAAACTTAAAAATGATTTTATAGTGCTTTCAAAAATTACGTAGGGTCTTATAAAATTATCTAAAAGAATAAGAAATTTATTCAATAATCAATGAATTCATTTTAGGGAATAAATATTCTTTTAAAATAACTAATTAATTATAATTAATTATTTATGACTTACAAATTACCAAAACGTTTACTAAGGTCAAATTGTCACTTTCTAAGATGTCTATATTTTATTTTGTTATTCATAGGAAATGTTACTATTATGTTGGATGATTTACTATTCAAAAGGGTCATATAACTATTCATAAGGGTATGTTACTATTCCTAAGGGTACATTACTATTCATCAATAATTATTTTTGTTTCATTAGACTCCAAAAATCATCTTGAACAGAACCGTGTATGTCAAATTTTCAAAATTCCTAACACAGAAGTGAACAACTTATATATAATGGTCACTTTTCACTAAGTAGTTCATTATTTTGTGATTTCATGTTAATTTATGACATATTTATAAGAAGAGAATTTCCATTAAAAACATTGGGTCGTTACATTCTTCCCCCCTTAAGAAATTTCCCCCCCGAAATATTACTTTACATAAAAAGGTGAGGGTACTTATCCTTCATTGCCTCTTCAGGTTCCCAAGTTGCTTCCTCAAACTTATGGTTCCTCCAAAACACTTTTACAGGATGGGTTGTCTTGTTGCGCAGAACCTTATCACTTCTGTCCAGAATCTTTACCGGCTGCTCCTCATAAGAGAGATCATCTTCCAGCTGCACCACCTCTGAGTTTATTACATGTGAGGAGTCTGGTATCTACTTCCCCAGTAGTGATACATGAAACACATCATGAACTTGAGCCATATTCGGTGTAAGTTCTAGATTATAGGCCACGGCTCCTATGCGGTCAAGGATCTCAAATAGACCAATATACCTAGGGCTTATCTTCCCTTTCTTCCCAAATCGAATGACTCTCTTCCATGGAGATATTTGAAGGAAGTCTTTATCTCCAACATCGAACTCCAAGTCCCTTCGACGGTTGTCAGCATAGCTCTTTTGCTGACTCTAAGAAGCTTTGATGTGTTTCTGGATGACTTGAACCTTCTCTGTCATCTCCTGAACAATATCGGGTCCAAGCAGCTTTCTTTCTCCAACTTGATCCCAACAGGTTGGAGTTCTACGTCGCTTCCCATAAAGAGCTTCATACGGATCCATATGAATACTCGAGTGGAAGTTATTAATGTATGAGAACTCAACCAATGGGAGATGTTGATCCCAACCACCTTTGAATTCAAGAGAGAAGTCTCTTTGCACATCTTCAAGCGTCTGAATAGTCTTTTCAGACTGGCCATCTGTTTGGGGGTGATAGGTCGTGCTGAAATTTAATTCAGTACTCAAAGCATGTTGAAGACTTCTCCAGAACTTAGATATGAACCTTGGATCACTGTCAAAGACAATTGAGAGTGTAACACCGTGCAGTCTCACCACTTCATTCATATATATCTTTTCAAGTTGTTCAAGCGATATATCTTCCCGAATAGCGATAAAATGGGTAGTCTTGGTGAGTCGATCAACCACACCCCATATCGCATTATTCCCCATTGAAGTCTTCGGGAGACCCGTGACAAAGTCCATAGTATCATTTTCCCATTTCCACATGGGTATAGGCAATGGTTTCATCATACCTTTGGACTTTTTTTGCTCAGCTTTAACTTGCTGACATACCAAGCACCATGAGATATATTTCGAAATCTCATTCTTCATGTTATCTCAATAGAAGTGTTCTCGCAGATCACGGTATATATTGGTACTCCCAGGATGGATAGAGAAATTTAATCTATGTGCATTATCCAATAGCTCCTTCTTTATCCCGGGTGATGAAGGCACACAACGTCGCGTTCCAAACCGAATTAGACCATCATCGTCGATATGGAACTCCTGTAGCTTCCCTTCCTTTACTGCATTCACACTCTTTTGTATATCCACACCATCCCTTTGTGCTTCATTAATCATCTCCCGGATGGATGGTTGCACAATAATTTGGGCAAGGTATGATGTATCCCCTTCCCTTACGATTCCCAAATCCATCATTTGCACATCCATACAGATAGGGTATTTCTCAATCGTCAACATGGATCGAGTAGCAGGTTATTTTCTGCTTAGAGCATCAGCTACCTTGTTTGACTTTCCAGGATGATAGTGAATAGAGAAATCGTAATCCTTGATTATCTCTAACCATCTCCTTTGACGCATGTTGAGCTCCATTTGTGTCAATATATACATTATGCACTTATGGTCGGTGTATATGTCACACTTCTCACCATAAAGGTAGTTCTGCCGGATTTTCAAGGAAAAAATCACGGCTGCCATCTCTAGATCATGTGTCGGGTAGTTCTGCTCATGGATCTTCAACTGTCGTGAGGCGTAGTCTATCACATTATCATTTTTCATAAGTAAACAACCCAAGCCTTTCATTTAAGCATCAATGTATATCACAAAACATTCTCCACTTTTCGGTAGTGTGAGTACAGGTGCAGTGATCATCCTTCATTTTAGCTCCGTGATGCTTCCCTCATGTTCTCCCGTCCAGAAATACTTTACCCATTTCCTTGTTTACATAGTTAGTGGGATTTACAATCATGAGAAGTTTCTCACAAAACATCGGTAGTACCCAGCTAATCTAATAAATCTACAGATTGCTATGACGCTAGAGGGTCTGGGCCAATCCTCAATCGCCTTAGTTTTTGAAGGATCCACAAAAATTTTCTCACTTATGATCACATGTCCCAATAATGTGACTTGATTCATGAAAAAGTCACAATTGCTGAACTTGGCGTACAACTTCTCCTTTCTCAATGTCGCCAACACAAGTCTTAGATGTTCTTCATGTTCCTCCTTTCACTTGGAGTAGATGAGAATATAATCGATAAACACTACCAAAATTTTTTCGAGGTAATGTCTAAAGACTCTATTCATCAAATCCATGAAGATTGCAGGGGAATTAGTAATTCCAAAGGGTATAAACAAAAACTCATCATGCACATACCTTGTACGAATGGAAGACTTATGAATATATTCCTTCTTCACCTTTACTTGATGATATCCAGAATGAAGATACACCTTTGAGAAGTATTGTTCTCCTCTTAACTGATCGAACAAGTCATCAATCCTTGGGAGAGAATACTTTTTATTTATGGTGATCTTATTGAGTTCCCGATAATCGATGCACAACCGCATTGTTCTATCATTCTTCTTCACAAAGAGAACTGGTGTACCTCAAGGTGATTCACTAGGGTGTATGAACCCTTTGTCCAAATTCTCTTCCATATGCTTCTTTAACTCCTCTAGTTCGATAGGAGCCATCCTATAGGGACAATTAGAGATAGGAGTATCTCTAGGTATGAGTTCAATTGATAACTCTACCTTATGATCCGGGGGAATTCCGGGTAACTCTTTGTGAAATACATCTCCATATTCCCTCTTGATGGGCATTTCCTCAAGGTTGGAACTTTCCTTCAACTCAACCATTTGGGCGAGGTATGCTTCTTCATATGGAATCAACACCCACACCATTGAATTATTTGTCAAAGGAGATTCATGGCATTACTGGCATTTGTAGAGGAGCATGGGATGGTTTGGAATATGAAAAGATATTTCCTTTTCCCGACAGTTGATATGTTCTATATATAACTAGAGCCAATCCATTACCATTATAGCGTTGAATTCCACCAAGGGAAGTATTACAAGATTTGCCGGAAGAATCTTCGCACATACGCTAACAAGAGAAGAGTCACACACTTGGGTTGAAATGATTTCACCACTTGGTATTTTTACATATATCTCTACTTCAAGGTTTTGGGGCTTCGATTTTATAGTTCTAGAAAACTTTCAAGATATAAAGGAATGCGTAGAACCAGAATCAAATAAGACTTTTTCCATTCTTGAGTGAATAAGAAGGGTACCTTGTACGACTTCATTATCATGCTCCACCTCCATAGTAGTGATGGCATAAGCCTTCTCTTGTTCCTTTGGCTTTGGTGGTTTCTGACGCTAATTACCATCGAGAGCTCGAGGTTTAGTGCACTCCTTTGAATAGTGCCCTAGCTCCCTACAGTTGTAGCATTCAACCACGAGTGGTTCTCTCCTTTCATTGGCTATATTATCCTTCATTTTCTTGTATTTTTGATACTATTGAGCATGTGTCCTTCTTTCCCACACATTAATCATTTCCCCGCCCCTTTGAGGTAGTTCCCATTGTGAAACTCCCCACATTTTTGGCATGTGGGTCATTGATTTTTCTTCCCAACATTATCATTAGATCCACCAGCTTGAAAATCCATCTTTATTTTCATATGACCATATACCTGGGACCATTCTATAAACTCCATCTCCACTTTGAGAGCACACTAAAAAACATATTCATAACTCCCAATGTCTCGAATTGCAAGAGCCTTTCGAAGGGGTGGTTTTAATCCACTAAAGAATCTATCAATTTTGCTATCATTGTTAACAACAAAACCTGACGCATACCTTGAAATCCTTGTAAAATTATCTTCATAGTTTGTGACATATTCTCCTTATTTTTGTTGGAGCTCTATGAATTCTCTCTCCATCTTCGTGTGAAGAGTTCATAGGAAATACTAATTAAGAATCATTATCTTAAAGTTTTCTCATTCCATCTCTTCAATTTCCTCCCTTGGCTTGGTGTTCTTAATCAAAGACCACCATTTATCAGCTTCTCCATCTAGATGATAAACGGCTAGATTCACCTTCTATATCTCAGAACACAGAAGCATAGAAAAGATCTTCTCTATTGATTTGACCCACTGTTCCACAACTAGTGGATCGGAAGATCCACAAAACGTCGGTGGTCGTTGCTGCATAAAACATTCAATAGCTTGTTTCTCCCTCTTTTCTGAAAGAGTACATTCCCCATTATAATTGTTGTTATTCATAACCTGATATAATTGGGTAAGAATCGCAATGAAGTTTTGAACTCCACCTCCCAAATCATTGGGGATGTCGTTCGGGCAATCATTGCATTGGCCCTCGCATGAGTTGTTGGCCTGATTTCTACTGGATCCCACCATTTTCAAAAGTAGAAAAGGTTAGATCAAAACATAAGTAAAAAAGTCATGAATAACTTATTCATTTATAAAATTATACAAAAAACATAACACATGGGATCCCTAGGTAAATATTCTTCTGTGAATATTTGTACATAGTCTCATGTTGTAGGTTTTCTCTAGGGTTCACTAATCCTAATTCCCAAATTAACTAAACCTTTCCTCTGATACCAACTATAACGACCCTGCCTTTTCTTACATTAATATTACATCATTTCAAAGATAAAAAACATAATAGTGTTACACATAGAAGATCCAAAGGATTAGTGTCTTGGGAAAACTAGGACCATACATAACAAATACAACATCAAGCATAAACATTTATTTATTTTCTTCTTCTCTAGCTTCTTATTGGAAATTTGCCTCTCCTTAGTACATGTATCCACCTAAGGATATACATAAAAAGGGGTGATCTAGAAGCCTAGTAAGATGATAGATAAGAATAATATAGCATGGGGTGAGCATAATCATAAAAAAGGAAAAAGATCATGGACATGAGAAGATCTTAAATAAAAGACTTGAAATGTGGCAATGCATAAAAATGAAACATCATGTCTTAGTGGTTAAATACCTCACATACTTGTGAACCAAGATAGCATATTGTTCACACAACATCTCACATTTACTCATGATATTCATCACTTTACCCAATGTATTAGAGCGCTGTATAATTCCAGGTGCACCCATCACATTTAAACATTCATATTGTGCTATATAATTTCGGGCGCACCCGTCACATCATAACATTATCATTTATCATGCATGAAAAAATGAACGTATAACATAAATGAACATAAATAACCCATCAAAAGGAATGGGTTTCATCTCATAAGAACACATTCATAACATTGGGTTCCCAAATGAAAGAGGGAACAACATACTTGATATAAGAACCATCAACCATGAATGAGAGGTAAACGTTGAGTTCTTAAAAGAATATTTCTTTTGGAAAACATTTGGATGGACATAAAAATCATTTAAAAACATGTATATCCGAGAAAAGGAAAGGAAATGATGAACAAATGATCTTTAAGGAGTGACTATATCAACAATGGATTGAAAGTGGAAGAACCCAAAGGATGAATGATGGGTTCGAGAATTTCCTCTTACCTTGTACCCGAATGCTTCCTTCTCTTTAATGTCCTGTACAATGACATTATATTAATCAATTAGAAATCCAGAACCATTTGTACATTAATAGGGTTCATTATGGTTTCATTATGTCATATTATGTTCCTTTGTATGACTTACAGAGTTTAAAAACATTGTTCAGGGATGTTTGTTTTTATGGTTTTTCTTGGGTGGTTCAGTTGTATTCTTAAATTGATGTTCGGGTAGACCATGGGTAAACATATAGAAATTATATAACATGTTATTAGTGATATTTAAGTAACTTTAATTATTTTATAATTAATTATATTATATCCATGTGGTGAATCATTAGATAAGAATTCAATGATGATTATTTGGGTTAATTTGAGCGGTTTTGGATCACAACAAACTTGTTTTAACTTTTCACTTAGTAATATGCCCATAGGTTATTTCCAGAACATAAAACAGAACATAATACATATAAAATATTCTGGTTCAACCATAAAAATGGTTTCATGACCAGATTTGATGGTTGAAATGGAAGAAGAGAGCATGTCATTTTTGAAAGTGATAAATTTAACACCTCATGAACAACGTTCTCTTTAATAGAATAAAAGGAAGAGGGAAAGATTGTGGGATGATATAATATCCCATTTGAATCATAAAATTATATTATATGTATAATATTGGTGTTAAAAAACAATTTGGATGAATTTAGGTTGGGAGAGATCGAGAAAGGAACTTGAACATGAAAAGAAATTAAAGGAGAAGAGGGAGGGATATTACCTTTTGAATCCTTCACTTGAGGACCTCCATAAGGGCCTAAGCTTGGTCTTTTGATGAGACCAGAAGCTCTTGGACGTGGGGGAGGGTCTAGGGAAGATTATTGGGTAGAGCATAGACAATTCTTGAAACTTGAGAGGTGTAGTTTGGAAAGAGGATGGGGAGGGATTATTTATACATTAGGATGGAGGTGTTTTTGGTATAAAATATTAAATAAAATAATAAATCAAGAGTTAGACATGTAATATTAGTTTTTTGACATCCTAAATCATATATTAATATAATATAATTCGTTTTAGGTTTTAATTATTCTTTATTATTCTAATTCCTTATTTTATTAAAAGGAAAGTGAAAGAAAGAGAAAAAGAAACATTAAGATACCACCTTTTGACTTTAGGCTTTGGAAAGTTCTTGTTAGGTTTCAGAATTGTATTTATTGTATTTTAAGAAACCATTAATAAAATTTAATATAATTTTGCCGAAACTAATGTTCTAGAATGTTTATGTCATCATTACATCATTAATGATGCAATTTAGTATACACCGATTATGCGAAAAACTGTATTTTTACTATTCACCTGAAAATTGAAATATTTTAGAAATAACCCAAAACATTACCCCTACAATTTTTCGATGTGTCGAATAAAAAAATAAATTTCACTCTTCAAAAAAAATTCTAATTATTATTAATTTATTATTGAATTAAAATCATAATTTACGTTAAAAACAGTTCTTAAAAGTTAAAAATGATTTCATAGTTCTTTCAAAAATTACGTAGGGTCTTCAAAAATTATCTAAAACAATAAAAAATTGATTCAATAATTTATGAATACATTTTAGGGTATAAATATTCTTTTAAATTTATTAATTAATTATAATTAATTATTTATGACTTAAAATTACGGAAACGTTTACTAAGGTCAAATTGTCACTTTCTAAGAAGTCTAAATTTTATTTTATTATTAATAGGTAATCTTACTCTTATGATGGATGATTTACTATTCATAATCATCATATAACTATTCATAAGGGTATGTTACTATTCACCAAAAATTATTTTTGTTTCATTAGACTCCAAAAATCACCTTGAACAGAACCGTGCATGTCGAATTTTCAAAATTCCTAACACAGAAGTGACCAACCTATATTTAATGGTCACTTGTCACTTAGTAGTTCATTATTTTGTGATTTCATGTTAATTTATGACATATTTATAAGAATGGAATTTCCATTAAAAATATTGGGTCATTACAAACATAACATAAACATAACACATAACTCAAGCATTAAGAAAATATAACCATCCCATATTTTAATAAAAATATAACATTTTAAGATATTGAAATAATGAATCCATTCTAAAAACCATTTTCAAAACCATTTTATACATTTAAATAGATTTTTTAATCAAAGCTTCCCATACCACTTTGAAGATTTTAACATTTTAAGACATTAATATCTATATAAATAAATCCTTAAAACCATTTTTAAAACATGGAGATTAATGATAAATATTTATAAGAATAAATCATTAAAACATTTAAAATGATATTTTACTTAAAGAGTTTTTAACAAAATGAGAGACACTTGAATACAATAATTGAGGAATAATTTAATCAAAACTTTATAATATCATGTGAATAAAGTGATTCATGATATAATATTCCAAAGGATAGTATATACACCATATAAGAGTGAATTGGTGCATAACAACAATGCAGTATCAATAGAAATGTAAGAAGTGATGAAATCCCTTATAAAGAAGGCATCGTTAAATTATGGATAAATCAATCTCATAATTATGTGTGACAAATATAAATACACCCAATATAAGTGGATATTAAGTGTAAAACAACCAGAGTTAATTCAAACATATTCATAGGATGACATATTCAATAACTACAAGTTGAACCCAAAGAAATCAAAACTGGTTTAAGTAGTTCCCTTGGTAAAATTCGACAGCCTAACAGCATCACATTAAAATTCATAAAATTAGTTGATGAGTGAAAGAAAATGGTATCTCAACACTTGGACATAAAATTTACATCAATAAAGATATATAAGAACATATCTCAATATAAAAAGATTAAAATACATAAGAAAAAAAGTTTTTTAAAAAGAGAAGTGTTAAAGGTTCCCTTACCGATTTGGGCATCTTTCAAAACGTACACCCCATGAAAGAAGGGTCATACAATGAAGATGCAAATACCCATAAATGATAGTATATTATAAAAATAGTAAAATAATGGGCAGTACATACACCACACAAAATGAAATAGTGGCCAATGTAGCATGAATCTCATGGGAATAAAAAGTGAGATGAAAATACCCTTATGAAAATTATGCCGCCTAACGGCACCACATAAAACTTAGAAAAATGGGTTGATGAGATCAAATAGGTTGTCTCATCAGATTGACATAAAATTTATAGCAAGAGGAATATAAAAGAACATCCCCCAACATAAGAAACATGAGCTTAAAACAAGTTACAGAAAAAGGAGTACTTAAAAATAAATACAGAGGTAGGATCCCTTACCTCAAGTCCGGCTTATCTTGTTCGTTTCATTATATTCCTTTAAATCGGGTAACTCCATTTGGTTTCACCCAAAAGGGTATCTGGAAGATATTTTTGCCTTAGGTGAGGCTTCAATTATGAAGATATGGATGTGTATAGATGAAATGGGCAGGGGTTGGCGGAGCCAAAGGCTTGAGAGGTGTGGGTAAGGAGGTAGAGGTGGGGGGCTTTTATAAAAGCGAGGAGGGGCACTCTTGGAATTTCTTGGAAAGTTACATTATTATAAAATTATTTTCAGATATTAAAGGTCCCATTATTATATATTTTGAGGGTAAGGAGATAAGGGTTTGAAATCCACCCCTCTAATAGGTTTTTGACAAGTTTAAGTCTCAGATTTTACCTTATCTTCTCATTTTATTTAAATCGTTCATTAATGAGGTAATCATTGCATCATCATGGTGTCATAAATAAATTTATATATTTAATGTATAAAAATTATAAAAAAAAATCTCATGATATTGAAAATATTTTTTTCTTTCTAATGAATATTTATAGTAAAAAATATGACTTGTATAACCCCATGTAAAAATTGTTTTAGTAAAACAATACATGTTTGTGACATTTTTATTTTAGCATTTAATAAAAAGTTATTAATGTCATTTTCCTACCAAAGTGGCTCCATGGGGTCCCCAAGTAGACCCATGGATTTTAATAGTTTTCCATGACTCATCTAATAAGGTTAGGACATTTTTCAAGGTCATTTCTTATTATTATAACATTATCTTTACCTTAAATTAAACTAATTACCTTTAATCGCGATTAATAAAACATAAAAGTTACTATTCACCCAAAAAAATTTAATCCCAATGAACCAAATTTTAAACCCTAATTACAACCATGTATGTAGGATTTTTGAAATTCAAATCATAGAAGTGGTAAAGTATCATTTAAACAAAAATCAGTTTTTTAACTACCACTTAGTGGTTTCAATATTCATCGAAAAATGAAGTTTTTCAGAAAAATACAAAAAATTAACCCTAAGATATATTTGATAATCTGAATTCAAAAATGATGTCTATTTTAAAAAATTCAAAACATATAAGTTTCATTAATTAATTTAATAATTAATTCCTACTGTCAAAACAAATAATTTGTTTTTAAGAAACAATATCTATTAAAAAATTGACACTACTTTAAGTCAAATTTCAAAGTTAAATTAATTCCAATGACCAGAATTGGAATAAATGGTAAAAATATATTATAATTTCACTTTAAAAACAATTAAAAAGATGATATAATCATATTAATAAATTAGATTAAAAGAGGTTTTGAATTAAAATACAACATTTTTCACTTATACATTAAAAATGGACTTTATCAAAAAAAATAACCAAAACCAACACAAAGAAAATTTTGATATCCCTATTATAAAGAAGGATTTTATTTGGTCCAATATAACATATAAAATTGTCAAAAAGTGTATTTCAAAAGGGTTCGAAATCAAAAGGCGGTTAATCGACCTTTTAAATAATATTAGAATATTTACACTTAAAATTGGATTCATTCTCATTTTAAGCCTCTAAAATTTATTGGATAAAAGTAAAAATATTTGAAAAACATATATAATCATTTTTTAGTTAGTTATGTTCATTCCCACCATTACAACGACTATGCGTTAACTACCATTTAAAATAATATTATTTTATTATTAGAGTGCAACGTAAGATTTCCAAGAAACTCTTTGTTGCATATTGGTTACGCCATCGAGCATAGAGTTCCCTTTAAATTGATATTAACATTTTATTCAAAAATATTGATAAATATAAAAATTTCTTATTCTTTATTTACCTGGGGTGTAACATCCTTACCCCCTTTTCGAAATTGCATCCTCACAATTTTAAAATTGGACTCGGAAACTTCATTGAAAGTCCAACATCGGAGCAAGAGTCGGTAAAACTATCACTTTAAAAGAAATAAGGAGAAGTACAGAGGTCACCCGAGTTAAGCCACAGTAGGATTCAATTTTGGAAAACATGGATATGGAAGAAAAAACTAAGGGTCATGTTCTGAGGGAGAGTGATATAAAACATGTTTAGGAGAAAGTTAACCACCAGAAAATCAAAAACTTGTAATGGGTTAAATAGTATTTGATTCCCCAGTAGTAAAAGTTAACAGAAATCATTTTAGTTTTAAGTTACTTTTCATTGAGTAATTTATGCGATTAACTAAATCATAAGGAAACATACTTACTTGTCATGTTGACTTTCATCTTTTACTATATTTCTTACACAAACTCATATTTTCTCCAAAAGAAGAGTATTTAGGAAGATTTTTTCACATTAAGAGTACTATAATCAACTTCTAGAGAATCACCTAATGCACAAAAGATAACTATATACATCCCATGTATTTTGACCTTAACCAAAACCAAAACAAAAAATGTTAGTACAGGATCAGATAATACCCAAAAAGGATAATCCTTAATAAAAAACATATATTCTTAATCTCCAAAATTTGTCAAAATGTACCCAAAGTTCAACAAAGACCATTCAATAAACATTTATTCATAAAATTCTTCAAAGTAAACCAAACTAATATTGAAACCCAAATCTCTAAAGGATTTAATCACATAGTATCCTAAGATAAATCTTAGCATTTTTCTCTAAAATAACATCAGTTATTCTTAATGTCTCATAATGAAAACTAATTAACCTAATCACATATCCTCCAAGATAGGATAATAATTTCCATAGATAACCCAAAATAAACTTATTCTAGATTGAGAAGATCATCTAAATAAATATAATTATTCAAACTAACCAGGGACTTCATGTAGTCTAGTGGTAGGCGATAAATACCAGTTTCCCTTTGGTTGTGGGTTCGATTCCCATAGCTTCGTCTGACGCGACGGGTTGTCACACTGTCTATGTGTTTTCCATTATCCAAAACTACATAATTATTTAAAAATTCCCCAAAAAGAGAGAAAATATTCAAAAATAATCATAACATAATTTAACCACAATTTTATCTCATGTCTTTCATTTTCCATCATAACATATAACAACCCATAATTACCTCAAAAGTGAGGATCATATAAACACAAATGGTTACCTTTATAATTATTACTTGAACTTATACATTGATTTGGTTATCTCGTACATGATTTATTAAAGAACTCACCGAGGTTCAAGTGGTTAATCATGACTACTTGATAGTTGGTTTAGAATAACCATGAGATTCTTCATTGAATCCCCCATTTCATCCAGTCTCTTAATCAGAGAACCACCATAGTTTCTTTAAAACCCATTGTCACTTTAGGGACTACAAGATCCATCCATTTACTAAAACCAAAAATGTCAGTGTGAGTATATCAACAAAATTATCGTGTACAAAAGAGGAAAATAAACACTAAGATATAATTATCCAATTTATCTCAAACTCGTTCCAACTCTCATAAATAACAATGACTCTATCTAATATAATAACCATTGTGGTTATACACAACCTGTCACATATGCTTAAACAACACTCTAACCTCTAATTTTATCTAAACCAACCTATGATACAAACTATAAGTACCTGGCCTTAGTACATTACATATTCATGAATTAAATGAATAATTCACATGGAAGATCTTTTCAAGTTTGGAGCTTTAGAGAATTAGGACCTAACTATTACATCTCAAAGATTACAAAGTAGACACATCTACTCTGTTCCCATTTTTTTCAAAAAATAATAATCTCTTCAATAAAGGAGTCATGTCTAGTTCCATGTTTTTTACATCATGACATTTACTTGATCCCATCCTTGACCGTATTCCACTTTAAGTCCGGTGGAAAAATTTCAAAAACATGGGATGAGCATTAAATTCTTAGTAAGGGTTATAAAAATACTGAAGTAAAACATTTGTCCATGTATGCATATGAATCAATGAAATCATACTTTACTCATAAAACATAAGCACTTTAACATACCTCATCAAATCATAAGATTTAGGAATAACTCACAGAAATCCTAAGACATAAAGTTAACTTGAGAATTCATAACATTCTTACGTAGGGAGTAACCCTCATGGTTACGTTTGGAATACCCATCACAGTATATTCCCTAAATATCTTCGGAGAAACCTTAGCGCTTAACTCCTTCACGTTACCCAATGCATTGGAGAGCTATATTGGGCTCACCCGCCCTTAGTTTATCACAGAACCACCCGTCTTCTTAAACAAGGGCCAAGAACTATAACATAATCATAAAAAATAACTTGAGCATAAAGGAAAGGTAACATTCCCATATTTCAATAACAATATAACATTTTAAGATATTAAAATAATGAATCCATTCTAAAAACCATTTTTAAAACCATTTAAAACATTTAAAGAAATTTTTGAATCAATGTTTCCCATAACACATTGAATCTTTTAACATTTTAATCCGTTAATATCCATAAAAATAAATCCTTAAAACCATTATAAAAACATGGATATTAATGATAAATATTTAAAAGAATAAATCATTAAAACATTTAAAATGATATTTTAGTTAAAGAGTTTTTAACAAAATGAGAGACACATGAATACAATAATTGAGGAATAACATTTAATCAGAACTTTATAATATCATTAGAATAAAGGGATTCATGATATAATAATACAAAGGACAGTATATACACCATATAAGAGTGAATTGGTGCATAAAAACAATGAAGTCTCAATATAAATGTAATATGAGATGAAATTCCTTATGAAGAAGGTATCCTTAAATTAAGGATAAATAAATCTCATAATTATGTGTGAAAAATATAAATACACCCAATATAAGTGGATATTAAATGTAAGACAACCAAAGGTCATTCA
Source organism: Viscum album (assembly GCA_963277665.1). NCBI lineage: Eukaryota > Viridiplantae > Streptophyta > Magnoliopsida > Santalales > Viscaceae > Viscum > Viscum album. Next base: position 679,305,265 of record OY728150.1, read on the forward strand.
CACATATTCATAGGATTACATATTCAATAAGTACAAGTTGAACCCAAAAAAATAGAAATTGGGTGAAGATGTTCCCTTGGTTAAATTCGACAGCCTTACGACGTCACTTTAAAATTCACAAAATTATTGATGAGAGAGATAAAATGGTATCTAATCACTTGGAAATACAATTTATATCAATAAAGATATAGAAGAAAATATCCCAACATAAAAATATTTAAATACATAACAAAATAAGTCTTTTAAAAAGAGGAGTGTGAAGGGTTCCCTTACCGATTTAGGCAACATTCGAAACGTACATCCCATGAAAGGAGGGTCATACAATGAAGAAGTAAATACCCATAAATGGGTGTATATTATACAAATAGTAAAAAAAAATGGGCAGTACATAAACCACACAAAAGGAAATAGTTTCCAATGTAACATGAATCTCATGGGAATAAAAAGTGAAATGAAATTCCCCTTATGAAAATTCGGCATCCTAACAGCGCCATATAAAACATCCAAAAATGGATTGATGAGATCAAATATGGTCTCTCATCATATTAAAAAAATTTACAACAAGAATAATATAAAATAACATCTCCCAAAATAATAAACATGATATTAAATTATGTTACATAAAATGGTGTACTTAAAAACAAAGAGAGAGGTAGGATCCCTTACCTCAAGTCTGACTTGTCTTATACGTTTCATTATATTCCTTTAAATCGGATAACTCCATTTGGTTTGACCCAAAAGGGTTTTTTGAAGAGCTTTTTTCCAAAGGTGAGGCTTCAATGATGAAGAGAGGGATGTGGAGAGATGAAATGGGTAGTTTTTGGCCAAGCCAAAGGCTTGAGAGGTGTGGGTAAGGGGGTAGAGGTGGGCGGCTTTTATAAAAGGGAGGAGGGGAACTCTTGGAATGTCTTGAAAGGTTACATTATTATAAAATTATTTTCGGATATTAGAGGTCCCACAATTATATATTTCTAGGTTAAGGAGAGAATGGTTCTAAATCCACCCATTCAATAGGTTTTTTAAAAGTTTAAGTCTTATATTTTACCTTATCATCTCATTTTACTTAAATCGTTCATTAATGAGGTAATCACTGCATCATCATGGTATCATAAATAAATTTATTTATTTAATGTCTAAAAATTATAAAAAACTCCCATGATATAAGAAATATTTTTATCTTCCTAATGAATATTTATAGTCAAAAGTATGACTTTTATTACCCCAAGTAAAAATTGTTTTAGTAAAACAATACATGTTTGTTACATTTTTATTTTAACTTTAAATAAAAAGTTATTAATATCATTTTCCTACCAAAGTGGCTCCATGAGGTCCCCAAGTAGACCCATGGATTTTCTAAGTCGGCCATGACTCATCTAATAGGGTTAGTACATGTGTCTTGATCATTTCATATTATTATAACATTATCTTTACCTTAAATTACACTAATTACCTTTAATCGCGATTAATAGAACTGAAAAGTTACTGTTCACAAAAAAATTATTTTAATCCCATTGAACCACATTTTATACCCTAATTACAACCATGTATGTTGGATTTTTGAAATTCAAATCACAGAAGTGGGAATGTTTCATTTAAACGAAAAATCAGCTTTTTAACTACCACTTAGTGGTTTCACTATTCATCAAAAATTGATGTTTTTTAGAAAAATACCAAAAATTCACTCTAAGATATATTTGATATTGCGAATTCAAAATGATGTCTATTTTAAAAAATTAAAAAAATATAAGTTGCATTCATTATTTTAATAATTGATTCCCGTTGTCAAAACAAATTGCGTGTTTCTAAGAAACAATATCTATTAAAAGATTGACAGTAGTTTAACTCCAATTTCAAAGTGAAATTAATTCCAATGACCACCATTGGATTAAATGGTAAAAATATATTCTAATTTAACTTTAAAACCAAATAAAAAGATTATATAATAATATAAATAAATTAGATTAAAAAGAGGTTTTGAATTAAAATACAACATTTTTCACTAATTCATTAAAAATGGACTTTATCAAAAAATAATAACAAAAACCTACCCAAAGTAAATTTTGATATCCCAATTCTAAAGAAGGATTTTATTTGTTCCAATATAACATATAAAATTTTCATCAAGTTGATTTAAAAAGGGTTCACCATCAAAAGGCTTTTAATTGACCTTTTAAAGAATATTAGAATATTTACGCTTAAAATTGGATTCATTCACATTTTAAGCCTCTAACATTTATTGGACAAAAGTAAAAATATTTGAAAAACATATATAATCATTTTGTAGTTAGTTATTTTCATTCACGCTATTACAACGGCTAGGCGTTAACTACCAATTAAAATAATATTATTTTATTATTATAGTGCAACGTAAGATTTCCAAGAAACTCGTTGTTGTGTATTGGGTACGCCATCGAGCATAGTGTTCCCTTTAAGTTAATATTAACATGTTATTCAAAAATATGGATAAATATAAAAACATCATGTTCTTTATTTACCTGGGGTGTTACATCTAGTCCCAATATAATCGAATAACGCCTAAAAAACAACATCTCATTCGAGAAAATATACAATTTCTTCTATTTATCTGATCAATTATTTTCATTATTTTCAGTTCTTATTCATTATATAACATTTAAAAATTAGTATATATATATTTATTAAAATAAATAAAATATCATCACACATTAATAATTATTATATGATTGTAAAACATGTTCATAATTATACTCATGAATTGATTATACTATGTTCTTGTTTGGGTTAGTTTAAGAACCTACATAAATGATGTTGTTAATTACTAAAACATGTGTATTATTGATGTTTTATGGAGAATCATACCCAAAAACCGCATGGATTGAATATATAATATAAATAACCATTATATATCTTCTATTATAGTACATTTCCTTATTTTTTGTATTCTAAAATCTTTTAAAATAAAATGATAACCAAACCAATTATACTGAAATAAACATGGGTTGGATAAAACTACTTACATTCAATGATTAATAATAAATGAATATAAGAAGTTATTATCGAGTAAATAAATATAAAATAAATATTTATATGGTAATATGAATAAATAATTTTATTAAATAAATTATTAATTATTCTTATATATCTATACCAGTGGTTTTAGTGTGTATGACTATTTGGGAGCGAAATGTAAGAGTGTTTTCATCTCACATTCTCTTATGTGTGATATTTTTTATAGTAGGAAACAATTATATATAATTTGTTTTATATACTATAAATTTTTTATAAAAAAGAATAAATATATATTTGTGGAATTCAATTTTCTATTTTATGATATATTCTTATAGGTATTTTGATCCAAAAGATATACAAGTAGTAAGGGTTTCATTTCAAATCTCACTTTGACATCAAGATTCTCTATTTATATATTCATAATTAATTGAAATATATATTTATTGAATCTAAAATCTCCCAAATTTTCTTCTCTATGGTTATTACTAGGTTTTACATTTATTCTTAACATTTCACTTCCTTTTGGTTTGAAATTCACACTACTAGAATTCTGTGAAGTTGAACGCTTCAGTATTAGCGGCCGCCAAATGGCGGCCGCTAATACTGAAATAAAAGTCGGTGCGATTTTCCCGCCTTTTGGTTGCATGTATTAGCGGGCTCCATTTGACGGCTGGTAAAGGGTGTATTAGTGTCCGCCAAATGGCGGCCCCTAATACTGAAGTAAAAAATCAGCAGGATTTTTCTCTCGTCTTCTTCATCAAGACCTGCAACGCCACCGGTTCGCCACCCGCCGCCGCGCCGCCCCCTGCCGCCCCACCCCCGCCTTATTTGCAGTCATCCTGAATAGTAGTGCACCTCAAGTGACCCTATGGTCTCCCCCCAACATCACCCCACTACAAAAAGACTCCCCCTAACCGACCCGAACCCTCCCCGGCCGCCGTGCATCCGCCATGGACGGTGAGCCAACCTTGTGGATGACATTTTGGTCCCTACTGCACCACGGACTGAAAATCAGCTTTTTTGGGGGTTGATCTTTAGCGGCCGTCATTTGGCAGCTGCTAAAGGATTTAGCGACAGGCCAAAAACGTCCGTCGTTTGGCGGACGCTAAAGCCCTTATTTCTAGTAGTGTCAACTAAAGGTATGCATATATGTATAAACTATATATCTCTTTCATATTGTCAATATGTTTCCTCCTCTATATCTATATTCACCATATGATCTAACAAATACTCTTATATATAGTTCAATAAATTCATAAGTACATTTTAGCTACTAGTTGACTTATTTATAAATCTATTTATGGATTTTTATATCATTTTCTGTATGGTAATTTTTTACTCTAATAATTTTTTTTGAAAAGAATAAATTTTTTTAATGATTACTAAGTGGATAAATTTTTCATAGATTATATAAATATTTATATATTAATACTACTTACCATGTATTCATGTTTTTCTTATCTAATTTTTATTCCCATTATTTTGTGAAAATTTTAATCAAAATAAATATAATTTATCAAAATTAATGGAAATTTATTCTTGTTTACCAATGTAATTTTCTATTTATCATGTAAATTTTTTCCCATATTTATCAAAATACATTAATTATTCATATAAATATCTATATATTTTTCCTAGTGATACCATGAAAATTATTTCTATTTATTTATTATGGTAATATTATATTTATTTTTTCATGAAACATGTTTCTTTCCTATAAATGAATTAATAAAAATTTGAATTATGAATGTTTTTACATTTATCTTGAACATATTTATATTATTTATTATTATTCTTAGGTGGATTTATTATATATGTAAAATCTATTTGGTAAATATTTATATCAGAAGGATATCATTTAATGGAATGGGTAGTAAACCAAATCCACTATTTGACTTTTTCCATATATTTATTCAGGTATTGACTTTACCGAATCCAAAAAGGGACACTATACAATATATTTATAGAAGAATATAGTAATCCAAATAACTTATGGGGATATTTAAATTATTTTTATATTAATAGGGAGTAAACCCTATTCTTAAAGGAACTGTGTTTTCAAGATGATAATGGTATTGCTGATGAGTGTTTATAAAGAAATGATTTTATTTTATTATGTTAACAAAATTATCATATGGTATATTCGTTGGCATGTAAAATGATTTTAGGGCTCATAATTATTTAATTATATCTGCACACACTAATTAAGCATGGTTTATAGTAATCTACTTCTCTATAAAATGAATCAAGAATTATGATGTATATTTTTTCGGTAGTTTCTCAAAATTTATTTCTATGCAAAATGATTATGTTTTTCTATAAAAGTGATCTTATTATTATTTTTTTATATTTCATTTATATATTATTTTTTTACCCTACTAATATTTTTAGATCACCCTTTTCATATTTTTCTATTTTCTGTGTAATTATAAATATTTTTATGTATGATAGGTCTAAAATAATATCATATGTGCAAGAGAATTTTTGAAATTGCAAAGACTTACTGAAAAATAAAAAATTAATGTAGCTAATATCCAAAGACATTGTACCATTGGGTTCTAGGATTTCCTATTTATCTATGAGATGAAATTTCAAAATTTATGAAATGATGTAAATTATATGAATGTTATGCTCAGGCAGTCTTTTTGGTTACCATAGCTAGTGGGTCAAAATAATTTTTTTCCATCAAATTCAAGAGTGTATAATTGGAATATATCTATTCATGTCAATTTTCTAGTAAATGAATAAGCACATAATGAGATATTTCAGAATTATTCATGTTTTGATACTTATATATAGCTATAAAAACATGGATAAAGGCTTTATCTCTATCGATATATAAACAACTATCAAAATAAACTTCCCAAAACAATACTGAAAATTGATATGGTATATAATATATAATTATAAATTAAAAATAGACCAATTTGATACCACAATGTGGTTCTCAAGAATTGGGGAAGTTGTTGGTATCAGAAGATCTTGTTGAATGTAAAACATCAAGAGAATATATGGAATACAATAATAAATCTCCTAGAAATAGTATTTTACAATATATTTATTAGAAATTTAAAAATATAAGTACTATATAATTTGAATAACATCAATTAAAAATATATTACCACTCATTCTTCATTATAGTTACAATTGATAAACCAAATGAGGACTCCTATTGTTGTATTGATAGTTTATCCATGAATCATTGGTGATATTATTTTTATTTTGAGTGTCTTCATGGAAGAGACATGTTCTTTGTAGCATTCAATGATGATAATAATAAGGATCTCATGTTCCCTCTATGTTTATGAGATGGATAAAGGGGGTTATTTAACCTATGTTTGAGAGATTTATATAGAGTTTTCTGTAGTTAATATCAATTCTAACTATATGATAACTGACATATTTTTCTTTATAGATATACAATTCAATATAGATACTTTTGCATATGATCATATCAATATATTTAATCTACATAATACCCAATGTAAAATAATATTGAAAATTATTTTCTAATATCACATGACATGCCCACATTTAAATATCATTTCAAAAAATATATTTCTATAAATGATATTTACTAAAATATAAAATTTAACCAAGGACATTAACGTGGCTCTTTATTCGTCCCATTAAATTAATCAAACCATTATTAAAAAACAATTTATTCAATTATTAATTAATCATTAAATACATAAAAAAATAATATATTCACTAAACTAATCAGCCAATGGTTTTTTTATAATTCATGAAACTATATATTTTTATATTAATCGATTCGATAACATGAATAATGAATATTTATTTAGTTTTTTTGTAACATTTTTTAAAATAAACTATACAAAACTACACTGTATTATTATAAACTCAATTATCTTGTTATTTAGTATCTATAAAAAGGTGTACTTAAATTATTATAGTTCAATGATTTGTGAATAATATTTATTCTTAAAAAAATTAAGTAGAATTTAATGAGATTCTAAATAGACTTATTGAGTGACCCTCTAGTCCACATTCTTTGGGGAATTTGTGGAACATACATAATGTAAAAGATTAGTTTGTAGTCATTTTTTAAGGAACTCAAAGATAAATAAATTAATTTATGGAATACCAAATTTCTATTATGATTTGAAATACATAATATAATCAAATTGTATTCATAAAATACATCAAGAAGGATTCATACTTTTTTATTCCCTCTATATGATTTTGTAAAATTTCATTGACTTTTTGAGATGAACTCATTAATGAACTAATGTATCATTATTTTTATACATAATGTTAAACATCTATCAATGGGAATAAGATATCTTCTATTATTAATATGGCTGTAATTAATAATTTCATGAATTTATAAATTAATTCTATGTCAATTTTGGAAGTATCAATATGTGTTTCCTTTCTATGAGTATATGTGTTCATACTTTTCATCCATACATCAATGTACATAATACCTCATATACATTAATAATAACCTCATGTCTAAGGATTAATATAAAAACTCATATATAAGAATATAACATAATTTATTAAATTGTTTAATTCCAATTGGTGGATCTATTTTCAAATTGTCCCCATATCAAGATCAACAATAGACAACTTCATGATAATCAGTTTCAGTATCATATAATAATAGAGAATTTGATAGAAAAATATCATTTTTACCCCTTTAGGTACATAATTTTTTGAAAATTTTACATGTGTTTAATAATGTTTTAATAGAATATATATTTTCACATTATGTGTGGGAGTGATATAACCTTCAGATGTAAGTAATTTTCCATGTACATTATCATATTAACATTATATATAAGACAATCTATTGTGTTATAAGATATTTATTAAAATTTGGTAATTGGAAGTTAAAAAAATTGTTTGAGGTAATGTACTCCAACATCCTTCATATGCTTATTAGTTTAATCAATGTCATTATAAATTCAAAAAATCAAATTTTCAATTGTGATATTCTTTATCACCAATCTTCGATAACATGTAATTTAATTAATAACTTTGACAATTTTAGTAATCAATATCAACCAATGAATCATTCTATACTCATCAATTAAAAACCTAGAGTACATCATTCCATATATATCTTTGGGTGATACCATCAAAAAAATATCCGCATACATTTATTTTATCAATTAATTCATCTTCTTTCCATCAAATTAAAAATATTTTTAATATTTTTTCATTTTGAAAATTTTTATACATATGAGTATGATCACATGTACGATTATGGATTTCATGTGATATTTCATATTTCAGTAACCCTTATAAGATATTTTACCTCATATGGATAATACAATTATAAAATAATAATTATTAGTCATCCATTTATAGTAAGAACATGCCTTTTCTCTACTAATGAGGAATAAATTCGCATTTTCATATTTCCCATAAATCACTAATGAATTTTCACAACCATTGAAGTAATAATTATTCTCTGGGAAGTTAATTTCATCCCACAGAACAAACTACTTTCTTATATTTATTAAATTACGACTAAGGCCCTCTTCTATGAATAAAATAATTATTTTTGTATCTATTAAATAAATGATTCAATATTTGGAGTAAGTTATTTATAATTCAACATCGTTGTTGAATAGTATGTGTCTATATATTTTATAGTTTAATACCAAAACCACACCCTTCCTTACTTTCTTAACAAACAACATGTTTAATATCCAATAATTTTCTAGGGTAGTTTTAATAATCCTCCAAGAGTATGTTTAGTTCAACTAATTGGAATTTTTACTGTGTTTAAGGGTTGGAACACGATATTTAGATGTTTCTTGATACTAAATGAGGACCAAGAAGTGTTTTGTTTTCCTAGGGGTGTCCATGATGAAAATTGTGTACTTTATGTAGTTATACACCTATATTTTATCTTGACAAAGACAAATGGTGGGGTTATTGTTGTCAATAGAGACAACGGACATTCCATGACTGAGGGAGTTGTGACACTCTGGATATTGTCAGGTTTTAGAAAAAGAATTACCCTAAAATAGTGTTTTAAACTGTGAAGTGATGCATCACATAGTGATGAAAACCCTAAAGTATTTTGTCAACATCCCATTCAATGAAGGGTAATTTCATGACCCATAGAACACACATCAATGGTGTTTGGAAAATGGTATATCTATCTTCCTAGGTTGGCTGCACTAAGACCACAAGTCCCGTTGTGAGTTTGTTCTATGACGGGTATCTTCGTACCTTGACCATCCCTATTTGACAAAGATTGATGCTTGTGTTAAATCTTTATTATGGTTACTCATATATTTTGGATTATTCCGTGGTATATTGGAGAAATGGTTCATCAAGATATGGTTGAATTTTTAAACTCACCCACTCCCTCTTCCTTATTCAATCATCCATAATGGGAGATTATTTAAGTACAATTCTAAATAAAATGATTTATGAATTTCTTTTCTTCTACTATTTATGGTTCATGTTCATATAAATATAATTTTTTAGTGATATTGATCAGGTTATTTTTTTCTTAAAGGTTGGGGCTGAAGCCTCAATTTATTATTTTGAAAGCAAAGACCACTTTAGACTAGGTAGAGGGAGACCCATTATATAGCCTGAAGGCCCAAAGCCAAGTGGCCTGAATACAAGGCTTGAGGACACTAATGGGTGAGTGTGTACAGAGAATGATATGGGTGGTAAATCCTATATGATGGTATTTAGTCGCTTTAGTACTAATCCATATTCATCTTATTGATGATTTAATTCCAAAATTAATGTTCCTCAGGACCAGTAAAGGGATATGGATTGATAGATCCCTAGAGAAGGATATATGATGATGTTTGGCCTACTAGGCTCATAATGAATTTGATTTTTCAATTTTTTTATTGGTATCACACATGAACTATGTCCCTAAGGCTAGAGATGGGCGAATAAGTTAATCAAGGACATTGGGTATGTCTTAGGTTGTGATACATGACTTAGGTAGACAATATTGATTCGTTAACGGATATTTAGAAAGGTGATATGGTATCATGCATAATGGGATGCTTAAGGTGACCCATAAATCTCATTCTAGTTGAGGATAACTCTCATATGTGTGGATTGGGTATTGGTGAGTGCTGTTAGTGGAATTATTCTAACTATACTAGATAGGAATTGAAATAGTAGGGGTTCTTATGGGTGGAGATTTGATAGATATCCCTTGGGATATGTAATAAAAGACCTTATTCTGGGTTTAGTGAAACATTTGAGACCAATTATTATGATTTTATGGGTATTATAGTGTTTTAATTTTGGGTGATACATGGTTAGAAAGACAGAGAGTGATGGTGGATTTTAGAGAGTTTTACTTGATCCTTACGGTTTTCGTTATAGGTTCATATGGATAGTGTTTTCATATATGCATGGTTAATGGGAGATTTTGTCACCATGTAGAGATCATTATGAGTCTAGGGTATCTAATTGACTCCATAACATGTGAGATAATGAGTTTTTTTAATATTAATTACTCCATGTAACATGATTTTGATGCATATTATGGGCTATGAGCCCTATTTTTTATTACATCGGTGTTATTTGGAATAAGATTATGATATGCTAAGGACTTAATGATTTTATCTGTACATGAAGAATCTCCCCTTAAAATTTAGGATGATTCTAGATGTATTTTAATGAGAGAGATGTTTACTTAGTGTGCAAGAAATCTTGAAACTACCTTGGGTGACAAGTCTTGGACCCTGATAATAGACTAACTAACTTGAGCTGGTTATGTGGTGTAGTTTTTTCAGGCAGGGTTGTTAGAGACAACCATTTTTTGATTTATTAGTGGGTCAATATTTGTAAATATTACCTTTCCATATCACTTTGGGTATCCATTCTCAGTCCTAGACTATGCCAACTAAATGAATTTAGGTAAAATACATTTATAGTTTTGAGATAATTAAGTTATGTGGTAGATTTTATTATATCAATAAAGCATATATGATTGGGTTTCATGGGGTCCTAATCATCCTTTGATGACCCAATGGTAATTGATTAATGGTGACCTTGTTATCTCATGATGTTAGTTTTGTATTAATAACATGATAATTAATGTGATTTTTCATAAATACGTCCCTAAAATAGTTTAAACTTGGGGTAGCTTGTAAGAAGCTTCTGATAAATATTTATGACACCCTATACAGGCACACAAGTCCATGTAAAACATTAATCCAACATTAATGTTCAACATGACCAATGGTGTAGATTAGTTTACAGAAGATAAACTAATATTTTTGGATAATTGTTTTTGATTCATGTTGATGGAAGTATGGTTGTTGTTTTAATGTTATTTTTTATATGTGTTTGGCCCAATTGGAGAGAGGTTATGGTATAATTGTAGGCTTATTCATAAATCATATTTTTATAGAATCGGTTTTATATATTTTATTCATACTATGATTAAGAGATTAATGATTTTTTACCCATTTCACATTATTTTTATAATATGATTCATTGAAATATTCCCACAATGTAATGATTTTACCATCACATATAAGTTGTATCCTTTGGTGTATGAGGAATAATTTAGGCCATGTTTTATCATCATCTTAAGACATTGAGAATTTTATATGAATAAAGTGATTTCAAATTGAAATTAGATCACATTATATTTCTTAATGTTTAGGAGGATTCTAGATTACTTTTTTAGGAATGTGTCAGACATTATGATAGTTGGGAGACACTTTTCTTGGGACAAGTCCTGCATACACAGGACATTGCTTTACTGTCTCTAGTATTTACTATTATGATTTAGGTGTTTCATTAAATATTTTTTTTCTTTTAATGGTAATTAACGATGGATTTGGATCATTTACATGTAGAAAATGGCTTTAATACTATAATTTTATTAGGGAATTTAGGATTAAATGGACACATCAATGATTTTCTGTGACTGTTTTAATGACAAGAGGATGAACCATTAATGTCAGGTATTTTTCAACAAAAATTTATTTAATAGTATCTACGTGGTCAGTTTTTCAAGGAACATATTGATCCCATTAGCGTGTCATTGTATATGTTTGGATAATATTTAATAAAACCATAATCTATCTATTTTAGTAATTTTATGCCAAAGGTGTTATCTAAGTGTGGAATTAATTTCCTTAGGGATTGGATTCAATTTATTATAGTGATAAAAAAACCTATATAGTTGGTTTATATATTTATTCTTTGTGGAGTTCAATGTAAAAAAATTAGATGTATGTGAAAACCCATTGTTTTTTCAAACAAATACATGAATTAATACATTTTCGATGTGATATAGAGGCATGGGGTGCTCTTAGTATCCAAGATGGATTTTCAATTGCAGAATATGTTTCCATGAATTTATCATTGTTTGAAATCTTATATTTTTTGGATCAACAATTGATTGAATTTGTGTTGATGCTTGTGGTTTTTGTAATGATTCTTGTCTGGTGGGTGATCATGTTGTATTAATCATTAGAAGTGTGATGCCTTATGCCGATGGTAGTATAAGAATTGATTTTTTTCTAGACGGATGATATTGAAATGTGATAGGATCATGGTAAGTGGGTTAGGCATGTTGGCCTAGGTTAAGTGGTACATGACACAGGGAATGTGAGTCGAATTTGAAGGTAGTTTTTTCTGTGAGTGTGAATCTGTTTGGTTTAATTGTGGTCATGTAATTAGAATGTAAGATCCAAAGAAAGGGTTCTTAGTGGATTACACTACCTGTAATAGAGGATAGGGGGGATATTAATGATTTTTAGGGAAAGGTATCAATGTTTTGGAATGGACTTTTCTAGGTGTGTGTTGTTCTTCTTTATGTTTTCCATTAACAATCATTCTACATAGGTCCATTCAGAATTTATTAGTCTAAAAATGAAACCAAAAAGTGCAATTAAGGTATTGTAGTGGTAATATGTGACTATTCACTTTGGTATAGAATTTTGATCCTTTCTAAAGCTTGATTGGATTATAGGGAGTGTTTTGGGAGTATAAAAACACATGTGATGATGGGGAATATTAGGAATTATGCTTGAGGATTAATGTAAGAAAATTCACATGGTAGGAAGTATACCATTCTCTATTAGAGAATTTGGTTCTCATGGTGAGTGGGTTGTTTAATTTAAGGATGGTGTTTTCTATATGCAAGGAATGAAAGGAGGGAAATGTTTCATGTTAGTTATTAGGTATAAGGGTGATTTAAAAAATATTCATTATGATCAATGATTGATAGATCATGGTTTATTGATATTTAGGGTTTAGTTATTTGTAATATAACAATAACAATACAATTTTTGATAGAATCATATTAGTAGTGTCAATAAATCCCTCATGTATGTAGGTTCATGGATATGTTGAGACTCATTACTTTATGGATAAGGTTAAACTAGGATATTGGAGTGTTGGAGAGATCTAATGTGATCATCTTCCGTGGTAAATTTTTTATTCATGATTTAAATATTGTTTGTGGTACATTCTAAAGGATGGAATCAATATTGGGCGGGTTGAGAGGTGATTTGAGGATTATTCAAGTGTGATGTGCTTCACTGATTGGGGACAGAGAAGTGCATAAGTAATGGGTGGTGGTGATTAAACTATAGATATTATTTTAGGAATGAGGATATTCATTGGTGTGGTTGATTGGATAATATTTCAATTCCTTTATGAGTTATGTAATATTTATCTAGGGGGTGAGGTGATAATGTTGCACCATTTTATGTTGATATTTTTTGCGAGTGTAAGGCCAAGTTATTTTCAAAAAATGTATTAGGTGTTGAATTGGATGGCGTGTAGTGGAAACTACAACATTTGTATCATTAGAAAACTAAAAACTAGAATCACCAATAAAAAAAGCTGCTGCCTTCGAGAAATTTGGAATGATCTAAAGCATGATTAGAAGTGTCTTTTGGTGGGGAGAACCATAAGAATGGATAAATCATTTGATGAAATTGTGGTGTCTCAGATTATATAGGTATGTTGAGAATCATATAAGTGTAATAATTTGTTGAAATATGATGAATCATTATTAAGTGAATAGTGTACCTTAATATTATAAGTTTTATATTAGAAGGTTTTCTGATGTTTAGAAATGGAATGCTGGAAATTATTAATGAATTAAGGGTCCATGTAGGTTGGTTATATCAATTAATTGACTAATGGATCTTGTAAACGATGAGAAGCATTATTTTTGATACATTTTAACTTACAGCATATTTCAGGGTATTTAATTTTCAAGGGGTATTCTAATTTTAAACATGTGTAGGGTCAATCCGATGAATTGTGAATAAGATTGAGAATAGAAGGATTGTAAATTCCTGAGAAGATGTTTTTAGACATAGATTGATACTCATGTTGGGTTTATTATGCTTTATATGGTATTGTATCTAGGCATAGAAGCCTTGAAGAAATATATTCACTTATAACTGACCAATTTATGACCGATTTTTCATTCAACAATGGACTACATTGAGGTAAGCCATTTCATAGCTAATTTCATCATGATATGATGGGTATCATAGTGTTTGGAAATGTTATGAAATATATATAGTAGTTTTTGTCACAAAGAATGGAATCAAACAGTGAATATTTCATTTAATATTTTTTTGGGGACCCATATCTGTATAGGTTTCTGCCTGATCCATAAGTTACATCATAGTGGTGTTTGGACGAGGGCTGAACCCTATTCATGGGTTATCCATGACAGGACCCATAACCCTTATAAGTGATTTTTTTAGGTGAAGGGTCACTTCATGTTATGACCCTCTTATAGTTCCATCTTCATCCAGGTCACATTATGAACAAAATATGGGTGAATATTTTATTTGGGGAATGTATTATCTATTTGATCTCTAAACCATTGGTATTTTCGAGGGGTGGGTGTCAATAAAAGGATGAATTATCTATATCTCTACTTCCAACTTCCACCATTTATATCATCATGGATATTATATTTTGATGTTTCCTTGTTGATCTGACAAACACACATCAGTTATTCCTATGTTATTAGTTCCCCTTTGTAGTCCTCTATTTTTTTTGTGATTTTGGTATGTTTTTATTAAAAAAACTAAACCGTATCATTGATTAAATTTTCATGATTAATGAGGATTTTGGGTGTGGTGGATAAATCATGTGTCATATGGTTGATCATGTATACATGGGTAGAGTTTTGGTACTACATTTACATGAAGTTTATTTTGGTGTTAATTTTGATTTTTAGATTAAATTATATATTTTATTAGAAGATATTATAATAATTTACTTATTTTTTATTTCATGATATGGGATATTGGGTGGTAAAACACGTATATATGACATGTGGATAGGCATGGTCAATGATATGAAAAGTATAACCAGGTTTATAACTACTATATAATTGTTGGTAGTGCCATTATTGGTAATAATTTTTATTGTTGTGAATTATTTCATAAATTAATCCATGATTCTTTAGATTTGGTAATGGAATGTGAATCATGTTTTTCTGGTAGAAAGAGATATGATGGTATTGGGACTCCTAGGAAGGTATGATTTCTCTTTAGTACAATAGGATATTTCAATAATGTAGAAAATATATTTCCATGGGGTGAGTGTTAAAAATTAATTAATGTGAGGACATAGTTAATTCAGTGTGTGTGATATGTGATTTGGGTGTCCTTCATTTTTTTATTTTTGGTTTATTCATAAAAATGAGAGAGTATTGCGTCTAATAGGTCATCTAAGATGGTCATATATCTCACCCTAGGGGAGGATCCCCCTCTTACTAGTGCATTTGAGATTAGTAAATGTTGTTATTGAAATAAGTCTCCCATGATTTAACATGAATTGATGGAATGTTTTTTCCCCTAAGTGGTGGTTTGAGATACATCCCTTGTCAGATAAGAAATAAGAACAATTCTACAAGTGGCGTAGATCATGATATCAGGGGACAATAAGTGGATAGTTGGACTATGAGTGATAATGTATTTTGAAAAGGTTATACTAGGTTTTTTGTAGAGACACAAAGCTTGACATACATGGACATTACATTACTTTTGCAGAATAATTAATATATAACAAAAACAAACACCGAAGGACTGTAATATTTTAGTGTCTTTGGAAACTCAGAACATAATTTTCTCATCATGGTGAAAGATCTTCAACTTCTCCCATAAAGATCTTCCCCTTTTTTTCTTACCTAAAACCTTTGTTTATATCCTGGGGAAAAGGAAACATATAATGCATGACCTCAAATGTTGAGTAAGGGTAAGTATGGAGAAAATAAAAACAAAACATATACATTTGAACATAAAAACATGAACATAATGTTTAAACATCGAAATGTTGAGAAATGACATAAAACATGGAAATACATAAGGGATAGATCATAAAGAAACATTAATCGTGATAAAATAACATGGGAATAAAAAATGTAATTGTAGCAACCATTAAGCTCATTTTATGGTTTCCATAGTAGCCAAATCATTGCAGCCAAGAACATCTTAGTGGACAAAGTCCCTTTCTGAATCGATTTCACTCCTCATTCCAGTCCTATATCACAAAACTGGATTAACTTTCCATTCCAACCATGTCTATCTCATGAGATATAAATATTCACCCAATGCATTGGAGGGAGATATAGGTCCCACCCATCTCATAATTAAATCTTATCACTTATGCCACAACATAAACATAAATCATTCATCATAACCCAAAGAATAAAACGGGTTTCATAAAAATCATCACATCATAACATAATCCATATGAAACAAATGGATATCATTTCATCATAAGAAAAGTGAAACCATTTAAATCTTAGATACATTATACATGAAACATACACATATGAAATAATGTCATCTTAGATGGAAAATGATTTTGATAAAACACTTGAAATGAATTCTTGAGGAAAATATCCTTTCTTATTCAAAATCATTTTCTTTTAACAAAATTCCATGCAATTTTAAAAGAAAAGTTTTTTTTCAGAAAACATTCATGAAATCTCATATATTAATCATGATGAAAATAATGCGTTAAAAATTCGTTCATTCCATATAAGTTAAAGAAAAAATTCTCCTCGTACTTTTAACGGAAAAGTAAAAAAGTGCCACGTATGGTAAACAAATGCAAGATTCCTTCCATAACACAAATTAAAGTCAAGATGGGTAAAAATTACTTTAAAATACATAGAATAATATTAAACACTTTATGAGAAAAAATTTATGGACATGGATGAAATGAAATACACAGTTCATGGAGACGGTAGGTCGTACGTTCTCATGAAAGTTGTTTTCCTTTCCTTTTTGACTTGAATGGAAGTAAGTAGATGACATAAATATATATATATATAAATAAATTCAGTAGCTTTATTATGTTATATATTTCATTATTATTCATTATATATACTTTATAATCATTCTTGAATGGTTAACATGGAGAATGAATATCATCGGGTCGTGGAGACGGTAATCCTTACGTACGCACGAGCGATGATATCATTCCCATAATTATTGAAAGGAATTGGAGTGGATGATATAATACCTCAGAATCAGTATGTTGTTATAATAATCGTATATATTTATTCTTTACACCATTATACCCATCCAAGTAAGGTGGTGGTGGAAAAACTGATTACACCACGACGTGGAGACGGTATTCCGTACGTACGCACGCGCGATGATTTCATTTTACGTAGGATGGATAGAAGGTTAAATGGGGTTGTTTTAGATTTATAATAACATATCAGTGTATTAGTGATACTGATGTTATTATTTTGTAATAAAACAACTAAATAAGAAGAAGTTGAATAACAAATAAAACTTGAATGAATCAGTAGAATAGATTACCACTTCCTCGACACACCTCCTTTAAACTTCTTCTTATGGCACTAGAGTTGTACTTTTTAATAGGCCATAACCTCTATGATATAACTAGAGAGGTTGATAAGAGGAATTTTTAGGGTTTGGCCGAGCTTCAAGGCTCAATGAAAAGAGGTAAGGGGTGTCCTTTTTATAAGGGAGGAGAGGGGAACCTTAGGAAAACATAAAATATTATTTTATAATAAAGTCATATTTGGTTATCAATAGCTCAAAATTGATTTATTTCGAATATAAGGTGGATATGGGTCCAAATCCTCTCAACAAATAGGTTTTAGACAAGTTTAGGTTACTATTTTATCCTTATCATTTAGACTGAACTCTAAGCTAAATAATTTAACTTTTACTGTGTCTTTATGTTTCTTACACTATATGGTAAATAAACTTCCTATAAAAATCCAAACAAACCAGAATTGGTCCATTATTAATATATATATATATATACTTATCTAATTCATTTTTCCTATCCGTATATTTTTAGGAATAAAATAACAATTAATAATATAATATTTTTTTTTAAAAAAATTTATGTCAATTTTGACACTATTTGGTACATAATATTTGTGAAAATCATAACATCATGATTAGTTCGAAAAAAGTTTATTAAATCAATATTAACTTGTCATATTAACCTATAAATTTATTTGAATTCATAAAAAGTATAAAATTACATTTATTTGGGTATTTATAACATCAATTATGTTAATATGTCATTAATAAGGTAATTACTGCTTCATCATTGTGTCAGAACTAAATTAAATTATATAATGTCAAAAAAATTTAAATAAAATACCATTATTTATGAAATATTTTTATATTTCTAATGAATATTTATAGTCTAATTTATCATAGTTATAACCCTATATTAAAAATGTTTTAGTTATTAAACTTTGATTTTAAATATTTTAATTCTTCTTTAAATAAAATAATAATAAATGTCCTAATCTAATAGAAATGGACCTAAAGGGTAATATTTTCTCCCTAAGGTTGGTTTTGGTCGAACTAAATTTATCCAATAAAATTAGGACATGTGTTAGGTTAATAATAATATCATTTTTACCCTTAATTTCCCTATTTTCTTTTAACCGTGGTAAATAAAAGTAAAAAGTTACTATTCACCAAAAATTATTTTTATCTTATTGAACCGCATTTTACGCCTTGATATTAACCGTGTCTCTTGGATTTTCGAAATTCCACTCATAGAAACAGTAAAATTAAGTTTTATGTATATTTTCAAACTCTCCTAGGAGGTGGGAAATGACGGTGAAAAGTTCAAAAAAAAATTATATGTCTAAAATTATTATAAAATGACTCCATGAATTACATGGAACTTATATAGGTATTATGTATCAAATTTGACCTAAAATTAATTTAAATAAAATAAATAACTATTTATATAAGAAGTCTGTTTTTAAATGGAAACCTAGTGTTTTCACTATTAATCAAAAATTGAAAGTTTTCAGAAAAATAAAAAAATTTCACACTTGGATAATTTCGATGTTCCGAATCCAAAAATGAAGTCCATTTTGAAAAATAAAATTTCAAAAGGTCTGTATTAACATTCATAATGGCTAGTTTATATAACATATCGTTGTTTAGTGAAATTTGGTATTGCGTACAACAAACGCTATCGTGGAAGGTCGCGATTGCGTGTAATGCAAGCCAAGTCAGGGACGCGTGTAGTGCAAGATCCTTTTGTTGTAGGGTACAACACAGGACATTGATGAAATTAAAAAGAACATTTTTCATAAAGTCTCAGGGTGTTACATTGTACCCCCCTTAAAATTAATTTCCCCCTCAAAATTTATCAGGGTTATAAATTTTTTTCTACTCGAAACTTTTAATAGAAACCCACATCGTAAAAAGGAATACCAAAACATATCTTTAAAAACTAAACTATGAAACGTAACGGTTACCCAAATTAACTAATCACTGGGTTTCCACATAGGAGAACATAGTCAAAAATAAGTATATATAAGATAAATCTAACCATCAAGTTCTGATGGAGTGTGGTAGAGAACATGGATATGAAAAAGCCAAATATCACAAAGCCATACATCTGTGATGATCAAAGGTACTATCTGATTCATCAGATGTAAGGGCACTGGGACAACATTTTTGGTTTTCAAGATGATTTCCCTAAAGTTGAAAAATCTGAATTAGAAGTAATAATTACTTTATTTTGGTATAATCTCACCGCTTTTCATTCCATTAATAGTTTCCACTTCATCTCTTAAAGAAATGAGGTTGAATTTTTCATTCGTGAAGTGTTAGCAGATCATGTGATAGAATGATGGGTCATTCCATATGTCTCAAACAAAAATGTTAGCAAAAGTTATCAAATATACATAAGTCCATATGTGGTAGGGTTAATTGTATATGATTTCAAAAATGGACTTATAATTCATCCATCATACTGCTTAATAAAATAAAACTACTTTCTACTTACTAGGGACTTCCAGTAGGCCAGTGGTAGGTGATAAAGGCCTGTCGCACTTCGGTTGTGGGTTCGATTCCCACAGCCTTGTCTAACGCGATGATTTGTTGCCCGTCTTACAGGTTGTCCTTTTTCTAAAACTTAATTATTATAACATTCCATTGATAATATCGAAAAATAGTTCTAGACTTAAACAATACTAACTTATGGCCATCATAATCCATTCCAACATTTAGTTATATCCAAAAAACCTCTGTCCAAGATCATAGTATAAAGAAAACAATAACTAGACATTTCATCTACCGAGAATGTGAATACCACCATTTATCCCCCATATATCATACGATATATCTTTTTGGTCAAATTATAAACAATTGAAGACCTTAATCATGTATTCTCTTGAGAAATGAATTCCAATTGAACCTTAATGAAATCATGAATGCTATCAAAATTTAATACTGTCCACATACCGAAATTCCAAAATTTCTATATACTCAAACGATGATATAACTTGGTCCTTATATCAGTCATGAGCTCATTTCATTTTTTTCGTTACCCTTTATTATGTGCATATCATCTTCTTTCCAAAAATATTTCAATCACTTTTCATGGTTACCGGTACCATATAATTATTGAAAACCAATACATAGATATTCTGAAATTCCCTGATACCATAAATGAGATTCCATGATACTATTTTGATATCCCATTACATAAACACTTATCATTACACAACATCATTTTAATACTAAACATCACAAATAGTGATCACATGTGACTTCCCTTTATCCTTTTCCTTAAGAGGTTGCTAACGTTGATCATCATTAACCCTTGGATTAGGGCATTCATTTGCATAATGCCCCATTTCGATGAACAAGAAGAATTGAAATATTGGTGGCGTGTTCTCTATAGTCATTTCTTTATTCACATCATTAGAAACCCTTTTTCCATTACTTCGACACTCATTATCTCGATGAACTTCTTTTCCATACTTAAAACATTATCTAGTCCCTTTAAGACAATCTCCACCATGATTCATTCTACACATTGAGAATAAAGAAACATTCATCTTCTTTTCACCATTATTCTGAGATTTCTCCTTGAACTCCATATTTCATTTTTGGTCAAAACCACGAGATTGATATGTAACAGTAACATCCATTTCTACCTTGATAGCAAAACCCACAATTGTTTCATAGCTACTGAAGTCACTTATAGCTAATGCCCTTCGAAGGATTGGTTTTAATCCACTGAAGAATTGATCAACTTTACTTTCGTGTTGGATGATAAAGCCAGATGCATACCTTGCATGCCTTGTAATATTCGCTTCGTATATACCAACAGATTCATCATCCTTTTGCTTAAACTCAAGGAAATCCTTTTCCATCTTTGATTGAATAATACAAGGGAAGTACTTATTGAAAAATATGTTCTTGATATCATCCCATTCCATGGATTAAATTTCATCTCGGGGCCTCGTATTCTTAATTTGAGTCCACCATTGATCAGCATCACCTTCTAAATGGTAAATAGCCAGATTGAATTTTTCATGTTCCGAACTGTGAAGTATGGAAAATAACTTTTCAATGTTACTGATCCATTGTTCAGCAACTAGTGGATCAGAAGACCCACTGAAAAAAGGTGTATGTTGCCTCATGAAGGACTCAATAGAATATTGTTCCCTTCTCTGCTCATTTGGAAGTCCAGAATGATTCATATCTTGTGTAAGTA
The DNA here is from genome assembly GCA_963277665.1 of Viscum album. Lineage (NCBI taxonomy): Eukaryota > Viridiplantae > Streptophyta > Magnoliopsida > Santalales > Viscaceae > Viscum > Viscum album. The sequence goes on from OY728150.1 coordinate 679,327,246, forward strand.
TAGCAATAAGATTTTGAACCCCATCTCCAATAACATTGGTTTGTTCATGAGGACAATCATTGCATTGTCCATTACATTGATCAACACGGCTCTTTCAGGTTCTAGCCATCATCTAAAACCCAAAAAGAATAGTGTGAGAGGAAAAAATCATGCTAGGGAAAACAACATAATAAAGGGGGATTACCTTCAATATATAACATATTAGGGTTAATTCTAATATTGTTACCATAATTCTAGGATTATAACCTATACATATACTTAACCATAGGGACATCCCTAAACATACCTTAGAAATATCTTTAGGGATCTCACTAAAGTTTTTGCATCCTAGTTTCCAAAGGTTCACTAAACCGAACCTTTGATACAAATTGTAGGGACCCAAATCTTGTCATAAATGGAAATTACATTACTTTTGCGGATTACTTAATACATTAAAAAAACAAAAACCAATGGAATGTAATAGTTTTGTGTCTATGGAAACTTGAAATATAATCTTCTAATCGTGGTGAAAGATCTTCAACATCTCCCATAAAGATCATCCCCTTTTTTTCTTTCATAAAACCATTATTTATATCCTGGGGAAAAGGAAACATATAAAGGGTGAGCTCAAATGCTTAGTAAGGGTAATCGTGGAGAAAATAAAACAAACCATATTCCTTTGAACATAAAAACAACAACATAATTTTTAAACAACAAAATCTTGAGTAATGACATAAAATATGGCAGTACGTAAGACATATATCATAAAGAAACATTAATCATGATAAAATAACATGTGAATAAAACATTTAATTATGTAAACCATTAAACACATGTTATGATTTCCATAGTAGCCAAGTCATTGCTGCCAAGGCCATCTTAGTGGAAAAAGTCCCTTTCTAAATCTAGATCACGCCTCGTTACAGTCCTGTATCACTGAACCATATTAACATTCCATTCCATCCATGTCTATCTCATGAGATATAAATCTTTACCCAATTCATTGGAGTGAGATATGGGTCCCTCCCATCTCATAATGAAATCATTCTTACTTGTGCCACAATATAAACATTAATCATTCATCATAACCCAAAGAATAAAATGGTATTCATAAACATCATCCCATCATAACATAATCCATATAAAACAAATTCATGTCATATCATCATCAGAAAAGTGAAACCATGTAAATAAAAGAGAAATTATATTTGAAACATACACATAAGAAATAATGTCTTCTTATATGGAAAATGTTTTTGATAAAACACTTGAAATGAATTCTTGAGGAAAATATACTTTATTATTCAAAATAATTTTCTTTTCACAAAATGAAATGCAATTTTAAAATAAAAGGATTTTGTTGAAAATATCCATGAAATCATGTAGATTAAGATTCATTAAAATAATGTGTTAAAAATCCATTCATTCCATATAATTTAAAGAAAACATTCTCATCATACTTTTAATGGAAAAGTCAAAAAGTACTATGTATGGTAAACAAAAGAAATATTCCTTCCATAACACAAAGTAAATGTCAATTATGGTAAAAATGTATTTAAACATACAAGATATAATATTAAATACTTTATGAAAACATTTTTCTGGACATCGTTGAAAAATATAACCATAGTGAATACTTACGAATAAGCAATCTCGGATAAAAATGAAATTGCAAAAGTATCCCTTACCTTAGGTCTCATATGCTTCGTACATATCTGAACATCCTGTATAATGATTTAAATAAAGTCATTTACTTATTAATGAATCATATTAATTTTTATTATATCATATATGCTTCACTTATGACTTTTTTTACCTGTTCTTTTGTAAATTCCATGTTAAAGACGCTTTTTGTGTAAAATCGTTTTATTTATCGTATTTGTTTGGACTTGTTGTTCTTGGTATTATTATTACTTATATCATTATTTACATAATTACAGAATTTAAATCATGATTTATATATCATATATATTTAATATATATATATATAATAGATAGATGAATGAAATGAAATACACCTTTCATGGAGACGATAGGCCGTACGTACGCATGAACGCTGTTTTCCTTTCCTTATTTACTTGAATGGAAGTATGTAGATGAAATATATATATATGTATATATATATATATTTATTAGATTAATTATTTCATATATTTCATTATTATTCATTATATATACATTATAATCATTCTTGAATGGTTAAAATGGAGAATGAATCTCATCGTGTTGTGGAGACGGTAATCCGTACGTACACACAAGCGATGATATCATTCCCATTATTATTAAATGGAATTTAAGTGGATGATATAATACCTAATAATCAGTATAATGTTATAATAACCATATATAGTTAATATTTACACCATTATACCAATCCAAGTAATGTGGTTGTGAAAAAATTGATTACACCACGGCATGGAGACGGTATTCCATACGTACACACGCACGATGATTTTGTTTTCCGTAGGATGGATAGAAGATGAAATGGGGTTGTTTCATATTTATAATAAAATATAATTATATTAGTGAAACTGATGTTATTACTTTATAATGAAACAACTAATGAAGAAGAAGTTGAAGAATAATGAAAACTTGAAAAAATCAGTAGAAGAGATTACCTCTTCCTCGACACACCTCCTTTAAACTTCTTCTTTGGGATATATATTTGGTCTTTTGAGAATACCAGAACCTCTATTATATAACTATAGATGTTGAGAAGTTCAATTTTCAGGGTTTGGCCGAGATTCAAATATCAAAGGGTGTGAAGAGAAGAGGGAATGGGTGCCCTTTTTATAAGGGAGGAGAGGGTCACCTTATGAAAATTTAAAATATTATTTTATAATAAAGTAATATTCAGTTTTTAATAGCTCAAAATTGATTTATTTAGAATCTAAGGTGGGGATGGGTTTAAATCCTCTCAACCAATAGGTTTTATTCAATTTTAGGTTACTATTTTATCCTTATCATTTAGATTTAACTCTAATTTAAATAATTTAACATTTACCGTGCCTTTATGTTTTCGTACACTATATTGTTAATAAACATACTATAACAAGACACAATAACCCCAAGTGGTTAATTATTAATATATATCCTTATCTAAGTCATTTGGCAGAACCATATATTTTTAGGAATAAAATAAAAATTAATAATATAATATTTTTTTACAAACTATTTTATGTCAATTTTGACAATATTTGGTATTTTATTTTGGTGAAACTCATAACAGCTTGATTAGTTCTAAAAAATATAATTAAATCAATACTAACATGTCAAATTAACCTATAAAATTAGTGGAATTCATAAAAAGTCTAAAATATCATTTATTTGGGTATTTATAACATCAATTATGTTAATATTTTATTAATAAGGTAATTACTGCATCATCATTGTGTCATAATTAAATTAAATTATTTAAGGTGTAAAAATTATAAATAAAATACCATTATGTAGTAAATCTTATTATCCTTCTATTGAATATGCATAGCTGAATTTACCTTATGTATATCCTTATATTAAAAATGTTTTAGTTATTAAACTTTGATTTTAACTATTTTACTTCTTCTTTAAATAAAATAATAATAAATATCCCAATCTAATCCAAGTGGACGTAAAGGGTAATATTTAATCCCTACAGTTGTTTTTGGTCGAACTACAATTATCCAATAGAATTAGTACATGTTTTAGGTTAATAATAATACCATTTTTACCCTTAATTACCCAATTTAACTTTAACCGTGGTAAATAAAAGTAAAAATTTACTATTCACCAAAAATTATTTTTATCGTATTGAACCACATTTAACTCCGTAATATTAACCATATCTCTCATATTTTCTAAATTCCACTCACAAAAGAGGTAAAATTTTGTTTTATGTAAATTTTCAGACTCTCCTAGGAGGTGGGTAAAAGACGATGAAAAGTTCAATAAAATTTTTATATGTCTAAAATTATTATAAAATGACTCCAATTAATTACATTGTACATATATAGGTATTATGTATCAATTTTGAACTAAAATAAATTTAAATAAAATAAATAACTATTTATATAAAAAGATTGTTTTTAAATAGTAACCCAGTGTTTTCAATATTCATGAAAATTTGAATGTTTTCAGAAAAATACCAAAATTTCACCCTAGGATAATTTCGATATTACAAATCCAAAAATGAACTCCACTTTGAAAAATAAAATTTCAAAATGTGGGTATTACTATTCATAACGGCTAGTTTATATATCATATCGTTGTTTAGTGAAACTCGGTATTGCGTACAACATATGCTATCGTGGAAGGTCGTGATTGCGTGTAATGCAAGCCAAGTCAGGGACATGTGTAGTGAAAGATCCTTTTGGTGTAGCGTACAACACAGGAAATTGATGAAATTAAAAGGAACATTTTTCATAAAATCTCGTGGTGTTACATTTTTATGTTTGAATTAGTTGATCCAAGGATTAGTCGTGTCGCCAATGAGTAAAAGATGTTAGATATTATCGATGATCGGAGACATTGATGTTGTAGAGGACCTACAAGACGTCTTAACACTTGATACAGGATGTGATTGGATGGTGTATTAGTGTCCCATAATGGTATGGTGACATATGTGGTGGGATATGGTCCCTGTGTGTTGTGTTATGTTTATCCAAGTGTTTTTGATATATGAAAAAATCGGTTAGGAAAATATATCAGGATTCAACCACCCCCATAAGTGAGAGGTAACTTGTAGGATCTATGTGATAGATATGGGATCCTAGTTTTCATCATGACTAGACAGTTTCATCAGTCCATAGTCTTGGGTCCTGATTGTTAACTACCTCAATTGAGAGGGATGTGTCACGATGGGGTGTAAGACATGTATTATGGAAACTACCATGAGTAATAAGGTAGTTATAACGACCCATACTTTACATACATTGTTAATACTTAAAAATTGAATCATACTTATTACAACATATAACAGAACCATGAAAGGACCGTATAGGTATAGTGTCTTTGGAAACTGGGAAACATAAACAATTGGTTCATAAAGCATCTACATTGTCTCGTATTTATTTCATCATATCTAGAGTCCCTTTTGGCATATCCTACTTAATAACCTTCTTCCTGACCTGGGGAAAGATAACATACAAAAGGGTGAGCTCAAATGCTCAGTAAGGGTAAACAAAAGAAATATCAATCACACCATATTCATAAGAACATACCATTTTTGGAAATCCTAACATGCAAAAGAGATCATAATTTCATAACATGGGGTAAATCATAGTAGTGAAATGTAATCCCAATAATCATAACTTAACACATGAAACTTTGTGTCATACACACATAATAACTTAGAATCGTTTCTTAGTAGTCAAGACTCATTGCCAAGACTGTCTTAGCGGACAAAGTCCATTTATGAACCGAGTTCACTCGTCATTTCAGTCCTATTTCACTGAACCGGTTTAACCTTCCGTTCTAGCCATGTCTAATTCATGAGATATAAATCTTTACCCAATGAATTGGAGAGAGATATAGGTCCCAGCCATATCATAATAAAACCATTCTTATGTGTTCCACAAAATCATAAATCATACATCATAGCATAACCCATGTAATAAAAATGGGATTCTTAAACATCATGACATCATAAAACAATTCATATAAGATAAAGGAATTGATAAAAATAATTCCATCACAACATAATCAAATAAATGTAATAATAGGGATATAAACAGAAACCTATATTATCTTAGATGAAAAATAATTTTGATAAAACACTTGTACTCCATTCATGAGGAAAATATCCTTTCTACGTCAAAATCATTTTACTTTCTTAGCATGTCATAAAATTTTAAACTAAAAGAAGTTGATTAAAAATAAACTTGAAAACTTGTAAAGGAACATTCTTTGAAATAATGTTTTAAAAATCCATTCATGCCGTATAAGTTAAAAAAACATTCTTCTCATACTTTTGTCGGAAAAGTAAAAAATTACCTCGTATAAAAAACGACAAAAGATTCCTTTCATATATTTTACTAAAAACTCACCGTATGGTAAAATTGGATTTAAAAAATTTTAGGTGGATGGAAATAATATTACATATTGAGGAAACATGGATGTGGATGATAAAATACGCCCCAGTAAATACTAAAGTATAAGCAATCTCGGATAAAAATGAAATTGTGATATTTTCCCTTACCTTATGTCCGATTTGCTTCGTAAGTGTCCGAACCTCCTGTATAATGAATTAAATAATGTCATTGACTTATTAAATAATTATACTCATTGTTATTATATCATATATGGCCATATTCTTAGCTTCTTATTAGTAATGTTTCATTGCTACTTGTTATTCGGGTGTTTATTAATTTTTGTTCTTATGCGTGTTTTGTCAAATAAATTCTTATTGTTCTCATTATATTATGGATACCTCATTTACATAATGGTATTAGTGTAATATATATCATATTAATTCATTCATTTCATTTATATAATCATTATGCAATGAAGATCATGTAGAACGAGTCGCATCACATCGTGGAGGCGGTATTCCGTACGTACGCACGAGCGATGATATTGTTCCCATAATCATGGAATTGTTTTTGAGTGTATGAATAATATTTCAGAATCAATATAAATTTACAATAATCATATATAGTTATTATTTACACCATTATACCCATCCAAGTAAGGTGGTGGTGGAAAATAGATTACACCACGACATGGAGACGGTATTCCGTACGTACGCAGGCGCGGTGATTTCATTTTTCGTAGGATGGATAGATGGTGAAATAGGGTTGTTTCATAATTATAATAACATCCCAATATATTATTGATACTGATTTTATTACTTCCTAATGAAACAACTAAAGAAGAAGAAGTGGAAGAAGAAATAAAGTTGAAAGGATCGGTAACTGACATTACATCTTCTTTGAAACGCCTCTTTGAGACCTCCTCTTAGGGCATTAAAATTGGTCTTTGAAGAAGACCAGGACCTCTAGGATATTTCTAGGGAAGTGTAGAAGAAAATCTGGTAGGGGTTGGACGATCTTGAAGGCTCAATGTGATTTGAGGAAGAGAGGGAGGAGGTGCCCTTTTATAAGGGAGGAGAGGGGCACCTTTGGAAAAACTAAAAATATTATTTTATTATAAAGTCATATTAGTTTTTTAATAGCTCCAAATTGATTTATTTAGAATATAAGGTGGGGATGCGTCGAAATAATCTCATCCAATAGAATTTAGACAAGTTTAGATATCTATTTTAACTTTATCATTTAGATTTAACTTTAAGTTAAATAATTTAACTTTTACCATGTCTTCTTGTATTCTTAAAATATAAGGTTAATAAACTTACATTAACAAGGAAAACGAACCCCAATTTTTTTATTATTAAACTATATAACCTTATCTCAGGAATTGGGATGAACCTTAGATTTTTAGGAATAAAATAACAATTAATAATATAATATTTTTCTTAAAAACAATTTTATGTCAATTTTGACACTATTTGGTAATTGATTTTTGTGAAAATCCTAACATAAATAATAGTTATAAAAAAGTTAATTAAATCAATACTAACATTTCATATTAACATATAGAATTAGTTTAATTTATAAAAAGTCTCAATTACATTTATTTGGGTATTTATAACATCAATTATGTTAATATTTCATTAATAAGATAATTACTGCATCATCATTGTGTCAAAAATAAACTAAATTATTAAATGTCTAAAAATTATAAATAAAATACCATTATGTAGGAAATTTATTTATCTTTCTAATGAATATTTGTAATATAATTTATCTTATGTATTACTCTATATTAAAAATGATTTACTTATTAAACATTGATTTTAACTATTTTAACCCTTCTTTAAATAATTTAATATTAAATGTTCTAATCTAATCCATGTGTGTCTAAATGGTCATATTTTATCCCTAAGGTTGTTTTTGGTAGAATTAAACTTATCCAATATAATTAGGACATGTTTTAGGGTAATAATAATATCATTTTTACCCTTAATTACCCTATTTACTTTTAACCGTGGCAAAAAAAAGTAAAAAGTTACTATTCGCCAAAAATTATTTTCATCTCATTAAACCACATTTTAGTCCTTGATATTAATTGTGTCTCTTAGATTTTTGAAATTCCACTTACAGAAGCGGTAAAATTAGATTTTAAGTGAATTTGGAAATTCTCCTAGGAGATGGGTAAAAGACGGTAAAAAAGTTCAATAAAATTTTTATATATTTAAAATTATTAGAAAATGACTCAAATAAATTCCATTGAAAATATATAAGTATTATGTATCAATTTTGACCCAAAATAAATTTAAATAAAATAAATAACTATTTAAATAAAAAGTCGGTTTTTAAATAGTAACCCAGTGTTTTCACTATTCATAAAAAATTGAATGTTTTCTGAGAAATACCAAAATTTCACCCTAGGCTAAGTTTGATATTCCAAATCCAAAAATGAAGTCCGTTTTGAAAAATAAGTATTTCAAAATTTGAAAAAGTGGGTATTGCTATTCATAACAGCTAGTTTTAATAATATTTTAATAGCATATCGTTGTTTAGTGAAACTCGGTATTGCGTACGATGCAAGCTATCGAGGAAGGTTTCGATTGCGTGTAAAGAAATCCAAGCTAGTGTTGTGTGTAGTGAAAGATTCCATTGATGAATTATATAACATAAAAACAAAATATTTCTCATAAAATTCTTGGGTGTTACATTCTACCCCCCTTAAAATGAATTTCCCCCTTGAAATTCATCACTTTGTAACAAACATATGGGGATACCTTTCCCTCATCATATCCTCAAGCTCCTATGTATCTTCTTATAATTGGTGGTTCCTCCATAAAACATTCACCAAGCGAATGGTCTTCTTCTGTAAGACTTTTTCACTACAATCAAGAATCTCTATTGGTTGTTCTTCAAAAGAATGATCTTGCTCCAACGGTACAACTTCTAAGCTGAGTACATGTGAAGGATCAGGTATATACTTCCTCAGGAGAGGTACATGGAACAAATCATGAACTTGGGAGAGATTCGGTGCAAGTTCCAATCGGTAAGATACCTTCTCAACACGATCCAGTATTTCGAAAGGACCGATATATTTAGGGCTCAGCTTTCCCTTCTTTCCAAATCTCATTACTCTCTTATAAGGAGATATTCGTAAGAACACTTTATCACCCACTTCAAACTCTAGTTATTTTATTCAGTTGTCGGCATAACATTTTTGTCGACTCTAAGCTGCTCTAATGTGTTGTTGAATAGATCTGACCTTTTCTTCCATCTCATCAACAAGATCAGGTTCTAATAGCTTTCATTCCCCAACTTCATCCCAGCAAGTTGGAGTCCTGCATTTCTTTTCATAGAGAGCTTCATAAGGAGCCATCTGAATACTGGAGTGAAAAATGTTATTATAAGAAAATTCCATCAAAGATAGGTGTTGATCCCAACCACATTTGAAATCCCTAGAGCAAGCTCTCAACATATCTTCTAGAGTTTGAATTTTCCTCTCAGACAGACCATATGTCTGAGGATGACAAGTAGTGGTGAATCCCAACTCTGTATCCAGAGTATGCTGAAGACTTCGCCAGAACATCGAGGTAAATATCAGACCCCGATCAGATATAATAGAAAGTGTTACTCCATGCAATCTTACCACTTCCTTCACATATATCCTGGCAAGCTGATCTAGAGAGAAATCCTCTCTAATAACGATGAAGTGTGCCGACTTTGTAAGACGATAAACTATGACCTAGATAGCATTATTGTCTTTGTATGTTTTAGGAAGTCTAGTGAAAAAGTCCATAGTGATGTTTTACCATTTCCATTCTGTTATGGGTAATGGTTGTAACATCCCCTAAGACTTCTGTCTCTCAGCTTTAACTTGCTGAAAAACCAATCATCGAGAGAAAAATTCAGCAACATCTTTTTTCATGCCATTCCACCAGAAGTACTCTTTCAGGTCCCTATACATCTTCGTGCTTCTAGGATGAATAAATAATGGAAAACTATGAGCCTCATCCAACAGCTCCTTCTTTAATTCTGGGATGGGAGGAGCACAAACCCGATTCCTAAAGGTTAATATCCCATCACAATCAAGGTTGAATTCAGGAACATTTCTCACCTTCTTTTGTAACTCTACATCTTCTTTCTGTGCCTCTATAATCTTTACATGTATTGATGGTTGAACATTCATTTGAGAAAGATATAATTTTTACCCTTCCATTATAATTCCAAGATGCATCCTTTGTAAATACATAAATATTGGATCTTTTGTGATCCACATCATGTATAAGCTAGTAGGTTCTTGTCGAGTTAATGCGTCCGCCACCTTGTTTGATTTCCCAAGGTGGTAATTAATTGAGCAGTCGTAATCCTTAATCAGCTCCAACCATATTATTTGGCGCATATTCAGCTCCTTTTGTGTGAAAATATACTTTAAAATTTTATGATCAGTATAAATATCACACCTTTTCCATAAAGTTACTTCCTCCAAATATTTAATGCAAGGATTACCGCAGCTAACTCCAAATCATGAGTTGGGTAATTTTGCTCATGAATTTTCAACAGTCGTGAGGCATAAGCTATCACCATATCATTTTTCATAAGAACACACCACATCCCGTTCTTGGATGCATCACTGTAGATCACAAACCTTTCTCCACTACAAGGAAGTGTGAGTACAGGTTCACTAGATAACATTCTTTTCAACTCCTTGAAAATCTCTTCAAATTCCTCTATCCTGACAAACTTAACTCCTTTCTGAGTCAACAAGGTGGGTGGATTAGATAATCGTGAAAAATATTTCCCAAAATGTTGATAATATCCAGCCAAACCAAGAAAACTTCGGATCTCAGTTACTGTTGTTGGTCTCGACCATTTTCGATAACCTCTGTTTTTGCTGGATCCATAGATATCCCCTCTTTTGAGATTATGTGACCCAAAAATGAAACTTTTTGAAGCCAAAATTCACACATGGTAAATTTTCCATAAAGCTTCTCCTTCCTCAAGGTCTTCAATATAACTCTCAAGTGATCTTCATGTTCTTCCTTGATCTTTGAATATAAAAGAATATAGTCTATAAAGACTTCCAAAAACCGATCAAGATAGTCTCTAAAGACTCTATTAATCAGATCCATGAAGATAGCAGGGGAACTAGTAAGACCAAATGGCATCACTATAAATTCATTGTGTCCATACCTTGTACAGAAAGCTATCTTTGGTATATCCTCCCTTTTGACCCTTAATTGATGATACCATGAACGAAGATCAATCTTGTAAAAGTATTGAGCTCCGCGTAGTTGGTTAAATAATTCATCAATTTATGGGAGAGGATATTTGTTCTTGATAGTGATCTTGTTATGTTCTCGATAATCAATGTAGAGTCTCATTGATCCATCTTTCTTCATAACAAACAATACAGGTGCTCCCCAAGGTGATGCACTAGGGCGTATGAATCCCTTATCAAGATTCTCTTGGAGATTCTTCTTCAATTCCTGCAACTCAATTGTGTCCATTCTATAAGGTGTCTTTCAAATAAGAAAATCATCCGGTATGAGTTCTTTTGAACACTCAACTTCATGATTTGGTGGAAGACACGACAATTCCTCTGGAAAGACATCATCAAACTCTCGTACAATGGGAATATTCATAATCATGAGTTTCTCTCCAACCATTTGAGATAAATAACCTTCATTTAGTGGAATCAAGACCCATAAGATGGAAGAAATTTCCACTGGAAGGTTATGTTCATCCATGCATCGATAGACGATCATAGATTGATCTGGAATATGAAATGTGACTTCTCTTATTTGGAAATTAATATTATCTCCATACAGAGAAAGCCAATCCATGCCAAGAATCACATCAAATTCCACTATAGGAAGGATCACAAGATGTGTAGGAAGAACTTTCCCACAATCATTAATTGGAGAAGAATTATAAACATTTTATGTAATTGTTGTGCCATTAGGGGTTGTCACAGCTGACTCAACATCTAATTATTGAGGTAAAATGGTGATACCCTTAGAAAATTCTTCTAAATAAAAGAGTGGGTGGATCCGGACTCAAATAAAACATTTTCTACTTTAGAGTGGATGGTAAGTGTACCTCTCACCACTTCGTTGTTGTACTCCACATCACCGATAGTAATTGCATGTGACTTTCCTTTGTCTTTATCCTTAAGAGTTTGTTGACGTCGATCATCATCATCAACCCTTAGATTTGGGCATTGATTGGAATAATTCCCCATCTCCATGAACTTCAAACATTGAAGTGTAGTAGGTTCATTCTGTGCATGCCTTCCTTTGATTGCATCAATATTCATTTTCTTCCCATTATTTTGACATTCAATTGCCCTATGACCTTCTTTTACACACTTATAACATTTTCTTGTCCCCTTAAAACAATTTCCTCCTTGTTTCTTTCCACACATTGAGGATTAGTGAAAACTCATCTTCTTTTCAGTGTGGTCTTTAGATTTTCCTTTAAATTCCATATTCCTCTTCTTATCAAACCCATATGGCTGATGGGTTACTCCAATATCCATCTTAACTTTGAGAGCACATCGAATGATTTCCTCGTAGCTATTGATGTCCCTTATGGATAACGCCCTTCGATGACTTGGTTTTAAGCCACTAAAGAATCTATCAATCTTACTCTCAGGATGGATAATAATACCAGAAGCGTACCTTGGAAGTCTTGTAAAATTTTCATTGTAGGTACCAACATATTCATCATCCTTTTTATTTAGTTAAAGAAACTCCTTATCCATATTTGTTCGAAGAATACGAGGGAAGTACATGTTTAAAAATAAGTTCTTGAACTCGTCCCATACCATGGACTCAATTTCAGCTCTTTACATCGTATTCTTGATAAGATTCCACCACTGATCAGCATCTCCTTCCAAACGATGCACTTCTAAGATGACTTTATCATGATCAGAACATTGAAGAACTGAAAATATCTTTTCAGTGGTTCTAATCCATTGTTTAGCCACTAATGGATCAGAAGACCCATTGAATGAAGGTGGACGTTGCCATATGAAGGATTCAACAGAATGTTGCTCCTTCCTTTGCTCGTTTGGAAGTCCTGCATGATTCATAGCTTGAGAAAGTTGTGTTAGCATGGATACAAGATTTTTCATTCCATCTCCCATAACGTTTGTTTGCTCAGGGGGACAATCATTGCATTGCCCATCGCATTCTGCATTAACACAGTTCCTTCGGGTTCCAGCCATTGACTAAAACCAAGAAGAATAGTGTGAGCAACACTAATTATAAAAGGAAAACCACGTAATCAAGAAATAAATTTTACACTTAAGGTCTTATCATAGGTTATTTATGGCCATTTATAAAAAACTAAGATTGTGTTCTATGCTTAGACATATCGTTAGGTTTCTTACTAAGGATTTGACATCCTAGTTTCCAAAGGTTTACAATACATTTCCTCTGATACCAACTATAACGACCCATACTTTACTTACATTGTTAACACTTCAAAATTGAAGAATGATTATTACAACATATAACAAAACCATGAAAGGAACGTATAGGTATAGTGTCTTTGGAAACTGGGAAACATAAACAACTGGTTCTAAATGCATCTACACTGTCTCCCATTTATTTCATCATATCTAGAGTCCCTTTTGGGATATCCTACTTAATAAACTTATTCCTGACCTGGGGAAAGAAAACATACAAAAGGGTGATCTCAAATGCTCAGTAAGGGTAAACAAAAGAAAGATCAATCACATCATATTCATAAAGAACATATCATTTTGGAAATCATAACCTATAAAATAGATCACAATTTCATAACATGGGATAAATCATAGTAGTGAAATGTAATACCAATAATCATAACATAAAACATGAAACTTTTTGGCATAAACACATAATCATAGAGAATCATTTCATAGTAGTCAAGACTCATTTCCAAGACTATCTTAGTGGACAAAGTCCATTTCTGAACCGAGTTCACTCCTCATTTCAGTCCTCTTTCACTGAACCGGTTCAACCTGCCGTTCCAGCCATCTCTATCTCATGAGATATAAATATTTACCCAACGAATTAGAGGGAGATATCAGTCCCACCCATCTTATAATGAAACCATTCTTATCTGTTCCACAAAATCATAAATCATTCATCATAGCATAACCCATGTAATAAAAATGGGATCCTTAAACATCATGACATCATCAAAGAATTCATAAAAGATAATGGAATTCATAAAACTAATTACATCACAAGATAATCAAATAAATGTAATAATAGGGACAGAAACAGAACCCTATATTATCTTAGATGTAAAATAATTTTTATAAAACCCTTGAACTCCATTCCTGAGGAAAATATCGTTTCTACTTCAAAAACATTTTCCTTTCTTAACATGTCATACAATTTTAAACTAAAATAAGTTGATTAAAAATAAACATGAAAACTTTTAAAGGAAGCTTCTTGGAAATAATGTTTGAAAAATCCATTCATGCTGTATTAGTTAAAAAAACATTCTTCTCGTACTTTTTTCTGAAAAGCCAAAAAGTACCTTGTACGAAAAACGACAAAAGATCCCTTCCATATCTTTTACTAAAAACTCACCGAAGGGTAAAATTGGATTTAAAAAAATGTAGGTGGATGGAAATAATAATACATATTGAGGAAACATGTATGTGGATGTTAAAATACACCCTAGTAAATACCAAATTATAAACAATCTCGGATAAAAATGAGATTGTGATTTTTTCCCTTACCTTAGGTCCGATTTGTATCATACGTTTCCAAACCTCCTGTATAATGATTTAAATAATGTCATTGACTTATTCTAGAATCATACTCATTTTTATGATATCTTATATGGCCATATTCTTAGCTTCTTATTAGTAATATTTCATTGCTACTTGTTATTCGGGAGTTTATTACTTTTTGTTCTTATGCGTGTTTTGTCGAATAAATTCTTATTGTTATCTGTAGATTATAGATACCTCATTTACAGAATGGTATTAGTGTAATATATATCGTGTTCATTAATTTAATTTATTTATATAATCATTAGGAAATGAAGATCATGTAGATCGAGTCGCATCACATAGTGGAGATGGTATTCTGTACGTACGCACGAGCGATGATATTGTTCCCATGATCATGGAATTGTATTGGAGTGTATGAATACTATTTAAGAATTAATATCACTTTAAAATAATCATATATAGTTATTATTTACACCATTATACCCATCCAAGTAAGGTGGTGGTGGAAAATAGATTACACCATGATGTAGAGACGATATTTCGTACGTACGCACGCGCGGTGATTTCGTTTTCCGTAGGATGGATAGATGGTGAAATATGGTTGTTTTATACTTATAATGACATACCATTATATGAGTGATACTTATGTTATTACTTCATAATGAAACAACTAAAGAAGAAGAAGTGGAAGAAGAAATAATGTTGAAAGAATCGGTAAGAGACATTACCTCTTCTTTGAAGCGCCTCTTTGAGACCTCCTCTTAGGGCACTAAAATTGGTCTTTGGAGAATACAAAGACCTCTAGGATGTTTTTAGGGAAGTGGAGAATGGAATTTGTCAGGGTTTGGCCGAGCATGAAGGCTCAAAGTTATGTGAGGAAGAGAGGGAGGAGGTTCCCTTTTATAAAGGAGGAGAGGGGCACCTTTGGAAGAACTAAATATATTATTTTATTATAAAGTCATATTCTGTTTTTAATAGCTCCAAATTGATTTATTTCGAAGATAAGGTGAGGATGGGTCAGATTCCTCTCATCCAATAGAATTTAGAAATGTTTAGGTATCTATTATAACCTTATCATTTAGATTTAACTTTAAGTTAGATAATTTAACTTTTACTATGACTTCTTGTTTTCTTACACTATAAGGTTAATGAACATCCTATAACATGTCAAACGAACTCCACGTTGTTTATTATTAATATATATAACATTATCTAAGTCATTTGGCCGATCCATAGATTTTTAGGACTAAAAGAACAATTAATAATATAATATTTGTTTTCAAAACAATTTTATGTCAATTTTGACACTATTTGGTAATTAATTTTTGTGAAAATCATAACAGAGTGATTAGTTCGAACAAAATTAATTAAATCAATAATAACATGTCATATTACCATAGGAAATTATTTTAATTCATAAAAAGACTCAAATTACATTTATTTGGGTATTTATAACATCAATTATTTTAATATTTCATTAATAATATAATAACTGCATCATTATTGTGTCATAAATAAATTAAATTATTTAATATCTAAAAATTATAAATAAAATACCATTATGTATTAAATCCTTTTAGATTTCTAATGAAAATTTATAGTCTAATTTATATTATGTATAACCGTATATTAAAAATGATTTACTTATTAAAGTTTGATTTTAACTATTTTAACCCTTCTTTAAATAAATTAATATTAAATGTCCTAATCTAATCCATGTGGGCCTAATGGTCATATTTTATTCCTAAGGTTGTTTTTGGTCGAATTACATTTATCCAATAGAATTAGGACATGTGTTGGGGTAATAATAATATCATTTTTACCCTTAATTACTCTATTTACTATTAACCGTGGTAAAAAAAGTAACAAGTTACTATTCACCAAAAATTATTTTCATTGCATTGAAAAACATTTTAGTACTTGATATTTACCATGTCTCTCGGATTTTCGAAATTCCTCTCACAGAAGAGGTAAAATTAGGTTTTATGTGAATTTGGAAATTCTCCTAGTAGGTGGGTAAAAGATGGTGAAAAGTTCAATAAACTTTTTATATATCTAAAATTATTATAAAATGACACCAATTAATTTAATTGAACTTATATAGGTATTATGTATCAATTTTGACATAAAATAAATTTAAATAAAATAAATAATTATTTAAATAAAAATTCGGTTTTTAAATAGCAACCCAGTGTTTTCACTATTCATAAAAAATTGAATGTTTTCAGAAAAATACCAAAATTTCACCCTAGGCTGATTTCGATATTCCAAATCCAAAAATGAAGACCGTTTTGAAAAAATAAAAATTTCAAAATTTCAAAAATATGGAATTACTATTCATAACAGCTAGTTTTAATAATATTTCAATAGCATATCGTTGTTTAGTGAAACTCGGTATTGCGTACGACGAAAGCTATCGAGGAAGGTCGTGATTGCATGTAAAGCAAGCCAAGCTAGTGTTTTGTGTAGTGAAAGATTCCTTTGATGATTTATATAACATAAAAACAAAAATTTTCTCATAAAAGTCTCAGGTGTTATAGTAGTCGGTCGATATTTTTATATAGTATTTTACCATGTATATTATGTAGTGTTTCGAGATATTGGAGGATCCCAACCATAAGTCATTTGGTATTTGATTGGTATAGCTTTGGAATCTTGTGGTGAGGTATCACATTCTTGTTGGACCAAGTTGGCTGATGTTTTTTTTTAATGTTTGAATTTTTGTTTAATGAATTTTTTTTATTTTTTTTTTATATGGAATCACCTTACTTTTTATGTTTTTTTAATGGAAGAAGTTATTTTTATTGAATGATTTTTATTGGACTAATAATATTAAAAAATATTTCTCCAGAAAGTCTATAATTTTCTTTTTTCTGTTTTGAAGATGTGTTATGGGTGAAATTATTTTGGTGCACATTTTTTCAGAAAGATAGTTTTGGACTAGATTGGGATGCTATATCTGCTAAAGAATGCACTTAGATATTTTACACTAATATTATAATGGTTTTTTGTTTTGATAATGCTTCAAACATTATAAATGGAATAAAATACTTGTCATACATGATTCATGAATGAAAGGAGTATAAACTGTGTTTTTTGAAGAAAAGATATATGTTTTTTTGAGTTGCTGATGTTTTCTGAGGGAAGATAATTATATTGAGGTGCACTAAATGGAGAATTTGTTTTGACTGTGTGTTTGAATGTATATTTTTTAAGGGTTTTACAAATTTTCTTACATCTATCTATCAGATGGTATTAGAAATCAATACATCAAACAATAATAAACATCACTCCATCAGAAATGTAGTTATCACCAATAAGGCATTAGATGTAGAGTTCCATCCAAGGTAGAAAATCAAACTACCAAGTCTTGTAAGATGGAATATTGTGGGTTTTTAGATTAATAGGGTTTCAAAAACCAATTTATTATGTGATAATTTTATATGATTTACCATATTATTTACATGAAACTAATAATTTATCGGATGTTGTGTTTCAAAAATAGTAATAGTTTCAGGACCCTTATGAGTTTTTGGACAAATAATTAAACAAGATAAATTGGATAATGAATTCATTAAATGTTTCATTTAAATTTATAATAAAAATGTAAAAATTTGATCTCCTTGAGGGGTAAAATAATACTACCAAGTTATTTAGTAATGATATATGTGTTAGAATTTTAGACTAAAGATAATATTCATTGCAAGAATCCAATGTCTATAGAATTGTTCAAAATGTAGTCTACCATTAATAATGAAATCAGAACATCAGTGAGATCAGAAACTCAGTTGATTTATCTTCAATTATTTGAGGTAAAATGATGAATTTTTCAATTTTGTGAATTAAGGATTTTTCTATTAATCAGAGATGATTTTCATAAGAAATTCCATCATATTGAATGTGTGATAAAAATATAAATCAGAGTTTCCAAAAAAATAATGATTTTACTCTAATGATTGTACCCATGATTTTCATTTTATTTTTTATAAAAATGATAATTTAATAATATTATATATGAATATATAATTGATAAAAATCATTGAAAAATAGTCAAAAAAGTTTTAAATTTTCAACTTATTCAATGATTAAATTTCGTTGACTGGGAAAACTATTTTGACTTCCAACCTTTACCATTTTGTTAACAGCTATATAAAGGGGTCAATGTAAAATGTATTATTACTCTATTCAATTGTAGGAGAGAGTGAGACCAGTGGAGTTTTATTTAAGAAAAAATTTCATGAGAACAGTTTGCATACGAAATATATGTTTAGATGATATTGTTCTCAGGATTTACCGCCTAAAAATAAGAAATTTGTTCCGCATATTTGAGAAAAATATATAATCATACTTATTTCTAGTTTCTAAAAACAGACTTATTTATAAACAAGATAACCATACTTGTTTTTAGATTGAATAATCATATCGAATTATCGTATAGAAGAATCAGTGTGTGAATATGTTGATGATTCATATGAATTATAGATAATTTGTTTCCACTAGTTCTTCGGTAAGAAATTGAATAAATATTTTTTTAAAATAATTAGGTCTATATAAGTTTTTGAAGAATAATAGTGGAATTTTCAGAACCAACTACTGATGGTTTCTATACATTTTATGACATATGATTTACATCTCTCATTCTAGAATAATTACATGCACTGTTTTATTGATTATATTGGTACAAAAGGTTAAGCGTATTTATTACCTTTTTTAACCACATTGAATTATTTTTCTCTAGTGTAATGTGTGGTATTTCATTATTTAAAAACCATTCCATGGAGTTTATAATCTTTTTTACTAGTAAACCATGTAAATAATTATTTTCTAGTTCATTTGTTATTGATTATTTTATGTAAATTACAGAATCCTTTACTGTAGTTAAGAATTTCTATAAAACTATGATAACATAAAAGAAACATATATCAATGATTCATCCCTCCCCTTATAGTGACTGCATTGATCTAATTTGGGCCTTTGAATTGGTATTAGAGGTATGGTCCCTTCTTTTTCTCTTTACAAAAGTCTTTGACAAAAAGATATCATGTAGAATTTTAATTGTGTGAACAGTAGATGGATTCATGTTTTTTATAGAAATAATAATCTTATATAGAAATATATAATGTTTTCATATCATATGTATCTGGGTTAGGTTTCATTGTAAGCTTATACATATTTACATCATAATCATGTGGATATTTTTCCACTTACATATGTATATAATAAATATTTTGATAATGATGTATGGTCTAAAAATTAATTATATTGATTTCTACTAGAAAGTTAATTTCACATGTAGAAGGGAGTTAGAATAGAAACAGTAATCTAGGAAATGTTTAAAAATATTTATGAATTCAATATCAATTTACTGAATGAAATTTTATTTTTTAAAGGATTAATGTATGAAACTATCCATATGGGTGACTATAAAAAAATTACTTATTTAAAAAGGAGAAGGATATAGTATGTACCCTAAGATGTCCTGGTGAGAAGATATAAGATTCAACTATTTTTAAAAGATCAAACATATCAGTCATGAAAATATTGATTCCAAAAATTCATGTGTGGAATATAGATATCTTGAAACTTTATCTTGGGATAACTACCATAGCTCACTCATTATAGATAGAATGAGATGTGAGAATGTTATGAAAATTAAATAGAATGTTGGTCGAGAAGTTCCCATTAAATCTTTAAAGAATAAAAAATCTTGGAATGTTCATGTAGATAAAGAAGGTGGTGCTTCTAATTACAAAAATGAGAGTCTTAATAATTTAGTGGAATTCTTTTCTTTATTTTCTAATGATTTGAAATGAATCATATAAAAGTGTAAAGGGAATATATCAGGAAAATGAAATTTTTGCGGATATATTAGTCAATTTTTAATAAATTTATATTAAATAAATGATGATAAAAAAAGTGATAACTATGATAGAAGGTGAGGAATGTCATGAATAAAATTGTTTCAAATTCATCATTGTATTCCAATGGAAAAGATAAAACCTTCTCTATGTACAAAAGGTAATATTTTTTTTCCAAATATGTTAAATATGATGAAGGTGATGTTGATGATGAAATATTTACTATAGTTTTGGACAAAACACATTTATTGTAAAATTTAATGATAATGAATTTACGAGTATTGAAATAAGTTATTCTGATGAATAAAAGACTTGGCTATACTTTTATCTAAAGAGATAGAGGACATAATGTATTAGAATTATTGAATGAGCTGAAATAAAAATCAGGAAGAAGAGAAATGAATGTTCCATGCCAAAAAATAAATATTATTTTAATGAACATAATGATATGTTTCTAGAAGATATTGTTGAATTAAATAAATCTCTTCTAGGAAAATTATCATATTGGTCAACATGATTTTAATATAAAAGAAAATGGAGATGAATTAGTACTTTTTCAACAATAGTTCTCTAAATCTGTGTAGTGAGTTATAAATTCCATGCACTCTATCTCTAAAACAGTTGAATTTTCTAAAAACAGTGTGTTAAAGAAAGAATAATAGAAGATATATTCAAATGATAGAAAAATTGATGATGTTCTAAAATAGAAGAATTATTAATAAATCATGAATATATCCACAACCCATAAAGTAGAAAACATATATTTTTACAAAATATTAATGTATGAAAAAAATATTACAACTTTAGAATATGTTAAAATTAGTAAAAAAGTATAAATTGAAGAAAAATATTCTTGGTGATAATAAGATGTTTGGTGATCAAATATGTTTTTATGTGAATGTTTAGAATTTTTTAGAAAATTATGTTCACATCTCAAGTCATATTAGAAGTTATAGAGTGAAATATTTCATCAATGGACAACGGGTGTATTGTGGTGGATTTGGGATTATAGAAAACATGTGTTGTTTCCATTAACATCATTATAATTATCCCATTAATAATTTTAAGAAATTTTTTAGGGGGAGTCAAATCTCTTAAAGAATGACTTATGAGAAAGTTATTTTGAATGTATAAAAAAGATTACAACCTCAGGAAACTATTTGTGTAAGAAGTGAATATCCAATACATTGTGATAAATTATTTCTTTATTTAATACTGGAAAAATAATTTATTTTGTTAATGTATCAAGATCCTTATGTAAAATAATGATAAACATAAATAAAAAGATCACGATTTAGAATCATTTCTCAGTGATATAAAATGAAAACAGCGATTTATTTTTTATACTGGGTACCCTTCACATATTATAGGGGTTTCATAATTTTTGGTGAATTTAAAATACATTAATAAAGGATCGATGATGTTTGGAAATGTTGAATAAAAAAATATAATATATTGGATATATTATTATTGGGGATGAAAAATAGAAATCATAAAAGTAATTTTTTATTTAGAAACTTAAACAAAACATGTGGATATTTTTATAATATTTAGATAATGGTGAAGATTTTGTTTTTAAAAATGTTGGTTTTGATGGAAAATTTTTTGATGAAGGAAAATACTTTTTGTGACTGAAATGAACAAAGTTGAAATTTTTTCATGTATTTAATGTGTAAAATTCATTTTATCTAATAATGATAGAGGATAATTTGTTATGGCACATAATATTTAGTGAAATGTGTCATATAAATATGAGCATGCTGACAATGTGAGAGAGTTATCATGATTTTGTAGATATGATTAGAATAATATATTTTTGTTGTTTAATATTTAGAACATGGATATTATAAAAATTGTTGACAAGAAAGTTGAAATTCATTCCAATAATCCCATTTAACTAATTCTTTATGACAATTGGGGGGTCAATATTAACACAATCAATATCCATAGATATTTAAATATTGTATTGTTTTTTGGATTTTAATCACATAATATGTTTTAGGTATTTGAATCCAAAATTGAAATATATAAAACATTTTATGTGTTTCATATTAACAGTAGAAATAGAATTTGGATATTCTATGAAGATGTTGTGAAATGATAATGTTGAAAAATAGAATAATGAGGATTTCAAATGTTATCTTGTAAAATATACAGTTCTTCATGAGTTTAGTTGACTGTACACATAAAATAACAGTGATGTTTCTAAAAGGTACAATAAAAGTTCAGTAGATATTGGGCATAAAAGGTTTAGTAAACATGGTATTTCTCACTATTTATTGAGTCAGGAAGTGATTACATATGTTTTTATTAACAATTAGTGTTTTTATAATTTTTTTATGATATGAATCATAAAATATGATACAATGAAATTCCATTCTTCAATCATTTAGAATTTTTCAGGAGTCCCTAAATTATAATGCAGAATGGTGGAAATCAGGGGAAATATAATCAATGTGGAAAAGATGGATTTGTTCAGGGTCATGCTTGATATGGAAGAGGATATATATGTTTAAATAAATAAATACAAAATCTATTTGAAACTATTTATTTAAAATTTACTGAAAAAGGTGAATATTGTGTTTCATAGATATGTGAAAAATAAGAATATCAAGAAGATAAAGGTTTTTTTCTACGAAATGTGAAAAGGATTTAAAAAATTGTGATTATATGAAAATGAATGAATTAAAAAAATTAATTATGGTTCCTGGATAGAAAACCAAGGCAGTATAAATATAAAGGAAAAGAATTAAAAAAGTCTAAAAGGCAGAAACAAATTACAATATTTATTATGAAAAGTAAGTAAGTCAGTAGGAAGTTCATCACACCAAGTATTGTCTTTAATGACTCCCTTGTTTTAAAGACCATCAACAACTATGCTAGATTCATGATATATCTATGTGATGATGCAGTTGATGTGGTGAAGAGAATGGATGTAGTCCATCTAATGGGTGGTGATTCGCCATGTGAGATGTATCACATCATTCTAAACTGCTTGCATTATAGTCATTAAATCACTCTCAATCCAGAGGTTGTTCCATCCATGGCGTTTCAAAAAAAATATGGGATGAATCAAACCCATCATTTCAGCTTCCATTGTGGGAGAAATTCTACAACTACAATATAAGCAACAAATGATCTGACCATTATGATTCTTTAAGATGTCACCACAACCCGTAGTGCCTGTATTGCTTTGGGAAGAACCATCCACATTAACCATAATCAATCATGGAAGAGGTTCACACTAGAAGACTTCAAAAGTACGGTTAAGTTTTCAAAAGATTCTAACAAGTCGAAATATTTAAATAATGCCTAAGTCATGAACCATGTTGTTGTTGTTGTGTCCCTTTTGCATCAAAGAAGCTTCACGAATGGCAATGAGAATCCGATTTTGTCCTACATTATGACTGGTTGAGAATATATTATTAATAATATCATTTCTATCATACCATATAACATGGTGAAGCTCAGAAACAGCAGCAAAGAAAATGTTCTTAATTTTATGAAAACTATATAGATCTTTACATCTATTTAATTGAGATTTGACAGAGTCATCCATCCACCATATGTAATAAAAAATGTCAAAAATATAATTCCAAAGATCAATTGAAATAGAAAAAGAAAAAAAGATGATTAGAATCTTTACTATGTTGATTGCAGAGACTACATTTAGAACAGAGTTGAAAACCAGGCGATTGAAGATTATAATCTGTTAGTAGCCAGTTATGAATAATCTGCCAAATAAGAGTAAATATTTTTGGTTTTATCCAAGGATTATCAAAATGTTTTAACCACCAAAAATCACTTTCAGAGTTACAAATTAAGTGGCTATAAAAGTTATTAGAATCAATCATGCCATTGGGAGTGGGTTCCCAAACTAAGAACTCATCAGTTTTAAAGAAGGGGTTTCTGTCAATGACATTCATAATGTTATCAGGAAGAAAAGAATTTCTATAATTAAGAACATCATTTATAGAGAGGATAGTGTTCTCGGGGATTCGGTCAAGGGAATCATTGGAAATTAAAGGAGTGTCAGCCGAGTTATCTAACCAAAAGTTCATTGAGGAGTTTCTAGAGACCATCCACCCAGAGATACTCATAATGGAAGAAAGAGAGTGTTTTATTGATGGAGAAATAGAGGAGTCAATAAATATAGAGTTTACATTCTTATGTTTTTGAATAAATTTATATTTATGGTTGTTGTTAGAGTCAGATTTATTAGTGAAAATATTCCAAGTGATCCTAGCCTGAAGAGCCTCAATAAAATTTTTAATATTTTAAATGTCAATACCTCCCTCTCAATTTGTCGGAAACAAGTTTACTAGGGGATGGTAAAATGTTTATTTCCCATAGTGCTACTGGTCCAAAAAAAATTATTTAGGTATTCATTTTTTATAATACTAGCAGGCGAGTTTTATATCGTCAAAGAGCAAACCATTTTAGGGACAATAGTATATTTGAAAGGGAATTTTCTACCCTCCATAGAGAGAGATTTTCCTTTCCAAGAGGAAATTTGATTTATTACTTGATTGAACATTTCAATGAAATGAAAATATTTAGAGCTTTCCCAAAATATGGGGACACCTATGTTCTTAAAAGGGAAAGAACCATCTTTTATACCTACGTCACTTATAATGCTACATTTCCTATTAGGGGGAAAGTTCTATCAAAAGAAGATAGAAGATCTGTTCCAGCTAATCATTTGACCTGAGATTTACTCATACTGAGCAAGGGAGTTTTTGAGGATTTGAATATTTCTTTTATCACATTGAAGAAAGAGAATGATATCATCATCATACAACAGGTGAGTAGGAGTGTTTAGATTTTGCGAAACATGGATGGGTTTAAGTTTTTTTTGATCAACGAGACAAGTGGGAAGACGACAAGATAGTCCTCCACAATAGAAAATAGATTGAAAAAATAGGGTCCCCCTGTCTGACACCTTTTTTGAATTTGAAATATCCCTTGGGGGAACAATTAATATGAATGGAGATGGAGGTCGAATTGAACAATGTTCGGATAATAGTGACAAACGCTTCACTATAAAACGAAATGATTTATGAACATTAAATATAAAACTCAAGTACATGGAATAAAAGGATTTTTTTAATTTTATGATTAATGGAAATATTACCACCATTGTTGGTATTATTTAAGGTGTTAAAGCACTTAAAAGCAATACAAATGAAATTTTGGATGGATATACCATTATTAAACCCAAATTGATTCCAAGAAACTAATTTTTGGTGATAAAAGGTAGACTATTAGTAATTATTTTCATGATGATTTAATAGAGGGTGTTATTGCAGGAAATGGGCTTAAACAAGTGTATCTAAAAAGCATTGTCAACCTTTGGAATTAGATAGAGAGATTGGGCAGTTAGACTATGAGGGAGAACACCATTGAAGAAGAAGGATTTGAAAAGCTTGCAAATAATAGATTTAATAATATCCCAATAGTGTGGAAAGAAACCATTATTAAATCAATCATGGACAAGAGCACTATTATGATTTAAACTAAATACAGTTTCTTTAATTTCATGATCAAAAGGAGTGTTCAGAATAAATTTGTTATCATCATTACTATCCACCATCATAATTATCTCATGTAAGAGGTCTTTTTTTATTAGGTCCATTAAGGACATATTCAAAATAAAAAAACATGCAGTTGGAAATATCATTATCATTGACTAAATATTTGTCACCATATTTTTAAGATTCCAGAGGTCAACAATCATTCCAATCTATTTGAAGTGAATTATAGAACATAGTATATTTTTCACCATTGGATAACCATTATATTTTTAAAACATGTTTCCTCATCCTCTCCTTAAATTTTCACAATGTAATTTATCTTCATTGATATGTTGATTTCATGATTCGGATCAGTGAAAAATTTAGAATTCATGCCATTATATTGAATCTAATTAAGCTCGTTCTCAAGGAGGTGGATATAATTATTAATTTTTTTGACATGAGCGCTACACCAACCTTTTAGTATCTGTTTAGGAGACAATATTTTGTAAGGTAAAGAAAAATCATCATTGAAATGAGTCATGGAGTGCCAAAAATTCATTATGATGTTAATTCATTAAGTGATGGAGAACCAATAATTATTAAATCTAAAAGGAAGTGGATGATTAACAATTATGGTAGAGACATTGACCCAAATAGGATGATGATCATAATGAAGCTTATGAAGCGTGGTGCTGGAAATGGTGTCCCGTTTATCTAGGGTAGGAACGTTTGTGAAGGATCTATCTAGTTTTGATGTGACCACCGTATTGTAGTGTTTTCTATACCAGGTGTATTTTGGAACCTGTAAGAATTTTTTCAATGTGTTTGTTGCCTTCAATAGTTGTTTTTAATTATCTCATAAATATCGTAGCATGTGAAGGACTAATTTTCTCACTTGAATTGAGAATAGTGTTGAAGGCTCCAATTCTAAACTTAGGTGCATGTGTGCTATTACATAGATAAGTGAGAACATACCAAAGAGTTATCCAATATTGATATCTATTCATGGCATAAACAAAATAGAAAAAAAAATATAAGTTCCCTAAAGAACAAAGTTACATGTGAAGTCTTGATCTGATATGTTAAAAATATCGACATTTTGAATGGAAGAGTTAAAGAAGATCCATAGAGAATAAAGCTCATATGAATTTCTAGTTGAATCAGTGAAAGAATATCCATGCAGACATAAGAGGTGGTTCATGGGAGAGAAAATGATTTTAGGTGCTTCATTAGAAAAAATATATGGCAGTTTGTGATCATCATTCATTTTAAAACAGAATGTGTGTCAGAGTGAGAAATACACTGATATTTCCAAAAATAATCTTCATTTAGACCTAGATTTGGGGTTATAACTCCCTTTTTTTATTCCCGGACCATTTTTTCTAGTATATCTTCTAATTTTTCCGAATAAATTGAGATATTGTTCAATTCTTGACTACTTATAAATGTTGCAGGTTATTTGTGCTTCATGTCTTAGATTTCTCTTCCATAGGTAAATCTATAGTGTTTTTAGTGCTATTGGGATCATGTTTATCCTCATTCTTAGTTTTCAAGTTCCCAATATTTGTTGGAATAACACTATCACGAGACATGCCTAGTGATTTAATGCCAGTGTAAATAGATTTAGTAACTGAAATAGTTTAGGTAGGTCCATGGGTTTTTGTACTTGAGTGCATTCCTAGATGTTTCCCAGAATCCAGTAGTGTTGTGTCCATTAGGTTTGAATGAGAAATTTTGTCCTCTAGTTTCCTCTTCAATCCCGGGACAACAAGATCAATGGAATTTCCTAGAACTTCTCAGGAGACATCCTCTTAGTGTGTAAGAACTAGGGTTTTTGGAATGGGTCAAAATCCCAACCCGGTTTAAATTTTTCACTTATTTACATGGAAACTGGAGGAAATGCGATGTTTCTTGACATTTCTAGACTACAGGCCATGTACATTAAATACACACCGTGTATGTGTAGGGGAGTGACTGTTCGTTTGCTCACCGAGTACATGTCATGTGGTTACCATGTAGAATTTTTTTACTACATGGCATGTAGTTTTTAACACGTCGTATATACCCCTGACCGTGTGAGGCCCTAAATAGCGTGTAGGCCGTTGGCCGGGTAGAACAAGGTACATGTCGTGTTCCCTTGGACACGCAGTGTAGTCTGGCGGTGTATGAGGAATAAACATGGCGTATGGGAAAGTCGGAGAGGTAGGGAAGAGGAACCACGTACACGTCATGTACCCCTAGGTACACGCCGTGTACTCATGTCTGTAGGTTCGGAAAGTAAGTCCGCAGAATCTTTCCATCTTATAAACAGTTAAATGAACCATACACGGCGTGTAGTCCCAAAGTACACGCCGTGTACTTTCATTTTTTGCATAATAGGGGAAGTAGCCTCGTTTTTTAGGTAGAACTCATCTCCTCCGCCTGGATACGGGAACCAGGCTGGCCGAACCTCTTTTCTCCTCCCGATCGTCCGTCCAAACTCCGTTTCGATCACGGATTAGTGGGTTGGCACCCCCTCGGTAAGGTATCGATTCTTCTTTGGCTGTTTTGTTTGATTTTTGATCTAGAATGAGTTATAGGCATTTGAACAGTATTGAAAATTTTGTAGATTTACCCCGTTTAGACCAAATTGGCGGGTGTTACCGGAGGAGTAGCATCGTGTGATTCTCAGGTAGGTGGTGCATACTTCATTTTGTGTTTTTGCGGTTGTTTGGGTGACGCGGCCTACGACACTTTTTCAGGTATTTTGAGTGGGACCTGTTTTATCTGTTTTTTCATACTGTAATGCTTATGGGACCTCTATGATGCTTTTGGGTATGTCTGGTTACAAGTTTGCGTGAGCAGGCCGGGTGAGGGGTCATTGCTCGTCGGGGCATTTTGGCCAGGGAACGCCAAAATGGTATTAACTGAAATTTTAATGTTATAAACTGTTAGTTTAATTTATTTATGTTTTATGTAAATTGTTAGAGGCATTTAAGACCTCAGTGCTGGTATGGGAGAACACCGTGCATAGTGAAATTCAATTGTTTAGTTTGTTTTTCCTGGTTGTGTTTTCTGTTTACATATGTTATATATGCAATTGTTGAATTGCATCTACTGGACCCTTGGGGTTGTGTTGGGCTTGTCCCGGTTATGCTTGAGTGATGCTGATCACAGGTTGGGGCCTTTCTTGGGTTACGATGGGTGGTTTTGACCACGATATTGGGCGTCATGGACGTCGGCTTGAGGTAGTACGACTGTCTGGTTGGGCATGTCCTAGGTTACTAGGATAGCGATGCCATTGAACTTGCGCGACATGGTCGCAGGGACACGAGGTGTCAGATGTGTTGGTGGTTTAGGACTATTTTGGTGATTACCGCTCACCGGGACATGAGTAGTGTGCACACATAGATACTCTGTGATGAGGTGGTTTTGACCACTTGTGTGGGTAGAGGCCCCCGTAGTTGCGGTTAGGTATTCTTGTTGGCGGTGCTTGCTGTATAAATCCACGTGGGAGGTGAGGAGCCTTTAGGGAATGGGCGTGCCTTCGGGACGATGGTACTTGAGACATGAGGTGTCAGGAGACACATGCTGTCGGGTTACTGTTTTTGGGTGTTACTTCGGGAAGTCGGTACTTGAGGCCCGATGTTTCTGGAGGCACATGGTGCCAGGTTACTATTTTTGGGCGTACCTTCGATACGTCGGTACTTGAGACATGAGGTGTCAGGTGGCACGTGGTTCTGGGTTACACGACAGAGATTCCGGCGTTGGCCGAAGCAGGTGACACTTAATGGTGGCTGTAGAGTACCAGTGGAGTTTGTGTTTAATTGCGCATTGTACTATTTATTGCATTACTTGTAAATGCATGACTGCTTAAACACTTATATTTGGTACGCACCGTTGGGTGGTATCCTACTGAGATTTGTCTCACACCCCGCATAGGCCCTTCGGGACACGTGTAGACTTTATGGATTTACGTGCAGGAAAGAGGCCATCTTCATGAGTTGGGCAACGTTAGATGTTTCATAGAGATGGTATGGACCTTGAGGTCATGCCTAGCTGGGGTTTACTTTTCTTTTTTTACTTTTATGTATCGGCATTCTTGTTGTAGCTACTGTTGGTTTTCCATTGGTACCCTTTTTATATTTAGTTGTGTATAACATGCTTTGGATGCATGTTTTACTGTTCAGTAGTAGTTACATGTAATCATCATTCTGTTGTGTTTATTACCAATGTTGTTGTTATATTTACTGCTTCCGCTGTTTAACTATAATGATTTCGCTTCCGCTCTGTGAGTCTGGTTTGAGTCTGTTGAGTCTTTCTTTCCACTGCATCTTTAATGTTATACTTGGACTAGTACACTTATTATGATCCTCTGAAAGGGTATAGCCTCCCCACTATACCTAATATACCCTCACTCCTAGTTATCATCCTTTGGTGTTCAGGGGAGGTGTGCCTAAGGTAGTAACACCCGACCCGTTCAGCACTGTTAAGGTGGCTGGCCGAGTCTGGGACGTTACAAGGTGGTATCAGAGGAGTTCTTGAAAGGGATTTAGTAGCAGTGTTTTCTAGAAACTAATGAGTTTGAGACTTCTATTTTTTATTTATACTAGTTTTACTATCTGGGATATGTTAGACTAGAGATATTTTGTTATAGGGACTAGGTGTCTTGTTGTGCTTGGGTGTCTGTAGCCCCAGGTATGAGGTATGGACCTAGTTTCTGCGGGTGGGAACTACTATTTGTTTTTCTCATATTACAGTTGATATGATTTCCACCTTGGTGTCTCACTTGATGTGTGATGTTGTTGATTGTGATATGTGACCCTTGACCTGGTGTGGTAATGTAGAATTGTACCATGTTCCGGTATGGAAACGTTGGTTTCATGGATTTTTATAGGCACATTTTAGGGTATTTAAATTTAATAATTTCACTTATGCTTTGTGAAGTGATAATTCCATGTGAAGGAAATATCAAATTCCATGCTTTGTATGCTTCAAAATGAGAATTGGTGAAATTCCTGTTAGAACTACTAGTTGTGAAAATGAGTATGCCATGATTTATATTTTGTAGAATTGCATGTTGTAGGATATTTGTGTCTGACTCTTAGGAGAGCAGGTAGGTACTATGGGTGAGGCATTGTAACTGTCAGGATTGGGCGACTCGGTCGTCGGTTTGAGGCAACATGAGTTGTTGGGACGGGCATGGCCCGATGTACTTTGATACTTGGCTCTATTAAGGGAGGATGAGGAGGCCATGAGGCTAGATGCCATGAGGCATGGGTTGCGCGGGTTACTCCTTCACGGCTCGATGGAGCGCCAGGAAAGAGAGGATACAGTGCCGTAGGATCATAGTCAGACTTCGGTACAGGCGGAGCACGAGCCACAGGTACAGGCTCAGGGATAGGAACAGGTTTAGGATCCAGTGTAGGCAGGACAACAGACGGGTTTGGCATCGTTCGGGCTATGGCGCGACGAGCATCTCCGAGCTAGCCTAGTACGTGTCTTGAAGGGGATTGATGGAGGCGCACAGGGTACAGAGCCTTCTATGGCATGTCTGGTGCGGGAGTTCCAATCGCAGCACCCGCCACTATTTCTGGGTGAGGGTGGTCCGCAGGCGGCTGAGAACTGGATAGAGAGCATGAAGATGATTTTTGAGCAGCTCGAGACACCTCCAGGGTGGAGGGTCAAGCTAGCGACATACATGCTGAGAGGACCGGTGAAGCGTTAGTGGGATGTACAGGTAAAGGCTCGTAGGCATGAGGGACTGGCTTGGAAGGACTTCGAGGGTAGGTTCATTGAGCACTTCTACCACGAGACGTTGAGGGAAGAGAGAGCTCAGGATTTCTTGAGTCTTCATCTGGGAGATATGTCAGTAATGGACTACGCATCTACCGACACATATTTGTCCTGGTTTTCACTGGGTATGGTGAGAGACGACGCAGCTAGGGTGAGGCTCTTCGAGGATGGATTACAACACACCATTCAGATCTAGGTGAATATCTTCAGGTTGGGTTCCTTCTCCGAGGCGATGAATTAGGCACTCATAGACGAGGGAAATGAGAGAGAAAAATCTCTTTTGGTCAAGGCAACAACTTTAGGTGATGGTTCGGATAGCAGGAAGCGAGGGCGTGATTGTTCCAGCAGGGCAGTTATGCCAGAGAATCAGCTAGAGCACCTCGTGGTAGTTCTTCGGTGATTTTCTTCCAGTGTGGACAGTCGGGAAATGTTTGGGAATAGTGCGATAGGCCTCTCAAGGAGCGTCGGGTTTGTGGACAGGACGAACATCTGGAGAGGTTTTGCAGGAAGCCTTATCAGACATCCAGCAGGCAGGGACCGGGATAGACTGCAGCATCTCGAGGTGGTTCAGGTTTGGTACCCGGAGAGGGTAGCCGCGATTCAGTTATGTGCGGAGGTCATGACAGAGACAATGGGACCCATCTGAGGGGTCAGTGGCCAATGACTAGAGCATGATTGGGAGGTCGGGCGTCAGGCAGCCGTGTTTCAGGCCAGGTGCACGTCGTGGAGTAGCCAGAGGCTGAGTAGGTTGGTGAACCGATGACGGTTAGAGGTACACCGCGGTGTGACCGTGACCTCCATGTTTCCTTTTTGGCATGACCTATAGTGGCATTTCTGTTTTGGGTGCACGTGGTGCACATGATCTATGTGGACCGACTAGATTCTAGTTAGTGGGATTGGCACTATAATGGGTGCGTGATATATTATATATATGTATGAGATGTGTAGAATCGGGACGTCAAGGATGCGGGTTACTTGAGGTGCCAAGGGAATCAGGGCATCGTGGATGCGTGTTACATGAGATGCCATGGGCATCGGGGCATCAAGGATGTAAGTTACTTGAGTTTCTAGGCACCAGGACCTCATAGAGGCGGACACCGATGCAGTGCAGGATACGTTGGGTGTACACGTGAGCAAAACTGAGGTGCAGGGGTGAGGATACGTCACGGGATGACAATGCATCCAGAAAACAGGTTAGTAAAACCCTTCCTGTTTACACTTTGTTGGTTGATACTGAGTTGGAAATTCCTATGGTAGGGATCCCCTTGAAAACTTTAGCCAGAACCTTGGAATCGGGGTAGTCCATGTTGTTTAATTGGGATGGGCGTGTTCGGTGCCATCTTCGGGTTTCTTTTGGTAGCTCGGGGACGAGCTATGTTAAGGTGGGGAGTTTGTAAGAACCCGGGTTTTTGGAATGGGCCAAAATCCCGACCCTATTTAAATTTTTTACTTCTTTCTGAGGAAACCGGAGGAAATGTGAAGTTTCTGGAAATTTCCAAACTACACGCCGTGTACTTTAAGTACATTCTGTGTATGTGTAGGCGAGTGAAAGACAGTGTGCTCACCGAGTACATGCCGTGTGGTGACCGTGTATAATTTTCTTACTACACGGCGTGTAGTTTTTAACACGTCGTGTATACCCCCGACCGTGTGAGGACATAAATGGCGTGTAGGCCATTGGCCGGGTAGAACCAGGTACACGCCGTGTTCCCTTGGACATGCTGTGTAGTCTGGCTGTGTATGATTAATATACATGGTGTGTGGGAAAGTTGGCGAGGTAGGGAAGAGGAACCACGTACACACCGTGTACCCCTATGTACACGTCGTGTACTCATGTCGGTAGGTTCAGATAGTAAGTCAGTGGAATCTTTCCATCTTATGAAAAGTTAAATGAACCATACACGGCGTATAGTCCCAAAGTACAAGCCGTGTACTTTATTTTTTTTGCTTAAAATGGGCATTAGCCACGTTTTTCAGGAAAAACTCATCTCCTCCGCCCGAATACGCGAACCAGGACGGTCGAACCTCTTTTGTCCTCTCGATCATCCGTAGGAAATCTGTTTTGATCACAGATTAGTGTGTTAGAACCCCCTCGGTAAGGCCTCGATTCCTATTTGGATGTTTTGTTTGATTTTCGTTCTAGAATGAGTTATAGGCGTTTGAACGGTATTGAATCTCTTTTAGATTTACCATGTTTCAGACCAAATTGGTGGGTGTTACTGGAGGAGCAGCATCGGGTGAGTCTCAGGTAGGTGGTGAATACTTCATTTTGTGTTTTCGCGGTTGTTTGGGTGACACGGCCTACGATGTGTTTTCGGGTATTTTGAGTGGGACCCGTTTTATCTGCTTTTTCATACTGTAATGCTTATGGGACATCTGGGATGCTTTTGGGTATGCCTGGTTACCAGTTTGCGTGAGCAGGGTCGGGTGAGGGGTCGTTGCTTGTCGGGACATTTTGGTCGGGGAATGCCAAAATGGATTTAACTAAAATGTTAATGTTATAAACTGCTAGTTTAATTTATTTATGTTTTATATAAATTGTTAGATGAATTTAAGAACTCAGTGCTGGTATGGGACATCACCTTGCATAGTACAATTCAACTATTTAGTTTCTTTTTCCTGGTTGTGTTTTTTGTTTACATATGTTATATATAAAATTGCTGAATTGCACTTGCGGGACCCTTGGGGTTGTGTTGGGCTTGGCCTGGTTACGCTTGAGTGATGCTGATCACATGTTGGGGCTTTTCCCGGGATACGATGGGTGGTTTTGACCACGGGATTGGGCGTCATGGAAGTCGGCATGAGGCAGTATGACTATCTAGTTGGGCATGGCCTGGGTTACTAGGATGGTGATGACATCGAAAGTGAGACACATGGTCATAGGGACCCGAGGTGTCAGATGTGTTGCTGGATTAGGACTATTTTGTTGATTACCGCTCATCGGGACTTGAGTAGTGTGCACACAGAGATACTCTGTGATGAGGTGGTTTGGACCACTCGTGTGGGTAGAGGCCCCCGTAGTTGCGGTTAGGTATTCTGGTTGTGGGTGCTTCTCGTAGAATGCCACATGGGTGGTGAGGAGACTTAAGGAAATGGGTGTGCCTTCGGGATGTCAGTACCTGAGACACGAGGTGTCAGGAGGCACATGGTGCCGGGTTACTATTTTTGGGCGTGCCTTCTGGACGTCGGTACTTGAGACACGAGGTGTCAGGAGTCACATGGTGTCGGGTTACTATTTTTGGGCATGACTTCGGGACGTCGGTACTTGAGACATGAGGTGTCAGGTGGTGCCGGGTTACGTGACAGAGATTCCGGAGTTGGCCGAAGCAAGTGACACTCCATGGTGGGTATTGAGCACCAGTGGAGTCTGTTTTTAATTGTGCATTTTATTATTTACTGCTTTCCTTGTAAATTCATGACTACTTAAACACTTATATTTTGTACGCACCATTGGGTGTTATCCTACTAAGATTTGTTTCACACCCTGCACGGGCCCTTCGGGACGTGTGTAGATTTTATGGATTTATGTGTAGGAAAGAGGCTAGCTTCAGGAGCAGGGTTGCGTTATTTGTTGCATGGAGATGATATGGACCATGATGGCATGCCTAGATGGGGTTTAATTTTCTTTGTTTACTTTTCTGTATCGGCATTCTTGTTGTAGCTACTGTTGGATAGCCATTGGTGCGCTTTTTATATTCAATTGTGTATGAACTACTTTGGATGCATGTTTTACTGCTCAGTAGTAGTTACATGTTATCAGCATGCTGTTGTTTTTATTGATGCTGCTGTTGTTATATTTACTGCTTCCACTATTTATCTATATTGATTTTGCTTCCGCTCTTCGGGTATGGTTCGAGTCTGCTGAGTCTTTATTTCTGTTGCATCTTTATTGTTATACATGGACCAGTACCCTTATTATGATCCTCCGAGAGGGTATAACCTCCCAACTATACCTAATAGACCCTCGCTGCTAGTCGGTAGCCTTTTCCATTCCGGAGAGGTGCGCCTAAGGTAGTAACACCCGACCCGTTTGGCACTATTCGGATGGATGGTCGGGTCCAAGATGTTACATAGTGTAGGACTTTCCAATTCCAATTGATTATTCAGAAAAATCAATTAACATACCACTTCCCACATATGAGTCAGGTTTGATTTTGTATTTATTCTACTAAGATGCAGTTACAATAACCTATTTGGTCTCAGGCAGTGTGCCTAACTGTTTAGAATCACAACCTGCAAAGGATTCCTATCAGAGTTCTCTTCCTGTTGTCTTTGATTTATTCTCGACATGTAACTCCATTGTGTTTTTAGTGCAATTGGAATAAAGTTTATTATCGTTATGAGTAATCAGGTTCACAACATTCACATGCATAACACTATCATTAGATTGAGCTATGATTACTGATTTAATGAAATAGTAAAGATATTTTGTACCTAAAACAGTTGAGGTAGTGCCATGATATGATTTACCTGAGTGAATTCTTGGTTGTTGTCCAGAATCTAGTTATGGTGTGTCTTTTTCAATAACCTGTTTGGTCTCTAGAAATGTTCCAACCTGTTTTGCATCACAGCATGCGGAGGGTTCCAGAGGATGCAGAACTGGTAATGCAGTAATATATATGATGAATCCTCCAGTGGAACTTGAGTCATTACCCAACCCAATGATGGGGGCATGTGGCTGCAAGTTGGTGACTCTTGTTGGGGTTCTGTTCCTTCAACCAGGTTACCAACAGAGTTACCAATAGCATTCCCCTTTACATAATATTCAAGCATGGACTGGATTGTGCTGAAGGAAGCTTTACTTTAATCATGATAACTAAAAACAATATTACTAGTGGTGTTAGTTACTTGTCCTATGTCATTCTCCTTATATTCCTTTTCCTGCTATTTTTGAATAACATTCATAACAATGGATTCATGATCATTAAGGAGGTTATGTTTTTCCTCTTCTACAGGATCATCCCAGGAGGCAGTCGAATTGTTCATTACGGATATCGATTTAATTGATTTATTCAACCATACATCATTCATTCTTTTGGAAGATTCAGTGATTCTAGTTATTTGTGGATTTCATTTTTTGTTAATTTTTATTTGATTCTGTTCATTCTCTATTAGTTGGACCACTTGTTTCCTAATTGCCTTATAATATTCTATAGTGTGGCCAATATGTTTCCAAATTTCACATATGGTTTTTTACTCATATTCAATCATAATTTCAATTTTATATTCTTTGGCAAAGCTGCTTATTGAATTAGGGAGAGGTCCAAAAAGATAAACCTCAAACATTACCCGTTCAAAGGGGCACAAATTAGCATTTAGTGTTCTTTGGAAAATTATCAGTGGTAATCCAATGCAAGACACAAAGTCAATAAGAATTTTAGGATGCCAAACGTACCAATTTAATACATGTAATCTGACCCTATTTGGGCCATCGTATTCTTATGAGTGTAAGTGTTGAACGCATAGTACTGTTCAGAAATCCTGTGTAAACCATGTTTTAAATCTAGGTACTAGTAACCTATACTCTATCAAAGTCAGATTGAGAATTTAATATAAAGTGAAAATATATTCCACCAATAAGAACTAGTTTCCAATTCGATATACCCTAAACGTGTGTAATTATATGTTTCAGATCTTTTAAACACCAGGGGAGGTCACCATTCAAGTAGAAGATGTGGCCCATGATGGAGAATTTGCAGAGCAGCTCACATTGACGAAGCGCCTCTAGAACTTCTTCCACCATGAAACCTCCATCATCAAAATTCTTAAGAAGATGAGGTCTCATTGATAAAATATCTCTGCAGAGATCTGTGATGTTTAGAGCATCCAGGAAGGAGACACCATTACATCTCCCTGTGTACGTATAGGTGAGACCTCCATAATTTGATTTTCTTTCATTATGTTCAGCATCAGATCCTCACTTATCAAACTCTTCATTTCAGAAGAGGTGGGAGTCGAATATCCCAAGAGGAAGAAATGCATCAGCCATGATAGGAAGAGAGTGAGAGCATAGAAAACCCTACATGCTCGCGATTTTAGGGAGAGCTGGTCTCCCATCTCCCTAATGATTCTCATATCTCAATATTCAGAAAGAATTATACACATCTATTTACATTTATTATGAAGAACCTCATATATCTCATCCTCATCTATGGAAACTTGTTGATCTAAATAAACAAAATTGGTGATAAAAAACAAATGATTCAAACAATGAGAACAACAAAGGTGGTCATTCAATAATATTTTTATTGAAACGGTTCTCCAAATATGTTAATGAAGGTTTAGATCATCATGCGTAGAAGCATTATATGAACAAGGATTTGGACGAGATAGAGAAGAATGAAACTATAGATATTTTACCTAAACCAAATGATAAAAATTTTATTGGTATAAAGTGGGTATTTCAAAACAAGTTGAATGAAGATGGTGATGTGATGAAAAAAAAACGATTGGTTTGCAATATATACTCATATATTGAATTATATTACATTATTGTGACTTTTTATCCATATGCATGGTTAGAAAAAATTAGAAACTGTATTGAAATTACTACACAATGTGGTTATAAAAAAATTTAGTTGGATGGTAAGATATAATATCTCTATGTAAAAGTAGATGAATATGTTTGTGTTTATAAATCATGTTTCATTGTAGGAGGAAGAAAATGAAATTTTTGTGTTCATATTTAAGAAATATTTTTTTTAGTTAAAGAAATCATTAAGAGCATGGTATTCTAATATGGCTGTTTGTTTGGGGAGGTTGAACTTTAAGGATTGAATGTTGATACTAATATCTATATCGATGAAAATAATGAGATATATGTCATAATAATCAATTATGTTCATCATATTATCATTGATGTTAATGATAATAGAACTTTTCATATGTTTACGAAATAAATGGAGCTATTTTTTGAGATTTCCATGATTAGTGAAATGAAATACATTATTGGACAATACATTTCACACAATAGGTATTTTTTCTGTATCAAGATTATTATTCTAAATAACCTCCTCAAAAATTTGGAATTAAATATTCAATGAAAATTTTCTCACAAAATATTGTTCATACCATTTATGGAAATATATAGAACGAAAGGAAGTAGATTCAAATTAATTTATGAATAAGATTGAATGTTTTTTTCACTGACTACATCAAGACCACATATTTTCAATGTTTTTACATTAATTTCATGATTAAAATGTGATCCAAATGAATACCATCTATTTGATGGTAAATGAATTCACGGATATATCATTGTCATAATATATTTTAGAATAAAGTATGGAAATATATAATGAATCAACTTTTATTATTATATAAAAGCTAATTATGAAGGAAATATAGAGAATAAAAGATCCATATCTCAAGGAGTTAACCTTATAGGGGATATTTGTGTGATTTGGCATACTAAAAATTAATATTCTATAACATTGAGAATATATAAAGCTCTTAATGAGGCCAAAATTCAATCTAAAAGAAGATATGTCTGGTGGAAGACCCAATTGGAATACAAATATTTCAAATTCAAATTTACACTTCTCTGTGGTAGTGATATTAAATGTTCCATAAATCTCATTATAAATCCAGTAAATAATTTTCATTCAAAACATATTGATATCAAATATCACATTATCAAAGATATTTTGGATAATAATTATCTCAAATTAAAATATGTTCCTACAATGGAACAAGTTTCTGATATCTTCACAAAACCATTACATAATTAAGAGTTTTTTAAAATGTGGTTTATATTGGAATCAAACTATTTCTCTTCATGATTGAGGAATGCGTTTTTGGACCCTCTATCATATTTTCATTGGATATTGTATTCATGCGGGGGGGTGTGATATTTCCCATAAATCTATCTTTTGATATGTGATAATGTTTTATTGAAGAATTTATTTTGGGTTGTTGTGGCTAATCTGTGAACTTGGCCTTTGAATATGGGAACTATTCTAACATTTTGTTGAAGTGGTTGTAAAAAAAATGATTACAATAAGAAATAATTCATGAGGTAGTTTAATTTTTGGTTGTTTTATGTTTAAGAGGACATTATATGTCATTAATTATGAACACCATGGTCTTACTATCAATTATTCATTTTTCTTATGGTAAGTTTGCTGAAATATTCTTAAAATTGTTTATTAGAGATCCATAAAATAAGATGTAATGTAAAGGAAATGTTTAATGGATAGTTGACAACAAAATAGAATGTTGGATATTTTTGGGACCATGATGGATGATCTTTTTTGGAATTTTGAAAATGGGGTTGCAGAATGTTTTTTATTTTTTATCATTTTTAAGAAAGAAATTTACTTTGTATGTTTTGGTGGTCAATAAAATTGGTTTAGAGTGAGATAATAGGATGGAGGAAGATGAGACGAAGAATATTTTTTTGACAGGGAACATAAATTTATTGATATTAGAGGTTTAACAATGTTTTTGACACCAATCCATTAGATAGGTTCACATAATAATACATCATATAGTTTTAGACACCAATCCATAAAATAAGTGGTTGACACTGATTAGGAATCAGATGCTGAGATCCTTTGGGGGAAGAACATTATACTACAAAATTTTATTGAATGTACCAAATTAGATATTTTATAAGGATAAGTGTTTTGGAGACTGATTTATGAGGTGATAATTTGATAGGATTCATTAGATGTTCTACATGACACTAATATGAAATTAGATGTTTTGATACATTAGAGTCATAAATCGTTATTATGGTTTGATGAACAAATATAAATGTGGGTGAAAATTTTTATGAAGTATTTATAATATTAAATTATGTTTATTAAAAATTATATGAAACAAATTGATCACCATAAGTATAAAAATAGGATTTCCATGTGATTGAGTAGAGTAATAAGTGTGAGAGTGTTAAACTAATGAGGATATTCATTGATGGAAATCAATGTATAATGATTTTTCAATAATGAATTTATGAATTTTATGTTGACATGGAACATAGTTGTGATAAAAAAATAATTTTTTATCATCATTGTGTAATGAGAAAAAGAGGAAAGGTATGAAGGTATAAAGTTATGATATACTACTCAACCAAATTATGTTTTCATAAGAAATTCTGTCAGACTAAATCTGAGTTATAAAGATCAATTAGTGTCACCAAAATAAGAAATATTAGAATACCAAAATCACACTAACATTTGTTTCTACATTATATGAAAACTGAATATTTTATTAAGAATCCAGAAGAATATAGAAATTTTTAGAAGTGTTTATAAATTCTCAACTAATGATTGATTTATGAATTCATTCCAAAGGGTGAAATTCAAGGAGTTGATATACTCTTTGGAATTCCAGAATATTTAATTTTGGTAACACTTATATGAAAGGGTCAAAGTAAAATGTACTCTAACACAATTCACATTTGGGAGAGACTAAGAATTTCGGAGTTTTTTTTCTGGATATAATTTTCATAATAATTTTTTCTGGAGAGAAGAACTGTTCAAAAAAAGTTATGGTTTGGATTTATAGGATAAGAGAGAGAAACAAAACTGAAATATTAGGAAAAGAATGGACTGACCCGGTCTTGTTTCCGGAAAAGGAAATCATTATTATTTCTACACATTTTAATAAAACATGTTTCTAACTTAAATAATTTTATAAAAGAATTATAAATATGAATCATATTTTTTTATCACTCTAAGATTGTGTATTAAGTCTAAATAATTAGTTTAATTCTATAATTTGGTATGAAAATAACGAATTTTTTCTAACGAATTACAAAACAATATATTTTTGAAGTATTACTGTAACATTTTTAGATCCAACTAGAGAATATTTCTAAAATGTTTACAAAATATTATTCACATCATTCATTCTAGAAGAATCTTAAAAATTGTTTTATTGATCATCAATCAACAAATGTGTATGGTCATTTCCTACTTGAAAATTGAAGGATTGATTTCTAGTGTATTTTTCAATATTAGAATATTTATAAACAATTTCAAGGACTATATGATATTATTGAGTAGTGACCCTATGAATAATTTTTCCCCTGTGGATGTATGAAGGTTTATTTTCTAGAAACATTATGATCATTTGACAAGAGATTAAGGATTTTGTACAATAATCCTGACATAAAAGAAAAATATGTCACTAAATCACCCATCCCCAATGTAGTGATTGCATTTATCCTAGTTTGGTCTTTTCTGATTCCACAAAGGTTCCCAAGATGGTGTTATTATGGGTCAAGTTGGACTCATAAAAAGATTGAAGCCTTATTCCCATGAATTCATGGGATTATAATTAATACACAACATCTTATGCACATTGTTAATGTGTTAATTTATTTTTTTCTAATGCATGAACATATACGATGTTGTATAATTGGGGAACTTGGATAAACTCTATAGAAATATATTTAAACCACTATATAAAGTCTCACATCACCATTCATAGAACATATATATTAATTTTACATCATTAGGGGTATTTTAATATATTTGGATAGTGAATAATGACTATTATTTATCGATTTACATGTGTTAAGGCCTTGGGATGGTTGTAGAACCAATTTCATTGTTTTATCTAGGAAGTATTAATCCATTAGATTTTATTTTTTCATTATGTAATTTTATTAATGGAAATTTGTAGTTGAACAAATGTGGGTGGTATGAAATAGTATATAATAGATGAGATAATACAATAATAACCTGGAAATAAAATGTTGTTTCTATATAGAGAAATATGTTGGAAATATTCATATGGTGTCCCATTTCATTTGACAAATTTTACATTGGTCATCATATCAATGAAATTTAATAAATATTTAGTATAACTTCCTTTACTAGATATATTCAGAGATCCATGTAGTGAACATTTTACAACTAAATCATCTTCTTGAAAACCTATACAATTTTTATTTATCTAATTTTTAGAACTTCAAAATGTTTGGTTCCTAGAGAAAGATAGTGAATCCATCCTAGGATTTATTATCACTATGGTTACTAAATATTGTTTTAAATTTTTTGGGATAATGAATTGATATGTTTTAGAAGGATTTTTGATGGTTTTAATCACGTAACAACTCAATTGAAGAAAATCTATTTGAAATGTACTGTAGATTGATAAATGGAAATGGAATTTTTTCCGCACATAAGATAATTTGAATATACTCATGTCATTTCTGAAGTGAAAAATACATTTTATCAATATGAAAGCGACCTAATCCACTCATAGGAACGTTTTTTTAGTCACAATATATTTAATTGTGTAGAATATTAAATAATGTTATAAGAAATTATACTTTTTTCATAATTGATTTTAGTCAGAATATATTTTTTTAGTTTTTTGTCTTCAGAAAAAGCTTCTCACGTGAGATATTTGTTGTTCTCATATATTATTTTATATTGTAGGAATTTATCAATGAAAATTTAATGTGGTGCATAACATTTTTTTGGACGTCATACTTTTGATAAGAGAATAGGAATTTTTTTAGTTACCAAATGATATCATTCTACTAATATTATATTCACAGATTGAGAAATTTTGATTAAACTATAGATGAAAATTAGATGATTCTTTGTGTAATGTTATTCATGGATATGAAATCAATATGAGATTTAAATACATTTAGA
Organism: Viscum album; assembly: GCA_963277665.1. NCBI lineage: Eukaryota > Viridiplantae > Streptophyta > Magnoliopsida > Santalales > Viscaceae > Viscum > Viscum album. The sequence goes on from OY728150.1 coordinate 679,370,728, forward strand.
TTTAATATTATTTATTTATTCACATCAATAGATTATTCTAATACAATTGGATAATGCCTCAATATATTTTAGACTTATAGATATGGAAATGTAATGACATGAGAAGCCATTCCATAGTGAAGGTCAAGATACATGCTTACTAGGAAGATGATTCTAACCAAATTTTGGGGATATTACTTTCATATAAATTATTATGATAAGTTCCATGTAAAAATTAAATGGGAATTGGGTGAACAAAATATTATAGTGGTTCTTTTTTCAACAAAAACATAAACTTACGAAAAAATGGGATATAAAACACTATAGTTCAGTCTTGTGATGATTTGAGATCATGTTGATGTTGAGTTGAGTTTTCCATGAAAAAAATGGATTTCCCAAGACACAAATCTCTAATAAATGAACCCACAAAGGGTATTTCAAAAAAATAAACAAAATTTATTTGATGTTGTAACGATGAATCATGAAATGGAAAAATAATAGAGTTCTATAATTTTCATGATCTATTATTGGGTGCGGGCATATTGTACATTTTTTTGTTCCTATATTAATACTAAATATAGATCAATGATCCTAATAAACTCATAATAGTATATATTTATACATATATAGGATTTTTAATCTTGCTATAATCCAATATATATTAGGGGATCAAGGAGAATTATATTTATAGATGTATTATTATATAGATGTAATGAACAAATATTTAAAAATGATATTTGTTTCATAATGAAATTTGTGTTATATTATATAATATTAAGAATATGAAAAATATATAATTATTAATAACAAATTCTCTAATTTATAATTATAAATACATTAATCATCAATGAAACCAATGAAAATTCGAATAATTAAATCAGAAAAAATAAAAAATAAAATAGAGAAGCTAAAATTGGAAACAATATATCACACTAATCTACTAGAATAATATTTCAAATGTACTAAAATAAAGAAATGAAACATAAATATTAGTAAAAAAAATAAAATTATTATAAAATTAAACTATAACCATAGGATAAATTATAGTTAATTTTTAGTGATCAAATGAAGTTGTATTTATAGAGAGAAATGTGATAGTGGGAATGGTAATATGGTCATTGGTCAATATAATTTTTTTTTATTTGAACACTGCGAACTATACCTATTGTTAAAAATATTATTTATATAATTAGTGTTTATAAGTATAAATAACAATAAATAATTGATGTTGAAAAGTGAAAAACTTTCCCCAAAAAAAGAGTTGTTTTCTGAAGCCCATTTTTCCAAACCATAGAGGGTGGTAGTATTAATGGGGTTCACCATTGCCAAATCCCATGTAAAAATTCAACAACTAATTCTTAAAATAAATCACTTATGGGATATGTTCATGTAAGTTCATATAACAACATGGTAAATTTTAGTTAATCCTATAAAGCCCCATCCTTAAAACATTATTCAATCTTATGTTAAATCAAGAATTAATATTGACGATCTTTTCAGGTTTAGAGTTTTAGATAGTTTAGCCATAAATATTATGTTACATCTCAGATAGTAAAATTTAGAATCATCTACTCATTATCCATTTTTTCATAACAATAAATATCTTAAAGGAAAACAAGAATTATTTTCTAAATACAAATCTTCTTGAATTCTTCTATTACCCATCCTTATACCCCATGAAAGATATTTCAAAACATGGTATGAGCATAAAATGTATTGTAAGGGTTATAATATATAGAAAGAAAACATTAGTCCACCAATACATACAAAACAAAATCTCTTTATCATACCTCATGAAATAATAATATTTATAAATAACACATAGAAATCATATAGCATAGAGATAACTTGTGGCATCTATATCATACTTACATTGTAGCTTATACAGCTACATAGGGAGTTATGTTTGGAATACCCATCACAGTATATTCCCTAAATCTGTTAGGAGAAACATTAACATTTACATCTTCCAAGTTAGCCAATGCATTAGAGAGCTATCTCGGGCTCACCTGTACTGCGTTTATCATTGGACCACCAGTATATGTAAACAATTCAAAATAACCATAACACATGAAACAAGCATAATGGAAAGATAACATTTCCATATTGAAATCACAATATATAATTTCCAGATATTGAAATATTAAATGCTTTCTCAAAAACATTTTCAATACCAAAATACATAAAAGGGAATATGGTATTTATATTCCTTTTAAAAACACTACATCTTGTTAAGGAAGCCAAAGGTCAAATAATACTCATGGTGGCGAAAGGGTCGTCGTCACCATGCAAGTTAAAAATAAACATTCTCTTTGTAATTTTGTAAAAATAAATATAAAAAAACATTCCTTTTGAATTTAATAAAAACATAAATGGTTTTATACACTTTATAAAATAATGTCAAATATAAATCAAAATAGGCCTCAATAAAAGGTGATTGAGATGAAGTCCCTTACAAAGATCAAATAAATGTCATAATAATTATAAAATGGTGGGATTATGTGTAGAAAAAGTTTATCCACACAAAGGAAAGTGGAAATTATGACATAAATAAATAAACATTGAATAAACACATAATTGTGTTATTATATAATCAAAGAAGTATTTTTCAAATCCCAAGAGTGTCAATTGAGTTTAGATATTCCCTTTGAAAAATTCAACTACCTAACAACGTCACTTAAAATATAAGAAAATGATTTTATGAGATAGAAAACAGTATCTCACCTCTTTGAAAAAAATTAATCAACAAATATTTATTAGGACATGTTCCAACAAATGAAAATTAAAATTAAAATACGAAACATAAAAGAAGCCTTTGACTAAAAAAGGAGGTTGAAATGTTCCCTTACAAATATCATTTTATAAATAAAATACATCATTTATATGTATTAATTATAAGTAAATATAAATAAATTTTAAATAAATGATATGATAAAAAAATTATTTCACATATAATAATATCACGACATAATAAATAAGTATAATTTTAACCCAATGAATGGAAATTGGGTTATGGAGTTCCCTTACGTCGAGTCCGACTTGTCTTGTATGTTCCTTGTTCTTCATGAACAATAAACTAAAGTTAATTTCTAATTTTTTCTAACCTTTATAAAGTTTATTATTAATTTTTTATAAATTTCTATATCGGTAAAATAATAATTTAATTATTTTAGATTATACCAGATATTTTGTCGATGCTTGGAACATGTGTTAAAAATGTACTTATTTTAATTACAAATTGTTGATGTGTTTAAAAGTTTATTATCTTCAGTTTTGTATTCATTATCTAAATATAACATATATACATTATATATTTAATTATATCCAGTATATATGTATTTATAATAAATAATAACATTTGAATTAATGAAAATGAAATTCATTTTTCATGGAGATAGTAAGTCATACGTACGCACGAACACTACATTAATTTTTTTCCCCATTTTTAAATGAATGAAGACTAAATGATGCATAGTTATATTTTAATTCCATTAAAATTACTATGTTATATATGTTACATAATTTCATTAATTATATCTTTTATATGTTCCATGTATAGCGTGAACGAGTCATATCACTTTGAGGGGGCGGTAGCCTTCACTTCCTCAAATGAAATTATCGTATTTATACAACATGGAATGCATAAAGTTATGTTCTATTTTATTATTACAAATAAATTGAGATAAAATGAATATCATATATATCATATATAATTATAGTTTTATCATAACATCAACCATGAGAGTTTTTATAAGAATATTTAATAATCATCGTTTTGTGAGGTAGTAGTTCGCAGTCAACAGAAACAGTATGTTCTATACCCAATAGACAAAGGTAATTATAAGTTTAGTTCGAATTAATCTCATTAAAACAACCATGTATATTTATTATAATGGTGATTTCATTTAATAAAATAAAAATAATACAATCGGTGTTGAAGAAGTAGAATAATGGAATGGAATTTTTGAGAAGATGTTACCTCTTAAAACATGTAACTGTCTTTGATTTGAGCCAAAAGGATTTCATGAATTGACATAATACATGGGGAAAGCTTATAGGAGGAAAATTTCGATATTGGGGGCTTATTGAAGCATATTTTTGATGAGACATGGGGCTCGATATGTGTGTGTAAAGGTTTAGAGGTGGTGGCCTTTTATAAGAGGGGGGACTCTTTAAGAAAGTGTGATAGTATTATTTTAATATAAAATTATTTTCTGTAAAAAAGGTCCAAAACTAATTAAATTATAATATAATATGAATATAAGTCTAAATAAAATTAAATAATTTTATATGGAATGTTTTTGGATATTTCTTAATCCATATAAGTTTTATTTAACCCTCTTTTACTCTTACCGTTATATCTAGAATTTCACACTTTGAGAATCAAAATATTTACCAAAAATAAAAAATATTTATATAAAGAGTAATTAAAAAACATTGAGAATTATTATAACTATTTGGGCAAATATTATTATTTTTTAGTTTTATAATATTTAATAAAACATTTTTTATTTTTAAATATGAATTATGTCAATTTTGACACTATTCATATCATGACTATTTAAAAATACAAAAAACCTGATTGAGTATAAAAAACATCAATAATAAAATGATAAAATGTACCAATATTAAAAAAAATTAGTTTATGACATCTAAATAACAAAATTTCATTTATTTTAACATGTACAATATCCTTTATTTGATCCTTTTTTTAATGAAGCAATCACTACATCACCATTGTGTCATAACTAAATTTATTTAGTTAATGTCTAAAAATTATAAATAAAATACCATGATGTAGTGAATAGTTTTTGATTTCTAATGAGTAATTATAGTTTAAAATATCAGTTATATAGTCCCATAAAATAATTGTTTTACAAAAAAATATATGTTTTTGTTGCAGTTTCTTTAACGTTAAATTAATTATTATGAAATGTCAGTTTCAATTACATGTGGCTCTATAGGGACCCAAAATCAACCAAATGATGATCATGGTCAGATAGGTATCATCAAATAGGGTTATTAAATGTTTAATGGTAATTTAATATTATTATAATATTATTTTATTACCCTTATATACCAGATTTACACTTTAACCATGTTAAATTAAATATTTAATAAAGTTACCATTCATAATGTATAAAAATAAAAGTTATGTATTTACCAAATTGAGACCTCTTGATTCTAAATATGAAATCCATTTTTTGAAATTCAAATCATATATGTTGTAGAAATTATTTTAAAATTAATTCATGTTTTCAAAACCAAAAAGCCTGTTTTTACGAAATAATAACTATAAAAATGTTTGGAATTTATTTATGTTTAATTAAAAAGTGATTTTTTCCAATGATCAACATTGTATTAAATGGAACAAAATCTAATTATACTTCAAAAAGAATTAAAATTATGGTCTAATAATATAAAAAAAATATTAAAACACAGTTTTGAATTAAAATGAAGTATTTTTCAGTATTCATCAAAAAAAATTACTTTATTAGAAAAATATCAAATTTTACCCAAAGTAAATTTTGATGTCCCACTTCTAAATAAGAAGTTTATTTTGTATAATGGATCATATGTAAGTTAAAAAAACTAGATTTCAAAAGTGTTCACCATTATAAGGTGGTAAATCAATCATTCAAAGGATATGAGGGTATTTCATGCTTAAAATAGGATTCATTCTTATTTTAAGCCTCTAAAATTTATTAGATAATAGTAAAAACATTTAACTTGCAGGTGTAATCATGTTTTAGTTAAATCAATTTATTATTTCCAATATAATGGCTATGTCCTACTATAATTTCTAAATATAATATTATTTTATTTTTTTGGAATAACTCAAAGTTGTGTGGAACATAAAATTCCAAAGAATCTCATGGTTGTGTGTTGAGTATGCTATTTGACATGTCATCCCATTGAAAGTAAAATTAATATTTAATTCATATATATTAATAAATATGAAAATTTCATAATCTTTATTTCTCTAGGATTCACATCAACCCCCCATATGGGAATTGAGTCCTCACAATTTAAAAGTGTGCTCTGAAACATCATTAAAAGCCTCACATTGGAAAACAGTCAATAAAACTATCATTTTAAAATAATGAAGGATAAGTACAATGGTCACCTGAGATAATCCATAGTAAGATTCTATATAGGAAAATAAGATAAAAATGAGAAACTAAGTGTCAATTCATGATGGAGAGTGATAGAAAACATGATCAAGTGAATGTTAACAACAAGAAAACCCAAAACGTGTGATAGGTTAAATGGTCATTGGATTCCCAGTAGGAAAAGTAAACAGAAGTTTTTTTTTTGTTTTATGATCCATTTCAAAAATTTGGAGAACATACTAATGATATTGATGAAGAATATAAGGAAATATACTTACTTTTCAAGTATAGTTTCTTCCTTTAATAAGTTTCTATCAAATACTCATTTTTTCTCCAAACAATGAGTATTAAAGATGACTTGGTCACACCTGAAATGATATAATAATCATATAGAGAATAACATAATCCACAATAGATGAACTATTCATTTCCCTGGATTATATACATTATCCAAAACCAAAATGGTTTGTAAGAGATTAAATAATCCCCAAAAAGTGTAATATTTTATTATAAAAAATAATACTCTTAATATCCAAAATTTAACAAACAATACTAATAGTTTAACAAAGACCATTCAATGAAAAATTGTTTATTAAAATCCTTTAATATAATATAAACTAATTTAGAAACCCAAAACATAAAAGAATTTAATCTCATAGTCATCTATTGTAAATATGAACATTTATCTCCGAATAACATCAACTACTCTTAAAGTCTCACACTGAAGTGTAATTAAATGAATAACATATTCCCTATGATAGGTTAATCACTTCCATAAATAATCGAAATCAAAATATTTTCACAATAATACATACATGATTCCAAAATAAAACTTCAACCGTTACATCATAAATAAAATCCCATAGTATTCTATTTTCCTTAGGCATATAGTGTTTAACCAAAAGTGAGAAAGTCTTCCTAAATAACCTTTAACACATAATCACCAAATCATTTTCCCATATTAAGGATATCCATTTGATCAAACATAAGTTCCAAAATTCAACTAATTCCTGATCGATAAAATCATTTAAAAAAAATAATTAGTCATAATAACCATGGAATTTACATAGTTCATTGGTAGGTGATAAATCCCAATCGTACTTTGGTTGTGGGTTCGATTCACACACCTTTCTCCAATATGATGGGTTCTAACACGGTCTATGTGTTTCCCTTGATCAAAAATCATATAATTTTATATCATTCAAAATAATGAGATAAATTACTAAAAAATATCCATAAAATATTTTAACCACAAATTTTATCTCATACCTCACATTTTCATCCCAAAAAGTAAGAACATGAAATTTCCTAAAATTTAAGGATCATATAAACCCAAATGGTTATTTATTATAATATAAAAAAAAATTCTTCATTAAATAAAATTTTCACATATCAAATATCAGGTTTACATATACTTGAAAAAATTATTCCAAAGTAATCTTATCATTAATACATTTTAACATATCATTATCCATAGATCCAATATACCACTTCAATTCCTAAAATGTAGACATATTAATCATTGGAAAGTCTTTTTGGTCCTTTATAATTTTTTTCCCTCTTATTAAGTTATACTTCATCTATAAAAACAAAATCTTGCATAATTTTATATGATTTCATTAGTGTAAAAACATGATCTATGAAATAATCCATACCTTTCATTGGTCATTTTCAGTTTCGTCATCTTCAATTGGAATGGAATTAAGAATTGGTATATATATATATTTGTACGATCCTAATTATCCCATTCCCCAACCTTATTCGTAGGAAATATATTTATATAATGACCATGCACTCTACATTTAAAACATTTAATTGATCCATCAGAAAGAACTTCGTTAACTTTCCTGAAGTCTACTGGATGATTCCTTTTTCCCTGAAATTTTCATACATTATGAAATTTATTACCTCATATATAGAATATTCTTGTACCTTTGAATCATTTTTCGAGGTGTTTCATTCCAAATTCTTGACACATAGTTTTTTGAATATACAAACCTTTATTATTATTACATAAACATCCAAAGGGACTCATTTTTCGCATATAAGATACCATATAAAAAACACAAGGGTTTAGGTGTTCAATGATGACTCTATATAGATGTGTGATAATAACAACCACATTTCTCAATATAGCTCCCATTTCATTCAGATTATTTTTCAGAAAATAGTCACAGTTTTCTTTAGATTCATTTTTACTTTGGTACCTGCTAGATCCATCCATTTACTAAAACCAAAAATGTCAGTGTGAGTATATCATTAAAATCATCATATAATATCTTATGGGGAGGGTAAATTCTAAGATATAATTATTCATGCTATCTTAAACTTATTAAAATTATCAAAAATAAATATTACTATTTCAAATATTCTAATAATTATGGTCGTGTCAATTATGTATGAATAACACCCTAACCTCTAATATTATCTAAACCATCATCTGATACCAACTATAAGGACCCAGACATAAAGAATTTTATAATCATGATTTAAATAATGAATTAACATTGATGATCTTTTCAGGTTTATAGTTTTATAGAATAAGGCCATAACTATTACATTAAATCTCAAATATTAAAATGTAGAAAATTCTACTCATTTTCCATTTTATCCAAAAAAATCATAATAGAAAGAAATAATTGGTTTTTTATATAAATCTCTTGAATTCATTCTTTCTATTACACTTACATATACCTTGTGAAAAAACATTTCAAAAACATGTTGTGATCTTAAAAAGATGAGAAATGGTTATAAAAAAGTAATAAAACATTAATCCATCAACACATACAAAACAAAATATCTTTAATATATCTCATGAAATCATAAAATTTATAAATAAAAAATAGAAATAATAAATAATAAATGTAACTTTTGGAATTTATATCATACTTACATTGTAGCTATCACATCTACATAGGGTGTTACGTTTAGAATACCCATCATATTATATTACAAGAATATCTTAAGAGAAACATTAACATTTACCTCTTTCATGTTACCCAATTAATTGGAGAGCTGTCTAGGGCTCACCCGTCCTAGGTTTATCAATTAATTACCTGTAGATGTAAACAATTCCCTAGAGCCATAACACATAAAACAATATTAAAAGAAAGATAACATTTCCACATTGCAATCACATTATATCATTTCATGATTTTGAAATAATAAATTCTTCCTCAATAGGATTTTCAATACCAAAATACATAAAAATAGTATATGGTATTTATTTTCATGTCAAAAACAATATGGATTGTTAAGGAAGCTAAAGATCAAAAAATACTTGCGGCGGCAGAGAGGTCATTGTCCTAACATACATAAGAAAGAAACATTACCTTTGCCCTTTAGTAAAATCCTTCATAGAAAAAATATTTCATTTGAATGATATTAAAATTAAAATTGATATATACACTGTATAATATAAATTCATTTATAAGTCAAAATTGGTATCAATGAAAGGAGATTGAGATGAAGTCCCTTACCGAGATTGTATAAATGAAAATAAACATATACAATTTGGTGATTATATGTAAAAATAGTATATCCACACAAGGGGAAGTGTAAATTATAACATAAATAAATAAATAGTGATTCTACATATGAATATGGTATAATATAATCAAGGAAGTATGTGTAAAATCCAAAGACTGGAAATTGAGTTTAAAAATTACTTTATGGAAATTCGGTAGCATAAAAATGTCACTTAAAAATTTAGAAAATGAAATTATGAGTTTGAAATGGGTCTCTCATCAATTCTATAGAAAATTTACATCAATAAGGATATTGTAGAACAAATTACATGATACTAAAATGAAAAATGTAATGACATAACATAAAAGAAGTCTTTGACTAAAAGAGAAATATCATTTTGTAAATAAAATATATTTATTTTTTTATTCATAATAATACACATAAAAAAGTATAAATAAAATACTTTATAAAAAAATAGTTTCTCACATAATCCTATAACGACATAATCAATAAGTTGAATTTAATCCTAATGAATGGAAATTTGGTTAAGGAGTTCCCTTACCAATAGTCCAACTTGTGCCTTATGTTACTTTTCCTTCCAGAATAATAAACATAAGTTAATTTATACATTATTCCAAAACTTTCTAATTTTCATTATTCTTTTTATATCACTTATTACCATGCTAAAACAATTAGTTAATTATTTGAGTTCGTATCAGACATTTTGTCGATGTTCGGAACAAACAGAAAAATGAACTTGTTGTAATTACATATTTTCTACATTGTCAAAAGCCCACTATCTACAAATTTTCATTCATGATTTAATTATCATAAATATATAGTATATATGTATTAATATCCAGTATATATGTATTTATAATAGTCCATAATATTTAGATATAAGAAAATGAAATTCACTATTCATAGAGACGGTAAGTCGTACGAACGCTTGAATGCTACATTCATTTAGGTTTTTTTCATTTTTTTAATAAATGAAAACTAAATTTTCAATAGGTATATCATAAGTTTAGTATAATATCTATGTTATATATTTTACATATGTTCTTTAATTATATCCTTTATGCGTTCCATGGTTATCGTGAACGAGTCATATAACTTAGAGGGGGAGGTAGTCTCTCTTCCTCAAATAAAATTATCTAATTTATACAAAATGAAAAGAATAAAGGTATGTTATAAAAGAAAATAAATAAATAAAAGAGATAAAATAAATAACATAAATATAAAATATAATTACAATAAAATCATAATGGCCACCATGGGAGGTGGTAGGTATAACCACCGTTCTTTTTATTAGATACTCAAGCAAGATTAATTAAATTAAATATTCACTTGATACAACATAGAAGTTAAAGAGGTATAGTGTATTTGGGTATTAGTAACATTACATAACAACTTAAAACATGAAACAAAACATCTTTATTGAAAACATCATTAACATAACCACTACATTCTCTCACAGTTATCATTGCATGGGATAACCTGAAGACTTTCATGTGAAAAGGATGAGATATAATGCCCAGTAAGGGAGTAAACAAGGCATAACATGAATAATAAAATGCATGTTATGAAATAGGAATTCCAATGGAGCCTAAAAGAAACATGAACAAAAAGGCTTGATATTGCATGATCATCATAAAATAGAAATATGGAAAAAACAATTAACATAATATTAGCATGTTCCATGGATCATTGCACATGGATTATGATTAAACACTAACTGTACATGAAATATCATGAGTAAACCCTCATTTTAATTAATGTGTCATGATATTAATATTTACCCAAAGCATTGGAGCTCTATCAGGGTGTACCTTTCTTAATTATTCCATTTCCTGCATAAGTGTTTTACATGGATCATATAACTTGGATTCATTAAACATCATCATCTATTCCATGATAAAAGAATGTGAAACTCATACATGATAATTCATAATCAATAATAAAATATGCATAAAGGTGAATACCCTTGATAAAGAAATGGGAATGATATTCACTACACAGTAACTTTGGATTTTGAAAATCACGGTGCTATTTCAGCAGTATAACACCATGACATTTAAATTCATAAAAATGTTTGATTAGAGGGAAAGTTGTATCTAATAAAATGTACATGAAATGTACAGTAATGGGGTAATATAAAAACATGTCCCAAAACATGTAATTGAATTTAGATTCATTATAAAAACTATTTTTTTGAATGTAAATGAGAAGAGAGAAATTCCTTACAGGATTTCGACATGATAACAGGAGGTCATGGGACGAACTAATGAGGGTGAAAGGGGTCTCCCGTTATTTAAACATAAGTAGGAAATTATGGGGGAGGTGAGAAATCATACCCCAACAATTGTAATTGAAAATACAAGGGTATAGAAACATAAATAATCTTAGAAAGAAATGATAGAGGAAGAAGTCCCTTTCATGGAAGTGTGATCCCAAAGGCTTGGGAGGGGTTTGAGAGTGGATTCATGGAAGCATGGGGGGGCGTGGAATGATCCTAGCGAGAGGAGTGTATTGTTTTTCCAAGTTACAATGTCTTTGAGTTATGTGTAATTGGATCATGGGTGGGATTATATATGAAAAATATATAAATCCTTATTATTTGGGTTTTTGGACACCACAAATTAAAAAAATCAAAACCACAAACCAACCAATGATTTTTTCCCATGGATATTTACAAATGGGATTGGAAAACATTTTTTATATGGCCAATTTCCTAACATATAAAAATATTGGGGTTGATTATTTGGAGGTGAGTCGCACTCTCAGGGAAATCATTTTAAAAAGGTAAAATGTTTTATAAGTCCAGGAGGGTCTATAATGGTTTTGTAAAATATGTCAAATAAACATAAAATCGCATTATTTTATTGGTAAAGAAAATATTTTCTTAGAATACCACCTATAGTATTTTATTACGACACGTTTGGGTAATTATGGTGTCATAAAACACGTTATATAATTAATTATTATTTAATTTTTACTCCAAAATTTGACAGTATCATAAAATTTTGAGAAATTCACAATTGGATAAAAAATAATGTACATAATTTTAATGATAGGTTCTTGTAACATAACCCCTTATAACACCCTTATAATACCAAAGGGTAGGTTGTGCGATGGTGACATACTCTGGGGGTGGCTCGGATAACATCACTCGAGTGGAAATCTCTACCAACTTCCACTTCTCTCATAGGTTGTTCTGTTCGAGCTAAATGTGTTGAAGCTCATCCTCAACATGGCCAAGTGTTAAGCCCAATTTTTCATCCTACTTTCTAAGATCTGAAAAAATGGCTTCCTATGAGGATAGTCTACTGGGTGAGGCCATTACTTACTTTTCCTGAGTAAATTTGATTTATTAAGGTACCATATTAATGATAATCATTGTTCACTGTTTGACAAAAATTTTAGAAATGGTAACAATTTTTAATGGTATTATGAAATCCAAAAACCTAAAACCAATGAAGTGAATATTTTATATAACCATTTTACATAATGAGATGTTTAATTAGATCAGTAGGAATATTTATTGACAAAAGATTGGGTCATTACAATCTTCCCCTCTTAAGAAATTTCACCCCAGAAATTTCATTTTCACACACTCAAATAGATGTGGGTAACTCTGCATAATTATATCCTCTGATTCCTACATTGTGTCTTCAAACATGTGATTTCACCACAAAACCTTCACAATGGGCATTGTCTTATTTTTTCAGAACTATTTTCCTATGATCTAAGGACTTCACTGGCTTCCCTTCATAGTAGATTTCATTCCCCAATGGTACCACTTCTATATTGACTACATGCGATGGGTCAGGTATGTACTACCCCTAGAGTGATACATTGAATACATCATGTACATGAGAAAGGTTTAGTATGAGTGCTAGTCAATATGCCACTTCTCCAATTTGACAAGGGATCCCAAAAGGGACGATGTACCATAGACTATGATTTCCCTTCTTCCCAAATCCCATAACTCTCTGCCATGGTGATATACAGAAGAATACTATGTCTCCAACATCAATCTCTAGGACTCGTCGATGATTAGCAATATATCTCTTTTCTCAACTCTGAGAATCTATAATGTGATGCTGGACGGTCTTAAATTTCTCCACCATTTCATCGACCATTTACATAGCTAGGTGTTTTCTCTCCCCAACTATATCTCAACATGTTGGTGTTCTACTCCTCTAATACTAGGATTCATAATGATCCTTTTAGATTCTTGAGTGGAACTTTTGTTGTAAAAGAACTCAACTAGGGGGATATATTGATCTCATCCTCCTTTATAATCCATTAATTATGATCTCAACATGTCATCAAGTGTTTTGATAGTTCACTCAGATTGGCCATCAGTTTTAGGATGATAAGTCATACTGAAGTTCGGCTCAGTATCTAGAGCATGTAGAAGACTCATAAAAATCATAGAGGTGATTCTTAGATCTCAATCAGGTACAATTTATAGTGATACTTCCTGCATATTTACCACTTATCTAATGTGTATCCATTCTTTTTTATCTAGTGATAAATCCCCCAGAGTTGCAATGTAGTGTGTAGTCTTTGTTAGATGATCCATAACAACCCAGATAGCATTGTTTCATTTGTATGTCATTGGAAGTACGATGAAAAAGTACATGGTGATGTTCATTTACATTCAAGTATGGGTAATGGTTGTATCATCCAATTTGACTTCTTAATGTCGGACTTCACTTTCTGGCATTCTACACACATTGATTTATACTCAACGATCTCCTACTTCATGTCCTCCCACCAATAATTCTATTGGAGTTATCGATACATGTTTGTGGTTCCTGGGTGAATGGAAAAATTTGTGCTATGTACATCATCCGAATGATCATTCATTAACTCTGGATTTGATGGAAGACATAGTCTTCACCTACATCTCTTAATTCCTTCTTCATTGACATTAAACTCCTAGGATTTCCCTTTTTAGATTATTTTCACCTTCATCTGAATTCCCACATCATCTTTTTGAGCATCCATTAACCTTGTCAAAAGAGACGATTGGTAAATCATTGTGAAATGATAGATGACGTTCCCTTCTTTATTATTTCCATTAACATATTCATCAAATCGAAAAGCATTTGATCATTTTCGATTCTCATCAATGATAGAATTTCTGGGTAATTTCTACTTATAGCATTTTCTACCTTGTTGTCTTTCTCATGGTGTTAATGGATTGAGTAGTCATAGTCTTTGATCATATCTAACCATCACAGTTGAATCATATTCAACTCTTTATATGTGAATATATAATTGAGGCTTATGCGATATATGTATATTTCACACTTCTTCACAATGAGGTAATCCTACCAAATTTTCAAAGTGATGATCATTGTAGCCATCTCCATTTCATGCATTAGATGGTTTTTCTCGTTAACATTCAATTTCCTTGAATCATATGAAATGAAATTTTCATTTTATATAAACACTCAAACCATTCCCTTCATATAAGCATCACTAAATACCACAAAATTTTCTCCACTTGTGAGTAATGTGATCCCAAGAGTTTTGATAAGCCTCCTTTTTAACTCCTTTAAGCATTATTTTCATTCAATACTCCATGAAAACCTGAATCCCTTTTAAGTTAGTTTTTAAGAGGGTTTGAAAACCGTGAAAAACTTCTCACAAACTGATGATAATATCCAACTAACATTAAGAAGCTTCGAATATCTGTCACTGATGTTGGCCTCGGCCATCCCCCAATTGCAAGTGTCTTTGAGGGATCCACAGATATCCCATTGCTTGTGATTATATGACCAAGGAATGAAATCTCCTTCAACCAAAAATCAATATTTTTTTACTTTTCGTAGTGTTTATCCTTTCAGAAGGTATCTAGTAGAGTTCTTAGATTCCCATCACGAACCTCCTTGGTTTTAGACTATAATAGAATATCACCTATAAAAACTACAAAAATTTTGTCTACGTAGACTCTAAAGGCTCTATTAGTCAAGACCATGAATATTTCTAGATAATTAGTGAGTCCAAAAGGCATTACTATGAATTCATAATTACCATATCTTGTACGAAAAGTAGTCTTGGAGATATTATCCTTCTTCACCCTTACTTGGTAATATCCCAACCAAAAATCCACCTTGGAGATGTATTGTACTCCACATATATGATAGAACAGGTCATCATTTCGAGGCAGAAGATACTAGTTCTTTATCACGATTTTCTTGATCTCACGATAATCAATGCAAAGGCACATTGACGCATCATTCATTATTACAAAGAGGACAAAGAAACCCCATGGTGAAGCACTTGGTCATATGAACCCTTTATCCAGATTCTCCTATAGATATTTCTTAAGCTCCTTATGATCCACAACATCCATTCTATAAGTATTCTTATATATTAGCAAAACCACATGTATAAGATCAATTGAAAATTCAATATCACTTCTAGGAGGAAGTCCAGGAAATTCCTTGTGAAACACATCAGTGAATTCCCTCATAATAGGAATGTCTTCAAGGATGGTTTCTTCCTTGGACTCAATCATCTGAGCTAGAAATTCATACTCATAGTGTAGTAATATCCATGCATGAGTCTATGGTGCTAATGAAGATTCATCTTCCTCGTTTCATTGGTATATAATGTGGGGTTGATTCTCCATATTGAGAGTGATTTCTCTCTCGTGGAAATTTATGTTTTCTCGATATAAAGAAATCGAATTCATGCTAGGAATTACATAAAATTCAACTAAATTGAGTATGATGAGGTTCTCTAGAAATTTTAATCCACATATTGTGATTGGGTATGGGTTATCTTAAATGGATAAAATGATTTTACCATTTTTCTTTCTCACCAACATAATTACTTCAATTACTTTTTGTGATGTTGGGATTGTTCTACTAAACATTTAGGATATAAAAGAATGTGTAGAAGCAGAATCAAGAAGTACATTCACTATTATTTAAAGAATGACTAGCATACATATCACCACATCGTTGTCAGGGATCACATCAGGCATAGTGATGAAAAAACCTCTCCCTTAATGCCTTGGATATTGTTGGTTGCCTAAAAAAATCCTTTCCATAGGGAACTGATTTGCAAGGAGCCCTCGTTTTTTTATGTTGAAGTAATTAAAAATGCATTTAAGGTCGAATGAAACATTATTATCCTCTGTCGCGGCTGAATGTTTTTTATCTTGGCAGTTAATGTCTAGGTGTGCATCTCTTCCACACATATTGCATATCCTCATCCTCATCAGGAAATTTTTGGGGTGCTTCATTCTGATCCTTTGGCAAGTGGGAGCTGGAATTTTCTAGTGCGGCTGGGTTTATCCATAAGACCATAGGAATTAAATTCCACCTTATGTTTATTATCCCCATGATATCCCTAAGATACGATGGTCATAATTTCTACATCAAGGTAACATCAGAAAATTTCCTCAAAGCTATCGAAATCACGGATCGCCAAGGATTTCTGTAGGCATGGTTTCATCCCACCAATTAAGTGTTCAACCTTTCATTCTAGGGTAATGGCATATCCAGAGGTTTATCATTCAAGCCTTGTGATTTTTTCCTCATACTTCCCAATGGATTCATTGTATTTTTCATGAGAGAAATGAAGTCCCTTTTTATCTTATATTTGATGGTGTGAGGGAAATATTTATCGAATTGTTTTTTCGAAAATTCTTCCATTCCAACGCCTTGAACTCCTTCTCGGGCTTCATATTTTTTATCTATTTCCATCATTGATTGCCTTCACCCTCCATAAGATATGTAGATAGAAGAAACTTCTCTTTTTCAAAACATTGAAATATGGAGAATATCATTTCAATGGAGTTGACCCAGTGTTCTACAATCGAGGGATCAGATGATAATTAAAAGTAAGAGGTTGTTGCCTCATGAATATCTTTACTGTGTCTTATTATTTCTTGGGGGTCTAAAGTTCCTCATGAACCATGATTATATTCAATACTTGAGTTAAATAAGGGAGTATCGTGACATAGTTCACAATTCCATCTCCCAATGGATTGGGAATCTCATATGAATGGTCATCACATTGATCATTACATCGGTTGTTAGCTAGATCCCTCCTATTACAATCCATTAGATGTAATATAAACATTTAGGGGTAAAACATTAAGGGTAATCGACGGGAAAAAATAGAAGACTTATAAATAGATTTTATTTATTTAACTTATGTATTTATAGGCTTCAATATATGTTATCGATGATATACTTCACAACATTTATCCTTTGGGGAATTTTTTTATTCCCTTAATAATGGTTCATACTAATATTTTGAATTTAGAAAAGCATATCCCCAAGGAGTGTCAAAACCATGATCTTAGCAAGGCCCATTATCATGAACAGTGATACCCCAGGTCAAGCCCAAAAATCCTAGTTTGAGTTTTTAATCCAAGGTACATCTGTGTCAGAGCCACATCTACCTGAATGTATACAGACAATGACATATTTTCATGATAAACAACGTACTCAATACTCACCAAAACATAGGGATGATTATATTATACTTATAATTTTTATATAAGGCCCCAGCCTTAATCATTACTTAAACTTGATTTATTTCAAGAATACACATTGAGGATCTTTTCATGTCTAGAGTTTCAGATAATTAGATCATAAATCATGCATTACATTCCACATTTAAACAAGTTTTTTACATCAAGATAGTATTCATTTTTTTCATCAATGGAATCAAATTTCAAATAAAACATGGATTCTTTCTTGACACTTCCTTAACACTATCATGACATCATGTACATAACCCTTGACCTGTGACAAACATTTCAAAAACATGGGATGAGCATTAAAAGATCAGTAAGGGATATAAAAATATGGAAATAAAACATTAGTACATGTATAAAAAGAATCAATGAAATCATACTTTATTCATAAAACATAATCACTTTAACATACCTCATGAAATCATAAGATTTATGAATAACTCATAGAAATCATAAGTCATAAAAGTAACTTGAGTCATTCATAACATTATTACATAGGGAGTAACCCTCATGGTTACTTTTGGAATACACATCACAGTATATTCCCTTAATCTCTTCGGTTAATCCTTAGTGTTTAACTCCTTCGCGTTTTCCAATGCATTGGAGATCTATCTCGGGCTCACCCGTCCTTAGTTTATCACAGAACCACCCATCTTCATAACCAATTCCCAGGAACCATAACATAATCGTATCACATAAAACATGTATAAAGGAAACATAACATTTCCACATTTCAATATCAAGATATCAATACAAAACATTGATATATTAAATACATTATAAAAACCATTTTCAATACCAATACAAATTAAAACATGGTATTTATTTTTTATTTAAAAAAAGTTATAGCTTGTAGAGGAATCTGAAACTCAAATAATGGTCACGGTAGTGGAGAAGTTGTGTCGCTGCATAAGTAAGACAAAAACATTCCCTTTTTTCATTTAGAAAAACACTTCGTGTAAAAATATTCCTTTTGAATGATATTAAAAGTCAAAAGGTTTTATTATAAAACTAATAAAATAAGTTCGTATATAAATTGAAGTATACCTCAACGAAAGGAGATTGAGACGAAGTCCCTTACCTCAAGTCCGACTTGTCTTGTTCTTTTTGTTATATTCCTAAATAATAATTTTTGGTCAATTTATAATTTATAAAGGAATTCCTTTAATGTTTATTATTCAATTAATATAACATATTATCATGTTATAATAATTAGTTAACTATGCGAGTTCATATCATGCGTTTTGTCGATGTACGGTACATGAGTCCAAAATGAACATATTTGAAAATAATTGCTCATGTAGTTATAAGTACATCATCTCCAGAATGGTATTAATGATTTAAATATCATATTTATCCAGTATTTACTCATTTTATACTATTCTATAACATTTGGGGATAAAAAATGAAATGCACCGTTCATGGAGACGGTAGGTCGTACGTACGCATGAACTCTACTTTCATTTCATTGTCATATTAATGAAATTAAAATTTAATGATACATACATAAATATTATAATTATAGTATAATATATATCTTATATAGGTAAAATAAGTTCATTAATTACATTATTTATAAATTTCATGTTTGACATGAACGAGTCACATCACTTGAGGGGGCGGTAGTCGACACTTCCTCAGATTAAATTATCACATGTGCACAACATGAAAATCATAATGGTAAGTTTTAAAAATAAAATTTAGAAGCATATAGAGGAAATATATATAATATATATCATATATTAATACAGTGGCATCATAATGGACACCATGAAAGGTGTTAAAAGAAGATTGAACAATCATCGTTTCGTGAGGTAGTAATTTGCCACCCACAGATTCAGTATGTTCTTTAATCGTTAGAGAGAGGTGTGTGTAAGTGTAGGTATAATACTTAACATAAAAAAATACTAGTACATTTAGGATACTGGTTTTATAATTAGATCAAATAATAAGAAGATTTTGGTGAGTGTAGGAGGAAAATAAAATAAATAAACTCGAGAGAAGACATTACCTCTAAATCGGGTAACAATTTTTTAATTGAGCCAAAGGCTTCCTTGGAAAGACATATTCCCAATGTGAGTCTTCTATGATTAAGAGAGGAATTTGGAGACATAATATGAGCATATGTTGGACGAGCCATCGGCTTGAGAGGTTTGGGTAAGGGGTAGAGGTGGGGGCCTTTTATAAGAGGGATAAGTCTCACTTTTGGAAATTCATGAAATGTTACTTTATTATAAAGGGATTTTAGGATTTTAAAGGTCCCAAAATGATATATTTTGAGGATAAAATGATAATGGTTCGAAGTAAACCCATCTAATAGGTTTTTTAGAAGTTTATTTCATATATTTTACCTTATATTTTCATTTTATATAAATCGTTCATCAATGAAGAAATCACTGCATCATCATGGTGTCATAAATAAATTTATTTATTTAATGTCTAAAAATTATAAAAATATACAATGATGTAGCAAATATAATTAGTTTTAAAATGATTATTTATAGTATAAGAGATCATTTATGTAAAAAAATTAATTTTTTTACTTATGATATACAAACCTTTGTTATATTTCACTTTTTTTATAAAATAGTGTCATAAATGTCACTATTACACCCATGTGACACAATGGGCCCCCAAGTTTGGTAAAAATCATCCCATGGTCGGAAATGACTAAAAACGAGTATTTGGACACATGTTGGGGTAATTTTATTTTATTATGATATTATTTTATTACCCTTAACTACCTGATTACTAATTAATCATGATAATTAAAGATAATTACCGTCGTTACTATTCATAATATCCAAAAAAAAGAGTCTTAGTTACATAACATGGACCGTCTGATTCCAAATATGGAATCCATTTTACCAAATTCCAATGATTAATATTTCCGTAATTAATTTACAAATAATTCCCGTTGTCAGAAAAAATAGCTTGTTTCTAAGAAACTATATCTATCAAAAGATTGACACTTGTTTATGTCCAATTTCAAAGTGAAATTAATTCTAATGACCACCATTGGATTAAATGGTAAAAATATATATTCTAATTACACATTAAAATAAATTAAAAAGATTATTTATCCATATAATTATATTAGATGAAAAATCAGTTTTGATGTAAAATGCAGTATTTTTCACTATTCATTAAAAAATGAACATTGTCAGAAAAATAACAAAAATTTATCCTAAGTAAATTTAAATGTCCCAATTATAATGAATAAGATTATTTTAAAAAATAGATTTTATAAAATTGTCAAAAGTTAGATTTAAAAATGGTTTTCCATCAAAAGTTGGTAAAACAATCTTTTAAAAATATTAGAGTATTCTATGCTTAAGATTGGATTTATTCATATTTTAAGCCTCTAAAAAACTATATAATTCCTAAATAGACATGGATATGAAAATCTATTGTTATTTACTTACTTAGGATGTTACATCCTTCACCCCTTTATAAAATTGCGTCCTTGCAATTTATTTACTTATCGAATAGGTGGGGGTATTTATCCCTCATTGCATTTTCAGATTCCCATGTTATCTCTTCAATCAAGTAGTTTTTTCCACAAAACCTTTAATTGATGAATCACCTTATTCCACAACACATTATCCCTATGGTGAAGAATCTGGACTTGTTTTTTCTCATAAGATAGATTCTCTTCCAGGTGAACTACCTTTGGACTCAAAACATAAGATGGATCTGGCATGTACTTCCTTAACATTGAAACATGAAAAACATTATATACCTGATCTAAATTTGGAGGTAAATCCACTCGATATTCAACTGATCCCACTCTCTCAAAAATTTCATCGGGTCCAATGAACCTTGGACTCAGCATTCCTTTCTTACGAAATCACATCACACTTCTCAATGGTGAAACTTTGAGGAAGAAAATATCACCTACCTCGAAAGATAGATCCTTCCTCTTGTTGTCTACATAACTTATCTACCTTCTCTAGGTTGTTCCCATTTGTTACTTTATCAGCTGAACTTTTTGTGCCAACTCTTCTACCAATTATGGTCCCATCAACTTCCATTCACCGACTTCATCCCAAAAATCTTGCGTTTGGCACCGCTTCTCATATAACGCCTCATCTGGTGCCATCTATATACTAGAATGAAAACATTTATTATAAGGAAACTCAACCAATGAAATATGTTTGTCTCAAATTACAGGATAATCCATCGAAAAAGCACATTTCATATCCTCCAAAGTCTGAATTTTTCGTTCTGACTGCCATCTGATTGGTGATGAAAAGTTGTACTAAAATTTAATTCAGTACCCAACGACTTCTGAAGGCCTTTCAAAAATTTAGAAGTGATACTGGTATCACGATCAGATAAAATGGAGAGGGGAAATCCTTATATCCTGACTATCTCTTTATGATACAATCGAGATAGTTGATCTAGGGAAATGGTATCTCGTGTAGCAAAGAAATGAGAAGATTTAGTCAAATGATCAACAATAACCCAGATTGCATTATTACCTTGAGGTGTCTTCGGTGATCCCACAACAAAGTCAATCGATATATTCTCACATTTCCACTCTGGTACTGGTAAAGGTTCAAGCATCCCTTTCTGTAACTGCCACTCTACTTTAACCTCTTGACAAGTCAAACACTTAATATTAAAATCAGCAATATCTCTTTTCATTCCATCCCACCAGTAATACTCCCGAAGATCTCTATACATCTTAGTACTTCCTGGATGAACTGAAAATGGAGAACTATGAGCTTCACATAACAACTCTCTATTCAACAGTGAATCACAAGGCACACACAACCTCTTCCCAAATCTCAGAACACAACTATTATCAATATTAAATTATGTTAACAAACCCTTCTGAACCAGGTCTACCTTTTTCAGCAACTCATTGTCTTTCTTCTGGGCTTGCATAATTTTGTTTGATAGAAGAAGATTTCACTAATACCTGAATCAAAACAGAAGATCTTCCTGCACCAACAACTTCTATGCCAAAGAGCATCAAATCCAAATCCAAAGGATTTCGTTCAAAACATATCATGGTTAATGAAGCATTACTTTTTCGATTCAAAGCATCTGTCACTTTATTTTCTTTTCATGGGTGGTAGTGAATCATGAAATAATAATACTTGATTAATTAAATATATCTCTTCTGTCTCATGTTCAATTCTGTCTGAGTTAATATATACTTTAAAATTTTGTTTTCATTACATATTTCACACTTCACACCATAAAAATGATGCCTCCAAATTTTTAAAGCAAAAACAATAGCAGCTAATTCGAAATCATTTTTAGAGAAATTTATCTCATGAGTTTTCAACTGATGTGAAGAATAAGAAATTACCTGATCATTCTGCATTAGGAAGCAACCAAGTCCTTTCAATGAAGCATCACTGTAGATAACAAATTCACCATTTCTTGAAGGGAGATCCAATATTGGAGAATTCACCAAATTTCATTTTCAATTCATGAAAATAATAATCACATTCTTTTTTCTAGATAAACATAACACCCTTCTGAGTTATCTTAGTCAATTGGTTGGACAACTGTGCAACATTTTTAACAAACATTTAGTAATAGCCTGCCAAGCCAAGAAAACTACTAATCATGATTATATTTGTGGGTCTTGTCCATTATTCAACAACCTTTGTTTTTGCAGGATCAACAGTTATTCCATCTTTAGAAACAATGTGACCAAGGAAAGAAATTTGTTGCAACCAAAACTCACACATGCTGAATTTCCCATACAATTTCTCTTCTTTTATGGTTTTCAAAATAACCCTTAAATGAAATTCTTAATCCTCTTTACTTTTATAAAACACCAAAATATCATCAATGAAAACAACTACAATCGTTTCCAAGAACTCATGGAAAATTATATTCATAAGGTCAATGAATACAGCAAGTGCATTGGTTAACCCAAAAGGCATAACTACAAATTCATAATGGCCATATCTTGTATGAAACGTGGTCTTCAGAATATTTTCTTCATTTACCTTCAACTGATGGTACCCTTATCTCAAGTCAATCTTTGAAAATTATAGAGTTCACTGTATCTAATCAAACAAATCATCAAAATGAGGAAAAGGATATTTTTTTCTTAGTAGGGATGTTATAAAAGGCTCTATAATCAAGGAAAGTCTCATTGAACCATCTTTCTTTTTAAAAATAAGACAGGAGCACCCAATTGTGATGAGCTAGGTTGAATGAAACCTTTCTCTAATAAATCTTGAAATTCCTCCTTCAACTCTAAAATTTCAATTTGATCCATTCGATAAGGTGGTTTTGAAATTGTCTTAGCATTACGAACTATGTCAATAGTAAATTCATCTTCCCAATCTGGTTTTATTCCAGGAAACATATCAGGAAAAACATCAGGGTACTCATTTACCACTAGCACATCATTAATATGAATGGTTCCTTTATTATCAACAATATGTGCAAGGTAACATTCATTTCCATATTTTACATGTTTCCTAGACTCTTGATATGTTTTCAATAGTAAGGTTTTATTATTATACACAAATTGAAATTCTTTTTGAAAAGAAACTTCTTTAGATCTAAAGTGAATCTTAGCATCATAAAAAGAGATCCAAACCATACCAAGGATAACATGAAAATCTACTAGAGGTAAAACATGATGTTTTTCATGTAGTTTCATTCCACAGATAAGGATAGGAAGATTATTATAAAAAAATTTCCTCAACATTTCCACCAGGTTTTTTTAGAACAAGTTCAGAAGTCATTTATTGAGATGGAATTCCCAAGTAACTTGAATATTTTTTAGAGATAAAATAATGTGTAGACCCTGAATCAAACAACACATTGGAATAATATGAAAAAAAACAAAGTACCTAATTCCACATCATTTGATGGCCCAACATCTGCTGAAGTAGCTGCAATGGATTTCACCACACATTTCTGCTTGTAGTCTAACTACTTCCCATCATTCAAACTCTTTGTCGGACACTCATTTGCTTAATGACCCATCTCATTGCGCTTGAAACATTTCACTAACTGTAAATCAAATTTGGTCTTACCATTACCCCGATCTTTTCCAGTGCAATCATTAGACTTATGACCCATCTTACCACATCGGAAGCACTTTCCAGAATTCAAAAGTCATTCCCCAGTATTCTTTTTACCAAATTTATCACAAACAACAAACTTAGTTTTCGTAGCATCAAACATTTTGGAAGGATTATTCCCTTTCTCCTGCTACCTCGGTATCTTCTTCTATTGGTTTTCATCGAACACATTATCATCGAAAAACTCCATTTCCACCTTCCCAGCACATCAAACAAGATTTTCACAACTTTTGAACTCACTAGAAGCTAATTACCTTTGATATTTTGGAATTAATACTGAGTAAAAACGATTGATTTTACTAGCAAGGTATCAGATAAAATTTGGAGCATACCTTGACAATAGATCGATCTTTTCTTCATAAGAAGCCACTGAGTCATCATCTTACCTCAATTCCAAGAATTTGTTTTCTATCCTAAGTCAAACATCCTTATGAAAATATTTCTCAAGATAAATACCTTTGAATCCATCCGAGTCAAGAGCATCAATCTCAACAGTGTCCCTGATATTTTTACCCATCGACCACCACTGATCTTCTTCACCCTCCAAATGGTAAATAGAAAGACTAACATTTTGACATTATAAACACCCCCTGACATTGGAAAGCTTCTCTAGTTCTTTAACCCACCCTTCATCTAGCACAGGGTTAGATGATCCTCTAAATTATTGGGAATGTTGCCTCATGAAATGATCCTCCACTAACATTTTCCTCTACGGTTGATCGAGCTGATCTCATGCGTGGATACAACCACAATTTATCTCTTGATTCAGCTGTACCATTACTAAAAAACTATTAATTTCCAATTATGACCATCTCAGGATGCTGATTTGGAAGGTTATTTCCTTCTGTATGCCTTCTTAGCACTGCTTCCCTGTTTCCTCTGCAGAAAACCATTCTGAACAAAACTTATTAGATGAATCAACAAGGTAATCTTCAAATGCTATATCATTTCAATTTGAACATAATGTAAAAACATATTTTTTCATAATAATTTAGTAGAATTATAACTCTTAAAGTTATCTAAACCTCCCTTTGATACCAACTATAAGTCCCCAGCCTTAAACATTACATTATCCTGATTTATTTCAAGAATACACATTGAGGATCTTTTCAGGTTTAGAGTTTCTGAGAATTAGATCATAAATCATGCATTACATTTTACATTTAGACATGGTGGTTACATCAAGACAGTATTCAATTTTTTTCATCAAAGTAAACATATTTAAAATAAAACATGGATTATTTTTTCACACATCCTCGACACTATCATCACATCATGTACATATCCCTTGACCTGTGAATAACATTTCAAAAACATGGGATAAGCATAAAAAGCTCAGTAAGTGATTTGAAAATACAGAAAGCATACATTTGTCCATGTATGCATAAGAATCAATGAAATCATACATTACTCATAAAATATAATCAATTTAACATACCTCATTAAATCATAATATTTATGAATAACTCATAGAAATCATAAGACATAAAGGTAACTTGATTAATTCATAACATTCTTACGTAGGGAGTGACCCTCATGGTTACGTTTGGTATACCCATCACAGTATATTCCCTAAATATATTCAGAGAAACCTTAGATTTTAACTCATTCACGTTACCCAATTCATTAGAGATCTATCTCGGGCTCACCCGCCCTTAGTTTACCACAGAACAACCATTTTTCATAACAATGACCAAGAACCATAGCATTCTTGTATCACATAAAACATGAATAAAAGAAACATAACATTTCCACATTTCAATCACAAGATAACAATTAAACACATTGATATAATCATAACATTATCAAAACCATTTTCAATACCAAACCAATGTAAAACATGGTATTTATTTTTCATTTAAAAAATGTTATGGCTTGTTGAGGAAGGCGAAACTCAAATAATGGTCATGGTGGTGGAGAAGTCGTTGTTGCCACATACGTAAGACAAAAACATTCTGTTTTGTCATTTAGTAAAATGCTTCATGTAAAAATATTCCTTTTGAATGAAATTATAAGTCAAAAGGGTTTATTATACAACTAATAAAAGAAGTTTGTATATAGATTGAAGTATGCATCAACAAAGGAGATTTAGATGAAGTCCCTTACCCCAAGTCCGACTTGTGTTGTTCGTTTCTTTATATTGATGAATAATAATGTTTGGTCCATTTATAATTTATAAAGGACATCCTTTAGAGTTTATTATTAAATTAATATCACATATTATCATGTTATTATAATTAGTTAATTATGTGAGTTCATATCATACGTTTTGTTGATGTTCGGTACATGAGTCAAAAATGAACATGTTTTAAAAGAATCGCCCATGTAGTTATAATTAAATCATCTCCATAATGGTATTAATGATTTAAATATCATATATATCCAGTATATATTCATTTTATACTATTACATATTATTTGGAGCTAAAAAATGAAATGCACCGTTCATGGAGACGGTAGGTCTTACGTACGCATGAACGCTACTTTCATTTCTTTGTCATATTGAAGGAATTATAACTAAATGAGACATATATATAGTATACTTCCAGTATAATATATATTTTATATATGTAACATAAGTTAATTAATTACATTCTTTATAAAATCCATGTTTGTCATGAACGAGTCACATCACTTGAGGGGGCGGTAGTCCACACTTCCTCAGATTAAATTATCGCATTTGCACAACATGCAATGCATAAAGGTATGTTTTAAATATAAAATTCAGAACCATAGAGAGGGCATAAATATAATATATATCATATATAAATACAGTGAAATCATAATGACCACCATGAAAGGTGTTAAAAGAAGATCAAATAATCATCGTTTCGCGAGGCAGTAATTCCCCACACACAGAAACAGTATGTTCTTTACCATTTGACAGAGGTGTGTGAAGGTTTGTGTGGAATCATTATCATAAAAAAAACACTAGTATATTGATGATACTGGTGTTATTATTTTATTAAATAATAAAAAGATCATTGTTTGTGATGAAGGAAAATAAAAGAAAGAAACTCGAGAGAAGACATTACCTCTAAATCGGGTAACTCATTTTTATTTGAGCCAAAGGATTCCTTGGAAAGTCTTCTTCCCAAAGTGAGGCTTCTAGGAGTAATAAAGGGATGTGGAGAGATAATATGAGCTGAGGTGGGATGATCCAATGGGTTTAGAGGTATGGGTAAGGTGGTAGAGGCGGGGGCCTTTTATAAGAGGGAGGGGGTCACCTTTGGAATGTCTTGAAATGTTACTTTATTATAAAATGATTTTCAGATTTTAAAGGTCCCAAAATGATATATTTTGAGTATATGGTGATAAGGGCTCGAATGAAACCCATCCAGTAGGTTTTAGACAAGTTTATTTATTTTATTGTACCTTATCTTTTCATTTTATTTAAATCATTCATTAATGAGGTAATCACTGCATCATCATGTTGTCATAAATAAATTTATTTATTTAATGTCTAAAAATAATAAAAAAATACCATGATATAGGAAATATTTCAAGATTTACAATGACTATATATAGTCTAAGAGATCATTAATGTAAAAAAAATTAATATTGTCTTACTTAGGATATACAAACCTTTGTTATATTTCACTTCTTGTTAAAAAAAATAATGTCATAAATGTCACTATTACACCCATGTGACACCATGGGACCTGAAGTTCAGTACAAATATTTCCATTGACGTACATGACTCAAAAAAGAGGATGTGGGACCATTTTGGGGTCATTTTATATTATTATGATATTATTTTATTACACTTAACTTCCCAATAACTAATTAATCACGATAATTAAAGATAATTACTATCGTTACTATTCATAATGTCAAAAAACCAAAGAGTCTTAATTACATAATTTAGACCTTATGGTTACAAATATGGAATTTATTTTACCAAATTCCAAACAAATAAATTTTTGTAATTAATTTAAAAATAATTCCCATTATCAAAACAAATAGCATGTTTTTAAGAAACAATATCTATCAAAAGATGGACACTTGTTTCTATCCAATTTCAAAGTGAAATTAATTATAATGACAACCATTAGATTAAATGGTAAAAATATATTCTAATTAAACTTTAAAACAAATTAAAAATATAATCTAACCTTATAATTAAATTATATGATAAGAAAGTTTTGAAGTAAAATTCACTATTTTTCACCATTCATTAAAAAATGAACACTGTTATAAAAATAAAAAAAAATTATCCAACGTAAATTTCAATGTCCCAATTATAATGAATAAGTTTGTTTGGAAACATAGAGCTTATAAAATTGTCAAAAGTTATATTTAAAATGGTATGCAATCAAAAGGTTGTAAAACAATCTTTAAAAAATATTAGAGCATTCTATGCTTATGATTGGATTTATTCTAATTTTAAGATTCTAACATACTATATAATTCATAAATAGACATAGATATGAAAATATATTATTCTTTACTTACATGGGATGTTAAATCCATCCCCCCTTTAGAAAATTGCATCCTCGCAATTTATTTACTTATCAAATAAGTGGGAGTATTTATCCCCCATTGCATTTTCAGATTACCATGATGCCTCTTCAATCATGTGGTTTTTTCCACAAAACCACTACTTAATGAATCACATTATTACACAACACTTGCTCCATGTGGCCATGAATCTGGACCGGTTGTTCCTCATAAGGTAGATTCTCTTCCAGCTAAACTACCTATGGACTCAAAATAGGAGATGGATCTGGCATGTACTTTCTTAACATTGAAACCTGAAAAACATTGTGTACCTGAGATAAATTCCGAGGTAAAGCCACTCAGTATGCAACTGATCCATCTCTCTCCATAATTTCATAGGGTCCAATGAACCTTGCACTCAGTTTTCCTTTCTTACTAAATCATGTCACACTTTTCCATTGTGAAACTTTGAGAAAGACATGATCACCAACCTCAAAAGAGAGATCCTTACTCTTGTTGTCTGCATAACTTTATACCTACTCTGAGCTATTCTCATGTGTTTTTGTATCAGCTGAACTTTTTCTTCCAACTTTTCTACAAATTCTGGTCCCATCAACTTCCTTTCACCCACTTTATCCAAAAAATCTGTAGTTCGACACTGCTTCCTATATAACACCTCAAATGGTGCTATCTGTATACTAGATTAAAAAATGTTATTATTAGAAAACTCAACCAATGAATGTTTTTGTTCCCAAATTCCTTGATAATTCATTGAACATGCACATAGCATATCCTCCTATGTCTGAATTGGTCGTTCTGACTGCCTATCTGATTGGGGATGAAAAGGTGTACTAAAATTTTATTCAGTACCCAATGACTTTTTAAGGCCTTTCCAAAAGTAAGAAGTGAACCTGGGATCACGATCAGATACAATGGAGAGGGGAACTCTGTGTAACCTGACTATCTCTTTAAGATACAATTGTGATGTTGATCTAGGGAAAAATTATCTCGTACAGCAAGGAAAAGAGAAGAATTAGTCAAACGATCAACAATAACCTAGATTGCATTATAACCTCGAGGTGTCTTTAGTAATCTCACAATGAAGTCGATGGATATATTCTCCCATTTCCACTCTGGAACTGGTAAAGGCTGATCCATCCCTTTCGGTAACTACCACTCTACATTAACCTGTTGACAAGTCAAACACTTCATAGTAAAATTAGCAATATCTCTTTTCAGTCCATCTCACTAGTAATACTCTTGAAGAACTCCTTACATCTTTGTACTGCCTGGATGAACTGAAAATGGAGAACTATGAGGTTCACATAACAACTCTCTCTTCAACTGTGAATCAGAAGGCACACACAATCTCTTCCCAAATCTCAAAACTCAATCATTATCGATGTTGAATTTAGGTAACATTCCCTTCTGAACCAGCTCTACCTTTTTTGGAAACTCACTATCTTGCTCCTGTGCTGGCTTAATTTTGTCTGATAGAGAATATTTCACTGATAACTGAAACAAAATTGAAGAACATCTTGTACCAACAACTTTAATTCCAAAGTTAATCAAATCAAAAACAAAAGTATTTTGATCCAAACATAGCAATGGTAAATGAAGCATTATTTTTTCGACTCAAAGAATCTACCACTTTGTTAGCTTTTCTTGGGTGGTAGTTAATCGTGCAATCATAATCATTGATTAGTTCTTTCCATATCCTCTAACTCATTTCAATTATTTCTGATTGAATATATAATTTAATCTTTGTTGATCAGTATATATTTGACACTTTACACCATACAAATGATGCCTCCAAATGTTTAAAGAGAAAACAACAGCATCTAATTCCCAATCATGTGTAGGGTAATTTATATAATGATATTTCAACTAATGTGAAGCATATGAAATTACCTAACCATTCTACATTAGGGCACACCCAATTACATTCAATGAAACATCAATATAGATAACAAACTCACCATTTCTGGAAGTTAGAGCCAATACTGGAGCATTCACCTATCTTCTTTTCAATTCCTAAAAACAATCATCAAATCTTTTTTCTAGATAAACATAACACCCTTCCGAGTTATCTTAGTTAATGGGATGGAAAACCATGAAAATTTTTTAACAAACCTTCAGTAATAACCTACCAAACCAAGAAAACTACGAATCTTAGTTATATTTGTGGGACTTGGAAATTCTTCAACAACCCTTGTTTTTGTTGGATCATCAGTAATTCCATCGTTAGAAACATCGTGACCAAGGAATGAAATTTTTTAAAACCAATACTCACACATTCTGAATTTACCATACAATTTATTTTCATTTAAGGTTTTCAAAATAACCCTTTAATGACATTTATTCTCCTATTTACTTTTAAAAAACACCAAAATATCATCATTGAAAACAACCACAAACTTATATAAGAACTCATGGAAAATTATATTCATAAGGTCCATGAATACAACAGGTTCATTTGTTATCCCAAAAGGCATAAGTACAAATTCATAATGGCCAAATCTTTTAAAAAATGTGGTCTTCAAAATATCTTCTTCCTTTACCTTCAACTAATGGTACCCCGATCTCAAGTCAATCTTTCAAAAATACTGAGCTCCCTGGATCTGATAAAAAAATCATCGATATGAGGAAAAGGATATTTGTTCTTAATAGTGATGTTATTCAAGGATCTATAATCAATGCAAAGTCTCATTGAACCATCTTTATTTTTAACAAATAAGACAGAAGCACCCCATGGTGATGTGCTAGGTTGAATGAAACCTTTCTCTAATAAATCATGCAATTTCTCATTCAACTCTAAATGTTCAATTTGGTCCATTCAATAAGGGTGTTTTGAAATTGGCTAAGAATCAGGAACTAAGTAAATAGTAAATTCAACTTCCCAATCCGGTATTATTCCAGGAAAATCATCAGAAAAAACATAAGGGTACTCATTTTCCACTAGCACATCAATAACCTGAACAGTTACTTTATTTTCAACAATATGTACAAGGTGACATTCATTTCAATATTTTACAATTTTCTCAACCACTTGATATGTTATCAATAGTAAGGGTTCATTCTCTTACAAAAACTGAAATTCTTTGTGAAAAAAATTTCTTTAGCTCTACAGTCAATCTTATAATGGTAAAAAGATAGCCATTCCATATACAGGATAACATCAAACCCTACTAGTGGTAAAACAATAAGGTTTGAAAGTAGTTTATTTTCACGGATACAGATATGAATATTCTTATAAATTCTATTTGCCTCATCATTTCCCCCAGGTGTTTTTACCACAATTTCAGGAGTCATTTCATGAGATGGAATTCCAAATTTTCTAGAAATTTTTTCAAATATGAAAGAATGTGTAGACCCTGAATCAAACAACACATTAGCATAATCTGAAAAAACAGAGTTCCTGATTCCACTTCATTTGATGGCCCCACATCTACTGAAGTAGCTGTAAAGGATTTCACCACACCTTTCTTCTTGTTTTCTGACTGCTTCCCACCATTTGTGCTCTTTGTCGGACACTCATTTTCATAATGACCCATATCATTGCACTTGAAACATTTCACTAAATATAAATAAAATTTGGTATTACCATTACCCTGACCATTCCCAGTGCAATTACAAGCCTTATGTCCCAACTTACCACATCAGAAGGACTTTCCATGATTCAAAAGGCATTCCCCACGATTCTTTCTACCACATTTATCACAAACTGCAATCGTAGTTTTCTTAGTATCAATACTTTTTAAAGGATTCTTCCCTTTCTCCGGCCACCTCAGTCTCTTTGTTTGTTGGTTTTTATAGAACACTTGATCATCGCCATACTCCATTTCCACCTTCTCAGCACATCGAACAAGATTTTCATAACATTTGATCTCACGAGAAGTTAATGCAATTCGATATTTTGGCTTTAATCCTGAGTAAAAACGATTGATTTTACTAAAAGGAATTGAATAAAATTTGGAGCATACCTTTCCAATCAAGTGAACTTTTCTTCATAAGCCGCCACTGAGTCGTCCTCTTGCCTCACTTATAAGAATTGTTTTTCCATCATAAGTCAAACTGCCTTAGGAAAATATTTCTCAAGAAACATTCCTTTTAAATCATCCCAGTCAATAGCATCTATCTCATCAGCGCCCCTGATATTTTTAACCATCGACCACCACTAATCTGCTTCACCCTCCAAATGGTAAACATAAAGACTAACCTTTTAATTGTCTGAACACCCAATGACATCAAACATCTTCTCTAGTGCTTTAATCCACCCTTCTGCTAGCACATGGTTAGATGATCCTCTAAATTATGGGGGATGTTTCCTCATGAAATGTTCCACCACTAACATGTTCATCTGCGGTAGATCTGGCTGATCTCGTGCTTGGATACCACCACCATTTATCACTTGAGTCTGTTGTGCCATTACTGCAACAAACTGTTCAGTTCCAATTCCGACCATCTCAAGATGGTAATTTGGAAGGTGATTTTCTTTTCGACACCTTCCTAGCAATGCTTCCCTATTTTCACTACAAAAAACCATTCTGGCCAAACATTTATTAGATGAAGCAACATGGTAATATTAAAATGCAATATCATTTCAATTTGACCATAATGTAAAAAAACATTTTTGGATAATCATTTAATAAAATTATAACCCCTAAAGATATCTAAACTTCCCTTTGATACCAACTATAAGGCCTGAGCCTTAAATGTTACTTAATATTCATTTTTTTCAAGAATACAAATTGAGGATCTTTTCAGGTATAAAGTTTCAGTGAATTAGATCATAAATCATGCATTACATTCCACATTTAAACAAGGTAGTTACATCAAGATAGTATTCAATTTTTTCCTCAATGGAAAAATATTTAAAATAAAACATGGATTCTTTCTTGACTCTTCATCAAAACTACCATAACATCATGTACTTGTCCATTGACCTGTGAAAAACATTTCAAAAAAATGGTATGAGTATAAAAAGCTCAGTAACGGATGTAAAAATATGGAACAAAAACATTATTCCATGTATACATAAGAATCAATGAAATCATACTTTAGTCATAAAACATAAGCACATTAACATACAACATGAAATCATAAGATTTATGAATAACTCATAAAAATCATAAGACATAAAGGTAACTTGAGGCATTCATAAGATTCTTACGTAGGGAGTAACACTCATGGTTACGTTTGGAATATCAATCACAGTAAATTCCCTAAATCCCTCGGAGAAACCATAGAGTTTATCTCCTTCTCCTTACCCAATGCCTTGGAGATCTATCTCAGGCCCAACCACCCTTAGTATTTCACGGAACCACTCGTCTTCATAAAAAAATCCCAAGAACCATAACATAATCGTATCACATAAAACATGTATAAAAGAAACATAACATTTCCTTATTTCAATCAACAGATATCAATTCTACACATAGATATAATCAAAACATTATCAAAAATATTTTCAATACCAAAATAAAGTAAAACATGATATTTATTTTTCATTGAAAAAAGTTATGGCTTTTAGAGGATGTCGAAACTCAAATAATGGTCACGGCGGCAGAGAAGTCATTGTCTTCACATACGTAAGACAAAAACATTCCCTTTTGTCGTTTAGTAGAACAATTCATGTAAAAATATTCCTTTTGAATGAAATTTAATGTCAAAAGGGTTTATTATAAGACTAATAAAAGAAGGTCATATATAAATTGAAGTATGCCTCAACGAAAGGAGATTGAGACGAAGTCCCTTACCTCATGTCCGACTTGTCTTGTTCGTTTCTTTATATTCTTGAATAATAATCTTTGGTCAATTTATAATTGCTTGAGGAAATAATTTATGATTTATTGTTCAATTCATATCATATATTATCATTTTATAACAATTAGTTAATTATGTGAGTTCATATCATACGTTTTGTCGATGTTCATTATATGAGTAAAAAATGTACTTGTTTGAAAAGAATTACCCGTGAATTTATAAGTGCATCATATCCAGAATGGTATTAATGATTATAATATCATATATATTCATTATATATTCATTTTATACTATTCCATAACATTTGGATAAAAAAAATGAAATGAACTGTTCATGGAGACGGTAGGCCATATGTATGCATGAATACTACATTCATTTTTTTGTTATATTAAAATAATTAAAACAAAATGAGACGTATATATTATAATTATAGTATAATATATATGTTATAATGGTAACATAATTTCATTAATTACTTTCTTTATAAATTCAATGTTTGGAATGAACGAGTCACATCACTTGAGGGGGTGGTAGTCCACACTTCCTCAGATACAATTATCGCATTTTCACTACATGAAAAGCATACAGTTCTGTTTTAAATATAAAAATCAGAAGCATAGAAAGGAACTAAATATAATATATATCATATATAAAATAGTGATATCATAATGGCTACCATTAAATGTGTTAAAAGAATATTGAACAATCATTATGTCGTGAGGCAGTAATTCACCACCCACAAAAATAGTTTGTTCATTAACCATTAGACGGAGGTGTGTGTAAGTGTTGGTAGAATCCATACAATAACAATATCCTAGTATATTTAGGAATCTAGTTTTATTATGGGATCAAATAATAAGAAGATATTGGTGAGTTAAGAAGTAAAATTAAAAAAAGATACTCGAGAGAAGACATTACCTGTAAATCGGGTAACTCTTTTTGATTTGAGCCAAAGGCTTCCTAGGAAAGACTTCTGCCCAATGTGAGGCTTATAGGAGTAATAGTGGGATGAGGAGAGATAATATGAGAAGATATTGGATGATACAATGTCTTTAGAGGAGTGGGAAAGAGGGTAGAGGTGGGGGCCTTTTATAAGAGGGAGGAGGGAAACTTTTGAGAAGTCTTGAAATGTTACTTTATTATAAAATGATTTTCAGATTTTAAAGGACCCACAATGACATATTTTGAGGATATGGTGATAAGTGTTCTAAATACACCCATAAAATTGGTTTTTTACAAGTTTAAGTCTTAGATGTTACCTTATCGTTTCATTTTATTTAAATCGTTCATTAATGAGATTATTACTGCATCATCATGGTGTCATAAATAAATTTATTTATTTAATGTCTAGAAATTATTACAAAAATTACCATCATATAGGAAATATTTTTATGTTTCCAATGAATACTTATCTTCTTATATATCATTTATTAAAAAAAATTAAAAAAAAAATTTACTTAGGATATACAAACCTTTGTTATATTTTTCTTCTTTTTTAAAAAATAATGTCATAAATGTCACTATTACACCCATGTGACTCCATGTGACCTCAGGTTTGATAAAAATATTCCCATGGTAGGACATGACACAAAAAATAGTATGTAGACACATTTTGGGGTCATTTAATATTATTATGATATTATTTTGTTACCCTTAACTACCCGATTACTAATTAATCGCGATAATTAAAGATAATTATCGTCATTAATATTCATAATGTCCACATACAAGAGTCCTAATTATATAATTTGGACCTTATTATTAAAAATATGGAATCCATTTTACCAATTTCTATAAAAAAAATTTCCAGTAATTAATTTATAAATAATTCTCGTTGTAAAAACAAATAGTGTGTTTATAGGAAACAATATCTATCAAAATATTAACACTTGTTTATGTTCAATTTAAAGGTGAAATTAATTATAATGACCACCATTGGATTAAATGGAAAACATATATTCTAATTAAACTTTAAAACCAATTAAAACGATAATCTAACCATATAATTAAATTAGATGGAAAATCAGTTTTGAAGTAAAATGCAGTATTTGTTACTATTTATTAAAAAATGAACATTGTCAGAAAAAAACAAAAAATTTATCCAAAGTAAATTTAAATGTACCAATTATAAATAATATGTTTATTTTGACAAATATATATTATAAAGTTTTTAAATGTTATATTTAAAAATGGTTTTCCATTAAAAGGTAGCAAAACCATCTTTTAAAAATATTGGAGTATTTTATGCTTAAGATTGAAATTATTCTCATTGTAAGCCTCTAAGACAATATTTGATTCGTAAATAGGCATAAATATGAAAATATATAATTATTTAATTAAGTGAGATGTTACATTTCCCTATGGCTCTCACTAGGGTTTTCTAATCCTAATCCAAAAAATAACTAGACATATCCTCTGATTCCAACTATAACAACCCTGCTTTTTATTACACACTTAAAAATGCTTTATTACGTAAACTATTAACATGATATGACATATAATATCAATAGGTATACTATCATGGTGGCTTAATAACATTACATAATAACTTAAAACATGAAACACAACATATTTATTGAAAACATCCTTTAAATGACCACTATATTACCTCATACTTATCATTTAATTGGATAACCTGATGACATGGATAAGAAAAGGGTAGGTTATAAATCCTAGAAAGGGATTAAAAAATTCATAAAATTAAATATACCATACATTTTAGGCAATATTCATATCAATGGATCATAATAGAAATAAGAACAAAAAGGTGTGATATAGCATGGTCATCATAAAATAGAAAAGTGGAAAAACTATTTAACATGATATTAACACAAGCCAAGGATCATTGGACATGGAGCATGAGTAAACCATCAGCTCACATGACATAGACTGAAGAAACCCTAGTTTCACATGAATATTCATGATACTAATCTTTAACCAATGCATTAGAGCGCTATTAGGGAACACCCTTCTTAATCATTTCATTTCATGCATAAATCTTCCACATGGATAATTTAACATGGATTCATTAAACATCATAATTTATTATACGATAATGTAATGTGGAATTCATATAAGAGAATAATTAATCAATAAGTAAATGTTTTAATGGTGAATACCCTTGATAGAGAAATGGTCATGGTATTCACTACACAATGTATTTGTCTTGGAAAATCACGGTGCAATTTCGGCAGCATAACGATATTATATAAGAATTCATAAAAATGGATGAAGACAGAGAATTTAATGTCTCATAATAATTAAATGAAATATATATTAAAGGTATCATATAGTAACATGTACAAACATCTGTAATGGAATTTTGATTCATAATTCAAAAGAATTGCTTGAATGTAAATGAGAAAAGATAAAATCCTTACATAATTTCAGCATGGTAACAGGTTTAAAAGGAAGGAATTAATGAGATATAAAGGGATCTATCATCATTTAAAAATAAGGAGGTATGTATGGGGGAGGTGAAAAATTATACCCCGACATGTGTATTGAAAATACAATGGTATAACAACATAATAAAACATAGACAAAAATGAGATAGGAATATATCCTTTAATTGGAAGTGTGATCCCAAAGTCATGTGAGGGGCTTGAGAGTGGATTCTTGGGAACATTGCGCTCCTTGAGATGATTTTAGAGAGAGGAGGGTAGAGGTTGTTCGAGCTCCAAATGGATTTAGTGGAGTGGATATGGCATTTTTGGTGGGTTTATATAGAAATATAGTGGGAAATTATTAATTTTTTAGGTTTTGACACCACAAAATAAACTAATAAAAACCACAAAAAACAATGGTGTTTTTCCACAAGGGAGTGGAAAAATGATTTATACGTACAATGGCCGAAATTCCTAAAATATTAGGGTTGTTTATGTGGAGGTGAGTCACACTCTCAAGGAAATAATTTTAAAAAAGATAATTTTTTTATAAGTCTTGGAGGGTCCACAATGTTTTTTTAAAATAAATATAATAAACTCAAATCACATTATTTTAATGTTAAAACATATTTGGACGAAAATACCACTTATAGTATTTTATTACATCACTATTGGGTCATTATTATGTTATAAATCAAATTTTAAATTTTAGTGGTATTAAAATTTTATAAAAATATAATCGAATTTCAAAATATTATGAAAAAATAACCATTGGATAATTTTGACAGCCTATTTCCCAAAATAATATTCACTTTATCTAAATAATATTTTAATTATTTGCAAGTTTTCATTTAAAATACCAAACAACATTTATAGAAAATTCATGGGTTTGGACACAAAAATGGCTTTCAAACCATAATTAATATTTCAATTATATTCATAAAAATTATAAAATCCTTTATATTTAATAAAAATTAATTTAGTATTAATATTTCATTAAAATATTATTTAACTAAAATTCCATTAATTAATCATAATATATTTCTTAATGTAATATTAACTAAAAAATACTATTTTTTCTTTAAAAACAATTTTCAATGTAACACTAATAAAAGGATTGTATATTCCTTATAAAAAATAATGTTCATAATCTTAGTGCTAGGGTGTTTTTACATTACCCCTTATATCATCCGCATAAGAGCGAAGGGTATGGTGTTTGATGGTGATATAATCTTTGGGGGCTCAAATAACATCGCTTGGGTGGTAAACTCTACCAACTTCCACATCTCCCATAGGAAACTCCACTCAAGCTTAACTTGTTGAAGCTCCACCTGGTCTTGGTCAAGAGAGAATCCCTATGACGCCACATCATTTTTGAAAATTGAAAATTTGGCTTCGTATGAGGAATTTCTACTAGATGAGGCCATAACATCCTTTGTTTGAGAAAATTAGATTTTTAATGCCCTATATTAAAAAAATCATCTAATCCAAAAGAATTTTCTTCGATAAAAGTTAGTTTCATTATGGTAGGATAATATTGAACAATAATAGTTTCGTGAGCCAGTAGTTCGTAGTCCACATAAATAGTATGTTTTATACCCATATGATGGAGATGTGTGAAATTATAGTTCGAAAAGATTTAATAAAAACAACCTAGTATAATGAGTATACTAGTTTTTTTATGTAAACATTGAAAAATAATATAATAGAGAGAGAAGAAGTATCATAATAGAAAATAATTTTAGAGAAGAAGATAACTCTTAAAATGTATAACTATCATTGATTTGAGCTAAAAGGATATCTTGAATTTTATTTTTCCTAGGGTAAGGCTTCTAGGAGGAATAATTGGATGTTGGGAGCATCATATAGTTGATTTTGGATGAGGAAAGGGTTTGAGATTATTGTGTAATAGGTTAGAGGTGGTGGACATTTATAAGAGGGATGAGGAGCAATTTAGCAATGTATGAATGTATTATTTTAATATAAAATTATTTTCTCTTTAAAACGGTCCAAAACACATTAAATTCAAATATAAGATTCATATAAGTCGAAATAAAATAATAAAATAATAATTGGATAGGTATAGTATATTTTTTTCTTTCCTAATCAGTTTTATTTATCCCTTTTTTACCTGTACAGTTTTATCACACATTTTACAGTTTCCGATTAAAAATAGATACCAAAACATTAAAAATGTCCAATTAAAGAGTAAATAACCATGTTTTAGACTTATGATAACAATTTGGAAGAACATTATTATTTTTTAGTCTTATAATATTTAATAAAATATTTTATATTTTAAAATATGAATTATGTCACTTTTAACAGTATTCATTTAATGACTTTTTAAAAATCCATAACCACATGATCGATTCTAAAATACAACATTAATACAAATATAAAATGTAAATATACTCCAAAAAATTCGTCTATGTCATAAAAATACCAAAATTACAATTATTGTAATATTTATAATATAATTTTTTTGAATCCTTTATTATTGAAGCAATCACTACATCACTATTATGTCAAAATTAAAACATTTTAGTTAATGTCTAGAAATTATAAATAAAATACCATTATGTAGGAAATATTTTTAGCTTTATAATTTATATTTATAGTCGAAAATATTATTTATATAACCCTATATGAAAAATGTTTTACTAAAAGATATGTGTTTTTGTTATATTTTTCTGTAACATTAAATTTATTTTCATAAAATGTTTTTTTCACAAACAAGTGGCTCCATGGGTTTCCAAAATCGACCAATGGATTCACATGGATAGACATGTCTCATATAATAGGGTTAGTACCAAATTTATCGTAAATTAATATTATCATAATATTATTGTTTTACCCTTTTTTACCAGATTTACCCTTGAACCATGGTAAATAAAATATTTAATGAAGTTACTATTCATAATTTCTAAAAATAAAAGATATCTATTAAAACAATTTGGATATACTGATTCAAATTATGGAATCCATTTTTTTCATTTCAAAACACAGATGTTTCAAAAATTCATTTAAAATTATTTCCTGTGGTTAAAACCAAAAAGCGTGTTTTTAAGAAATATTAACTACTAGAATATTGACATGTGTATATGTCTAATTAAAAAGTGAAATTACATACAATGTAACACCCCGAGATTTTATGAGAAATATTATTTTTAATTTTATTGATGCCTTGTGTTGTACATTTTACAAAGGAGTCTTGCACAACACGCAACCCTAACATGGCTGCATTACACGCAATCGCGACTTTCCTCGATAGCGTGTGTAGTACGCAATACCGAGTTTCACTAAACGAGATATTATTATAATATTATTATGAACTAGAAGTTATGAATAGTAATACCCACTTTTTGAAATTTTATAAATTTTATCTTTTAAAATGGACATCATTTTTGGATTCGGAATATCGAAATTAGCTTAGTGTGAAATTTTGGTACTTTTCAGATAACTTTCATTTCCGGATGAATAGTGAAAATTACTAAATTTTAATTAAAAACAACCTTTTTAATAGAAATAATTAATAGTGACAAATTATTAATTTGAGTGGTTTTAAATTATATTTAGAATATATTTTTACAATTTAATACAATGTTGTTCATTGGATGTAATTTCACATTTAAACCAGACATAAACAAGTGTTAATCTTTTGATAGTTATTATCTCTTAAAAACACGCTATTTGTTTTGATGACGGAATTAATTTTTAAATTAGTTAATGTAACTGATAAGTTCATAATTTGGTAAAATAAACATCATTTTTGAATTCATAATATCAAATATAGCTTAGGCCTAATTTTTGGTATTTTTCTGGAAACATTCATTTTTTGATGAATAGTGAAACCACTAAGTGGTAGCTAAAAACTGAATTTTTTCATAAAATGTAATTTTACCACTTATGTGAGTGGAATTTCAAAAATCCAAGAGACATGGTTGATGTCAGTAAGTAAAATGTGGTTCAATGAGATGAAAATAATTTTTGGTGAATAGTAACTTTTTACTTTTATTTACCACGGTTAAAAGTAAATAGGGTAGTCAAGGGTAAAAATGATATTATTATTACCCTAACACATGTCATAATTCTATTGGATAAGTTTAATTCGACCAAAAACAACCTTAGTAATAAAATATGACCATTTAGGCCCACTTGGATTAGATTAGGACATTTATTATTAATTTATTTAAAGAAGCATTAAAATAGTTAAAATCAAAGTTTAATAATTAATCATTTTTATTATAGGGTTGTACATAAGATAAATTAGACTATAAATATTCATTAGAAAGATAAAAATATTTCATACATAATGATATTTAATTTTTAATTTTTAGACATTAAATAATTTAATTTATTTATGACACAATGATGATGCAGTAATTATTTTATTTGACATAATGGATGTTATAAATAACCAAATAAATGTAATTTGCGACTTTTTATGAATTCCAAAAATTTTA
This sequence comes from Viscum album, assembly GCA_963277665.1. Taxonomy (NCBI): domain Eukaryota; kingdom Viridiplantae; phylum Streptophyta; class Magnoliopsida; order Santalales; family Viscaceae; genus Viscum; species Viscum album. Next base: position 679,413,927 of record OY728150.1, read on the forward strand.
TATGTTAAAATGACAAGTTAGTATTGATTTAATTCACTTTTTTCGAACTAATATTTCTGTTATGAGTTTTACAAAAATCAATTACCAAATAGTATCAAAATTGACATAAAATAGTTTTTAAAACAAATATTATATTATTAATTGTTATTTTATTCCTAAAAATTTAATGATTGATCAAATTACTTAGATAAGGTTATATATATTAATAATAAACAAATTGGGGTTCGTTTGACTTGTTATAGTAAGTTTATTAACCTTATAGTGTAAGAAAACAAGAAGACACGGTAAAAGTAAAATTTTTTAACTTAAAATTAAATCGAAATGATAAGGTTAAAATAGGAACATAAACTTGTATAAATTCTATTGGATTAGAGGATTGCGACCCATCCCCACCTTAGCTTCGAAATAAATCAATTTGGAGCTATTTAAAACCGAATATGACTTTATAATAAAATAATATTTTTATTTTTCCAAAGGTGCCCCTCTCCTCCATTATAAAAGGAAACCTCCTCCCTCTCTTCCTAACACCACATTGAGCATTCAATCTCGGCCAAACCCTGAAAAATTCTCTTCTCCACTTCCCTAGATACATCCTAAAGGTCCTGGTCTTCTTCAAAGACCAATTTTAGTGCCCTAATAGGAGGTCTCAAAGAGGCGCATCAAAGAAGAGGTAATGTCTGTTACCGATTCTTTCACCTTTATTTCTTCTTCCACTTATTATTCTTAGGTTGTTTCATTATGAAGTAATAACATAAGTATCACTCATATACTGATATGTTATTATAATTAATAAGCAACCATATTTCACCATCTATCCATCCTACGGAAAACAAAATCACTGCGCGTGCGTATGTACGGAATACCGTCACCACGCCCTGGTGTAATCTGTTTTCCACCACCACCATACATGGATGGGTATAATGGTGCAAATAATAAATATATATGATTATTGTAAAGTGATATTGATTCTTTAATAGAATACATATACTAAAATAAAATTCCACGATCATGGGAATGATATCATCGCTCGTGCGTACGTACGGAATACCGTCTCCACGACGTGATGAGATTCATTCTCAATGATTAACCATTCATAAATGATTATAAAGTATATATAATAAGTAATCATTAAATATATGACATAATAATGATACTGAATTTATGTATATATATTTATGTCATCGAATTAATTCCATTCAATTCAATGAGGAAACGAAAACAACATTCATGCGTACGTACGGCCTACTGTCTCCATGAACGGTGTATTTATATCCATTTATCGATATATTATATACATGTATATTATGAATATATATTATATATAAATCATGTTTTATATTCTATAATTGACTAATCATGATCTAAGTAGTCATATTAATAATTACAAGTCATAACACGGACGACAAATGAAACAATTTTACCCAAAATGCTCCTTAACATGTAATTTACAAAAGAACGGGTAATATAAAGTCATAAGTGAACCATATATGATATCATAACAATGAATATGATTCTGTAATAAGTCAATGAAATTATTTAAATCATATTACCCGTGGTTCGGATACGTACAAAGCATATCGGTCCTAAGGTAAGTGATAATTTTGCAAATCTCATTTTTTATCTGAGATTGCTTATTCATATGTATTTACTGGGGATATTTCTAACATCCATGTCCATGTTTTATAAAATTGTTTTCAGGTATGTTAAAAGTCTTTTTTACCCATTTTTGACTTTTACTACATGGTATGTAAGGAATCTTCCTTTTGTTTACGTTACGAGGTACTTTTTTGAATTTTCCGGCAAAAGTACGAGAAGAATGTTTTTTTAACTTATGCGGCACGAATGGATTTTTACAGTTGTATAAAGCCTTATTTTCATGAAGCTTCCTCCAAAATATTTCATGACTATTTTCAACAAAATCCTTTTCTTTTAAGATTGCACGACATTTTGTGATGAGAAAATGATTTTGATGAAAAAATGATAGTTTCCTCAAGAATTCATTTCATGTTTTTTTATCAAAACAATTTTTCATCTAAAATGACATTATTTAATATGTGAATGTTTCAAGTATAATGTATATATGATTTACATGGTTTCAGTTTTCTTATTATGAAATGATATCCATTTCGTTTATATGGATTATGTGATGATGGGATGATGTTTATGAAACCCATTTTATTTATTGGGGTTTATAAATGATATATGTTTATTTTGTGGCACAAGTAAAAATGATTTCATTATGAGATGGGTGGGACCTATATCTCACTCAAATTCATTGGGTAAAGATTTAGATCTCATGAGATAGACATGGCTGGAACGGTAAATTAATCCGGTTCAGTATTACAGGACTGGAACGAGGAGTGAACTCGATTCAGAAAGGGACTTTATCCACTAAGATGGTCTTGGCAGAAATGCCTTGGCTACTATGTAAATCATTACAAGTGCTTAATGGATGCCCCAATTACATGTTTTATTCCCATGCTATGTTATCATTATTTTTGTTCCATTATGATCTATGCCTTATGTACTTCCATGTTTTAAGTCGTTGCTCAAGATTTTGATGTTTAAACATTATGTTCATGTTTTTAGGTTCAAATGTGTATGGTATGTTTTATTTTTTCCATGCTTACCCTTACTGAGCATTTGAGATCACCCTTTTTATGTTTTATTTTCCCCCAGGATTAAAATAAAGGTTTTATGTAAGGAAACAAAAAGTGGAAGATCTTTATGGGAGATGTTGAAGATCTTTCACCACAGTTAAAAAATTACGTTCCACGTTTACAAAGACACTAAACTATTATGGTCCTTGTGTGTCTATTTTTGTTATGTATTATAGATTCTACAAAAGAAATGTAATATCTATGTACGCCAAGATTCGGGTCTCTACAGTTGGTATCAGAGGAAAGGTTTAGTCAACCATTGGAAACTACGATGCGAAAACGTTAGTGAGATCCCTAGAGATATTTCTAAGGTATGTCTACGGATGTCCCTAAGGATAAGTATACATATAGGATATAGTCCTAGATCTATGGTAACGATCTTAGAATTTAACCTAAGATGTTAGATATTTAGGGAACTCCCCCTTTACTATGTTGTTTTCCCTAGCATGATTTTTTCCTCTCACACTATTCTTTTTGGGTTTTAAAAAATGGCTGGAAACATCAAGATTCACGATAATGGAGGATATGACAGACAATGGAATGATATTCTTCATGAGAAACCAAATGAAACGGTATCTGGAAGTCCAAACATCATTATTATGCCTAATCAGAAATCTCATAATATGATCAATAATCTCAACATTGGTATGTTTCCTGACTCAGATAATAAGAGAAAGATGGAGTTTCATGATGATCATAGAGGAAAGAAAGTTCAATTTCCCTCATGTAAATCATGTGGGAAGAGGCATCAGGGAGATTGTTTTAAAGAAACTGAAAGATGCTTTGGGTGTGGAAAAGGAGGACACAAATCCAGTAAGTGCAAAGGAAAAGGTTCAGTTAACACCATGGAAAAGGATAATGGTATTGCTACGGCATCAACAATGATTAGATGTTTTAAATGTGGAATGTACGGGCATTATGCAAACCAATTCCCTAATGGAAAATCTCATGAAGAGAATCATCATGGTCATATGGGTAGTATTATTGTGGATGATGATGAGGAGACTACAAATGATATATGAGCTTAAAGAAGTGTTGAAGCTCAGTCAGTTGTTTTAGAAGGTAGTGGAATGATTGTATGTTTATCGAGAGTTATGTTGTATAGTTAATGGTACTATGGAATAAAAAATCATCTAAGGATTGTTACACTATTATTTTCCCTAAAAGTATTTGAAAGTATATGTTGAATGGTACCAGTAACCATGGAAGGTTATTTAGATATTTTTGTAAAGTAGATGATATGCACATAATGAAGGAATAAGAAGATAATGAGATGTTTGATTGTATTCATGAGCTCATGATTGATATAAGGACTAAGTGATATAATGGTTTGAGTATATAGAATTTTGAGGATTTTGGTTTGTGGAAAGTGTTAACTTTTAACTGCATTCATGTTTTCACTAAGGTTCAATGGGTATTCATTTTTCAATAGAATACATGATTAAGGCCTTCGAATGTTTGGAATGTGACCAACAAGACATATCTTAGGATATATGGGGATCAACGATGGTATTAAATCTCTGTTAATCGTTTTCACTATATTATGGGAGTGGACTACAGTATTATAAATAAGCTTAAAGATTGGAATGGATTATGTTGGACATAAGTTAGTATTGTTTAAGGATAGAAGTTTTTTCGATATTATGTATGGGATGTAATAGTAATATAGTTTTAGAAAAAGTACAACCTGCAGGACGGGCGACAGCCCATCGCGTCGGACAAGGCTGTGGGAATCGAACAAACAACTGAAGTGTGACTGGACTTTATGGTATACCACTGGCCTACATGAAGTCCCTGGTTAGTAGAAACTAGTTTTATATTATTAAGCGAACTAATATATGAAGTATAAGTTCATTTTTGAAACCATATAAGATTAATCTAACCATAAGATGGATTTATAACTTTTTCTAACCTTTTGTTTGAAACAGATGGAATGACCCATCATTCAATCACATGATCTTCTAACGCTTCATGAATAACAAATTAAACTTATTTCTTTAAGAGACTAAGTGGAAATTGTTCAATTCACTGACAATAGTGAGATTGTACAAAATTCATTTAAGTATTTATTTTAATTCATCAACTTTAGGGAAATGATCACGAAAAAAAATGTTGTCCTAGTGCTCTTATTTCCGATGAATCATATGGTACCTTAGATCATCACAAATTTATGGCTTTGTGATTGTTGGCTTTTTCATAGCCATGTCCTCTACCACTCTCCATCATAACATGATAGTTAGATTTTTCTTCCATATCCATATTTTCACCTATGTTCCTTTATATGGAAACCCAATGATGAGTTAATTTGGGTAATCGTTGCATTTCATACTTTAGTTTTTAAAATTATGTTTTAGTATTCCTTTTTACGATGTGGGTTTCAATTAATAGTAAACTATTTATAACCCCGACGAATTTCGAGGGCCAAATTCATTTTGAGGGGGGTAGAATGTAACACCCCGAGATTTTATGAGAAATATTCATTTTAATTTTATTCATGTCTTGTGTTGTACTTTACAACAAAGGAGTCATGAACATCACGCAACTCTAACATGGTTGCATTACACGTAATCATGACCTTCCTCGATAGCGTGTGTAGTACGCAATACCGAGATTCACTAAACGAGATATTATTATAATATTATTATGAACTAGCCGTTATGAATAGTAATACCCACATTTTGAAATTTTATCAATTTTATCTTTTAAAATGGACTTTATTTTTGGATTCGGAATATCGAAATTAGATTAGGGTGAAATATTGATACTTTTCGGATAACTTTCATTTTCTGATGAATAGTAAAAATTACTAAATTTTAATTAAAAACATCCTTTTTAATCGAAATAATTAAAAATGATAAATTATTAATTTGAGTGGTTTTAAATTATATTTAGAATATATTTTTACAATTTAATACAATGTTTTTCATTGGATGTAATTTCACATTTAAACCAGACATAAACAAGCGCCAATCTTTTGATAGTTATTATCTCTTAAAAACATGCTATTTGTTTTGACGATGGGAATTAATTTTTAAATTAGTTCATGTAACTGATCTTTTTGGAATTTGGTAAAATAAACATCATTTTTGAATTCATAATATCAAATATAGCTTAGGCCTAATTTTTTGTATTTTTCTGGAAACATTCATTTTTTGATGAATAGTGAAACCACAAAGTGGTAGCTAAAAACTGAATTTTTTCATAAAACTTAATTTTACCGCTTCTGTGAGTGGAATTTCAAAAATCCGAGAGACACGGTTGATTTCAGCAAGTAAAATGTGATTCAATGAGATGAAAATAATTTTTGGTGAATAGTAACTTTTACTTTTATTTACCACGGTTAAAAGTAAATAGGGTAGTCAAGGGTAAAAATGATATTATTATTACCCTAACACATGTCTTAATTATATTGGATTAGTGTATTTCGACCAAAAACAACCTTAGGAATAAAATATGACCATTTAGGCCCACTTAGATTAGATTATGACATTTATTATTAATTTATTTAAAGAAGGGTTAAAATAGTTAAAATCAAAGTTTAATAAGTAAATAATTTTTATTATAGGTTTATACATAAGATAAATTAGACTATAAATATTCATTAGAAATATAAAAAGATTTCCTACATAATGATATTTAATTTGTAATTTTTAGACATTAAATAGCTTAATTTATTTATGACACAATGATGATGCAATAATTATTTTATTTGACATAATTGATGTTATAAATACCCAAATAAATGTAATTTGAGGCTTTTTATGAATTACAATTATTTTATATGTTAATATGACATGTTAGTATGGATTTAATTCACTTTGTCTGAACTAATATTTCTGTTATGAGTTTCAGAAAAATCAATTACCAAATAGTATCAAAATTGACATAAAATAGTTTTTTAAAACAAATATTATATTATTAATTGTTATTTTATTCCTAAAAATCTAAGGTTCTGCCAAATGACTTAGATAAGGTTATATATATTAATAATAAACAACTTGGGGTTTTTTTGGCTTGTTATAGTAAGTTTATTAACCTTATAGTGTATGAAAACAAGAAGACACGGTAAAAGTAAAATTATTTATCTTAAAGTTAAATCTAAATGATAAGGTTAAAATAGGAACCTAAACTTGTCTAAATTATGTTGGATGATAGGATTTAGACCCATCCCCACCTTAGATTCGAAATAAATCAATTTGGAGCTATTTAAAACCGAATATGACTTTATAATAAAAATAATATTTTTAGTTTTCCAAAGGTGCCCCTCTCCTCCCTTATAAAAGGGCACCTCCTCCCTCTCTTCCTCACTCCACTTTGAGCCTTCATGCTCGGCCAAACCCTGCCAAATTATCTTATCCACTTCCCTAGAAACATCCTAGAGGTCCTGGTCTTCTTCAAAGACCAATTTTAGTGCCCTAAGAGGAGGTCTCAAAAAGGCGCTTCAAAGAAGAGGTAATGTACGTTTCCGATTCTTTCACCTTTATTTCGTCTTCCACTTCTTCTTCTTATGTTGTTTCATTATGAATTAATAATATCAGTATCACTAATATACTGATATGTTATTATAAGTATGAAACAACCCTATTTCACCATCTATCCATCCTACGGAAAACGAAATCACCGCGCGTGCGTACGTACGGAATACCGTCTCCACGCCTTGGTGTAATCTATTTTCCACCACCACCTTACATGGATGGGTATAATGGTGTAAATAATAACTATATATGATTATTGTAAAGTGATATTGATTCTGTAATAGTATAAATACACTGCAATAAAATTCCACGATCATGGGAACGATATCATCACTCGTGCATATGTACGGAATACCGTCTCCACGACGTGATGAGATTTATTCTCAATGATTAACCATTCATAAATGATTATAAAGTATATATAATACGAAATCTAGAAATATATGACATAATAATGATACTGAATTTATGTATATATATATGTATGTCATCCAATTAATTCCATTCATTTCAATGAGGAAACGAAAACAACGTTCATGCGTACGTACGGCCTACCGTCTCCATGAACGGTGTATTTCTTTCCATATATTGATTTATTATATATATGTATATTATGAATATATATTATATATAAATCATGTTTTATATTCTGGAATTAAGTGATCACCATCTAAATAATCATATGAATAACTACAAGTCAAAACACAGACGACAAAGGAAACGATTTTACCCAAAACGCTCTTTAACATGGAATTTACAAAAGAACGGGTAATATAAAGTCATAAGTGAACCATATATGATATCTTAACAATGAATATGATTCTGTAATAAGTCAATGACATTATTTAAATCATATTACATGAGGTTCGGATACATATGAAGCATACCGGACCTAAGTTAAGGGATAATTTAGCAAATCTCATTTTTTATCCGAGATTTCTTATTCGTAAGTATTTACTAGGGCTATTTCCATCATCCATGTCCATGTTTTATAAAAAGTTTTTAATTTATGTTAAAAGTATTTTTACCCATTTTTTAGTTTTACTACATGGTATGTAATGAACCTTTCTTTTGTTTACGTTACGAGGTACTTTTTTGATTTTTCCGGCAAAAGTACGAGAAGAATGTTTTTTTAACTTATACGGCACGAACAGATTTTTATAGTTGTATAAAGCCTTATTTTCATGAATCATCCTCCAAAATATTTCATTACTATTTTCAACAAAATCCCTTTCTTTTAAAATTTCATGTCATTTTGTGAAGTGAGAATGATTTTGAAGAAAAAATGATATTTTCCTCAAGAATTCATTTCAAGTTTTTTTATCAAAACCATTTTTCATCTAAAATGACATTATTTCATATGTGTATGTTTCAAGTATCATGTCTCTATGATTTACATGGTTTTAGTTTTCTTATTATGAAATGATATCCATTTCTTTTATATGGATTATGTGATGATGGGATGATGTTTATGAAACCCATTTTATTTATTGGGTTTTTATGAATGATATATGTTTATTTTGTGGCACAAGTAAAAATGATTTCATTATGAGATAGGTGGGACCTATATCTCCCTCAAATTCATTGGGTAAAGATTTATATCTCATGATATAGACATGTATGGAACGGTAAGTTAATCCGGTTCAGTATTACAGGACTGGAACGAGGAGTGGACTCGATTCAGAAAGGGATTTTGTCCACTAAGATGGTCTTTACAGAAATGACTTGGCTACTATAGAAATCATTACAAGTGCATAATGGATGCCACAATTACATGTTTTATTACCATGCTATGTTATCATGATTTATGTTCCATTATGATCTATGCCTTATGTACTTCCATTTTTTAAGTCGTTGCTCAAGATTTTGATGTTTAAACATTATGTTCATGTTTTTAGGTTCAAATGTGTATGGTACGTTTTATTTTATCCATTCTTACCCTTACTGAGCATTTGAGCTCACCCTTTTTATGTTTTATTTTCCCCCAGGATTAAAAGAAAGTTTTTAGGTAAGGAAACAAAAATTGGAAGATCTTTATGGGAGATTTTGATGATCTTTCACCACGGTTAGAAGATTACGTTCCATGTTTCCAAAGACAATAAACTATTACGGTCCTTGTGTGTCTGTTTTTGTTATGTATTATGTATTCCGAAAAAGTAATGTAATATCTATGTACTTCAAGCTTCGGGTCTCTACAGTTGGTATCAGAGGAAAGGTTTAGTCAACCTTTGGAAACTAGGATGCAAAAATGTTACTGAGATCCCTAGAGATATTTCTAAGGTATGTCTACGGATGTCCCTAAGAATAAGTATACGTATAGGGTATAGTCCTAGAACTACGGTAACGATCTTAGAATTTAGCCTAAGATGTTAGATATTGAGGGAACTCCCCCTTTACTATATTGTTTTCCCTAGCATGATTTTTTCCTCTCATACTATTCTTTTTGGGTTTTAGAAAATGGCTGGGAATAGGAAGATTCACGATAATGGTGGATATGAAAGACAATGGAATGATATTTTTCATGATAAACCAAATGAAACGGGATTTGGAAGTCCAAACATCATTATTATTCCTAATCATAAATCTCATAATATGATCAATAATCTCAACTTTGGTAAGTTTCCTGACTCAGATAATAAGAGAAAGATGGAGTTTCATGATGATCATAGAGGAATGAAAGTTCAATTTCCCTCATGTAAATCATGTGGTAAGAGGAATCAAGGAGATTGTTTCAAAGGAACTGGAAGATGCTTTGGGTGTGGAAAATAAGGACACAAAGCCAGTAAGTGCAAAGGAAAATATTCAGTTTACACTATGGATAAGGATAATTGTATTGCTACGACATCAACAATGATTAGATGTTTTAAATGTGGAATGTACGGGCATTATGAAAACCAATTCCCTAATAGAAAAACTCATGAAGAGAATCATCATGGTCATATGAGTAGTATTTATGTGGATGATGATGAGGAGACTACAAATGATATATGAGCTGAAAGAAGTGTTGAATCTCAGTCAGTTGTTTTAGAAGGTAGTGGAATGATTGTATGTTTATCGAGAGTTATGTTGTATAGTTAATGGTACTATGGAATAAAGAATCAACTAAGGATTGTTACACTATTGTTTTTCCTAAAAGTATTTGAAAGTATATTTTGAATGGTACCAATAACCATGGAAGGTTATTCAGATATTTTTGTAAAGTAGATGATATGCGCATAATGAGGGAATAAGAAGATAATGATATATTTTATTGTATTCATGAGATCATGATTGATATAAGGACTAAGTGATATCATGGTTTGAGTATATAGAATTTTGAGGATTTTGGTATGTGGAAAGTGTTAACTTTTAACTGCATTCATGTTTTCACTAAGGTTCAATGGGTATTCATTTTTCAAGAGAATACATGATTAAGGCCTTCGAATGTTTTGAATGTGACCAACAAGACATATGTTAGGATATATGGGGATCAACGATGGTATTAAATCTCCGTTAATAGTTTTCACTATATTATGAGAGTGGACTGCAGTATTATGGATAAGCCTAAATATTGGAATGGATTATGTTGGACATAAGATAGTATTGTTTAAGGATAGATGCTTTTCGATATTATTGATGGGATGTTATAGTAATATAGTTTTAGAAAAAGGACAGCCTGCAGGACGGGCGACAACCCATCGTGTCGGACAAGGCTGTGGGAATCGAACCCACAACCGAAGTGCGAATGGCCTTTATCGCCTACCATTGGCCTATAAGAAGTCCCTGGTTTGTAGAATCTAGTTTTATTTTATTAAGAGGTATGATATATGAAGTATACGTTCATTTTTGAAACCATATACGATTAATCTAAACATAAGATGGATTTATAACTTTTGCTAACATTTTGATTGAAATAGATGGAATGACCCATCATTCAATCACATGATCTACTAATGCTTCACGAATAACAAATTCAACTTATTTCTTTAAGTGATTAAGTGGAAATTGTTCAATTCATGAATAATAGTGAGATTGTACCAAATTCATGTATGTATTTCGTTTAATTCATCAACTTTAGGGAAATGATCATGAAAACAAAAAATGTTGTCCTAGTGCTTTTATTTCTGATGAATTAGATGGTAGCTTAGATCATCACAAATTTATGGCTTTGTGATTGTTGGATTTTTCATAGCCATGTCCTCTACCACTCTCCATCAAAACATGATTGTAAGATTTTTCTTCCATGTCCATATTTTCACCTATGTTCTCTTATATGGAAACCCAATGATGAGTTAATTTGGGTAATCGTTTAATTTCATACTTTAGTTTTTAAAATTATGTTTTAGTATTTCTTTTTACGATGCGGGTTTCTATGAATAGTAAACTATTTATAACCCCGACGAATTTCGAGGGCGAAATTCATTTTAAGGGGGGTAGAATGTAACACCACAAGATTTTATGAGAAATATTCGTTTTAATTTTATTTATGTCTTGTGTTGTACGTTAAAACAAAGGAATCTTGCACAACACGCAACCCTAACCTCGTTTCATTACACGCAATCACGACCTTCCTCGATAGCGTGTGTAGTACGCAATACCGATTTCACTAAACGATATATTATTATAAAATTATTATGTACTAGTCGTTATGAATAGTAATACCCACTTTTTGAAATTTTATAAATTTTATCTTTTAAAATGGACTTCATTTTTGGATTCGGAATATCGAAATTATCTTAGGGTGAAATTTTGGTACTTTTCGGATAACATTCATTTTCTGATGAATAGTGAAAATTACTAAATTTTAATTAAAAACAACCTTTTTAATCGAAATAATTAAAAGTGATAAATTATTAATTTGAGTGTTTTTAATGTATATTTATAATATATTTTTACAATTTAATACAATTTTGTTCATTGGATGTAATTTCACATTTAAACCAAACATAAAAAAGCGTTAATCTTTTGATAGTTATTATCTCTTAAAAACACGCTATTTGTTTTGACGACGGGTATTAATTTTTAAATTAGTTAATGTAACTGATATGTTTTGAATTTGGTAAAATAAACATCATTTTTTAATTCATAATATCAAATATAGCTTAGGCCTAATTTTTGGTATTTTTCTGGAAACTTTCATTTTTTGATGAATAGTGAAACCACTAAGTGGTAACTAAAAACTGAATTTTTTCATAAAAAAAAAATTTTACCGCTTCTGTGAGTGGAATTTCAAAAATTCGAGACACATGGTTGATGTCAGTAAGTAAAATGTGGTTCAATGAGATGAAAATAATTTTTGGTGAATAGTGACTTTTTACTTTTATTTACCACGGTTAAAAGTAAATAGGGTAGGCAAGGGTAAAAATGATATTATTATTACCCTAACACATGTCCTAATTCTATTGGATAAGTGTAATTAGACCAAAAACAACCTTAGGAATAAAATATGACCATTTAGGCCCACTTGGATTAGATTAGGACAATTATTATTAATTTATTTAAAGAAGGGTTAAAATAATTAAAATCAAAGTTTAATAAGTAAATCATTTTTATTATAGGTTTATACATAATATAAATTCAGATATAAATATTCATTATAAATCTAAAAATATTTCATACATAATGATATTTAATTTTTAATTTTTAGACATTAAATAATTTAATTTATTTATGACACAATGATGATGCAGTAATTATTTTATTTGACATAATTGATGTTATAAATACCCAAATAAATGTAATTTTAGACTTTTTATGAATTAAAATAATTTTATATGTTAATATGACATGTTAGTATTGATTTAATTCACTTTGTTCGAAATAATCTTTTAGTTAAGATTTTCACAAAAATCAAATACCAAATAGTATCAAAATTGACATAAGATAGTTTTTTTAAAAAATTATTATATTATTAATTGTTATTTTATTCCTAAAAATCTATGGTTCGGAAAAATGAATTATATAAGGTTATATATATTAATAAAAAACAACTTGGGGTTCGTTTGTCTTGTTAGTGTAAGAAAACAAGAAGACACATAAAAGTAAAATTTTATAACTTAAAGTTAAATCTAAATGATAAGGTTAAAATAGGAACCTAAACTTGACTAAATTCTATTGGAGGAGAAGACTTAGATCCATACAAACCTTTGCTTCAAAATAAATCAATTTGTAGCAATTTAAAACAGAAAATTTCTTTATAATAAAATAATATTTTTAGTTTTCCAAAGGTGCCCCTCTCCTCCCTTATAAAAGGGCACATCCTCCCTCTCTTCCTCACACCACTTTGAGCCTTCATCCTCGGCCAACCCCTACCAAATTCTCTCCTAAACATCCCTAGAAACATCCTAGAGGTCCGGGTCTTCTTCAAAGACCAATTTTAGTGCCCTATGAGGAGGTCTCAAAGAGGCGCTTCAAAGAAGAGGTAATGTCTGTTACCGATTCTTTCACCTTTATTTCTTCTTCCACTTATTATTCTTAGGTTGTTTCATTATGAAGTAATAACATCAGTATCACTCATATAAGGATATGTTATTATAAGTATGAAACAACCCTATTTCACCATCTCTCCATCCTACGGAAAACGAAATCACCGGGCGTGCGTACGTACGGAATACCGTCTCCAGGACGTGGTGTAATCTATTTTCCAGCACCACCTTACATGGATGGGTATAATGGTGTAACTAATAACTATATATTATTATTGTTAAGTGATATATATTCTATTATAGAATACATACACTCCAATTAAATTCCATGATCATGGGAACGATATCATCTCTCGTGCGTACGTACGGAATACCGTCTCCACGATGCGATTAGATTCATTCTCAATGATTAACCATTCATAAATGATTATAAAGAATATATAATAAGTAATCATGAAATATATGACATGATAATGATAATTAATTTATGTAAATATATATGTATGTATGTCATCCAATTAATTCCATTCAATTCAATGAGGAAATGAAAACAACGTTCATGCGTACATACGGCCTACCGTCTCCATGAACGGTGTATTTCTTTCAATTTATCGATCTATTATATATATGTATATTCTGAATATATATTATATATAAATCATGTTTTATATTATTTAATTAATTAATCATGATCTATGTAGTCATATGAATAATTATAAGTCAAAACACGGACGACAAATGAAACGATTTTACCCAAAACGCTCTTTAACATTGAATTTACAAAAGAACGGGTAATATAAAGTCACAAGTGAACCATATATGATATCATAACAATGAATAGGATTCTGTAATAATTCAATGACATTATTTAAATCATAATACAGGAGGTTCGGATACGTATGAAGCATATCGGACCTAAGGTAAGGGATAATTTTTCAAATCTCATTTTTATCCGAGATTGCTTATTCGTAAGTATTTAATGGGGATATTTCTATCATCCATGTCCATGTTTTATAAAATTGTTTTCATGTATGTTAAAAGTAATTTTTACCCATTTTTGAATTTTACTACATGGTATGTAAGTAATCTTTCTTTTGTTTACATTACGATGTACTTTTTTGACTTTTCTGGAAAAAGTTCGAGAAGAATGTTTTTTTAACTTATACGGAACAAACATATTTTTATAGTTGTATAAAGCCTTATTTTCATGAAGCCTCCTCCATAAGATTTCATGACCATTTTCAACAAAATCCTTTTCTTTTAAAATTGCACGACATTTTGTGAAGAGAAAATGATTTTGAAGAAAAAATGATATTTTCCTCAAGAATTCATTTCAAGTTTTTTAATCAAACCCATTTTTCATCTAAATATACAGTATTTCATATGTTTATGTTTCAAGTATAATGTCTCTATGATTTTCATGGTTTCAGTTTTCTTATTATGAAATGATATCCATTTATTTTATATGGATTATGTGATGATGGGATGATGTTTATGAAACCCATTTTATTTATTGGGTTTTTATGAATGATATATGTTTATTTTGTGGCACAAGTAAGAATGATTTCATTATGAGATGGGTGGGACCTATATCTCCCTCCAATGCATTGGGTAATGATTTATATCTCATGAGACAAACATGGGTAGAATAGTAAGTTAATCTGGGTCAGTATTACAAGACTCGAACGAGGAGTGAACTCGATTCAGAAAGGGACTTTGTCCACTAAGATGGTCTTGGAAGAAATGCCATGGCTACTATGGAAATCATTACCAGTGCTTAATGGATGCCACACTTACATGTTTTATTCCCATGATATGTTATCATGATTTATGTTACATTATGATCTATGCCTTATGTACTTCCATGTTTTAAGTCGTTGCTCAAGATTTTGATGTTTAAACATTATGTTCATATTTTTAGGTTCAAATTTGTATGGTATGTTTTCTTTTATCCATGCTTACCCATACTGAGCATTTGAGCTCACCCTTTTTTTGTTTTATTTTCCCCCAGGATTAAAAGAAAGATT
This sequence comes from Viscum album, assembly GCA_963277665.1. Lineage (NCBI taxonomy): Eukaryota > Viridiplantae > Streptophyta > Magnoliopsida > Santalales > Viscaceae > Viscum > Viscum album. The sequence continues at coordinate 679,429,493 of OY728150.1, forward strand.
TTAGGTAAGGAAACAAAAAGTGGAAGATCATTATGGGAGATGTTGAAGATCTTTCACTATGGTTAGAAGGTTACGTTCCAAGTTTCCAAAGACACTAAACTATTACGGTCCTTGTGTGTCTGTTTTTGTTATGTATTATGTATTCCGCAAAAGTAATGTAATATCTATGTACGTCAAGCTTCAGGTCTCTACATTAAATAACCATAATTTTATTAAATGGTAAAAAAATAATCTAATTAAATTTTTAAACCTATTAAAAATACAGTCTAATCATATAAATATATAATATTAACAAGAAGTTTTGATTTAAAATGCATTATTTTCACTATTCCTCAAATAGTGAATTTTTCAGAAAAATACCAAAATTTTAACCAAAGTAAATTTTTCTGTCCCAATTCTAAAAATAAGATTATTTTTTAAAACATTGAATATATAATATACAAAAACTATATTTAAAAAGGATTGTCCATCTAAAGGCTGTAAATCGATATTTAAAGGATATTAGAGTATTTTATGCTTAAAATTGCATTCATTCATATTTTAAGCCTGTAATCTCTATTGGATAAAAGTAAAAACATTTAACAAACATATTTATTCATATTTTTGTTAGTTCATTTTATTACCTCCAATACAATGGCTAGGTGTTAACTACAATTTCAAATAATAATATTATTATATTGTTCTTAGGTATAACTCAATGTTCTGTGCATCGTATGATTTTAATTAAACCTATTGTAGAATTTTGAGTATGCTATCGGAACTAGAATCCCCTATAATGTAAAATTATTATTTAATTTATATATATTAATAAATAAATAAAAATTTATATTCTTTATATACCGTGGATGTTACAAATACTTTCCATGAACCTACCATCATTGTACACCATATCCTTAGGGTGTATGAATATTGAAAAATGGTTTGTATTTAAAAGTATTAGATATATAATATTTAATATCTTTTTTATAAATAAAATTTTTAATCCATCATTCTCATTTTTAGAATAGACATTTAATAAAATATATGTTTATATATGACCAATTTTATAAATTAATTGTTAGATGAAAATAAAACATAATTCTTTTGTTAAAAAAATATATTCACTTTTAATATAAACTACGTTATTTTGAATAAAACTAATTTTAAATAAATAATATTTTTGAAAACAATTATTTTAAAATAAATTATATTATATTTATATAATTTCCTATGATATTTTTATAAGTGTAATAAATTTGATTATGTCTTAATCACTATTATTTATATATAATTAAGAATGTTTATATTTAAAAAAATTACCATATTAAGATATTTATTCTAATAAAAAATATTATTTTATTTTAAATTAAAATTAATAATTTTTTTGGGTGATTTTATTAGAGTTTTCTTAAATACATTACTTTTATGTGAGTAGTATAAATAATGATTTGGTTTTTCTCTAAGTTTTATGACATCATATAAATGTCATAATGATTTAACATTTAATTATCAATAATCTATGACCAAAAATATTTTATTTTATTAATTTTATGTATTTTAATATCTTTTAATCAATTTCCAAAACAATAAGTGACTTTTAGAATTCTAAAACAGAAAATTTTAGTCAAAAACATTATTTTGTGAAAAGGATTTTTTATGTGTCCAAATTCATATTAAATAATGTTGATAGGTACTAATAGATTAATATATTAAAAATTTAGACACGATTTTAAAAAATATGAGAAAATACATGGGTATCCCAATGGTTTTTTATTTTCCACAAAATAGGTTTTCAAAACATATATTTGGAAATTATTAAACACTTCCACCACATTTACTATAATTAAGCACCCATTTCTCCTTTACCCTTCACTATCAATATATCATCAACTAATTTATCGTCATTTTTTCTCCCATAGAGACTCTTCAAACTGTTTTCAATCCACTAAGGTTTCATGCATAAGCTTTAAGAGAAACACTTCAAGGTAAGGTAATTTTCATCATCTTTATTCCCATTTAAACATCATTTTATTTGAATCATCTAATGTGTATGATAAATTGTTTTATTATTCTTTTTATCATACCTTAACATATAAATTATTTTTTCTCAGTGGGAAACCTTAATTATATATGATTTAACCATTTCTTAAATCCCAATTAAATACATGTTGTGCTACGGAAAATATTTTTCAAATTTATCTATTTTATATAAAAAATACTAATATTGTGAATACCCAAACCATTTATTTATCCTTGGGTATTAAAATATAAGATAATATAATTTATTAATTCATGGATTTATACATAGTAATCCCACATTCCCTTTCTGTGGATTGAAAATTAGGTTATGGTCATGCCTTTATGTACCTACATACTCAATGTTTTTATATTAATATCTTAATTTAATCTCCTAGGGTTATTTACCCAATGATATATTATGATCGTTGGGGCCCACATTATATTAACACATATGAATGGTGCACCCTAAATGAGATATAATGCATTACATATATAATTTAATATCTAGAGAAGTCTTATTATACAATACCCTATTAAATAAGCTATGTAATTTTCATTTATAACACCTTGTTGATAAACCTTAGTGATCTACTTATGAATGCCTCATTATTAAGTTATAACCACATTTACATGTAATTATAATGTTTAATTTTTTATGATATGATTCATTTTATATTAATAATTCTAAATTCTTGTTCCCCTTGACATGTTTTATACCTTATTATTACATTATAGATGACCCCTTCCTTAATCCCTTACTCGGCTTCATGCTCAGATATTTACTTTAACGTAAAGTCCCAAAACCCCGTAGCCTAGATTTGATGCCTTATATTAATAAATTGGTAAAATTAACATGTTTTTTCATCCCATATAACATAATATTTTAGTATATTTTAAAATCCGGATACAAACATAAGTTTTAAATTATAATTTTAAAGGAAAACATCATAACAACTTCATTGGAATCATCCATTAACTATTTGATTATCCCAATAATCCATTTATAATATACATGTTTTCATACTGGTAAAAAATAAAAAATAAAAAATCGGTGATCTCATATGCTAAGTAATACTAAACAATACAATGTAAGATATCGTAAATATACAAAAACAATAAGTAATGGTGACTAACTAAAAACAAATTCCATTAAAACACAGTCTTGGGCATAATATGGAAGGAATAAAATCATAATATATAATTCCATGTAATTAATCACTAGGGAATGAAACATAACCATGGATATTCTACTAGTTAGATAATCACATGGGCTGTCAGTTATTAATATATTATTGATGGGATAAATAATGTAAAACATTGTAAACAATCTATCAATTCATTATCGAAAAAAATATATTAATGGTAAGAAAACTGAGTCTAGTGTTTTTACATGAGACCTATAGATTCATTAAGGGAAATAGAAATCCCCCCAAACAATTAAAAATATTAACTCATTCCTAAAATTTCAAATAAAAGGATATATTTATATAGTGGAAAAAATTCATCAATGAAATATTTGAAATGTGGTGATTTAGTGATGTGTAACAGAAAAAAATAAAGAGTCTTTAAAACATAAAAATGAAGAATTATTTTATAAAACATGAAATGAATAAATATAGTTTATCATGATAAAATGAGTTATTATAGAAAAATAATGGAGGATTAAAATATATTATGGGGTGCACTTGAGAATGGGTAACAAACAGGGAAGTTCCCTTAAATCAGGCTTTCATATCAGTAATAATTGAGAATAAAATATTATAAAATAACGTGTTTACTATCAAATATGGATAAAATGATCTAAATAAACTCGTTTTAACCATATAAAAAATTTGGATGAAATATATTATAAAAAGAATAATTTTAATTGGATAATTAAAGATAAAGCGTAGACTGAATGAAAATTAGGGGTTTTGGAAGAAACCCTTACTAATTTGAAAATATGTGAACCGTAAGCCCCATAAAATTAACCATGAATATAAATATAAGAATGATATGATACATAAATTAAATGTATAGATACACCACTCAAATAAAATAATGATGAATAATGCATATATCAATTAAATAAATGTGATATGGGAGAACACTTGCCTTATATCCAAAAGCGTTCTGCATTTTCATGTGAAAACATTTCTAATGAAATTAGATTAATTAAAATTTTAACTTATATATATTTAAAAATTTATTTGACTTATTTTAATTTTATTAAGTTCATTTCTGTTCTTTTTTATGAGTTCAATGATTTAATTTTATCATTTGAATGTGTTTATTTACATGGTTTTCATGATTGGTTTACTTGTATACATGTACGAAAAATCATGTGAAATGTGAATAGTTATCTAGAATTCTAATTATATGTCATCAATGAAATTAAATAAAAATTAGTCATCCCATATATCATTTTTTAGATATGAAAATGATATATTAGATAAAATGTTAATGATAACTATTTAGATTATTTTGTTTTTTTTTTCAATCACCCTTAGCTAGTTCTGTTTTGTGTTTTAACATTATGAATACATACTGGTTATAGAAAATTTAAAAAATTTCATTACATATATGAATATATAGTTTAAATATAAAATTGGTTACGTCTATCATATTTATGTGCATGAAAAATTTGGGCCATGTACTTTCCCCACATGGACTTCCGCAGTTCCTCTCTTGGCCCCCACCCTACCTTCTTCTGAAGAAGTGTTTGGGGGGCCCGAACTCTCCTAGAAAAAGGACTGGTCTAGAGGATGGGAAAATGATCTTCTGTCAACATCTAGACCGATCCATGGCTTTTCGATAAGGATGGTATGCTGGCCACATCTCCCGCCCAACCTGGTCTGGAAGACGCCACAGTCAACTGCTTTTATTTAGAAAAGGGTCCAGGATGGTGTGTTGAAAATATCAAGGAATGGTTTAACGAAAGAGACCAAAGAATTATTCTGAGCATCCCTTGGGTCCCTGATGCAGGCCTCGACCATCTTTTTTGGACCAATGATTCTTCAGGTGAGTACATGGTGAGATTCGGGTACAGACTAGCTCTTTGCATTCACTCTCGCGACCGTGATGAGGGACCATGGTAAGTGCTTTGGAAGCTCAATGTCCCCCAAAAAATAATCCAATTTTTGTGGCAGGTGTGCAGGGGAACCCTTCCTACCATGAGCCTCCATGTTTACCGACATATGGATAGCACAAATTCATGCCTGTTCTGCCCAAATATTCCTGAAACTATTTGGCACGCCATTATGCACTGCCCGGGAGCCAATGAAATTTGGAATAAATGGGGCTCGGCTTCGGATGCTTCACCAGACATTTCCTCTGGCCTCCCTGATCTTCTGATCTGCTGGTGTTCCTCTCTTTCATCATCTAATGCAAGCGCTCATTGCACCCTGGCCTGGATCATTTGGGTTCGGAACAACGATTCGATTTTCCACCATGTCCATCAACCCCCTGAGTTCTGGATTGAATGATCCAATTCATGGATTGAGGGATGGAAAGAACGCAATGGAAACCTTTTTCCACGAATTTCCCCCTCCTACCCCGATCATTGGACCCCCCCCAAGGGAGGGAGTCTTAGGCTCAATGTGGATGCTTCTCTCCCCAAGGATGGGCCTGTTGCTCTCGGCCTCCTGGCTCAAAATCATCTGGGGCAGATCATTGCCACAAAATATGAACCACATCGTGCCTTCTGGGAACCTGCAGTTCCTGAAGGCTATGACATTCTTGCAGGGATGATGCTTGCTGTGGAATGTGGATGGGATGATATAAACATCGAGGTGGATTTCATTTCAGTTATCAATTCCATTAACCACAATGACATTGGACTTCATGCCTTTGGCTTCATCGTCATGAGAATCCACTCGCAGCACCAAAGCTTCTCTTACTGCACCTTCTCCATTACCAAAAGGGAATGAAATAATGTGTCCCATCAGCTAGTGGCCTCAGGCCCCTTCGATGTCAACCAGCTATGTCAGGACAACTTCCATTCTTGGATCTTCTTATGTACTACTGCTGATATTCGTCATTATTATTATTTCCCTTTCTTTTAAAAAAACTATAAAATTGGTTATATGACCAACCTTAAACGCTTGATTGGACAAAGAAAACTCGTCGTCCTTGAAAGAGGTTAAAATACCCCTAACGAATGATATTTTCATTTTTAGAATAAAATTGGGATGAGATAAGAGTTGATGGTGGATATAAAATTATCATTATAAAATTAAATAATATATAAAATACTATAGTTATCATTATTGTTTCGATAGAGTATGTAAGGGAAGGATAAGAAAAGAGAAAAAATTAAATTAAATGATAGAAAATGGATCTTTCCTCTTCAATTACACTCCTTCATAACATCCTTAAGGAATATATGAATGGATGTTTTGGTCAAATGGGAATAAAACATGGGGGAGTGTCTTCAGAGAGGTATTGGGAATAAATTGTAAAATCATCATGGATTTTTATAGGTGAGGAGAAGATATGGTGATGAGTGTTATTTATAGTGGAAAATAGGGGTGTTTTTAGATTATTCTATTCTTTGGTTTGTTTTATCAGGGTTGGGACTGATTTTGAAGGAATATGGCTCTATTTTTCATGTTATGGATGATGATGCTAACCAAAATGAAGGAGGATGAAAATGTTCTGGTTTGTTGTTTTGGACATCAACAACATCAATGTCAGTGGTGGTGACAATGAGATGGTAGTGGTGTTGTTGATGTCATTGATGATTATGGTGATAGATGGCGAATATGATGGTTAATGGATAGTGTTTCTTTATGGTTTGGTTATCAATATTATTCTGGGGAATGTATATTACATGATGCAAAGGTTTTTGGTGGCTTTGATGGGCTTTGAAATTCTCTGGCGGTGTGTTGATTGAACAATGACGTCGATAGTAGTGATGGATGATGACGATGATAGGCTAATCAGAATTTTTGCAGTAGGTGACATGACTTAGATAGATGTGGATGAATCTGGTTCATGTTCTTATTGGGAATAGTGAATTTTTTAGAATTTTGAACCTTTGTTTTTGGATCCCGCTCACCCATAATGTGGGTTTCGAAAATAAAGAAATAGATTTTCAGGTCTATTCATTAGTTTATTATTATTTATAAATACTATAAGTATTTTAATTATTTTTACTAAAAACGTAAATAGATATGTATATGTTGATACTTTGGTCTTAAATAATCATTACATCAATCGTGAATCTATAAGTCATGTATTTTTGAAATACCATACATTAAAGTATTTCACAATTCACTGAAAATTCTACTATTTCCGAAATTTTCTTAAAGTTCACCATAACAATTTTTTGACATGTACAATTAAAAAATGGAATCTATTTTATGAAAATAATTTTATAAATATATGAAATATTATTTTTAAATAAAGTCGTCATTTACTAGAAAAATATCAATTTGAATATTATAACTAATTTTATGACACTTTCAATAAATAAGTAAGGTCTCACAAATTATTATTATAATCATAAGATAAAAAATATTAATTCATGAATATATTTAATGAAAATAAAATTTATTTTAAAAGATTATATTAATTATAAAATTTTAATAAACATTTATATTTCACCAAAATTACAACACCTAATTTATCATTTTCACAAATATTATTTACTTAGTCAATGAAATAAATATACTATATATTCATTTATAAGATACCCAATTTTTCATTATACTTTCCTAGGTTATGATACTATTCTATTGATCATATTAAAATTCATAATAGTCACATTACTATACAAACTAACATTTTACTATTCCATCTGTATATGTTCTATAATTTCGTGAAATATCTCATACATCATTCCTTACTCATTTATAATGTTTTCATAGTGTTAAATATGTTATTTTATGTGATTCTTTCAATATAAAATAATTATAAGAAGTGAAATTTTGGTTCAATACATTCTTCCATTCTTTAATAAATTTTTTCATCATAATTTTTCAATTCCACTTCAAAAAAAAATCCAAGTTTGATATTTGAAAATTACATTGTGGGATACAAATATTTGGAAATAGGATTAAGAAAATATCCTCTTTTTAAGAGGGAATGGGAAAATAGGAGTCCACCACAAAGCAAGGATTTTGGGTAGGAAACAATTAGTGGAAATCGATAACATGGATGTGGAAGTGGAATCTAACTATAATATTCTGTTGGATAGTGATATAAAACATATTATTTACAAAGTTAACAATTAGAAAACATTAAAAAATTTATTAGTTAAAGGGTCATTTAAAAAAATTAAATGTATATTATTTTTGACCAAAATAATTTTCCTATAGTTAATGGATTATTTTACTTTTCATTTTGCTTCTTTATAAGATAAACATACATTGTTACATCATATATCATAAACATAATCTCATCCATTATTTATTCATGCATCTATTTTCACATAATCCATCACACCTATAAATGAATGTTAAAAATGAATATTTCAACTCTGATGAACATTTATGAATAACAAGATCCACCAGTCTTTCCTTCATCCATTAAATATTTACTGAATCAAAAATTATCTGAAAAAAGTGTCCAATAAAAAATTATTTAACCTTAAACAATAATATCTGATGTTAAACATGACCCATTCTAACCTTAAGACTAATCCAAAATACTTCTATCCAAATTGACAGTCCAAAATTACTCAAAATATATAAGATATTCTAACCATTTCCATAAATAACATGAATCACCATATGCCACAATAAGATCATTTTTTAATCTAAAATACAATCAACATTCATTCCGAAAAATATTCTCTATCTACTAAAATAAAATTAATCACACAACCACCAAATCATTTTCCATTCCCAAGGTTATATATTTGATAAAACTAATGTCCCAAAAATTGAAATAAACTTTATCCATAATATATAAAAAATTTCATGCTAATCGTAAGTTCATGTAGCCTACTAGTTGGTGTTGCACCCTTACAACCCTTCGGTTGTGGGTTTAATCCCTATGGCCTTTCCAAATGAGACGAATTAACCCCTGACCTCTAGGTTATCATTTTTCTATAACTATATATATAATATCAACAATAGATATCATTGAAATTTTTGGAATAAGGTAATTACTAATTTAACCAACACAACCCTAATACATAAATATTTAATCCATTTATTTCTATATAGGTCCTCCTTGGTCAAGAGTTTAGCCAATTGAAGAGGGAATTGACTTGGGTAATTCTATATTTCCCTAAATTTATGGAAATGATCAAAAAATGGAATAATATGATGTGTTTTATTTACTTCTCTCGTACTCTTATTTTTCACCTAAATTATTTCATTTATGTATTATTTCCCAAAAATAATGAATTTCACCATTCTTTTGTGGAACCTTCCTTGGTGTCTCATTCCACATTATATTCATGATTGAATGATATCCTAGTTTTCTCTATGGTCTCTACCACTGGAGTGTATAGAAAAATTCATCATTCTCTTATTTTCTGATTTAATGAGTTGGATACTATATATGATTTTAATAATATTTTGGTAAAACTGATTATGCATGAACATAATATCTTTCACATCTATTCACACCCTATTTGGTTTATCATCACCACAGCCTTGTACATCATGTTCATTGTTAACAGGACTCATTTATGTTTCATCCATTAACTAAAACCTGGGAGCATATAGTGCGTAACATTAGTGGTTAGACAAAAATCCCACATGATGGTACTTTTTGGATAATTTTGTCATTTGAAATGGTTTTAGGTTTTTGAAAAAGGTCAGTTTTCAAATAACGCATGAATAGATTTCATGGATGTTTGATCACATGGAAAGCCCGAATGTATGATCTAACGAAATGGGTGAACGTATGATATTGCAAAAAGTATGAATGTTTGATCATGTGGAAAAAGTGATTTTCTACTCTCATTGAATGTGATTTATGAACTAATCTTATAGATCATGATTTCTAAATTGATCATGCAGAGTGAAAGTGAAAAATTTATCTCATAAAGCATGAGTGATAAACTTATCTTGAAGAGCATGAGAGTTGAAATGATCTCATAGATATTTAATTATAAACGTTTCTCATAGAGTTTTAATACTAAACTAATATCATGGACCCAAAATTTTGATCCTATCCCAAGCAAGTGTCAATTCCATATCTCATGAAAGAGAGATTTCCCAGATCTTGAGATAGCATTAATGCCTGATCATGCACAAGCGTGAGTTCCTAGATCTCATGCAAGTGTTAGATGAAAATGTATGATTTTATTTGGAATTCATCATAGGATATTTTGACGTGCATGATTATCTTTGGATATTTCAATGAGATCTCCTACAATGCTCTTCTTTATCTTTGGATCCTGTGATGGATCCTAAAAAAGCATTGGAAGACAACCACACTAACCAAAACATGAATAAATTTTCATCAACTGATGTGGGACTCATAGATTGAGAGTTATTTGGTGGTGGAATAGATGATTTTCCAAGATTTTTGGATTTAAGGAGGTAGGTTTTAGGAATTAAAATACTAGTAACCAAACAATAAATGATTAATTTTTTTCATTAAATATTGACATGAATCATCATCTTAGAAGGAGGATTGTACGGAGAGCTCACAAGTGATGTTTTTTGGGAGATCAAATAAAGGAGTAGATGTACATGACATTAAATATGTTTTGGGGATGAAATGAGGATGGTATTTTCCAAAGAATGAAAGAGTAATCATGATAGTGGATGTGTGAAAGTGAAATCACAAAAGGATCTTGTGAAAATTGAGAATGTGGTCTCACACCCAGGACATGTGAAAAGCGTGAACGTAGTCTCACACTAGGGACTCATGAAAAGTGAAAATTTATTCTTTCATGAGGAACTCATGGCTAGTGTGAAAGGAGGATCATGATAGGGACTCATACTAGGGTCTCATTTCAGGGTCTCATCCTAGTATCTCATTAAAGAGGTTATGCTCCGGGATCTCCTGTAAGCAGGTACATGCCAGGAACTCACACAAGGGTTCATGTGCCAAGGCCTAAAATAGGGGTATCACACTAGAATTTTTCTTATGGAGTTACTCAAATACATTTATATATGAATTGAATCATTCTCACATCTGAATTCTAAATGATAATAACAAGATAGAGGATCTACGCAATTCCAAAAACATTCATAATGTGTTTATTCAATAATAAATTCAAATAAGTAAATGGAATAATGGTAATCACTTGAATATGTTGAAAAGGTAAATATAATTTTTGTGTATATTATAAAGTATATTTTGTTCCAATTATCAAGAAAAGGGAAGTGAGGCATTGTTTAATTTTCATAAAAGTGATGGAGTAGCCCAGAAATAACTTCAACAGAGCATGGACATACAACTAAGAATGTATTCATTATTGATTATGAAGGGACCTATATGTTTGTAAGCTTTTTATGGATCCTTTTTGAATAAGTGAGTAATGTAAGAGGAATAAGATGATCCTTTCCACTGGTAGTGATCCTTAAAAAGAGAGTTAGGGAAGGACCCTTGGGAAAGTAGTGTGCTGACCCTAAACATTGTGAAGGTATTGAGACTAGGCACAGTAGTGATCTATCTCGAACCTTGAATTTTGGATGTGGGCATTAGTGGATTTGGTATATGGAATCATTTTTTTGTATGATCCTTGGATGTATCCTAGTGAGGGTGAGCCAAAACAATCATTGGGTGCTTGTTTTTTTATTCCTACTTTATATTCTATGCATCACCATCAGATAGAATTGGAAAGCATAAGAGAAATATAAAAACTAAAGATAAATTATTGTGACCCTTATAAAAAATTGGTCAGGATTCTGTGGGACAAGAATAATTTAGGAAAATAATATACATACCCTAATTCACCCCCCATGTTATTTAGGCCCCTTTTGGTCATAATAGTTGGTATCATATCAAGGTAAATATTTTTTATTAGTTTTCTATGACAATGTTTACCCTATAGGTATAATTGATGTTTTAATTTTCTATTATCATGGTGTGACATGGAAATGGGATGAACTAAAAAGAAGAATTAGAAGTCTGGTGGTATTCTTCAGTGTAGATGTTTCTACATAAAAAGTGTGATTAAGTTTAAATAAACTAACAATGTAGTGAATAAATGTTTAGATCATTTATATAGCGAAAATATATACTCACTCAATGATGTTTAGGGAATATGTCATTAACATGATATTCCTTGTGATATTTAAATTAATGATGATAATGAAATTCGATGAAGGAATAAAGTGGATGTTTTCAAATAAATAAATGAATTGGATAAGAAATTGTAAGAATAAAGTAGATATAAATTTATTTGTATCCAATTGAATGAAAATAAATTAAAAAATATAAAAGGATTATATAGAAGTCTTGTGGAAGTGGATAAATATATAAGATAGATGAATGATTCTAATGTTGAGGAGCTGCAAAATATGTCTACAAAGATGGAAAAACTCAAAGTTAATGACAAGGAAATGAATCTAAAATCGGATAAAATTAAGAATTTCAATTCCAAAAATGATGATCTTGCTACACATATTCCTGAAATAGTTATGGTGACCTAAAGGCTATAACATGAGAATGTGTGAAATAGAGATTTGGTTGCTCAAAAAAATTTAAAATATTTGAGAATAGTGGCATGGTGGATATGCTCAACGTAGAATTAGAAGTTGATATGTGTAGTGGAATGAATTTCAAGAGATAACTTCATGCTACTCATCAATCAAGTGATGATAAGATTAAAAAATTCTGAAAAGATATATAATCAATCATGAAATAAGTGTTGAAATATAATGTCGATGGAATTCCAAAACAGAAAGATTCTTTGCACTTACAATTTGATTATCCATTGGTAAGTGATAATGTAATAAAAATAAACTATGATAATTCATATGAAAACACATGAAATGATTTCCTCAACCCAAAGGACATGTAGTTTTGAAAAATCCCGTATTGGATATGATTAACCCCCCCCCACCAATTCATGTTAATAAGTGATCTGTAATTTTTTTGTAAATATGAAAAATCACGTAGTTATTGGAGATAATACTAAAAATGATTTTACAAGAAGTAGTGATAACATGTATTATTTTTGTGGCATGCATGGCCATATATCTTTTTTTTAGTATTTTGAATTTATTTTAAGATAAGAAGATATAAATATTTTTAATGTTTATAATATGAAGATATTTCTTAAGAAATCTGAATTAGAATCCTCTCATAATAAAATTTCCCTAAAATTTGTATCATTGTATAAGACTTGGACACACCATGGGTATGTTTCAAGAAGCCAGAGGGATAAATTTTAAATGAATAACTCTATATGTATCAAAATCAGAACATATAAATGATAAAATAAGGTATTTAATTACATGGGGGTTGTTTCATATGTTATAATCAAAAGAATTTAGTAATATATTGTATAAGAAAGTAAGAAGGGATATAAAAGGAATTTAAAATGAAATCTCCAACTACAGCGGGCCAAAATGAAAAGGTATATATTGTAATAAACATGTTATATTAGGATATAGGATTAATTCATCAAGGGAAACACAAGTATAAAAATAAAATATGTATCAATAAACACTCGGTTATACTCACAACAGATCTCATGGAATGATTGTGAGAGAACCTAGAATAAAAAGGATGCATCTAATCTAGTTGTGAGTAAGAAGAATGTATGATATTGAAGGACCCACCACCAAAAAGAAATATTGTTTTGATTATAAGAAATCATAAATTTAAAATGAATATATAATGTCTTGTAAAACTCTCATTTAATTACTAATTGAGTGCAGTGAAGTCATGAGAATTAACCCTCCTATAGAGGAAGAATTAAGAACAAATGATCATTGGAGATATTCTTACTCTATGAAAGAATTATGAAGAATGTAAATTTTGTGGTGAATCATAGAATAAAATTTTTACTATGGTATTTAAAACCAACATTTTCAAGAAGACTGATCTATAAAAATATATATATCATAAGAATGCTGAGAATGCTGGTAACGAATGTCTAGTTATATGGATAGTGTAGTTAATGTTGGCTGGGAAATTTGTACAAGAATAAAACGAGTTCCAGGATTTTGAAGAAATTATTAATGGATTAGTCTATCAGGATCAACCAAAATCATCTTTTGAGGATTATATAGTTTCCTCTATCCCTATGTGGATAAATTATATTAATTGATGTATAAGCATTTTAGGTTTTATGAGTAATTCAATCCAAAGGTAAGTGGAATCAATAGATGAAAAGTGGTCATGGGATATGCTCCAGAATGTAAACTGATTGAAATCAATCACCAAATATGATGAAATTAATATTAATGATTTACTTGTAAAGAGTACATGGATCTTTGCTTCTTGATAGTGTGGATGTAATTAAGAATAATGGACTGTGATGGTTATATAATATTTATCTATTTTTTTTTCCAACATTGAGTTATGACTCAGCAGGCTTAGAGGTTTTTATCGATTATATCATGGTGCCACAAGTTAATAAATGTTGTCAGATGATAATATTTTTTATTAGTATAAATAGTGGACATAACAATTGGAATCATTTCACATCATAGATGGGAGTATTGTACCATCAAATAAGATGTAATATCACAATGTTATAAAAAGGATGAATTTTTAAATTTTTTGACATTATGAAGACTAATTAGGGGAGAAGAAAAAAATTTCATTTATGTTAAGATAATATATTTTTTTTCCATAAATATTGCATATATGGATTGATTTTAAGATTATAAGAAGTTATGATAGATTATTATCATTGTCTACAAAAAGTGGTGTAACACTTCTAAAGTATATTTGAACATTTAGAATCTGGTGAAAAATTGGTATAAATTATTTAGATTAGTACAATACCAGAACGTTTCTAGGATATTTTTTGAGGATAAAAAATAATAATGTAATCAGATATTAATTTAAACCTCCTGATTTAACTATTTGATGTCATGATGCCAGAATTGGGAAATCTATCCATTATTTTTTAGAAGAAAGGGAATTATGTTAGGATCATTAGAAGATGACCTATTACACATACACAATCCAGGCCTGAGTGATATCAGAAGCTCCCACCACTATGATGTATTGAAATGTTTTATAAATGGGTACCGATTTACATTAGGTACCATGTTATGATGAATGAAATTAAACAAATTAAAAAAATTAAACTATTTCGTTGACATCAAGAATAGACCCCACGGTCAATGTCCTATTGGGATTTTCAAGATACCCTTTTCCAACATTCTATCCGCATAGTGATTCCCCTATAGAGGATTTTGTATCTTCCCCAGAAGGCACCAACATTCCCCTAGAATCAGTTGGTCTGAGGAACTATCTCCTACCACTGATTCCCCTCAAAAATATGATTAATGGGATTTTGGAGATGCTTATCCAGCATCTACGGAGGGTATCTCCAATACCGTTGATGATCGAATTAATGTGAACCTTGGTAGGAAAGAAGATCATAGAAAACAATTGACCAGTGTAGAAATACCTCTTGATAAATTGTAGCAGTATGTGGCCATCCTGAAGAAACATCACTATTTATTTTTGTAGAGATATAATGATATGACAGTACTAGACCCTTTGGTCACCTTCCATCAATTTGACTACTAAAAATTCATTGTGATTTTAAGAAGCCTCTCAAGAAAATGAACCCTTGTCATTGTGCAATGTATAATGAAAAATTTAGTTACCTTATGAAATTCATCCTCATCAAGGAAGTTTAATACCCCAATTGGTGTTCCTACATCCTTCTATTCAAGAAGAAGAATTCAAAAACCAAAATCTCTATCTACATAAAGGATCACCACCACTGATGTCTTACGGATGGAATTTTATTTAAAATGATGGATTTGTTGACTGATCCTACCATTGGGTTCTAGTAACTCTCTTTCATTCATGTATATTCTGGTTACCATCATATCTATGTGGCCCATGCTGATGGGGAGTCTCTCACCTTAACAGTTCTACAATAAACCTATTAATATTATGCAATTCCTTTTTTTCTGAAGAATTCAGGATCCACATACAAGAGAGATATATATCACGTCTCGAAACCAATACTAATGTCTCTATTGGAATTTTATGTGGATGATCTAGGGGTAAAATACCAACAACTTCATGAACACCTAAGAGAACATAATTATTTTTTTATCATCAACTTCTCCAGATATTTCTATATTAACAACATGTAGTTTTTATTTTCGGTTTTCTCTGGGAAGTTTCTTGGTTTATCCTTTATATATAAAGGCATTGAGATCAACCTAGAGAAGATAAAGGACATCATCCCGATACCTATTTGGAGAATCCTCCAGGAGATCTATGTTTGATAAGGTTACAAAGGCTAAATACACTGATTCATAAATATATTTCGTGAATGTGTAAGGCCATTTCTAGGAACATGTTGGATGGTACCATATTCCAATTGGATGAATAGTATTGGACCACCTTTGAGGAAATCAAGTGTTATCTACTTTGGAATTTGATTTTGATTCCAACCATCGTCAGGAACCCTCTGGACCACTGTGTGACTTCCTTGGAATGATCACTCATCACCCTTGTAACCTGTAAGAAAAATAATGAAAGAGATAACATTTTATACTATCTTAGTCATATTCCCCTCGATATAGAGACCAAATACTCTCCTATCGATAAGATATTCTTGGTACGCGTTTTAATGGTGTAGAAGTTGTGAAATAATCTATAGACTCAAAAGATAGATATAGTGTACCATGTGGACCCACTAAATGATATCCTAAATCACCCAATGGTGAAAGGATTTCTACCATTCTCTATAGTGATCAACCAGTAGTTTGACATCATATTCATTCCCTTGAATATCATCAAGGGTAAAACATTATAAGACCTAATATATTACAATCTTACTTATAAGGAATTACCCCTACTGGTAAACTTATTACATGAGACCATCTATTCAGTGGACCAGGATACGCCGTGTTGGAAGATTCATATCGAATGTGCTTCTTAGAGCCCAATCGGTAGAAGGCCTATCAATCCTTAGCTCAAAAGAGTATGTGTGACGATCATCTTCATCATAACTTCATGGTCAATTCATTGGTACTCATCATTTCTATTAGATGGTTGAACCAACAATGATGAAGGGTGTCAGGCTCAGATTATTGGTCTAGTGCTAGCCCTCGATATTGATGTCCTCTACTTTCATGTGAAGGGAGACTCTGAGTTCTTCATCCAGTAAATTAATGGTTATTAAATTATCCAAAATTAAGAATGAATTCCTTTTTTAGAGTTCACCTAGTAGCTGATATCCATGTTACCTACCAAGCCAAAGGTGAATCATCTTCCTCATTCAAATAATGGTCTACTCGATGCATTTTCTAGTCTAGTAAGATCTTTGCCTATACTAACTAGGATGACCATTTTTATGTGTGGAATTAGAGGTTCATTTCTCTCATCATTTCAAATGATCATCATTTCTATAATATGGCCCATCTAGCTCCTGGTGCTTCCATGTTGGGACCCTCATATCCCCTTGCTATAGATGAATCCTCTGATTTGACAACCCCCTTCATCAAATATTTCCATTACAATTCCCACTTTCCATATGGAGGCAAACATCCATGAATAATTTGGTGCGTAGTGATGTTCACCCTCAATATTTGAAATAATATCGGGAAAACATTGTATAGACATGGGGTTGACAGAATTATCCACCTTTGTATCCATGAAGCTAACATTTACAAGGTTATAATTGTTTGTTTGTTAGATAGCGTGGTTCCTCTTAGTAATGGTTTACGGTTTCCCACTAATTCATAATATGGGATATATGTATCCCACCATGGTCCATGACGACATAGAGTTTTCCTAGAGGTGTTACCCATGTCAGATTCATTCATTCATTGTACATTAACCACCCAAGCCACTTACTAGTAAAATTATTCTTATCCCTTTTCCATCTGGGGACCTTATGTTGTGGGACTATACCAACTGGAAAAAACACGCCAATGCATGTTCATTCTGACCATGATACATTTCTTCTACAAGGGGGGGGGGGTGTACTTCCCCTCAAGGAAGTCAAAGCCTTATTTGTTGTTGAATTTTTGAGATCCCACATGATCCAGTAATTTATAGAACCTCACACCATTCTAATGGGCAATGGAACCAACGTCATTAATGATAAGATGAAAAATATGTACTCTAGTTACGATATCCAGTCCAACTATATTTCTCACTAACATGTGTAGGTGAATGGATCGATCAGGGAATTGAACATGATTATCTATAAAATTATACCGAATATGGTGGGATAAAATAACAATGAGATGGTTAGAAAAGATCTCCACTGTCCTCTAGCATTATAGAAAAATGACTCATAATTCCACCCAAGTAACCACATTTCCCCTAGTGTGTAGAAAAAAAAGAATTCATGCCCCTTGAGACTCATCTTCTATCACTCTAAACAACTTTTTATGAAATGTAGAAACTATAATGAATAGAATATGTTCATCATGGTGAGGTTTAATCCCTTGAAGAGAACATGTTCTAGGCCTTGCATTATCTGGAGAGGCACATGAACAATATAACAAGGCTGTACAAAAAAATACCCTTTTCTCCTTCCTCAAAGGTGACAATGTACCAGCTCTCAAAAGACAAATGATACCTAGAAAGGATCTTCAAAAGATGGATCTCAAGTAGGTGTTCCTTAAATCAGTCATAAGGTATATTCTAATGGCTTCTACTCTTTGATCACCTTAGATAGAGAGCAAATTACACCTCCAAAAAATGAAAATTTTCTCAACAAATACTTCGTGTGGGAATCTATCAACATATTGGACATATGATGATAAAATTCTTATCACATGAATCATAGATTCATGATGTTAAAATGAGTCCCCATCATACTCCTTGCAACATAGTGATCAATTGTATTTCTCTAATGTCCAAGTCATATAACGATAAACAGCAAAACGCTTGAGTCCTAGTTACATTATGTTTAACTTCATGCCAATAATCTTCCTATACACATCAAAGTAAGTTGTGTAGGAACCCACATCCAAGTAGTATGATGAAAAACTAAATCATACCATTTCCCTAGTTTCATTAAGCTAAACTATACACCCATAATATTCCTCATCATATGAGGATAAACCGTATGTACACATCCCAGAACATGTAATAAAACTGTGTTCTTAGTCCATGAGACATGACATTAAATTTTTTACAAAGGTATAAATACCATCAACCCAATATATTAGTTTAATACCAAGAATCGAGACTTTAATCTAAATAATGGTTTTCTCCAGAAAGCATTATTTGTTGTAGGGAATCCTCAACCCTCTTTCAAATTAGGGTTTTCAGAACACCACACTACCCATACCAAATTGAGACATCCCCCAGTATGGTCTGAACTCTATGAACCTATATACGGTGTTGACATATTCAATGAATGACTTTAAACTGACCCTACCATAAAAATTTAGGATGCCACAAAATAAAAACGAGACACCTAAGTTCCCTCACCAATGAAAATTTCCCTCAATAGTATTAGTCTCTCGCCACACTATTGTCAAGAACATTTTGTTTCTTGATTCACAAAATTATGAGACACATAGTAATTCCAAGAAATTTGTTCTACAATCTTAGCGAAAGATTCATCCACCTTTCTACCCCAGGGACTCATTCATAGTCCATGCATTACGACATCAAACAATACATAGTCAATTTCAAATAATGTATGTGGTACATGAGAATTTTAGGCTCATTCACATTGGGTTATGTGTCTCCCATTCGACAAATGTCTCCTAGAAATTGACCGCTCCCAATCCATTGTTCTCAAAATTAAGCTGGACACCCCTTTGGTCCAGAAAATATGAATGTAAACTATAGACAACTGGTTTTAGGATCATGTCCACTGGTGTGGATCCTCACTGGATCATTCATGTCAGGTCTTAACTCATTATGCAAAAACATCCTTGATTTCACCATTTGTCTATGTCTCATACAATATGACCAAAAAGTACATGTGTCCACTTATAGAACTACATCTTTCTTGATTCCCATCAATATAGGATATGTAGTTATACTCGTACATTTTTTCATCAAATCCAGCCGCATGTTCATCAACATTTCACCCACATTTCCTCAGTTACGTTCCATGAATTATAAATATAAATTATATGAGAGTCATTTTTAGAAATTTTAAGGTGTATTTGGGCATCCTAGTCTATCATTCGTGGTTGATTATTCTCTCCCTCAAACAAAACATATGCATTTGAGAAGAACCTTTTTTCAGTATGAATTCCATAACCATAAACTCTAAGCCTTAGTACAGGAATCATGGAACTAAACTATGTGTAGGCCTTTATGGGAAAGTGTAGATTGAAATTTTTCCCCCCTTGGGACTCATTCTCATCAAGGTTTTTACTCCACCATTCCACTTTACCTTTTTCAAGAATCCCCCATCCCCGTTGTCTAAACTGTTTGAATAAACTAAAAACGCATGGTCCATGTAACATGACCTTAAACTGTTCATACTAAGTCCATGCATTCTGACATTAAACTATATGCGGGACTCTCCTCATGACTGTGCGGTGCAATGTATGACTTATTGGTCCTAATTTACCTCATTTAATCATTCTTCCATGATTCACATATCTATTAGAGACAACCACATATGGTCTGAAAATTATGTCACCAAACAAATAGTCAACCTGTGGTCCAGGCAACACAGTCTAAAACTGTTCTTAGTAGGTCTAAGTAGTATTATCGTATACTATATAGAGCCCCTATATTATGAGCTATATATCATTAAACTACATGTCCTACCATCCTCAATTCAGGACATTAAACTATGATTTCACCATGTACAAAGTAAGTATGCCTCTTAATAAGAGATTATTTCTACCAATTCCTCCAAACAAGGGATGCCTCATGATATTCATGGGATGTATCAGTTCTTTTTTTATAGAGGATCACCCCCACGAGTGTTTTTCTTCCACCATGTCATTCTCTAGAGCTATGTTTGGTTTTATTCCCATGTTCTTGGGATAAGTAGTGATTCCCAACAACCTCATCTCCAACTCCATTGGTGAATTTATTAACCCTTATTCCCATTTTCCCCCATTATGGACTATGCATTATAAAAATAAATTATATGTAGATATCCATAGGGTCTGTTTATGGTACATGAGTCTCTTTGGCCCAATTAATATCGGGTTTCACCTCTTTCATTCCGTGTATGTACCCTTGGAGTGAAAATTTCACTTAATAGTCTGTGAATCCTGACAATAAACTATTAGACATGGTCGAGGACACGTGAACTTAAATTATGTGTGACATCCTAGTCAAATGAAGTTAAGATATAGAATGAATCCAGATGACATGAACTTAAATTTTACCATGCCCTTATGTCACAATATGATATTAAATTTCATATCTATAGTCTACATTGCATGACGTAAAACTACAAGGCATAATAGGCCATCTTTTGATAAGACCTCTACTTCCATGCTATTTTTCGACTAAAACATTGACATTTACAACTAACTCTCAATATCTAAGATTATTCTGCCCTAGAAAATAATTTTGATATTTTTTCAGACTAATATGCATATAGAGATGTGATCTAATCCATGGTGGTGTCATTACAATACTGTTTGAATCTATTTTAATATTTCATCACTCCATTCCCACTCCTGATGTGCCCCTTATTTGGATCCTCAACCTCTTACAAATCTAAATGAATTCCCAAAGGTATTGGTATAATTCCATTTTGGATGACCAGCTATTATGGTCCAATGTACTACAACAATTTGGATTCCATTTAGAGATAGGTTCCATGTTTCGAACATGGTCATCAGTCAAACCTTATTTGTATATCCCCACTCTATGATAATAGAACAGGTGAATTGATTCAAACACGGTCATTTGATTTCTTATATCTTCATTCTAGTCTCATTGTGATCCATATTTAGGACATTTTGATTCACACTATCCTATCCCAATTTTTTGGTCAAATTAAATGCTCATGTCATTATCTCGTTCATGAAATAGCATGAGTTGGAATGGAAGGCCATCCATTTTGAGGACCCAATTTTATATCCACAACCTCTTTCATCCTAAAACATCTCATTTTTCAATAAATAATAGAAAATGATAAGTTCTTGATGATTTTTTCAAATTATTATATGAAAATCAATCAAATGTTCATCCCTTGTTTCTAAAACCGGTCATGAATCAAGTGATCTTAGGTACATATCAACAGTTGTCTAAAAAAATATGATAAATGTGAAATAAATATATAAGAAAAATATATCTATAAATTCTCACTAAAATGATTAAACAAGAAAACGAGAAATATATGGTGTTGTTGAGGGTTATCCATATGTTGGATCCTCTCACAAGTGTTCAAAAAATGGCCTTTATGGATCTTTTCTAGTAATTGGGTATTTCAGCCCCACAAACCATTAGTATTTGGCCTCCGAGATCTCTTTCCACCTCCTAAGATGATTTTTGTTTTCATATGACACTTGAACAATATCATCATCCCTTTCTATGATCATCCCTTCTCAAATTTTAGATTTGAAATATAATTTTTCTTTTTCTTTTTTTTTAACACTTGACATCCTCTACAAGCTACCTTAGTATGAATATGGTCTCTCATTGAGTGTTGTGGAATGAAATGTGATCATTTTTTTGATCTTATATATGTTAAATCTATTGATTGAATTATTGATATCCCAATTCTTAGTACTGATTTCCACCATAGAATACCCTTAAATACCAGTTCTTATTTCAATGACCAAAATCATCTCTTCTTGCATCTTCTAGGTATAATCATCATGGAATAGAAAAACACATTGACAAAAATTAGCTGTGAAAATTTGATTATAGTCAGATGACATGTTAGATGATCTTACATTGATTTGGAGTAATTTTGATGTTGATTCATAATAGTCACATGAAAGAGTTTTCATGGAACATCAGATTGATTATCATTATAAGGAAGGTTTTGTAGTCTAGGGAAGACCCTTTCTTGTCTATAAAGGATAATTGGTTGGTTTAGGGTGTGTGTTTTTATTAAATATTACTAAAAAGGGGTGCTATTGAAAAAAGTTTTAAAAATAAAATGAATTAATTAAGTGTTTAATAGTTGACAAGGAAAGGTGGTGCTTTATATGAGAGAAAAGGGTTCATTTTGAGTTCACTATACACATTCAAGTTCAACATTCATGGAGATTAATTTAGGTTTCGTGTAATTCGTTGGATGAAATTAATTGAAATCCTGATTAATTCATTAGACTTTATTTCATTACTTAATGTACCAAACCATGACATAACAATCATATTTTCAAGGTCCAAAACTTATGCATGAAATAAGATCATTAAAAGAAGATTTAAATCTCAAGAAGTTGGGTATGAAAAGGATTTTGGTGAGGTACAATCACAAAAATAGAAGTCTCACTCAAAACACCACACCGGTCGGTTTGAAAGTAAGAGTATCTCAATCACATGCAAAAAAACATGAGTTCAAATATGGAATTATATAAGATAAAAGGAATGAAATGTTTTCACACCCAAATCACTCCAAAACAGTAGCTAAAATAAGAATCAGAACTCCTTTGACATGTGCATAACTCCCACACAAAGAATGCCCACCATTTTGGTCGACATCGGTAGGAGGAGGAAGATCGGGTGGAACTACTTATTCAATAATTATCAACCTTGGAGTATAGGGGTTTCTAGATCTTTTCATATTATTAGAGTACTACTCTATAACTCCAAATTTTCATCACTTCACTCCTTGGTCGAACTTACAAATGAGGTTTCCATGGTTCCTTTTTATATCCAAAATATGACATGGTTTTGGGCACCCTATTTTTTAGATACCACTTATATCTCAGTTTTGGAAAATTATAAAGCCATATCACGACTTGAAAAGACGAGAAGAGATATTGGTGCCTCTTGAATACCTCTTTTTCAAATTAGGTGGCCATTAGACAAATTTATTGGGAGATATGGTCCGCAGACCAAAAAAAAACCCTTGAATGTGGTCATATTCTGTCCCCTAGACAGAATGGTTCCGATGGGAAACCAGATGGCCAAATTATGCTTTGTTGAAATAATAAGAGTTGTTTCCCATTCTGTTTTGGATATTTCCATAATGTTTTAGCACCTTTGGATTCATTTAATTCTTGTACTATTCAAGATAGTGTACATATGTCCATGGTATGCCATACAGTTTAGCCCATTTTTCTTTTGGATGATCTCCGGGCCTCCAAATCACCTCCACAATCAATGAAAATATCAAAAGAAATTATAATTTTCCTTTTTTATAGTGATAAAAATTAATTAATTGAATAATATATGATGTGAAATTTATTATTATATTCAGAATATTCATTTAAAAACATGTATAAAATAGCTTTATAAGGGTGGAATTGAATAATGGATCACTATATGATAACACTCCCACACCTAGACATTTTCACTCATAGTAAAAGTCACATATCCAAATAAATGATCCATGTATATAATCCCAATATCATGAAAATTTAACATTTGAGGAAATTTTAATTCATTAAAGTAATTTGATCAATGCACAAACCACACCATGGAGTTCTTCCTAGTGAATATTGAAATAGAACTCTCATAATTCATACCACAATGAAATTCATATAGATTTATGATACCAAATTGTGAAACTAATTCAATATTAAAATGTTCCACTAACTCCCCATTTGTGTGTATTAGTACCATTCCATGCTATTCTTTCTACTTTCTATCAAATAAATATAGGTTATTTTATCATTATTCATCTTTAAATGGTTTTTTTACACCAAAAATGCCCTACATCTTTTGCAATCATATTTAAAAAACCTCTCACATAAGAATTCACAGAATTCATACCATAAGATCCTGACATATATATCCCCATATGTTGCACATTTAATCCCTCCCCACATTTTTTTGATGTTTCATTTGGAACAAATCCCACAATCATTTTTGAACCGTTGATTGATATCCTTAAAACACTAATTGCATTATATTTAAAAAGATCAAAGGATGAGGAGGAAGTGTTTTTACCTACCCAATACACAAACAATTTTTTGAGGGTGTACAACTGTCATACATTCAGTACATACAAATAAGTCAATCTGTTACTGTAATGAAACATATCAGTTAATCAACGAACGTATAGAAATATCATTTAAAGCGGAGAAATATTTACCTAACATATATTTACCTTATATTAAGTAATAAATATTTACACTTTGTGGTTTGGTGCAAAAAAATGAGTAGAGATATTAGTTACATTGTTTCCCAAAAACTACTCACACAAGGGGAATCAATCATCTCAAATTATTCATTGTGATAAAACTATTTATATCATTGATACAAAACCAATTCACTAAAAATCACTCCCTGATGTTAAATTAATACAAAAATTTAATACAAAATATGGAGAGGTTTTTTTACCAAATGTTAAATCAACATGGAATCAAAATATTCAACATGCATTTTTAGTAAGCTCCATGACATGGTGACCAAATAGAGGGGTAATAAAAATACTATAACGAAAGCAAATAAGAGAAGAAAAACGAAAGACTATGAAAATTATAATGAACTCCAAAATATGGGGAAAAGTGAAAATACCATAAAGAAGGTGAAAATTAGAAGAAAGAAAAATGATGATGACAATTCTAAACTAACCCAGCAATATACCCATCCCACCCCACACCTAAAATGTGTAGTGTCCTTACTATAATAACTGAGAATGTGAGAAGGAAAGATAAAACATGTTGTGTTTCACTAGTATGTTACTTCTTGAACATGGAGTTCCTCTATCAAGAACTCCAGAAGGGATTCGTTGAAGTGCTTCAGCCATAGCCCATTGACAGTGAAGGTTTTATTGGTTTCACCATTTTGAACCTGAACAACACCAGATGTAGATACATTAATAAAAGAGTATAGGCCAAACTAGTGGGAGTAAAGATTACCTAGATGAAAATTTAGCCATGCATTATAAAGGAGGTAATTCTTCCCAATGTGGAAATGATGATGAATTATCAAACGGTTGTGGGCAGCATTGTGTTGATCTTTATAAATCACAGAGTTTTCATATGAATCTATTCTCATTTCCTCCATCTCTGGAATCTGTAACTACCATTGAGAACCTGTACTAGAAAGATTAGAATTGAATTGTTTGATGTCCTAGTAGGCTTAGTTCTCAATATCAACATGCATGTGAAAACTCTTTCCAAACAAAAGACGATAGGGTGACATCTCAATGGGAGTTTTTAAAGAATTATTGTAGGCCCATAATGAATCATTAAGAAAAAACAACAATATTTTCTATTAGGTTGAACTATTTTTTTAGAATTTGTTTTACCTCCCTATTTGACACCTCGTCTTGACAATTCCTCTATAGGTGATATTCATTAGAAACTCTATGACTGTCCCCATTCTGATGCAAATGTGACTACATTGTTCGATTGTAGAACTGCAAACCTTTGTCAATAAAGACGAACCAAGGTAATTCAAAACTATAAATGATCTGAGTTCTCAAAAATTCAACAACTGTTTTTGAATCATCATTCCTTGTGTCTCAGGCCTCTACCCATTTTGACACATAATCTAGCGCTAGAAGAATTTACATGTTTCTAAAAGAATTGTGAAACACACCCATAATGTCAATGCCCCAAAAAACAAAAATGTCATGAAAGAGAAATATTTGTTGTGGAATTTCATTTATTTCATAAACAATCTCCATTCATTGACAATGAGGAAAATATTTGAAAATATCATGGGCCTCCCTAAAATGTGTTAGCCAGAAGAGACCCGAATCAATAACCATAAAAGCAGTCCATTAAGGACCAAATAGGCACCCAAAAGCAGGAGTGTGATAAAATCTAAGGACAGACTAAAACTCTCTATCGGGAACACAATGCCTAAGTAATTGATCACTAAATGTGCGGCAGAGGTAGGAGTCATAAAAAATGTACCAACGAGACTCGTGTTTAAGATGAATAGCATGGTATTTATTGAAATCAATAAGAATGAAAGATGCTACCAAATAATTTAAAATTTTTGCATACCCTGGAAAAGCATCTTACACTCAGTATAATTGCTCATCGAAAAACATTTCATTTATAGAAATACAAGGGGATGTGTCAATGTCGGAGGATGTGGGGATTATACTAATATGGGCAACCACCACATTCTATGATCCTTTTTTATCTCTAATTTCTAAATTAAATGTTTTAAGGAGGAGCATCTAGTGAATGATACATCGCTTGGAATCTAGTTTCTTAAAGAGATACCATAAGGTTGTATGGTCTTAGAACACAATGAATTTGGACCCCAAAAGGTATGTCCTGAATTTTTCCAAGGCAAACAAAATGGGAAGGAATTATTTTTCAGTTGTGGTGTAGTTTTCCTGGGAAGGGTCCAAAGTAGGTGAGGCATAGGTAATGACATGTGGATCTCGATCAACCCTTTATGACAAGACTGCGCCAACTACATAGTTAGAGGAAACACACATGATATTAAATGGTAAATCCCACTGGGGTTGTTGGATTACTGGGGTGATGTGATAATCCATTTTAACTCATTAAAATCATCCACAATTTATTTATTGAAAAATAATTCTTTTTATTTTTAGAATAATTGAATTATGTGGAGTGAAATTTTACTAAAGTCATGAATGAAATGATTGAAAAATCTAGAAAGTCCTAGGAAGGACTATACATCCCATAAATTTTGGGGAATGGTAAAGAACAAATGATATCCAATTTTTATTTTTCAAATTGGATACCATCCCCAAAAATTTCATTCCCCAAAATGATACCTTTTAATACAAAGAAATGGCATTTCTAATAATTTAATACAAGATTATTTTTAGTACATTGACGTAGGAATAAACCAAGAATACATAAACATTCATCAAAATAGGATCCAAAATCAATGAAATCATCCATGAAAACATCCATGAAATTATCTAGGTAATCCAAATAAAATTCTAACCATGCATCTCTGGAAAGTACATAGAGCATTGCACAGACCAAATGGAATCCTCCTATATGAAAATGTTCCAAAGAAAAAAGTGAAAGTTTTCTTCTCCTGCTACAAAGGGGAAATATGGATCTAAATGTATCCAAAATACCCATAAAGGAAATAGTAGTGGCACTTACCCACTTGCCTCTCTAGAATTTGGTCAATGAATGGAAATGTTAAATGGTACTTCCTATTGTGTTGGTTTTAGTTGGTGTTAGTCTATGTACACATGTCAACTATTCTACACCCGGGTTGGAACCAATTCATTATTTTCATGTTTTGATTACTGTAAGGCAAGTTGTTTTTTGAACATGAATGGGACTAACCCATTGGCTGTCATATATGGGGTAAATGATTCCAGTAGGAAAAAATTTTGATACCAACTTTTTCACAAATTCTATGAGGTTTGGGTTCAGTCGACATTGTGGATTCTTAACTAGTTTATCCTTATCATTTAATAAGATATGATGTGTAAAATTGATTGGATAATATTAGTAATGTTATAAATTGGGCATCCCAAATCTTGTTTATACTCACCCAAATGTTCATCCATTCATAATTCAAGCTCGTGAGGGAGTGAACTACCAATGATGACGGGAAACTTATTTCCATTCCCAAGATATGAATATTTTAAATCTTGAGGAAGTTGTTTTAGTTCTAATTTAGGTTGATTTTGGATTGATGGGAGTGTGTTTGAAAGAGATGGGTCACTATTATTATCTAACTCATCAATGGAATCATCCCTGGAAGAGGAATGAGCTTTAACAAGCTTAGTAGTATCATCGATTCTTATTAGATCATCAGTGTTCAAGAAATTAGTAATAAATGACCATGCATGAAACATTTCTAAACCACTAGAATAATAAATATATTAATCATTTCCTAGTATTTATATTAATGAATAAATCTTAGAAACACGATCAGTGGAATGAGATGATTTTGTTTCAAGAAAAGTGAGTATATATATAGATTTAATATAGATAGAGGAATGTTCTTCTGTGGAGTGTTTCATGGAATCAAGGATATTGAAGTGGATAATGTCAACACCAAGCTCCATAGAAAATGTACCATTTTGGACATTATTTATGTTTTTGGTGGTTTTCAAGAAGGTTCTCTCCAATATAATCAGGTCATGTCCATTCATCATATCATCCTCCATTTTAAGCACATAAAATTCTTTAAGAGATATTAAATATAGGAACCTCACAAGAACATCCTTTTACACAACATAGGGCTGTGCGGTACTCCGATTAGCTAGGTGAACAAAAATTCCAGTGGCCATTAGTTCCTCGACCTGCAATGTAGAGTAAATGGAGTGTGAAATTAAATTTATATAAGCACCAAAATCAAACATAGCATTAGTAATACAATACTTCCCTATGGTGCACGGAATTGAGAATGTTATAGGATCATTGAAACTGTGGGAAAGTGATGGAATTATTAATGGTGCAACATTCCACCCCAATCTCACATTCTAATCACCTAAAAGTCACCTTCGCTATGTACACATCTCCTTTAGAAACATGGTATATCGTGGAATTTTCTTCACATCATCAATCAATGGGATGTTAACATACGATTTTTTGAATGTTTCAAATATTTCATTATTATGTTCAGTTTCCTTTTGTTTTCTATGTTGGGTGAACATTAGGGGAAATTTAAGAGGAGTGGTTAGGATAGGTGACTCATCAATAGACACAAACTTTCCATTAGAAGGGAGTTTCTCAGGGCTATGATTTTCTACATTGGAACATTTTTAATGGTTTGGATGGAGGTTTCCTCAATAGGGGATGACTTTAATAGGGAATTCATATATTTTCTACTCCTAATGATGATGGAACTAACATTTCCTTTATGTCTTGGGTTGACTAATGGTTGAGGTGATAGTTTACCTGACCCGTGACTTTATATTTCACCCACTGAGTTATCTAGTTGGCTTAATTGGGTTTTTAGGTCTTCAATGGCTGCATGAGTGGTTTGATGTAATTGGAGATTGTTGGAATCCATTTTTTCACCATATCATCTAGGTTTGTATTAGGTTTTTGAGGGAGTGGTCGGAAAGGCCATTGTGTGGTTGAGGTTTTCTGGGTGATGGTGGCGGATGGGTACTCTAACCCTGTTGGTTCCATAGATGATGGAGCTAGATTGAATAACCCCCTTTCCAATAATATTGGTTTTTTCCATCTAGTGTTGGATAGATAATGTGGTTCTTTCCTAAAGGGATGGTTATAAGGGTGTCCTGGGAATGTTTCCTCCCAAATCTCAAATGTATCCCTCAATTGGGGGAATTGGTCAGAATGATGGGTGTTAGAAGAGAAAATATCACAATGGATGTGAGGAGGAGATTTATACATTCCTTGGGAGAGAGCGACTTGTCATAAAAGGGTACTTACCACTTCAAACATTATGTCCACATTCTTATCAAATTCAGTACTTTTAACCTCATAGACACCTCAAATGGGTATGATAGAACTTATACCAAATTCTTGAGTGTTTTTTTCCATGTCCTCAATAATGGTACATTCAATAATTGGGGTCTTATATTCTAGAAAACCATCTGCAACATCATCAATCTTGTTTTGATAAATTGTAATTAAAACCTCATAAAAATATTCTATTAAAATTTAATCTCTTATTTGGTGGTGTGGAAAACTTGAACATAAACATTTAAATCATTACGAATATTCATGAAGTGTTTCCCCTTGAGATTGTCTTATACCAAATATTTCTTTCATTATTATTTTTGTTTAGGATTATTTAAAATATTTTTCAATAAAAATTATTTTCATGTCCACCCAACCTCTTATTGGGGAATTAACATAATAAAGACAATATATTGTAGTATCTTCTAATGAAATGGGAAATGATATATGATTTAATTGTTCTTCATACACATCATAAGGTTTTAATGTTGAATAAAAAGTGTGAAATTATTTTAAATACTTATGTGGATCCCCTCTAGGAAGTCCAAGGAATCTTGATAATAGATGAATTAAACAAGATTTAAGTTCAAAATTGGGTGCCTCGACTTGTAATTGAATGTGCATGGCTTGTATATCGACATCTTGTGAGGTTAGTTCATTTATTGATTTATTGTTTTCAGCCATGTTATACATGTTTATTTCAGTTTTATGTTGGTTCTTTTATAAGAAGATGAAGGATCGAGAGGAGTGTTGTTGTCTTGTGTGTCCTTCGTCAAAGGGTTCTCTTGTGCATCTTGGGGTCACTATTGTAAGATCCTATCTGGTTCGGATTCAAAAGGAGGTAGATATACCAAAATAGAATGCATCATGCACTAAACCTACAAAAAATAAATAGATCAGAATACAAACGGATTGAAAAAGTAAATAAATATTCAAAAAAATTACAAATATCTTATAAAAAACACACACTAAAAATTGATGCACTCCCCGACAACAATGGAGAAATTTGAACGGATTTTCATGGAACATCAATTTGATTATCATTTTAAGGATGATTTTTGTTGTCTAGAGAAGACCCTATGTCATATCTCAAAGAGAATTTGTGGGTTTAGAGTGTTCATTTTAAATAATGATTACTAAAATTGTGGTGGTGTTGAATACATTTAAAAAATGACATAATAAAGAGTTTAATAGTAGAAAAGGAAAGGTGGAATTTTATATGAGAGAAAAGGGTTTAATGTGAGTTTTCTATAGACTTTCATGTTTACCATTCTTGGATATTATTTTAGGTTTGGAGTAATTATTTGGTTGATATTAATTGGAATCCAGATTAATTCCTACTCCATTATTTCATTACATAAAGAACCAAACCAAGACATAACATTTGTATTGTCAAGGTCCAAAAATTATGAAAGGAATAATATCTTCAAAATAATTTATAAATATCATGAATTTGGGTATAAAAATTATTCTTGTGTTGTCCAATCAGAATAACCCAAGTCACAATCAAAAACCTCACACTGATCAGTTAGAAATTAAGAGTCTCTCAATCACATTCGTGAAAACAAGAATTCAAATATGGAATTATATAATATAACTAGATGAAAATGTTTTCACAACAAAATTAATCCAAAACAGTAGATAAAATAATAATTGGAAACCTATTGACATGTGTGTTGCTCCCCCACAACGAACGCCCATAGTTTAGCTCGACACTGGGAGGAGGAGGAAACTCTTGTGGAACTACATCTTCATTTATGATACCTCTATGAGGATAGGGGAATACAGATCTTCTAGGATGATGAGAGGACTCCTATGGAACTCCATATTGGCATCACATCACTCCTTGGACGAACTTCCTAATGTGGGGCCCTTGTTGCATTTTTATAGAAAAAATAGGACATGGTTTTGGGAACCCTATTTTTCAGATACCAATTTGGTCTCAGTTTTAGAATAGTAGAAAGATATAAAACGAATTGACCAAAATAAAAGAGTTATTTTACGCCATATTTACTATATCCCAATCGAATTCGGAGGCCATTAGACCACTCGATTTGGAGATGTGGTCAATAGATTGAAACAAACCTTTGAATTCGAGCAGATTCTATCCCTTGGACTGAATGGTTCAGATGGGCCACTGGATTGGAAAATATGGCTTTGGTGCATTACTACCAGTTTTATCCAATACATTTTTGGAGTGGACCACAATTTTTTATCCCATTTTATATCATGTAATTCTTGTACTATTGAAAATAGTGGAAATTTTTACATTGGATACCAGGCAGTTTGGTCCATTTTTCTTCTAGATGATCTCCAGTCATCCCAATCCACTCCACCTTCAACGAAAATATCAAAAAATATATATCTAACCTTTATAATAATAATAAACTTTAATTTATTTAATAAACATGATTTTGAAATTATTATTATTTTTGGAATATTCATTAACAAACAAATTTAAAACAGTGGTGTAAGTGTGGAATTGAATAGAGAATCACTATGCGATCAGCACACCACCTCTGTAGTAGTGGATTCCTCCATTGATATTAAAGGGTTTTTTTCCCAATAGAAAATGGGGAGGCCTTGATATTATGATTTTGTCACCTAGACCTCCTAGTATGGCCCACCCCCATCCACGATCATGGATGCATGGCCCGAAATGTACTCCTCCACATCCTTTTGTGCACATTTACCCCTTCACTATAGTCCCCTTTATCATTATCATGATGGTCCTATTTTGGTATCTTTTAGTTACTGTTTCTAGATAATGGAATTAAATTATCAATTGATGTGAGTAAGTTATGTCTTACCTTAATAAACTCGTCCTGGTCATCTCCTAAGGCTGTAATCTTATCACAATCCCAAGGAATCCCTTTGTGAAAATCTAATCCCTGGGATTCTCCATCACTGGATAACCATTCCACTGTGTCAATCAGTTCCTCCTTAGATAATGGGATTTGAAAAATTATTGTCTCTTATAGATTCTATTCGTAACAAAAAATCAGAAGCACTTGGGTGGAAGGAGGATCATAATCCACATGTGGACTTGTGTAGTTATCCATATCAATCAGATATACAAGTATATAGTGTAATATCATCCTTTATACAATTTGAATGGTCCTGACATCTAGTAGTGAGATCCCATATCACTTTAGATTCCACCATATTTCATCACTTGAAAGTTAAGTTTGAAGATTCCTAAAATCCATCTTGAGTAAGATGAATATGGAATCAACTATCAAATGTAGTAGGTACCACATATTCTTCATAGTAGTCTCACATTCATTACCCTCAGGTCGCTTCTATTACCATACCCCTCCATGAGGCAAGGGAGTGCTGACACCTTGCGACGTCCCCACCACTATAGTTCTAGACTGAGCTACCCTGGATTCCTAGCTCTCCCCTTAGGGGGAAATCCTGACTACGTAATTGCTAATTTTTCTCCTCACTCGCTTATTTGATAACCAGAATAATCATAAATAATATTCCCTCTAGGTAGGCTGCCGCCTTTTTCTTAGAATAGTTTATTGACATGCCAGTGTCGATGTTGGTTGAAGAGAACAAAATGGTTTCACTAGAACCCGTACTCACAGGTATACCCCTTGATGGTTAATGATACAAGGATACCCCCTTGTAGACAATCATTGACCATTATTAAAGGCTCCCAAACTACATGGTGAAGTGGGATAGTGCGTATGGATTGCTGAAGACATGGTCTTTTACCTATCCACAAACACTCCACCTTTGAAACTCAGCATGTAATCCATCTGTTCCCATGTTCCTTTCAGGTATACCACCATTGGTCCAAATTGATTTAGGAAGGGATATAAGTATAAGTTCACCGGTTATTGGTCTGAACTTTGACATCTGGCTCATCATGCATTACCGTAATGACACCATCAATATTCATAATGATATGTCCATAGACCGGTTTTTGGAGGGATGATGGAATTTGATAATTCCTAACCCCTTATGTGTGG
Source organism: Viscum album (assembly GCA_963277665.1). Classification (NCBI taxonomy): domain Eukaryota; kingdom Viridiplantae; phylum Streptophyta; class Magnoliopsida; order Santalales; family Viscaceae; genus Viscum; species Viscum album. The sequence continues at coordinate 679,463,922 of OY728150.1, forward strand.
TTAATCCATATATATTAGAACGTGAATGGTCCAAAGATCCACATTTGTGTTCTTCCCCACACAATACATCCTAAAAACTATAGGTATGTGTTATCATGAGTACCCCAGAAGATGAATCTATTATTGTACTCTACAATAACTTCCATCAACAGCATCCATTGGAGTAGTCTCATCTATGTGTTTCAGACCAATAGTATCCAAACGCATATGAAGGTGGAAATAAATTATGTGTAATGGACTAGTGGATCACAACCTATGACCATGTTTTAACCCAATTTCTGAAACAACCCTTTCTCCAAAATCATCTTGTATGATCCTGAATTCCCCCTTTACAAAACTATCGAGCACATTTTTGCATGATGTAGCTTCCTAAAATTTGGTTCCTTCTTTAGAAACATGTAAATTCAAACCATTAAAAAGATATATTTGTGAATGGAAGAGGGCGTTTCATCTTATACATTAGGGCCTCTAAAAGGTGTTATTCCAAGATGAGATCATGTTGTCGATCATTATAGGTGTTCTATGATTGAAGGAACTCATCAAACATGAATCCTTCTAATGTAATACAACTAATGTAGTGGAAATAAAAAAACTAATTTCGACACCTCAATGATTAATATAGAAAATGTTTGTGCCTAGAGGCCATTAGATAAGGATATTTTGTACCGACTTCTATTTATGGTAAAATTAGAACAATGACATCCACACAACCTCCTATTGTCCAATCCGGCACAAATCTTCCCCATACTCCTATAAGGTGTAGCATACCTAATAATCCCATCCCCACTCACTACTACTATTTATATCAAAACACAGGTCTCAATCCTTATAACATCCCATGTTGTTGTCCCTCATACTACTTTTGATGATAGTGGCGTAATGGGTAGGGAATGATTTTGCCTCTGGTTTCTTCCCTATGACTATCCAAGACCGCATTTGCAACACACATACAGTGATATACTCATACTCCCATGATGTATGGCCATTAATGATGATTTTATAAAAACTCAGTTCAAATTTTTGTGTGAAACAGGATCCTAAAGTGTCAAAACTGAAGGCTAGGATGATGACCTTATCCGGAAACCAAAAATTCTAGAGTGGTAGATTGGTTTATAGGGGATATATTTTTTGTGCTTATGTTACAAAAGACACGATAATTTCATAATCCTACACATCCATCCCAGTTCAATATATCTGTGGTATTACAGTCATTTATGCTCTCTGAGTAGAGGAAGAAACATCAACCTCAATGAGATTCTCTTGATCATCCATTTCCAGTAGGTCTGAAATGTCTATAAAAGGTTCACCTACGAAAGAGGATTTTGACTTAAATAATTGTTGATGTGTTCATGTTTGGAAATATAAATAGAAAATTAGTATCTGATCACAAAGTAATATTCATGAAATTGAAATTTTTTGTGAAAAAAGTGGCTTTGTCTTGGTTATTCATGAAAAATGAGAACATACGTGCAGGAGAGTCAAGAGGCCTATCACATGAAAAGCTTCAATTACTACACACATGTTCCACTATTATTATTTGAAGAGTGGACCACAGTAGTACATGTGATATGAAGTTTCATATGCACCATACCAAAAATTTTAATCTGGACCCATTATAAACATCCATGTCCTATTCATTTACCATAGAACCCAGCCTTCTAGTTCTATTTCAACTCAGTTTTAGAGGAGGGATTTGCTGGAACCGAAATTAGACATGACAAAATTTTGGAAACCTGGACTCCTAATCTTACTCAAAAAAGAATTTCTGTAAATTCTGGGGATGTGTACATGAGTTTCAGTATGTCCATGTAAGATTAAATTTGTCCATAAGAACATTGCATGTAAAATATAATGGCATGTTTCACACCTTTTCCAATGGCCACTCGAATATCATTGTAAATTGCAATAAAAATCATAACTTTTCAAACTAGATATGAATTCATGTGTAAGACTATTACACACTTAATATGATGTCAATCCATCATGTTGCGTCTACATACACCACTTCAAAGGATGAATATATATATATAAGTACTCTTCCCTGATAGAAATAATTCATGTAATCACCTATGATTTCAACTATATATTGATGTTGGCCTCATCTGATTAGGATGATCCTCTAGAAGATGATGTGTCACTCACATGCATATAATATTGATCATAAATTTGATCATGAATTAATTGAACCGACAAGGTAGAAAATCGGGTGTGAAAATTTCCCTATGGTTCCACCTCTAACTAGTCCCATAGTTTAGTAATTCTCACATAACCATTTTCATCCAATGTCAGGTATAAAAAAAGATCCCTTTCTACATATCCCAAGTCTTGTTCACAACTCCAATCATGTGTGTAACCTTTATTTTAAGATTTGTGTCCTATAATTGGGTTATAAAACTATTATCAATAACCTATTTGGTGAAAAAACCCTAGAATGGTTTAATAGATTGTGTGAAACCTTCCAAACATGTGTACAATGACTTCAGGGTACCTTACATGATTCATATTATAAAATAGTTACGTCAATTATTTCTTATCATCATAAAAGTTTTAATTCATATTTCATCTCATCCCCAGAATACTATTGTAGAATATGTGATTGGCCACCCCTCCATGTCATTGTACCCTGAAAATTGTAAATCCATGCCTCTCGTAGAGGAGAATGAGATTTGGTTATGTAAGACCAAGGGTTAGGGAGTGAGTCCACCATGTACTAGATTCATGACATAAATTTTCCTAGTTTCGGTATCATGAACACATGACATTAAACTATAGACCTACCCCCATGAATAATGTAGAGAATGATCCATGTGTGAGTTGCATGGGGTGGCCTCTACACTTCCTACCCTCTTCGTATAAGAGTGGCATGGGATTGTCTCTCCACAACAAGTCTATTTCATCCTTTCATTTATCTTAGAATATTCCCTCACATATGTGATTATTAAAATAGGAATTATATCCATATATTTTACACTACAAATAGAATTCTTAAATAATATATTTTTTTGAATTTTTTAGTAATTTATATTAATATTTATTATACCTATTTTATTGAAAACTAGTTTATTATATTCCTATCATCAGATAAAATAATAATTAATTTATTATGAATTATTTATTTTAATAGACTATAAGAACTATGAGAATTTTATCATATCTAAAATGAATCTTAATTTGGTGATTTGGGGCTTATGACCAAACCTCATAAAATAATTCCTTTTACTAATGGAAAAAAATAACATCTGATTTATCATTTTGGTATTTAATTTATTAATTTACCCTATACTCAAACTTATTTATTTGGTCTTCTATAATTTTTGAATACTTTCTCTATACCTTGCATAATCAAACATAATGATATCATCTTTTTAGTAAATAGTCTTTCTTTATATTCAAGAATTCAAATAATTATAATAAATTCAATATCATGATCCTAAATTATTTTTAATCCATATTCAATAAAATTGGTTAAGATTACAACAACATCATAATAAATTTCCATGTAGGGCGTGAGCTAAATGACTCACTATTATCTTTCTATGATTATATTCTAATTTTTTTACTTTCAAATAAACTTTTTTCTTCTTTCATCTATGTATAGTGGTTTAGAAAAATGAATAGAAAATTTTTATTGCATGTCCTAATCCCTCTAAATATTTATTTGTTCATGTGTAGCCACAAACACAACCTTGGAGATTATTAGACCCTTAATAGTGACATCATATCCATCACATTTACCCCCAACTGGTATTTTTTATATGATATACACATGATCTTGATCATTAAGTTGTTTTCTTTCCAAAATATCCTATATTTTTTTATATTGTAGTATTTTGAATCCATGATATTATTCATAGGTAAATATATATTATCACTCCATTGTCCTTTCAACAATAAAGAATATTTCATCAAGGGTTTAAAATAAATTTTATCATCTTCAAAAATCATAAGACATGTATCAGTATGGTTCTTAAAAGATCTATATTAAATTTTATTTATGGAATCCTCAAATACAACATAACTATTAACATTTAAATATTTTAAGAAATGAAATAAACCATTTTTTTTGACAACATACTCTTTTATAAAATCATTTACTAATAACACGTTGATTGTAATGGATTTCATTTCAATAATTTTTTAAATGGTTATAAGATCAACATGTAGTGACATAATATTTCATATATAACTCTTAATTCCCATTTTATAAATATTCATTATATAAAACTATGATCCATGGAAAAACCAAAATGTTCCAGTTTCTATTGAATCTTCAATACTAAAGAAACTCATACATAAAATATGAACATCATTAATAAAATGTTATTCTTTTATAGTACCCTTAATGTAAATTTCATACATAATAACATTATTCATAAATTGGGGAATAATGAAATATAAAAATTTGTGAGTTTAGATTCTTTATAAAGGATAACATAGGATATATTAATTTAAGATCATATTCTAGAATATGTTAAGAATAAGGGTGTGATAGGGTTATCATAAATTTAAATAATCATACATAATCCAAAAATGTTATGTACTCATGATTAATGGAATATGTTTTTTCATAGAAGATGATTGAATTTATAACAGTTTAAAATCATTTACAATCAAAAGTGATACATAAAGGAAAATCATGAACATATAAATATGGAAAACATAATATTACAATATTTTTTATGATAAAATACAGTAATAGGTTCTATAAATAAGCTATAGACCTGAAATCAATTTATTTTATAATCTTATGAACCAAAAACCATGTCTTTACATTATAATATGGTCATGAAACCTTGTATATAAATTAAAACATTGTGTCTAATACTTGTCCACACATAATCATATTCATGTTAAACCTGATCCAAACAAAATATTATGAACAAGCAATCAGGTTCACGTATAACATAGATATATCATTATTATATCATTGACAAATTAATTGAATGTATATAACTGACCCAGAAGTTACATAACATAAAAAAAAATTTCTACAATATTATAGAAAAATAAATCAACACATCATTTCATAACTCATGGAAAAGAAATTGATTTCAAAAAAACATCATAGTGTCGTTAAACTATTCAACTGAAATGGTATTTATAAAATCATCTTCGAATAATATTCATTGTTATCCCACCATAAAAATATGATGGATGGTATTATATGTTCATATCCTTAGTGAATAATATAATTTCATAAAATATGTTAATATAAATGAAGATAATAATAAAATATTATTCAAACCATTATTTCAAAACATGAGAAAAATATCATATTCATTGGATTAAATTTTAACAAACAATTCCATGAATATTTAGAAAATTAAATTCCTTATAATTATATATGGAAAATGATAAAGGTATCCACATTTAATTGAATTTTTACATCTATGGGAAATTCCTTTTGTGTCATATATATTAAAACAAAACATTTCATTCATACATTTATAAGAAGTTTTAATGTTCATGTTCAAAAATAAAATAATTAAAATCATTATTTTTTAAATATCAGAAAATATATTCAAATGATATGATTTTTTTTTTGAAATTTCTGTTTATTAGTATGAAATTTTATAAATTTTTGCAATATTTTGGAAATCAAAGAAAATGTTCATAGATTTAAAGGAAAATAATGATTTATATTCATTAATTATATTTGTTAATTTTATGTTTTAAAGATATAAAATGTTAATAAGAGATAAAAAATTCATATATAACCATATAATAATGAAATATAATATTTTTAATGGATAATTCCTTTATAATTTCCCCCCAATCAAAATCCAAGCACATACAATCATGAGGATAATTTTATTAAAGCAAAAATCCATTACAACTTTGGTAACTTATTAATATTATCACCCATTAAAGAAATAATATAAAATTTAAATTCAAATAAAATTAAAATGTTTGTGTTCATTATAGAGTAAATCAAAGGGATACTAGATACCACATAGATTTCAGATATTTTTGTAACATAACATGTCTCAATGAAAACATTTTGAGAAGACAAACAAGTACCACTTCGATATCTTTGAATCCAAAATGCATTTGATGAATGAATTTTAATTTTAAAAATGAATTAAATTAATTAAGAGGGAATAGTTATATAATAATTAATGTATTCATTATATACACCACATAAACATATATAGGTTCATAACATCTATCTTGTCCCAATGAAATTATATTGTGAAAAATAACCCTTAACTGAGGTTTGGCTTTCTCCGTAAGAACTATAATATCCTATATAATAAATTTAATATTATAATGAATTTATAAAATAACCATATCCATAAGTTTAATATCATATATTATAAAATTTAATATTTATAATCACCTTTATTAAAAATTATTTATTCAAATTATCATTTTTGGCATTAATAGTTTCAATTTTCCTGAATGTTTTGGTTCAACGGTTATGTTCTTTGAAAATTGATCATAGATAAATATTATATATAATTTCAATCATGATATAAATTTAATATCTATTATTCAAATAAATTATTATAGTTAATCATATAAATGGGTGATGAAAAATTAATTACATCACTTCATGGAGACGGTATGCTGAAGGTACACAAGATTCATATTTCCAGTTTTCAATAGATAGAATAAAAAAATATAAGTATTAATAAATCATTATAAAATAACTATTTTATCATAAATACCATATATGTTTATTAAATATATATTAATTACCGTCAATGTTATATAAAAATGAAGAAAAAAATCACATTACTTCATAGAGGTGGTAGTCCAGACGTACGCACGAGTGACGTTATCATTTTTTAAAATTATCATAAATACAGAAGAATAATTATATCAATAATTTAATATATAAACGTCAAATTCATCATTATAAATACAAATAGTTGAATTTGATGAAAATTTATTCATTAAATCATTTAGCGGTGGTAGTCCACATCTACACACAAACGATACTTTGATTTTTCATTTATTAGAAAATTAGGGGTGATAATGGTGTATCCATAATCATTAAACAAATAATATATTAAGGATGCAGAATTTATTATTTAATTATGAATACTAAATACTTAAAGTGATGAATTTAAAAAAATAAATTCAAATACATTATGTGGGATGATTACCTCTTCTATGGTAGGCTACCTTATGATCCCTTTAAAATGACTTATTGAATGATATTTTTAGAACACAATAACCTACAATAAATTTAATTTTAATTTTATAATATAATTGTGAAATTTTTTCGCATTTTATATGGATCTTGTTAGTGTAAATAAAAAATATTAGTGGTGACAGTTTTTGTGGGGGTGGGACATATCTTGAATATTTAATGGATTAAAATAGTTTTATGATCTTTTTCTAGAAAACTTTCTACATTAATAATTATATTTAATGAATATGGTGATGAAATTTTAAATATATTAAACACAGAATTATTTTTTTGAAATTAATAAATCTTATCACTTAGTTTTAACCTAGGGTTACCTAATTTACCTTTTCAACGTGCTACTGATTTGTTAATGTGTAATATCCATTAATACTAAAGAATTTGTTTCCCTTATTAAATATTATTAATTTATTTAAATCCAAATTTGAAATAAATTTTAAAATATTAAATTTCTATTTTTGGGGGAATTATTTTTTAAAATAATCTCATAAAACATATCAATAGCCTAATTTAGAAATATTCATTTTTAAATATAAAGCCAAAATTACATATATTTCCTTCCTTTTAAAAACCATAAAAAGATGTTTAATATAATTTAATGAAAATATAATCATTACATTTGACAAAAATAATTACCCAATATATATATATATTTATTTTATAAAAATAAAAACACATTGCGCACATAAAATCAATTTTTAAAGAAAAGGTAATTTTGGGCTTCAAAATGTACCTATACCAAAATTAAATATATTGATGATTACAATGTAATTAATTATTATATTTAACATTAATATAAATTTTTGATACTATATTAAGAAATTAAAAACCTAAATGTGATTTTATATAAATATGACTAACATGTTATGTAGAAATTGGAATATTTCATTGTCCACTGAATAATAAATACATTTGGACAAGTCCTCAAAATTAAATCTAATATAATATTAATAAAATTATATAAAATAATATATTAAATTCCTATTTTAAAATGTCTAAAAATAAAAAATATTTATCCTTACTTCATTGTGAAAATTTATTTACAAAATATTTTTTGATGAAAATATATTTTCGAATCGTAAAATGAGTTCATCAAAAATTTAGTTTTTTTAACAAATATTAAAAAATATATTTGAATTGAGTTACACTATTATAAATTAAGTTCATAACATGATTAATCATATTTATAGAATTCAATTAAATTGATAATTTATCATGTTCATAATTTAATAAAAATATTTATATATTATATAACCATTTTTATAATTCGTAATGATAATTTTTCTAAAACTCATTGTGATTATTAATATTTTAAATAAAATATTTTTAGTGCTACATACCCCCTTAAATAAATTTTATCCTTTAAATATTATCTTTCCAATAAAAATTTAAATATTTTAACTTACTTATTTTGAAAACACACATCCTTAAATGGGATAGTAAAATATCCCTTAAAAAGTAGAGTTAGAAACATAAAAGATTCCAAAAAAATGAATAATTGAGAAACTATAAAAGGATAACATTATTGGGATGATAAAATATATTCATATTGGAGAAAAAAAATCACTTGACTACAATAGAGTTATAAATAACATGGTCATTGTAATTTTAATGATCATAAATCCCAAATCATGTGAGCAGTGAAAATATCATCCATTCATAAAATATAAATGTAAATTAATAAAAGTTCTCTTTAAAAATTATTTCTCTAATTTTTGGGGAGTCATTTACATTCATGATTGGTGGAACAAGAAAATATATTTTCTTCATTTCATTAAATTTAATATTAAAATTTTCATCCTTTAATTTTGAATTCATCAATTGTTACCTCATCTCATACTCTATGATCTGAATATTCTCGGTGGTTATTTCAAGTTCGAAAAAAATAACTTATAAAAGTTAACAAGATTTTTAAAAAATGGAAATTCATTTATCCTATATAAATATATATACTAAAAATATTTATAAGTAAATGTGAACTTGTATATATAAGATATTATATGATGATAAAATTCATTAAACTCTAGAACAATAATAGTAACTTTTAATGTTCACCTTAAAACATTCCATCAATAGTTAACATTATGAATACTCCAAAGAAAATTCCATATTCAAAAACCAAAATTTTGAATGAACATCAATAAATTTTCGAAAATAAACTTATCTTTAATTCCAAAATAGCATAATGTTTCTCAAAATGAAACATATATAACATGTGAATAAATTGTTTATATATTCTCTAAAAACATGAAAAAAAATATACTCACTTAAAACATTAAGGAAATTATTTATGATTCAATAAATTTACTCTATAATTATTTTATAAATAAAACCATAAAATATTGACTATTTCGGTAAGTCAAAAAATGTAATAAACTACATCATTAAAAAATTTTGTCCTCAAATCATTATTAATATTCAAGGTTATCGATACTATCAAATTTTCATTGCCAATATCAACTATAAAATTTTCCTATAAAGACGGTATTATCTAAATATCTCACAAAAATCAGAAGATATAATTCCCTCAATGATGTACATTCCAAAATTATATTCCTACCATTATATCATTTCTGTTGTTTATCATTACCATTAAACATATTATTGCAAATCATTTTGAAATAAAATACATAATTTTGTATAGATGTTTAATGATCCTTATAACAAGAATATCATTGATAAAATATTTTTAGAACATAATTAAAAAATCATAATATATAAGCACTTATATCACTCCACATAAATGATTTGAATGCCATCTTTTTTCTATGATTAGACCCTTCGATTAGGGAATTGACTAGGATAATTTCCTTATTACCCACAAATAAAACATTGTACTATATATGGTAACGTATGATGAAATTCATATCCTTCCCTCAAAATATTTATTTTCGCTCAGTTACTACCTGACATATGTTCTTCTTTTCAAAACATTTACATCTTCACATTCCTATAATTCATTTAATGGGATGATTATTCTCACATTCTAAATATTTAAGATGAAAAATCTTTTTCCCCTATGGTCTTTATTAAACTTTCTCTCTAACATATTTGGTTCATCCAGAAATGAACCTATGTTCATGTTTAAAGACATAATTCGATATATCTTGTTATAAATAATCACAATATATAAAATTAATTTGTAGTTATGTTTTTTTATTTTGATAAGAATCCATACACCATATATCTCATTCATCATTAACAATATCCCTTTTAGTTCCTATACTTGACAGAATAAAAATAGAATGGTTTGAGAAAAAATAATGGACGTGTGTAAATATGTAATCATGAAAAATTATTCAATGTATTAAAAAATTATTTCTATTCAAATATAAAATAGTTTTTTCAATTTCAAATTTTTTATTTATCTACTCTACTACATATTAATGGTTTATAATTAAAATATGAAATAAACCAAGAATATCTTATAGGAGTGTCTAGACAGGTGTGTTGGGCCATTTTCACTCATCATGCATTGATGATGATTGAGTTAATAACCAAAAAACAAAATTCAATGTTTTTACCCATTATATTATCTATTTCAAATCATAATCTACTTTATCTTTGAAGATAAAGATGTATTTTCTTGGGAAAACATAAAATCACCACTTTATCAAATCTCCAGGTTCTTATATTGTACATAGAATTATTTCCATGGAGTTCTGCGATTATATATATAACTGATATTCAAATATTCACTAAACCCTACATTCATACCAAAAATAGAGACCGAAATTTATATTCATTTATATTATGTCAAATTATATAAATATTAATTACAAAACATTATAAGTAACTCAAAAAATTTAAAGTTTTTGTGTATTTAGAATAGTTGATATAAAATAATAGACACCTAACATGACACCATGACATTTTAAAAGAATTAAATTAGTTTTAGTTTCAGGTAAAAAAAATTAGCACTAATAATAAAAGAAAATATAACACCCAATACATATGGAAATACTTCCTTTTATTTAGTTTTATTCTCTTTGATAGCTTGTTGATTAAGAAACCATGAGTCATAATGAACTATAATATTATATACCAAAATATCGTATAATTTTAAATTTGTTTTAAAAATATTATTAATTAAATTATTAAAATTATGTTTATCTATATTTTATAATTAAAATAATTTTAAATTAAATTTTAAAAAACATTTTCTGAAAAGATGTATTTTTTTTTAAAAGTCAGACTAGTCATGCTTTTAAAACATATTGTAAAATAAATCATCACAACATTTAGAATTTTTTTTTGATAAAGTTAATTTATTTTTATTATTATATTAGGAAAAGTTTTTATAGAAATTTTTTGTATTTTTCAATAATGTTTCATTTTTCAATGAATAATTAATATAATCAATGTTAATTAAAAATTTTCTTTTTCAATTATATTATATTTAAAGATAAATTGTATTATTAATTTTATTTAAAATAAAACTAATTATATTGTGTATAAATAATTCCAATTTATATCATTATAATAATCATATAATGATTTTTTATTTAAAAACATTATAAAATCATTATCATTTTCTCTTTAGGGGAATTCTTTTTCATCCCCTCTATGAGGTAATGTTTAAATTAAATATTTACCCTTATATTAATGGAATTTTGAGAAATGAATTCCATATTTTAATAAATAATAATTTCTATTTTTTTTTTAAGTTCATAATTATATTTTATGAAAATTAATAATGAAAACAGTTAAAATTAGTTACCACGGTTAAGGTAAAAATAGATTTACTAGGGGTCAAACTAAAATGATAAGGGTTAGATTGATATAAAATTATATAAAATCTATATTAAAAAATATTTAGACATTATAATGTTTATGGATCTATGATTACATATTTTGGACCATTATGGAATGTCGAAAATGTTGGTATACTTTTTTATTTTCAAAACATACAACTGTTATAGTAACCTCACTTTTAAAAGGCCACCACTCTCCACTCTTCTTCACACCTTCTGACCCATTTGGGAAGGCCAGGACCTATAAAATCACTCATGAACTTTCATCATATCATACTAGAAACACTATATTGTGTATATATCCATCCGTGGAATGATTTACTGCAACTATAAGGAAGATACCAAATTAAGTTATAACGTTATTCAGTGAACATTTTTTATTTACTTCAACCTCCACCCCCTTAAATTATTATTATACCATTATTCTATAATACCCACAGAATATTCCATATACTGAGAAGTATTTATTTTATGATAATGACCTAAAAAAACTACCAATTTCATAAAATTGGATACAAAATCATCATTCTTGTGTACAACGGATTGCAACATCCCAAACTGATGTCATTCATTTTTCCATTACCACCAATCAAAGTTGGGAATCATTTTAGATATAAAGTAGAATTATAATTTTTTAACATAATTATACCTTTTTATTCATTATAACATATATACCTTTTTAAATTTTCATTTTATTAGATATATGATGTTATCATATATGTGTATAGAAGACTACCGCATCATGAAGTAATGTAATTCATCATTCAATAACACTATTACTAGAAGGTTATATGGATAAATTTAATATCATATGTGATATAAATGAATAAATTATGATGCTATTGAAATTTTTTTGATTATAAAAAGATAATATATATTATTTTGTTTCTTACTATTTCACCAAATTAAATATGATAATGTTGTTTGTGTGCGTGTGGACTACCACATTCACAATATTATGTGACTATTTTTTCAATACCTTAAAACCTGGATAATATATAAAATTTTATTTATTTAAAAATATTTTATATATTATATTATTATCATTATATGAATATAAAATATTACATACCTTCTTTCAAGGATGATCATTAGAAAATGGAAATATTACTCATTTGTTTATAAGACCAACCTTCTATATAATTGTAACATAATAAATTTTCCATAAGTAAAATTTATGATTGGATTTAAAAGTTAAATTAATGTAAAAATATGATAATTATGGTTGGATTATTATTATGGAGATGATGTAAAAATATAATATTCATAATGATATTATCATTCATGATAAAACATAAAAGAGAAAATAATATAATGAACAACTAAAATAATGAAAATAATGAAACATAATTAATGCATTGGTGATAAAACGTTATAAATGAATAATATATGATAGAGTATATATAAATATTGTTCTTCAATAATTTTATAACATGTTTAAAACAACTATACAATAGGTTAAATCTCATTAATCAAAAATAAATTATAAGGTAAGGGACTTCATATATGTGTCACTTAATTAAGAAGTATTTTATTGTCATGCACATAATATCTATTATGTAGTGTATATACTACCAAAATAACAAGTAATATAATTATTCCTTAATTTTTCATTTTATGTTAGGTTTTTATTTAAATTATTTTTTCCAATGTTTTTTGACATATGATTTACCAAGTGGTAAACTGTTTAATAACTCTATTTATTTTTATTAGTTTATGTCACTTCTTTACTATTTTGATATTAAATGATTATGTGAGTATTGAATATTAATTATCTTATGTTTTTTTAATCTTTTTGTAAATACCCAAAGGTTTATTAATGAACATTCTTCTTGATCTATTTCAATGTCTTATTACGTAAAATGGAAATATAAAACAAATTCACTTCCATGGTTTTATGGTTTTTTATTTTATAATACCATTAATAATTGTTACCATCCCTAATATAGGAGTTGAACATTGATAAAATGATTAATATAAAAATATGGCTTTAAAAAATCTAATTTACTTAGTCAATGGCAGTGATAGACTCATTCAGTATAATTTCTCTATATCAAGACAATTTTCTAGAGCTAGGAAAGGAGGTAGCATCACTAGGTTTCACTCTTCACCAACCCCAAGATGAGCTTCAACATGTTAATCTTGAATAGATGGAGAAGTGTAAGTTTATATAGATTACCACCTGAGTGATTTTTTCTAAGCCACCCCAATATTTTGTGACCATCGGACACCTTACCCTTAGGTCTTACGCAATTGTTATAAAGGTTAAGGTACCAAGACCCTATCACTTTTATTATGTGCTTTATTTTTTTGTATAAAAAATAAACATTCATTTCAGTATTGTGACATTGGAAATGGTTTATAAATCATAAATTGTATTTTTATTTAATATTCAATTAAAAAATATATTTTGATAAATTATTATTTTTTTGGTATTAAATAATAATTTAATAAAATTCTATTGTTACTAAATTTATTTTTTAAAATTAATTATATAATATTTATGAATACAGTTGTAATTATTTATAAGGATTGAAGTCTATTTCTATCATAACCCATGAAATTTCAATAAATGTCGGTTTTTATTTTAAAAGTGAAAATACACTTATTTAAGAAATTATTTACATAAAATGATTATTATTTTCTGAATTATGATGTTGAAACTGTCCAACGGTGAATTTTTCATACATTTATGGGACAATCAAAATTTTGGGTAAAAATAAAATACCATTTAAATATATAATGTGTTTTATGACATCATAATTACCCAATTGTGATGTATTAAAATACTATAAAATGGATTTTCTTCCAATATATGTTTTTTATTTAAAATAATGTAATTTTATATTTTTTTGATTAATTTTATAGGGCCTTAGTCGACCCTCCATGACTTATAAAACATTTTATCTTTTAAAATGATATCCTTGATAGTGTAACTCGCCTCCAAATAAGAAAGCCAAATATTTTATAATTTTAGGACATTTTACTTATAAAATAATTTCTTCCCCTCTATATTGGAAAAAACTATTGGATAAAACTATGGGTTGTATTGTGGTTTTGATTTGTTTAATGTGTGTTGTCCAAAACCTAGATAATAAATAATTCCCTCCCTTTTCATATATAAACACAAAAAATATCCCACTTATCTTCACAATAAAAACATGGATCAGGTCCCTAACCTTCCCTCATCTCACTAAAATTTTCTCATAGTGCCTCAAGCTCCCAAGAAGCCTCTCTCAAGCCCCTCCCAATCCTTTGGGATCACAATTCCATGTAAGTGATTTCTTCCTCTATCATTTTTTGAAGATTCTTTATATTAATATAACATTGTAAATTTAATTAAAAATGTTGGTGTGTGATTTAGAACCTCCCATATACTTCCCTACTTATGTTTCAATGATGAGATACCCCTTTCACTCCCAAGAATGCCTCCCATGTACACCCATTACCATACATAAATTCCTCAATAGATTTCACTCTCCTCATTAACATTAAAGAAATTAAATTATAATATGAATCTAAACTCCATTAAAAATATTTGGACACGTATATATATTAACCCATTATGGTCTATTTCATGTATATATGATGATATTCCCCTTTATCTCTCATAAACCAATTTTCTGAATTCTTATGTCACGATGTTATGTTGCTGATGTTGAACCGTGATTTTCCAACACAAAGTCATTTTGTAGTAAATAACACGACAATTTTTCAATCAAGGGTATTCACCTTCATTCAGATTCACCAACTTATTATATAGTTCCTTGCAAAATTTACAAATTCTTTTATCATTGAATAAATTATTATGTTTAATGAATTCATGTTGTATGATCTATGTGGCACACTTATGTATGAAATTGAATTATTATGAAGGGTGTGCCCCGATAGCGCTCTAATGCATTGAGTAAAGGATATTATCATGATAAATCAAGTTAAATGATGGTTTAATAATGATAATTCATGTTAAATTAGGGTTTATTCATTTTTCATGTTCAATGAGCCTTGGCTTATGCTAATATCATGTTAAATGTAGATGCCACATTTCCAAGTTATAATTATCATGAAAAATCATACCTTTTTGTTCATGGTTATATTATGATCCATTGATATGCATATTTCCTAAAATGTAAGGAATTATTCATTTTATTCCATGTTTACTTCTTTAATAGGCTTTATAGCTCACCCTTTTCTTATGCATGTCCTCATGTTATCCCATGTAATGTTAAGTACGGAAGAATGTGTGTGGTCATGTAAAATAAGTATTCAATCAAGATGTGTATTTTATGTTTTGCATTGTAATGTAATTTTCCTAATCCCAAAATAAAGTAGACCTATTGAACTTTTATGTTTTAACATGTTGGGGTTTTATGTTATAAGTTATATTTATGTTTTAAATAATGATCAAGGTTGTTATAGTTGGTATTAGAGTATAGGTTTAGTTATTTTAAGGATTGGGATTAGAAAACCCTGGGGAAAGCCTTAGGAATAATAATATGTATAATAAAAACATACCAATTTTTTTTTTCAGTATTGAGTATGTGGGTTATCATGAAAATACATCCCTTTCTAGAAAAGATTATCTAGAGGTAGTTCTGAGACATATGTATCTAGTATAAAAACATGAAAGAAACGCTTTGAGCTAGACTTTAACGGGAACATGTTATCCACAATGGGCCTTTCTACATGTATTTTTACGACACTTCCTAGGGATATTCTTTGGTAAATTCATAAGATTAGTAAGATCCAATATTATTGGAATAAAAAACTCCCCGATGAACATATGATTGGATGTAGATCATGGATAACATAGATTGAATCCAATAAATTAATAAATTATGGAAATAAAATTAATTCATAAGTCATCAATTTTTTCTTTGAATTAACATTTATGTGTTACACCTAAATTTTATTTTATTCTATCCAATGGCCTGTAATTAGAGCACTCAGAATAACAACAGATGCGGAGATTAATGTGATGACTGTTCTAATGAGATGCCCAATTCGATGGGAGTGGGAATCACAAACATTTTCATGATACTCTATCAGTTAACTCATGTTTTGAGTAGAAAAATTAGCAAAGAGGAATGTTCAACCCCTCAAATAATGATCATGTCTCAATCGAGTGCTTCATGAGAAAAATGATTCTAACTTTAAATGGATCATATGATCCCTCAATTCTCGAACAATAGATTAAATCCATTGAATAAATCTTCTCAATCCGTCAATGTTACGAACAAATTAATTTTTTTGGATGATTATTTTATGGAGGGGTATGTTGATCAATGTTAGAAATTGATAAATATAATGAAGCATCGGGAAGATATAGAGTTATTGGAATTGAAGGATTTTCGGAGAATGTTTTTTGATAAATTTTTTTCTTGAACTCTCCGACATAAGATAGAAATGGAATTCCTTGCCCTAAATCAAGAATACAATGAATCCATCGGAGCATACAAGGTAAAATTCACAAGGATTGCACAATATTCCATTTTATTTATTATTACCCTCTAATGCAAGGTTGGACAATTATTTAGTGGCTAAAACCTATCCTATGAAAAGCCCTAGTGATCCGTGACTTCGAGAGCTATGATGAATTTATCTGATGTGCCATCAATGTTGAAATGTAGAATGGTAAATATAAGAGGTATCATATAGATAAGAAGCACAAGTTGGATTGAATTCTGGTAGTTTGATGGATAAATCCAATGGTTCTTAGAAAATCCATCACCCCACTTTCCAATGGTGTGGAAAAAAGCACCAAAAAAATTTCCTGAAGGGGGTGAGGAAATTATTTTAATGTCTAAGATAAGTGAACCTAGACATTAACTACCAACAACAAAACCTTGAAGCTATCATAGATTAGAGGAAATATCAATTCGAAACTCAACACATTTTTTATTGCTTCAACTACAAATCACCAGGGTACTTTTCAAACCAGTGTCCTAAGCCAAGGGATTTTGTATGCAACCAAAAACTTCAAGGGCTACAAGGGAAATATTTTTTCACCACTACCACTGAAGTGAACTCCGACAACGAAGTGGTGAGAGATAAGCTAGATATTCATTCATTAATAGAGAAATTGATTTTTTATTATGGTTCTCGGCATTCTTTAATATCACAAATGTTTAGTAGAATAATCCATACACTAACACAAATCAAGGAAGTAATGATGTCAGTGAAAACCAAAAATGTAGATATAATTGCAACCCCTCAATATAACTCCTCCCCTATCATATCTTTTGGTATCAAGTTCCCAAAAAACCTCTTCATACTCTCTATGGTGGAATTCGATACAATTATAGGCATGGATTTTATATCCTTATATAATTCCAACATAAATGTCTGTGAGAGGGAAAAAACCTCCTATATTGCAAAACAATCTCGGATTTTGTACAATTTCAAGGAGGATGATGAATCTTCTTTAGCACCATCATCTCTTGAGTGGACATTACTACCTATGAGCATGCATATCTTTCTCAGACAATTGAGTCTAAGGGAGAAACCATCCTTGAAGACATGCCAATTGTGAGAAAATTTTCTAAAGTGTTTCTTGAGGAATTTCATGGTCTTACACCTACATGAGATGTTGAATTCTCAATTGATATTATATCTAGGTCATTTCCAAAATCCATAAATCAATATAGAATCTTTTTTTAGTGATTGAGGAGAAGATGAATCAACAGCAAGTGAATATGGATAAATGTTTTATACACACAACTGCTTCACCATGGGGTTCACCAGTCCTCTTTGAGAAAGAATAATGATGGGTCATTGTGCCTTTTCATTGATTATCGCGATATCAACAAAATCATGATAAAGAACAAGTATCCTCTACCAAAAAATGATGAATTGTTATATAATCTTCATAGAGAACAATACTACTCAAATGTGGATTTGTGGCCGGGATATTACCAAGTATGGGTAAAGAAGGAGGATATCCCCAAGGTTGTTTTTCGTACAAGGTACTGGCACAATGAATTCATCGTAATGCCTTTTTGACACACTAATTCTCCAGTAGTCATCATGGAACTAATTAATAGAGACTTTAGAGATTACCTCGACAAATATTTAGTAGTCTTTATGGACTATATTATAATATACTCCAAAACCAAGGAAGAGCAAGAGGAGAATGTAAGCAATGAACTAGAGACCTTGGGAAATTAGAATATCTATGAATGTTAAAACAACTGTGAGTATTGGATAAAGGATATCTCATTATTGGGTCATATCATCATATGAAATGGGATATATGTGGATCCCTCTATGCTAGATACAATTGAGGGATGGCCGGTGCGAACATCGGTAATGGATATCCATAGATTCCTAGGGTAAGTAGGATATTATCTTCCATTTGCGAGAAATATCTCATGATTATTATACCCTATTACAAAGATAAATCAGAAATAATTCTCCTTTTATTGGAGTGATGAATGCCAAGAGAGATTCAAAGTGTAGAAAAGGAGGTTTATCCTTACACTCGTACTCACACTACCCAAAAGTGGATAACCTATTATGGTATTTAGTGATAATTTGATGAAGGGAATGGGATGTGTGTTGATTGAAAATAAACAATTAATTTCTTATGCTTAATGGAAATTGAATTTTCATGATAAAAACTATCTGATACGTGATATAGCGTTTGTTGTTATAATCATCAATTTTAAAATTTGGCCACATTACTTCCTTGGGGAGAAGTTTGAAATATATATGGATTAGAAAAGCCTCAAGTATATATTCACACATAAAGAGTTGAACATGTTCCAATGAAGATGGTGAGAGCTGATCAAATACTATGAATTCCCAATCCATTACCACCATATTAAAGTGACCATGGTGGAAGATTCTCTATGTAGAAAGAAAAAATTGATTCTATCATTGATGGTAATTGAAAAGGATCCATTCATTTTAGATTTGATGAACATGGAAATGGGAATATTAAAGAAGGGATCATCATTAATCCTTTCTCAAATTATTTCTCAGCCATCTTTATTTGAAAGGATAAAGGGTTATCAAAAGGATTATGTGAGAATTTAGAAGAATGCTGAAACAATCATAAAAGGAAAATCCTTAGAGATGACTATTAAAGAAGAAGGAATTGTGATATTTGGGACAAGACTATGTGTTCCATAAAATACGGAGTTAATAATTAAATATTGGATGATGCACATTGATAAAATTTATCTATTCACCCATGAAACAAAAAGACCTATCGAGATCTCTGAGGTCATTATTGGTTGGATAACATTAAGGAGTAGATCACTAATAATACATCAATATTATTGGTATGTCATCAACTGATGGTTGAGAGGTAGAAGTATTTACACATAACAGTATGGAAATGGGATAACATCACAATGTACTTTCTCATGGGTGATAAAAATACATCCAAAGGAATCAATGTTATCTAGGTTGTTATGGATCATCTTAAAAGGAATTCACAATTAATTACAATTCAAGAGGATTTATCATAAGATAAACTAGTATAGATATATATCAGAGAAGTGGTAAGGCTGTAGGGAGTACCATTGTCTATTGTATCCCATCAAGATCCAAGATTCACCACTATGTTCTGGAAGAGTCTTCAACATGCTATGAATAATGAGAAAAACATAAGTATGGATTGTCATTATAAAACTGATGGCCAATCTAAGTAGACTATCCAAATACTTGAGAACATGTTGAAAGCATTCTCAATGGACTTCAAAGAATAATGAGATCAACATCTTTCTATGGATGTGTTCTCATACAATAACAGTTTCCACTCTAGCAACAAAATTGATACTTTTGATTCCCTTTATGGGAAGAGGTGTATAACACCAATATGTTGGGATGAGGTTGGGGATAGAAAACCCCTAGGTCCAAAAAATGATGATGAAATGGTGGATAAGAGTTAAGACCATCCACCATCACATTAAATCTACTCAGATTTGACAAAAGAGTTATGCAAATAATCATAAACAAGACATATAGATTGATGCAGGAGACATAGTATTCCTCCATATATCACCTTGGAAGAGAGTAATGAGATTTGGGATGAATGGAAAGCTTAGTCCAAGGTACATCATACCTTTTGAGATCCTTGATCACATTTGAATAGTGGTCCATTCACTAGAACTCCAACTGAACCTATCTCAAGTACATGGTGTATTCTATGTATCACTCTTGAAAAAGTAAATTCATTTCCTAGAGAAAGTACTCAATCCATTGGTGGTACCATTGGAGAATAACTGCCACTATGAAGAGAAGATGGTGAAGATCTTAGATCATAGGGAAAAACATCGAAGAAATAAGATAGTGACCCTCATCATGGTGTTGTGGCGAAACCACAAGTTTGAAAAGGAAACGTGGGAATTGGAAGAAGTGATGAAGCAGAGTTACCCACATCTGTTTTAGTGTGAAAAAAGTAAATTACACGAGTCAAATATCTTAAGTGAGGGAATATTGTAACGACCCAAACATTTATTAATTAAAATTGCACTTGATCTATTTAAATTTCTTATTATGTTAAATAGATATATATAACATATTCAAAACATTGGTTTTATATTTTTTTATTTTAAAATACCATTAAAATTTTTTACCATTGCTAATATAGTTTTTGATCATTGATCACGTGATTAGTATAAATATAGGGCTTTAACAAATCCAATCTACATAGAAAAAAGTATGTGATGGCCTCATCTAGGAGAATTTCTCCATACGAATCACTTTTTTCGGATCTCTGAAAGGAGTTAGTGTCACTGGGCTTCACTCTTGACCCTTCCCAAGATGAGCTTCAACATATTAATATTGAACAGAACCTCTTATGGGAGAAGTTGATTTTGAATGAGATTACCACTCTAGTGATGTTATTCAAGCCACCCCAATAGTATGTCACCATCTCACACCTTACCCTTTGGTATTATGCTGCTGTTATAACGGGTTATGAAATAATATCCTAGCACTATGATTTTGTGCATTATTTTTTGTATAAAGAATACACATTCATTTCATTATTGTTAATTTGTCAATGGTTTTTAAAGCACAAATAGTGTTTTTAGTTAATATAAAATTATGAAATATATTTTGATGACATAATGTATTTTTTTAATTAAAAAATATTTTAATAAAATATTATTGTTAATTAATTAATTTTTATTAAATATAAATGATCATAAAATGTTTTTGAATACAATTGTAATTTTTATTAAGTTTTGAAAACCGTTTTTGTCGAAACCCATGAATTTTAAATAAATTTTGGTTTTTATTTTAAAATATTAAATGCATATATTTATAAAATAATTTAGTAAAATGAATATTATTTATGGAATTAGGACATTGAAATTTTCCAAAGGTGAATTGTTCATATTTTTCATAGACATTCAAAATATGGGGTAAAAAATAAATAATATTTAAATATATAACGTCTTTTATGACATCATAAGGACCCAATATTGATGTAATAAAATACTATAAAATGGATTTTGAGCCAACATTACCTCTTTGGGGACTTCGTCCTCTCTCATTTTTGTCAAAGATTCATTATGTTTATATACCCTTGTATTTTCTATTAAAAATTTTAGTGTATGACTTCGAAAATCCCCTATACCTCCCTCTTTATTTTTGAATGATGATATAACCATTTATCTCTCATTAATTCCTCCCACATACACCTATTACCATGATGAAATTTCGTAAGGGATTTTTATCTCTTCATTTACATTCATGGAAATCTATTATAAAATGAATATATATTAAATTACATATGTTGGGACATGAATCAATATGACCCCCTTACTATCCATATAATATACATATGATGAGATACCCCTTTATATCTCATCATCCATTCTTATGAATTCTTATGTCACACTGTTATACATCCAAAATTGCACCGCGATTTTCCTAGACAAAGTAATTTTTTAGTGAATTCCAAGCCCATTTATCTATCAAGGGTATTCTCCTTCAAGCACAATTACTTATTGATTATTGAGATTCATGTATATTTTCTAAATTACATTATAGTGTTATTAATAATGATATTTAATTAATCCTTTTTGTATGATCTCTATGGAACACTTATGCGTGAAATGAAATGATATAGAATGGTGTGCCCTGATAGCGTTTCAATGCATTGGGTAAACAATAGTATCATGATACGTCAAGTACATTTAGGTTTTAAGAATGCTAATTCATGTTAAATGAGGGTTCTCTCATGATCCATGTTCAATGAGACATTACTCATGATAATATCATGTTAATTGTTGATTCACACTTACAAGTTATGATAATCATGTTATATCATGCCTTTATGTTCATATTTCTCATACGCTCTGCTGATATGCCTACTTCCTAATATGGATTGTATTCTTCATGTTATTCCTTTTTTACTCTCTTATTGGGATTTATGGCTCACCCTTTTCATATGCATGTCTTCAGTTTATCCCATTTAATTCTATGTACGAAGGAATGTGTGTGGTTATGTAAATGCATTTTTCAACAAAGATGTGTATCTCATGTTTTTAGTTGTTATATAGTGTTCGTAATCCCAAAAGATAGTAGACGTCTCAATATTCGATGTTATGAAAAGATAATATTTTATGAAAAAATTTATGATTATTTTACAGCTAAAAACAATGCTTTTATAATTTTTAATGTATATTTATAGTTGATACACATATTCAATTCATTGAATATTTCTCAGATCAATTATATTATCATTTTTTTGTGTTTATTTCACAATATCATTCCCATGAAAATTTTTAACTCTTGATTTTCAGTTAAAGAAAATTGTTTGATCATTTTTAGATAAAAACATATAATTTTATACTCTAATGTTTATTCATGGTATTTTAATGTAATATTACTTTTTATACTATTTTTTATTAAAATAAATCAGAAAATAGTTATAATAAATTATGATTCCATTTCTATTTTCAGTCAGAAATCTATGTTCTACCAATTCCAGGTTTATTAAAATTATTTTGAAAAATGTTTTTAACCCTTTAAAATTTATTAATAATT
This sequence comes from Viscum album, assembly GCA_963277665.1. Lineage (NCBI taxonomy): Eukaryota > Viridiplantae > Streptophyta > Magnoliopsida > Santalales > Viscaceae > Viscum > Viscum album. The sequence continues at coordinate 679,487,838 of OY728150.1, forward strand.
ACATAATTACCCACTTATTACATTAAAAAATTGAAAGGAATATTCTTGTCATTTTCAAAACAATGCATGTTTGGGTTTTATTTAAAAAAGTGAAAGGAATTGTTGATTTAATTTATAAGTCATGATTTGAATTTAATGCCATTGTGACCAATAAAAATATTCCCAAATTCATTACTTTTTTTAAAAAAAAATCAATAAATGATATTTTATTAAAAAAAATTAGAACTCTTATTTTTTAAAATGATTCATAAAATGGGAAAACATTTTCTGATAAATTTAGTTTTATGGATATATTTATGGTATATACATTACTCATAAATGTAAACCTTTTATTAATACTACCCATTTAATATTATTCAGTGATACCATAATTATTCGTTATATGGACGGTTTAAGATCATTTTGACCCAGGAATGCATTGAAATTTACATTCTTGTTTTAGTTTTTTTCCATTGAAATTCCCTTGAAATATTCACATTATTTGGATCATAGGACATTAAATTTCCCCTAAAAATAATTATTATTTATCATGGATATATTAATTTATTAAAAAATATATCATATTTACATATGGTGTTTTATATTCAAATTAATATTTTTTATCTATGGAAATATTGATAAATCTATATTCTCTAATCAATATGCATATTTGATGCTAAAAATTATTTTTCATAAACACAATTGATTTTTTGAAATATGAAAAATTATTATGACATTGAGATAACTTGTGCCAAGTTATAGATATCCCATTTATTAATTATATGTCTCATGAGTTGAATTAGTAAGATAACACAGAACTAGTTGGCCAAACATGATGGGGTTTTCCAAGTAGTTGTAAACAATTGTGAGGATAAATCACAAAGGTAGAGGTATCAATTTACTGAGACCTAACATATATTAACTAAGTTCTTACATCATTTATAATTAATTTAATATTATCCATAAAATATTTTTAATGATATTTTCTAGGGATTCATTTCATTATCAAATATTTATTATATGGATTGTATTTTCGGTAATTTACCACTCTATATTGATTATGACAGATCCTATAATTATAGTCTTGTTATTGATTAAATTGAATTTGTTTTCAATTTTTTACCTTGAGAATATTTATTATTATCCATATGGATTTTAAATTGATATTATCACTGGATATACATCCTTCTTAATAAATTTATTACATTGAATATGGGATCAATTATTTACCTTTCTAAATTGATTAACATATTAATTCATGATTTTATTCGAAGTACATAAACCTTAATAATAATTTGAGATTGACCTTATTTTGTCTCCTTTCCCATTAATTAATGCATTTTACTATGATAGTTATTCAAGGAAATAAAAATGTGATCAATGTTATTTTTTGAAAAAAAATAATAATGTTATAATTATTGTTTTCAGGTGTAATAAAAGACATAAGTATTTTTCTATTTTCCCATAATATTAAAATATTTGTCCCTTTAGGATGTGATTCATTGTATAATATACCAATGTAAAAAAGAAGTAGACACCTTATTTGAGAAACAGGGGCTGAGGTCATTATTTTTTTATTAAATAATATTTAGTAGAAACCTATGGAACTATATTTATAAATTCTAAGATTAGAGAACATAACCATATGATAGAATTTGGGGATGTCTATAGAATAAAATTCTAAGGTTTAGGTATGGTAGAGGTGATGGGTTATTTTATAGAAATATATCTATGTCTAGATACAACATGTGGACATAGTTATGACATAGATGTTCCTAGAGGTACTAACTCTAAAAAGGGTGCATTTGGATTCACTATATTTTCACCAAGTTCATAACAACAAGTCTTACTATTAACCAAGTATAACACTATCATGTGACATGCTAAAGAAAATTCACATTTTATATTAAAACCATTTTGAATCAATTGTATAGATGGTGAAAATTAATGACTAAGTATTAAACTATAGTTTATTATCCTGAATATAACATGTCATTATTTAGATATCATATATATGATTATATAGTTTTCCTATAATGATTACTATTTCTTATAGTGTAGTTTTTTGTATTCATTGTATGTTGGAACCCTAATAAGTCTCGTTAACATTAACATAAAGGATGACCTGGGGAATATGAGCCATAAATGGGATGATCACATGAATGAATAATATTGTGATTCTGCCTAATTATTTTCCCAAAAATATGATTAAAAATATATAACATAATCATCTTCTAATTCCAAAAAAATAGTTGTATATAGTTTTATAGGAGCTCATGTTTTAAAGACTATAGAGGAATTAAGTCTTGGCTAACATAATTTGATAATTATGGAAGGAGGCACCTTGGAATTTTTCCTAGTGGAAATAAAAAATGCTTTATGTGTAGAAAGAAAGGGTATAGAAGAAAACTAATGATACCTTAAGGATCCAATTATGGTTTTTTGTATTTAATTTGTAGAGTATGATAATTAGTCTATTCGGTTTTATCTTTTGAAGGTTAACCCCTATAACATGGAATGAAATATGTTAAAATAAAATGGATGATGTATTTATGTATTGGGGTTCATGAAATATGTTGTAGAATAATTTTAGCAATGGTATTTATATTATAAAAATAATTAAATAGATATGTATTATGTTAATGTTTAGAATCACATATGTATTCATTAAAATAACTTTTATGTATTTCATAATGGGTTTATGATTTTAAGATTGACCATATTCTTAATTTTTTTAACACTACTTTTATTTTCTGTGTGATATGTGCCTACGATGATAAAGGATATTTTTAATGCATCAATAGAAATAAAACCCATCAGTTTACTATATGTTTTAGTGATATATATTTTTGGGAAATAATTCAATGAATTTTTATAGAGATAATATGAAAGGAATTTATAACCTATACTGTTGATATAATCAATAATTTCATTTTAATAACTATTATATAATATTGTTAAACATTTTATTAGAACAAAAAAGTTATATTTAAAACCATAGTGAAAATATTATTTAATGAATAATTTTATTTTGAAGAAGTCCTTCATTTTTTGGGATCATTATTTGTTTTATAATAATACAGTTTTGAAAAAAGAAAAACATGCATGCTAAGTAACAACACGTAGAATATGGAAAGGTTGTAGAGCATGAAAAAATGATTGAAGGAAGATAATGGTTTATTCACAACCACTAACCTATGTCTTGTCCTTGTTAATATTTCATTATTCATAGTTATAAAATTTGAAAATTAAATATTAATGATGTACCAATGGGGTTACATTTTAGGATTAGTGATATATTTATTATATTTGATAACTTGTATTAACAATAATTTTTTCGGAATGGTTTCTGAGATAGAGGGAAATAATTATCACTTTATTATAAATCCTATGATATTTTAAACACTATTATAATGGATTCGAGTATAAAAATAATATTTTTCAATCCATGGAGTAAACGAGGAAATGGAATTTGATCGAATTATAACTAAAGGATAAAATTGTCTGTATGAACTGGAAATTTATTAATCATTTTCCATTTTCTTCCTAGAAAGAAAAATAGTTACTAAAATTTTGGGAAATTATATTGAATAAAATTTAATCTTATTACCTTCATATATAATAAATTTGATGGACTTTTAAATAATCACATATTACTTGATTTTATGTCCTTTACTTTCAACTAATCATTTTCTTCTATGTGATCAATGACCTCTATCATACTCTATAATTGTTTACGCATTTCTTACATGTCTATGTTTTTATTTCCCACCTTTGTTTTCCAACATGTTAACCAAGTCATTTTTTTCAGATAACCTTAGTACATAATTTTATCTCTTATTGATATGATACTGTATTAACACATTTATGATATTGAATTCCCAATAATTGTATTTTAAAATATCTAACTTTTGTTTACCAAGATAAAGTTTAAATTGCGAGGTGGAAATTTATATAATGTGGAAATAATGAAACAAACCTACATTTTAAAATAATAAAATTATTTTACAAAGAATTTATGAAATTAAACACTAATCTAAAAGGAAAATATAACACTCTATAAATTAGAAAATATATTATTTTAAATAAATTTAATTGCTTTAATGACTTATAGAAGAAGAAATCCCAAGTAAAAATAAATTGTAATATAGTATACCATTATGACTTTACATTAAATTTCTGAGTATATATATTATTAAATAAATTATAAAAATAATTTTTATCTATTTATAATAAATAAAATTAAAATAATTTAAATTTTAAACAAATGTTTTCTAAAAATATTATTTTCCTAAAAAACGGATGATTCCTGTATTGAGCACATAATTTAAAATTAATTTTTTATTTATAGAAACATTAATTTTTCAAAATTAAATTCTTCCGTTTAATTATTATAGAAAATTTTTAATAGGTTTAATTTTTTGGATTTTTTAAAAAGTGTCTTAGTTTTCAATGAATAGTTAACAATACACAATTTTAATTGGAACCTTCATTTTTGTTTAAATTTTTTATAAAGCTAAATTATATACTTATTTATACTTAATGTAAAAATATTTAAATTATATATCAAATAATCCATATTAGATGATCGAAATTAGTTTCATGTTGATGTTTTACATAAAAACATTAAAACCTTTGAAAATTTTTCTTTTCAAAAACCCGCTTTCTCACCCTATCCATGAGATTAAATTAAATTAAAAATTTCTTATTATTTGAATTGAATTTTTAAAAAATTATTACATATTTAGAATCATAATTTTTTATATTTTATAATAAGGTAAACATAATTTTTACCAAAATTAATATTTAAAACAGTAAAAATTAATCATCATCATTAAGGTAAAAAAGGATTCACCCGGGGTTAAACTAAAAAGATAAGAGTTAAATATTCAAAAAAAATTATAAAATATATATTATGGAATTATTTAGACCCTATCATGTCTAATACTCTATAATACATTATTTTTAACCCTTACGGCATGTGAAAATCATGGTTACACCTTTTTCATTCGAAATATTACATGTTTTCCACTCACCTAACTTATAAAGGTTCAACCCTCTCTACTCTTCTTCACAATTTCACACACATTTGGTTTATCAAATCCATACCTAAAATAACATCCTTAAATAAATAATCTAATCCCCTAGGTGTTAATTTTTGATAAATCCATATTATGAAGGGTTTAGTGAAATCCTTAGGACACCTGAAAAAGTGGTAATGTTTATCAACAAACCTTTTTATTTTATTTTTCATCTACCCACATAAATTATAAATAAACCATGTTGATATAATAAAATATGTCTCTGTCATATATTTATATTGTTTATCTAATTTTTATGACCTCAGAACACATATCATCCATTAAATGTGTTACAAAATCATAATTCATGAGTACAGAGCTCTACCACCTCAAAAATGGTTGCCCTTTCTTTTTCTATTATGACCACACATGGTTGGGTATGATGATCGAAATAAAGTATATATATTATTTTTTAACATAATTATAAATTTTTTGTAATTATATCTTATATATAACTATTTAAATTTCATTATTTAGGAGATATGAAGATGTCACATGTGTGTACGATCGCCTACTCCCTCACAGAGCATTGTGATTCGTTTTTCAATAATGATTTACATGGAAGGTAATATGGATAATGATTATAATGTTATGTGATTTCAATGAAAAAAAATTTATATTCATTAAATATTAATAATTCTTGAAAAAATAATATATATAATTTCTTTTTCGCACCGTTTCACTCAATGAATGATGTTAATATTGTTCATACACAAGTGGACTACCACCATCATGAACTGATGTGTCACTATTTTTAACACCAAGCCACATAATGACATATATAATCAAATTAAAATAATTAATATGATATAATAACCATTTTTAGAGATAAAATATATCTTACATTCTTTCCATGACGATGATTAGAAAATGGAACTGTTACTCCTGTGTACGTTTGACATACCATCTTCATAATCATAACATACTTAATTTTTCATAACCATCTTCATTGATTAGGTTTTAATGTAAAATTGTTATAAAAATTGGATAATTAATTCATTATTATTTTTATGTTTATAATTTTACTATTTAGTTTTCAAAATAAATATATATTTCTTGACAAAACATGAATGAGAAAATATAGCAAGTAATTCACAAAATAATGAAAATAATCAAATATAATCAAAGAATAAATGGAAAGATGTTATAAATTATTAATATATGATCATTTAAATTATTTTATGTCTATACTATAAGTTAGAAACTTATTTAAAACAATTATACTAGGTGTTAAATAACATTTAAACAAAAAAAATATGAGGTAAGGGACATCGACTCAATTAATCACCATTGGGGCATATTATAATGTTATGAACCTAATTTATTATATATAATTAACATAATGCACATTTGAGATATAATATTTTGATTCATTAATAAATAATTGTATATTATGTTTTATTTTCAATTATTTTATCCAGTTCTATTTTCATTAAATGATATGAAGTTGTAATAATATTCACAGCTCGATTTTATTTCATTTTGTTATATTACATTTTCTTCATAATTGATATTTTAATATTATGTGTGTAACAAATTTTAATTATATTGTTTTTTATGTCCACCTTTTTAGGTGTATGTACTATTTATACACATAATAGAAAATGGAATAATTTTCACTTCAATTTTTTACCCTCATAAAGTTTTATATTACAATGTCATCATCATATATATTTAAAATTTTTAATTTTATTTGAAAGAAATTATATGGTCATTGTCTAATAAAGACATATAATTTTATTCTTTTAATATTATTCCTGATATTCAAATTTAATTTTTCAATTTTCCAACTATTTTTTAATTAAAATAACTGATAAATTTATTTAAATAAAATTTTACCCCATTTCTCTCTATGGTCAAAATCTATATTATTCTAAAATCATGTTTTCTAAAGATGATTCAAAAACGTTTTCTAACATTTACTGGATAGTTTATTAAATTTATTTTTACCCATTTTTTATTTCTACAAAAAAAATGAATTGAATATACCTATTATTGGAAAAACAATGCTCATTTGGATTTTACAAAAAATGTGAAAGGTAATTTTTTTAACCTGAATATTTTGAATAGAATATCTTGATTTCATAAAAATGAAATTTTATAAATATTACTTTATGAAATTAAAAAATTATATTCATTGATATTAATTTTCAAATGTTTTTTAATATTTTATTATCAAAACATATTCTGAAAACGAAAATTATATTTTCATTAAGATTTTTTTAATTATATTTTTATTGTATATTTATTCATCAATGAAAAAAAAACATTTATTCATTCCTAAATGGGTATATGTTGCATTTATACCATCATTAGTTTTTATATGGATGGTATATAATCATTTTTAACAATTAATTTATTTACATTCTCTTTTTTCATTTATTTTTGTAGTCATTGAATTCCCCATTTAGTTTTCACATTCTTGTAATCATTATATATTAAATATTCCCAAAATATCCATATTTTTTATCATTGATATATTAAATTATTAAACCATATATCCTTTTTACATTAAGAGTTCTATATTAAATATTATTTGTTTATTTAGGGAAATATTGTAAAATATATATATTTAATAGCCAATATAGATATTCAATGGTAATACACCTTGTGCTTTAATAAATTTTATTACATTATATATGAAGAATAATTTGGAAATTTAGACATATGTGGGGTCTAAATATAGATAGCCCCTCAAGGCATTAATAGTATCAGGTTGTGAATTAGTAATCTAGCATTAAATCTATAAGAAAAACATGATGATTTTGTATGAAGTAGTTCAAAACTGTGTCGAGGATTGATGTTGAAGTTAGGGGTCATGTACCTAAGAGACAACATCTAATAATTTAGCATAATTTTTCTTTGTAATTTAGTTATTATTATCCATCAATTTTTCACAATGATATTATCTATGAATAATTTTCAATAATGGTTTTTAATTAAATGGAATGTGTTTTAAAATTTATACCTTGGCATATTGATTATGTCATATCCAGTTATTATGGTCATGTTATTAATTAAATGGAATTTGTTTTCAATTATTTAACATTCCATATTTACAATTATTCATAATACTTTAGCATATATATTACCTCTAGATGATCTTCCTTCAAAGTTTATTGATTACATGGCATGATTTCTAAGTTACTTACCATAGAAAAATGATTATAATCATTGATTTATGATGTATTCTACTATACTTATCCATTACTGTGTTTTTGAGTTCATCATTACTTAGTTTCCTATCATATGAATCAATAAAGTTAACTATGACTGCTTTGAAATATTATTCTAGAGAGAATAATGAAATTATTTAAAAAATAATGGTGTAGTTTATGTTTTCATATGTACTGAAATACTCAAGTATGTATATATCTTAGCAATATGTACTAAACTATTTATTCATTCAATATGTGATTACTCATATCTTATATTAATTTATTAATGCAGACACTGGATATTTTCTAATATGGTTGGGGTCTCTACAAATAATATATTAACATTATCTCCCTCATGGTTTATCTCTTATAATACCATTATTAATAATTTCGTATATAATGCCTTTCTTATTAACCTATGAATGAATAAAACACAACAAAGCATTACTGAGGATTTTATGTAATTTTAAACACAAGAGATGTAAATGGATTTTTTTATTAAAGATTTTGATAATAATAATGGTAAGATAACATGATCCGAAATTAAAATAATCACAACTAATAAAAATAAAAATATCTTCAACCATGAATTTTTATATAATATTATTTTCATACCAAATGAAAAAGTCATAACACTATGAAATACTCAATAATAAATCATGATCCCTCAGAGAAAATGATAAAGGAAGAAATGTGGAAAAAAGATAATATTATAAAATTTTATACATATATAAAAAGTAATAGGTTTACCCTAAAAGCTATGTATATTGAATCAATACCTTAGATTAAAATATGAATATGAAATCAGGTCCATGAATTAACTTTTATACTTTAATCCTGGTTCATTCTTGAATATATATATGTGAAATGAGGACCATGCAGAATATTATGAACATCAAATATTGTTGTAATTTATCATATCTATCTTATGAGATGTCAATATTTAATTAATAAATTTGAGTGTTGTTTCATACCCACCCATCCCATAACCTTAAACAATAAATGATCCAAAAGATGATAAAAATAATACTCAATTCAGAATATCAAAATTCATATAAAATAATAATTTTGAAAAATATTTCATCATTACATAGTTATGTCTTGGAAAAAATAGGTTTTTAGGATTATCGTTCATTCATCATCATTATAGACCATCCCGAGAATTAAATTGGATGGGTTTATTAGTTCATATCCCTAGTAATTCATAATAATCCTTAATATGTGTTAATATAGATGAATAGTGCCTTTAAATTATCATTCTAACCCTTATAAAAAATTATAAAAATATCCTTTTAAAAAAAATTCACAAAAAATTCAAAAAATAGTTAGAAAATTATTTTATTTCTTAATTTCCAAGAATAAATTTAAAAGGAATATTCAATGAAATGAATGAATTTTATGGTGTGAAAATATTTTCATGATGAATGTGTATAATGAAATTATTTCTTTTAAGCATTTATAAAAATTTAAAAATGACTTATCTGGGGAACCAGTTCTTTATTATGTTTCCGTATAAATACATTTTAATTAATGTTCAATTATGTGAAAAGAAAATTAAAAAAAATTAAATATTGGTTAGAACATTAATAAACAACTTTGACGATCATTCACATGGATGAAAACATTTGGTGACCTACGCAGAAATAAATTCTAATTTTTCTTATACCATTCCTTTTATCATTTTATGTAAATAAGTTATGAAATATTTTCTATAACATAATAGAATAATGAAATATCTCGAGGAGAATAAATTATACGATATTTAAAGAAAAAATTCAATATAATTTCCCACAGTAGATATTCAATCATAAATAATTACATGAAAAAAGATATGTATTCATAAATCATGTACCACTTTGGAACTTCTAAATCATTAACCTCATGAGATAACTAAAATAAAATAACAAATTTTAAAACCATAAAATAAGGGCATTCGTGGTATAATATATCAAATTGGTGGGACCCAATGTTTTATCAATGAAAATTCTATTCATAATATTATGTCACATAAAATCACATTAGGAAAACAAATTCCACATAATGCTTAAATAAACTAATAAATACTATGTGACCATTATAACCTATAAATTAAACATAATTTTTCCACTTATGTGTTTTGAATTTTTCCAATCTGATATACAAAGTTGTGATCAAAAAGATATTTTAAGTCTGATTAGGAAAATATATATTACTTTTTGGAATAGTAACTTACCCTTATAAATATTAATGCCACCCTTAGGAATAGTATTATGACCCTTTTGTGTAATAAATGATACATGTGAATAGTATTCAAATAAATGATAGTATAAATAAAATATATCCATCTTATATGTGACAATATGATATAATTATATCATAGTATAAGTAAATAAAAATATTAAAAATTATTAATCTTGTGTTGGTATTTTTGTAAGTCACAAATATTTTATGAGTTATTACAAATAAATTTTGTTTCAATTAATGTATTCATAAATGTATATTTTTATGTATTATGATTTTAATATAATTTTATGAGACCCTGTGTAATTTTTGAAAGTGTTATAAAATCAGTTATAAGTTTTAAATATTCATTTTTCATGTAAATGATGATTTTTAATAATATATAAACTACTAATATTTTAAAAAATCCATAAAAAGGTTATTTTCGAATTATACTTTTCACGAAATCATTAGAGTTAATTATTGGGATTTTCCTATAATCCTTGAATGTTTTTTAGTAGTGAAATTTGATAATTTAAGAAATATGAAAAATAAATGAATTTAATAATTATGTTTGAGTGATTGCGGATGTAAATGGCCATTTTTTGTAACTGACATCCACTTATTACTGTATTTTATTATGGATTCTTCTCTATTTGTTTTCTTAAGGTAAATTAATAAACTACAAAATTAAATATTGTGAAAACACCCATCTTATCCACTATAAATACCACCTCTCACTCCCACATCTCCTCACCCATATCACGCTTCAAAGCTTGTAAAACATTATCCCAAAACACTTCCTTATCCCCTCCCCCAAGTCTAGTAGATCTTGGTATCATCAAAAGTCCAATCCTTGGTGCTTTGAGAAAGATCTCAAGAGGATAATTCAAGAAGTAATTCCCCTATTTATTTTCATTCAATTTCATTTCAAATTTCATTTATTTTCTTCTCTTATAATCAAATTATAATATAAAAATATCATGATAAGTCCATTATGATTAATATACTAGTATGAAATTATTTTAATGCAGTTTTTTTCATTATATTATTTACACCCTCTCTTTTTTTATAAAAATTAAATCATCACCCATGATGATCCAATGTAATGACATCATGGGCATTGAACTCTCATTTTCCATTAACACCATCAAGGATGTTAATAAAACCATTAAATAGTTGAAAATTGATTTTAATTTTTATGTTGTCACCCATTTTATGTTTAGGAACTTAATTATACACATAATAATAAATGATAAATCATAATAGGTTCATTGCAATAAAAAACTGCCAAAAGTTACCTTAAATGATCATTACTTTCTTCTATCTAATGAATCATCTTCATGGTATATAAAATTTCCCATATAAGATCATTTAACTTATAGAATTTAATTAAAAACATAAAATAACAATTCTTTATATTAATCCACATCTTACACGAGCTTCCATTCATGTATATAAGTGAGCCGATCATAAACACTAAGAAAACAAACACTCCTAAACAATATATTTAAGCTCTATAACTCATCAAAAATCCAATAAAAGAACATAATACAACTATAATTAATAATAATCATGTATAACAGGTTATGGTATTTTTAATTAATTAAACCAATCTGATTATATTGAATATTACCATGAAATAATCTTTCAGAAAAAATGTAGGGTGATTTCTCAAACCCAACTCTCTTACACTGGCCTTTACCAATTTAACCCCATTTTCTGTATGGTTATTCCGTAAACATAATTTTTTTTATAATTATCTTATATTTTGGGGATACACATTTATTCTATTTCATTTTATGACAGACATAATGTTTCCAAAAAAATGCTTCTTTCAAAACACACCTTTTACATCCAACTCAAGGATGGTGATTCTTATATCAAGTATGTTATTCCTCATTTCATTATGAAACTAAATTTTTATGAATTTATTCTCATGAAATTAAACCCATTGCCTTTTATGAGTTTTAAAGTGTTCTATATTGATATATGTTCGATGTTTCTTGGACAATAATGTAAAAGTTATGATGTGACGGGTGTCCCCAAAAATATATTGTGTAATGTAAATGTGATGAAGTTATGGGTGAATCTTTAATTATATGGAGCTACAATTCATTCGTTAATTTAAAGAACTACTTGAGTAAAGTATTATATGTGTGAACATGATTCTTTCTTTGTTTACAACAATGTGAGTTAGTTGACCACTATGACATGATGTTTCATTTAACTTCATTTCCACATTCAAATTCCTCTCTTAATGCTTCCTCTCATGATTATAATCATATTCCAATGTCATGAGGATGAATATAATGCTCACCCCATGTTTTATTGTTTCATTTTTTAATCTATCCTCTTATTGGTCTTTTAGATCACAACTTTTTCGATGTATATCCTCAGGTTACTACTTGTACTATGAATAATTCAAGGGCCAACAAGAAGATAGAGAAGAATGAATTAAATATTTGTTTTTGTTTTATACAGTAAATGATATGTTTGGTCCTTGTTTTCCCAAGACAATATTCATTTGTATCCGTGATGTGTAATCAATTTTTGTTGTTTATCTTAAAAATTATGTAATTGTAACTAATGAAAATGGAGATTAACTATAGTAGGTATGATAAGATAATTTTTTTAATTTGACAATTTGGATTATAGAACCTTATTTAATCCCATAGTAAGAGACGATATATATGTAGGCACAGTAGATGATTTCATAAACATATTGAGCCCATAATATATTACATTAAACTTAATTTCAGAATGGAAAAAATTATATATTCATGATTAGCTGACTTTTGTATTATTCTAAGATTTTCTATTTTAGAAAATAGTGGGAACTATCGGAAACTATTCCAATTACACGTGCAAGGTATGGTGCACGGATTTCTTGGATGACATCACCCAAGATTTTGGAGGAGGATATCGTAATTTTAGGGTTATTCTAAACTATCTGCCATAGGTTTTGAATAATAACTGAAATAATATAGAATTTCCTCCTTCACCAAAGAGGGAGAAACTGGATATCAAGTGTTTTATGCTACTAAAACCTCCAACATTTAGTGAAACTTCATATCCATTTGTTGTAAAATAATGTGTCAACTCAATATATAATATATCATTTCTATGAATCACTAATATAAGATGTATAATGTGAATAATTATATTTATCATCAATATTGAGAGGTCAATAAATGGTGGAATTCTATTAAGAACACCAAAACGGGGAATCAAATTGAGGATATGGAGTGGGAAGACCTTAAGATAATGATTTGTAATAAGTATTTCCCTTGAAATCTTCAAACTAAGATGAAGAGAGAATCCATAGAGATGGAAAATTGTATGAGAAACTATCATGGCCATTGAAGTAAATTTTAAAAGGCTTTCAAGGTATGCTTCATTTTTTATAAACAATGATATTAAAATTTACAGATTCATTATTGGTATAAAACCATGCCATCAAAAGGATATTAAAAGTAGAGACTTTGGGATTTATGAAGATGTTTTTGATTGTGCTCTCCGAGATTAGATGGAGTTTGGAGAATGGTCCAACAACTATGGAGATAAAAAATGAAAGATGAAGTTTCAATCTGGAAGATCTAATAAAAACATTGGAAAGAAGACTCAATGACCTATATTTCAAAATGAGGGAAAAAACATAATGGGAACATCCTCAAGAAGGTGGGGAAATTCATAATTTTTCGGAGACAATTCCACCATGTTTGCGAATGTCGAAAGACATGAAACTACAAGACAATTTGGTGGATGAAAGGAGAGCACTACACATGTTCCAATTCTAAAACTCTAGGGTGGAAGGGTACTATATAATCCAGTGCAATAAACCTTGAGTTCTTGATGGAAATCAAAATCACCTCCTACAAAATCCAAAGGAGAAAGTGAATTCTTATGAAATCACTAATTTGGAAGTGGAGAAATAGAATGAAGTCTTAAAAGGTGCACTTCCTATTCCCTCAAGAATGGAAAAAGTCTATTCTGATTATGGTTCCACACATTCCTTTATATCATGAAATTTTTTAAAAAACTATTGAATCAAATTACTGAAACCATTAAGTAGATATATCCTCAAAAACACCCAGGTGCAATAATTGTAATCCAAATGATGGACAGTTCACTATTGGCATATGTGGAATGATTCTTCCAACAAATCACATGATGCTTTCCTTGGTGGAATTCGACGGTATACTAGGTACATGTTTTCTATAATTATATAGAATACATATAAACTATAGGGAAAATAAAATATCTTTTTATAATCTAAACCATCTAATGCTCTACTAAAAATTTATGGAAGATCATTAATCTCATTGAAAAATTACTTCAAAATAGTTGGTGTTGAATATCTATGAAGAGGAATTCATTACACAAATGGTTGAGTCAAATAATGTTATACACCTATGGGAAATACCCATCGTGAGTGAGTAGTGTGATGAATTTCATAATGAGTTACCTAGACTACTCCCGGATCGTGAGGTATATTTCTCAATAGAACTCATACCTAGAGTTACTCTTATCTTAAAGTGTCCCCATATATTGGCTCATATGGAATTGGAGGAGCTAAAATAGCTTATAAAATGGAATTTTGACGATGGGTTCGTACACCCTAATGTATCACCATGGGGTTAATCAATGCACTTTGGGATGAATAAGGGTTGAACAATGTGACTGTGAATCAATTAATGGAAACACAAAAATATCACAAAAAATAACTACTATCCTCTTTTGAGGATTGATGAATTATTTGGTCAATTGACGGGATCATCGTACAACTCAAATTTGGATCGTTGTTAGGGATATCATCAGTTAAATGTGAATAATGAAGATATTTATAAGACTACCTTTTTTACAAGGTAAGGGTAATATGATTTTTTGGTGATGACCTTTGGACATACTAATTCCTTTACAAATCATCATGGATTTGATGAATATATTATTTAGAAATTACCATGAAATATTTTTGGTAGTGTTTGTTAATGAAATTATCATATCCACCATGATAATAGAGGAACCTGAAGAACATCTACGACTTGTGGTAGACACATTGAAGATAGATAACTTTTATTCCATGTTCAGCATATGATTCTTTTGGATGCGACATGTCACGTTATAGGAATATATGATAACAAGTTAGGTAATTTATATGGACCCTTCAAAAAATGAAATTAAATAATAGGCCGGACCCTCTAGTGTCACCGAAATCCATAGTTTTCTTGGAATACTAGGGTATTATCAACTTTTTGTGAGAAATATCTCATGATTCTATCGCCTGCTAACAAAGATAACAAGGAATGGGGAAATGAATTTTTGGATGGAAGAATGTGATGATGGATTCAAGGAGCTAAAGAGAAGGTTGATCACTGCAATTTTACTCACATAACATAAAAGTGGAGAATTATTTTTGATATTCTGTGATTTTTACAAGAATGGTTTGGGTTTTTTACACAGGAAAATTGATAATATGATAGACTATTCATCCCAATATTTTAAGATCCATGAGTAAGACTATCCTATAGATGATATAGACCTAGAAGTTATGATTTTTTCCTTGAAAATATGGTGGCATTACCTCTATGGTTAAAAGTGTGACATATAGACCGATCACAAGATCCTAATCTATATATTCACAGAAAAGGTTCTCAACAGGCATAAAAGGAGAAGTTTATAGATAATAAAAGACTATTATTTCTCTATTTACAATCATCTAGGCAAGGAAAACAAGGTAGTTGATAAAAGAACCTTCTATTCTATAAATATTGTGGATTGCGAAAGACCTAATCATCTTAGATATTTAATGGATGGATTTGGAAATAATAACGATATGGAATACATCCTACCATTCCCCAATTATTTCCCAACCATATATCCCATATGTGATTATGGGGGCCAAAGTGGATGATTCAGAGTGGCAAAGGAGGGTGAATGCAGTAACGGAAGGGAACCTGCAAGAGTTCCATATCATTGATGATGATGTAATTCAATTTTTCACAAGGCATTTTGTTCTATAATCATCTAGGAAAAATAATGAGCTATTGGGAAATTTACATAGCTCAACGTTCTCTATCTATCTTGTTAGCACCAAGATGTATCAAGATCTCTTAAAACACTTTTGGTTGGAAAACATGAAGTATGAGATAACCGAATATATATCAATCTTCTTGACATGTCAGGAAGTTAATGAAGTGGGAAAAATTCCAAAGAGACGATGCAACCATTTCATATAACTATATGGAAATGGTAGAATTTCACCATGGAATTTTTCTTAGGTCTCCCAAAAACATCAAAATTAAATAATTTATATGGGTTGTGGGGGGAAACATGCTAAGACTGCTCACATTATTGTTATATGGGACGATCTACTCCTTGAACAAATTTCTATTAAATATATGAAGGAATTGGTGAGACATCATGGGGATACATTCTCGATTGCCTCTGATCGTGATCCCAAGTGAACATCTAAATTTTGGAAGAGTCTTCAGCATGCATTTAGTACTAAATTGAATTTTACCATGACCTGTCACCCCCAAGATGATGGTCAATCTGAAAGGACTATGATGATGCTCAAAGATATTGAGATAACATTATCATTATAATTAAAAGGTTTATGTGGGCATTATCCCCCATTGGTGGAGTTATAATACAATAATAGCAGCCACTTGAATTTTTAGATGCCTCCAAATGATGCTCTGTATGGAAAGTGATGTAGTACTCTAACCTATTTTGATGAATGTGGAGAAAAAAAGGCTACAAATATGAGATCTTGTAAAAGAGATGACAAAAAAGTTTCATTCAAACAAAAAACATATAAAATAAGCTTACAGATGGTAAAAGAGCTCCGCTGACAACCAGTGAATGGAATTGGAGTTCGATGATAGATATAAATTCTTCCTTTGAATATAATTATTGAAGAGTGTCATGTAGATTGAAATGAAAGGAAACTTAATCCTAAGGTACATTGGCCCCTTTGAGATCCTTGATCACGTAAGAGTCATTTCCTATCAGCTTTAAATTCCACCCAATATTTCATGAGTAAAAGATGTGTTCCACATAAAACTCATAGGGAATTAATTACAAGATCCCTCGAAAGTAATGAACATAGAGGTGGAACAGCTGAAATATGATCCCTCATATGTGGAGAATCCAATAATGATTCGGGATTAGAAATATAATATTCTACGCAACAAGAAAACACACCTTGACACATTACTATGGATGAACTACAAGTACGAAAAATCTACTTGGGAACCGGAGGTGGAAATGAAGGTGATATCCCCTCACTTGTTTTTGTAAGATGAAATTTTATGGAAGAAATTTCTAAAGGAGGGATTAACGTAATGACCTAAAGATCTATCAATGTAAATTACATTTTTATAATTATGTGACATAAATCACATTAGGATACACAATGCCAGATAATGCTTAAATAAGCTAATAAATATTATGAGGCGATTAAAACCTAGCTGTTAAACCTAATTTTCCACTTCTATATTTTCAATTTTGAAAATCTGACATACATAGATGCGATCAGTAAATTATTTGTAGTCTTATTAGAAAAACATTATTTTTGGTCAATAGTAACTTACCCTTATGAATAGTAATATTTCCCTTATGAATATTAATATGAACCTTATGAATAATAAATTAGCTATGTGAATAGTAATAATTCCAATTATTGTGTAATCAAAATTTATATATCCTATAAGTGACAATATGATATAATTATATAATAGTATAAATACATAAGTATTTGAAGAATTATTAATAATGTGTTGGTATTTTTATAAGTCATAAATATTTTATGATTAATTTAAAATAAAATTTATTTTCACAAAATTTATTCTAAATTTAAAAAAATTTCATAAGATTTTAAGATAATTTTATGACACCTTATGTAATTTTTGAAAGTGTTATAAAATCAGTTAAAATTTTAAAATTGGTATTTCACATGTAAATGATAATTATAATTAAAAAATTAATTTACTAATATTTAGAAAATTATTTTAATAAAATATATTCCATATCTGAATTTTACCAATTTAAAAATGGTTATGTTTAATTTTTGGTATTTTTTAAAGTACGTAAATTTTTGGTGAAAAGTGAAATTTGATCATTTATGAAATATTCAAAATAAACGAATTTTTGCCTCATGATTTCGATATGAGTGATTTACTTGGCAATTGGTTGGAACTCACATGAACTTATTACTTTATTTCATCATGTCATCATCAGTTTTTTTATTGAGAGATATTAATAAACTGTTGAATTAAATATAGATAAAACACCCTTCTCCTCCATTGTAAATACCACCCCTTACACCCTCCTCTCCTCACACCTCTCAAGCATCATGACTTGTCCATATTATTCACAAACCATTTACCTAGACCCTCCCCAACATTTAGGACCTCTTTGTCTCATCAAAATACCATGTCTAGGTTACATGAGAAGGATCTCAAGAGGGGAATTCAATAGGTAATTCCTATATCTCTTTTCATTCAATTTCAATTCAGATTTCATTTATTATAATCAGTTATATTCAAATTATCTTATCCAATTTTCATGATATCTCCAATATGATTAATATACTGGTATGATATAATTTTAAAGGAATAATATTCATTATACTCCTCCCTATATATCTCTTTAATAAAAATGAAATTTTCGTCCATGATGTGCCAATTTACCAACACCGTGGGTGATACACTCTCATATTCCATTAACACCTACAAGGTTGTTAATAAAACAATTAATTTTTTTTTTAAAAAAATTAATGATTATTTTGTATCCCCATTTATGTTCTAGAACTTAGTTACACACATAATAATAAATGATAAAACAAAATATGTTCGTTGTGATCAAAAAACCCCAAAATTAACCTAAAACGATCATCATTTACTTTTATCTAATGAATAATCCTTATAGAATATAACAAAATACTTTATAAGATAGTTTAAAAAATCTATAATATCATTAAAAATATATAATAAAAATTATATATTTTGATCCACATCTTACATGAACATCCATTGATGTATAGAAGTGAATTGATACTGCAAACTAAAAAAGTTAATCGTCTTGAACAATGGATTTAAAATCTATTACTCATCCAAAGACCTAAAAATACCATTATGAATCCATAATTAATCATACTGATGTATAAATGGTTCTATTATTTTTGATTTATTAATAAAATGTCATTATATAGGATATTGACGTGGAGGAATCTTTGGGACAAAAGGTGAGGGTATCTTTCAAACCAATCTTCTATTCATTGGGTTATCCCTCTTTCGAGCAATTTTTAGTATGGTTATTCCATAAAAATCATTTCATCATAATTATCTTATCTTTTTGGGATATATATATTTAGTTCTAGAGTTGATGAAAAACATAATTTTATCCAAAATAACACTTTCTTAAAAACAACACTTTTACTTCCCACTCAAGGTTGATGATTCTTATATATTGTATGTTATTCCCCCATTCACTCTGGAACCCAAAATTTAAGGAATGTATGTTCATTAAATGAAATCCAATACTTTACATAGGTTATTTTATGTTCATGATTGATATATTTTTTATGTTTCATGCATGATAATGTGAATTTTATGATATGATGTGTGCACTGTGAACTATATAGCACAATGTAAATGTAAGGAACTGATTAGTGTGTCTGAAAATAAATGGAACTCCAAAGAATTGGGTAATGTGAAGAACCTAATGAGTAAAGTGAAATATATGAGAACATGATACTATCTTTGTTCACAGCTATGTAAGGTAGTTTACCAAAAATGTGTGATGTTTCATTTTTATGCTTTCCCACATTCAAAGTCTTCTCTTAATACTTCCTATCATGTTTATGATTATATGCCTTTTTATGTTGATAATTTATATTCCCACCCCCTGTTATATTCTTTCATGTTATTATCTATCCTTTTACTGAGATTTAATCTCATCCCATTTTTTTATTTCTATCCTCATGAGACTATATGTTCTAAGGATAATTAAATGGCTAATAAACAACTATAGAATAAGGAATTAAATAAATTTTTATGTTTTATTTTTAAAAATTTATGTATGGTCGTATTTTTCCAATGACACTAAACCTTTGGATCCTTGATGTAT
The DNA here is from genome assembly GCA_963277665.1 of Viscum album. Classification (NCBI taxonomy): domain Eukaryota; kingdom Viridiplantae; phylum Streptophyta; class Magnoliopsida; order Santalales; family Viscaceae; genus Viscum; species Viscum album. The sequence continues at coordinate 679,508,389 of OY728150.1, forward strand.
AATGAATTTATGATATTTATATTTAATATGATATAATATTGTTATATGAAAACTTAGGGTCACTATAAAATAAACATCATAATTTAAGATAGTAGTAAACCATTACATATTTTATAAAGAAGATAATTGGAGGTGATAAACCCTTATCACTTTAGAAACATTTATATGCACACCCATTGGATGAATTAATGTGATTTTTTACTTTAAATACAATTAATTAATAACTATTAATGAAATAACTTTGTGACGTAATAGTATAAACAACTTGAAAACATATATATTTGTTTAATATCATATATCTCTTAATAAAAAAAATTGAGCAGAAAAACTCTAACATCAAGTTTAACAGGATTATTAATTTTTATATCATCATATATAATTCTTTAAAATTTAATATATTTATTTACTAGTAAAATATAAATTGTTATAATATCATATATGATCCACATATTAAATTTTAAAAAAAATTATTCCTTCTAAAAGGACTCTAATTTTTTCATGTATTACTTTAGATTTTGATTATTTTCATAGCTAGGTGCTCGGACGACAAGGTATTTCAATGATCGTTGAGAAAGGAATTAAAATTTGAAATATGTTTTAAAAAATAAATATCATTCATCTATAGTTTTCTTGAAAAAGATAAATAACTAGTAAATAGATGCTCTGATTAGAAATCTAAGGATACAATGTAGTTCTGATCATTGGTTTTATCCTATGAGTGACATAATAAAGGAAAGATTTTAATTCATTGGATTGGCGAGACCACAGGTATAATGACCCATACATTATATACATTGTTAATACATCAAAATTGAAGCATACTTATTACAACATATAGCAAAACCATGAAAGGACCATATAGGTATAGTGTCTTTGGAAACTGGGAAACATAAGGAACTGGTTCATAAAGCATCTACATTGTCTCCCATTTATTTAATCATATCTACAGTCCCTTTTGGAATATCCTACTTAATAACCTTCTTCCTGACCCGGGGAAAGAAAACATACAAAAGGGTGAGCTCAAATGCTCAGTAAGGGTAAACAGAATAAATATCAATCACATTATATTAATAAGAACATAACATTTTGGAAATCTTAACCTGAAAAATAGATCATAATTTCATAACATGGGATAAATCATAGTAGTGAAATTTAATCCCAATAATCATACCTTAAAACATGAAACTATGTGTGATACACACATAATTATAGAGAATCATTTCTTAGTAGTCAAGACTCATTTCCAAGACTATCTTAGCAGACAAAGTCCATTTCTGAACCGAGTTCACTCCTCATTTAAGTCATGTTTCACTGAACCGGATTAACCTGCCGTTCTAGCCATGTCTATCTCATGAGATATAAATAATTACCCAATGAATTGGACGGAGATATTGGTCTCACCCATCTTATAATGAAACCATTCTTATGTGTGCCACAAAATCATAAATCACACATCATAGCATTAGCCATGTAATAAAAATGGGATTCTTAAACATCATGACATCATAAAACAATTCATATAAGATAAATGAATTCCTAAAAATAATTCCATCACCGCATAATCAAATCAATGTAATAATAGGGATAGAAACAGAACCCTATATTATCTTAGATGGAAAATAATTTTGATAAAACACTTGAACTCCATTCTTGAATAAAATATTCTTTCTACATCAAAATTTTTTTCCTTTCGTAACATGTCATACAATATTAAACTAAAAGAAGTTGATTAAAAATAAGCTTGAATACTTGTAAAGGATGATTCTTGGAAATAATGTTTTAAAAATCCATTCATTCCGTATAAGTTAAAAAAACATTCTTCTCGTACTTTTGTCGGAAAAGTCCAAAAGTACCTCATAGAAAAAACGAAAAAGATTCCTTTCATATATTTTACTAAAAACTCACCGAAGGGTAAAATTGGATTTAAAAAATTGTAGGTGGATGGAAATAATATTAAATATTGAGGAAACATGGATGTGGATGATAAAATACACCCCAGTAAATACCAAAGTATAAACAATCTCGGATAAAAATGAGATTGTGATATTTTCCCTTACCTTAGGTCTGATTTTCTTCTTAAGTGTCTGAACCTCCTGTATAATGATTTAAATAATGTCATTGACTTATTCAGAATCATACTCGTTGTTATGATATCATATATGTCCATATTCTTAGCTTCTTATTAGTAATATTTCATTGCTACTTGTTATTCTGGTGTTTATTACTTTTTGTTTTTATGCATGTTTTTTCGTATAAATTCTTGTTGTTCTCTTTAGGTAATAGATACCTCATTTACAGAATGTTTTTAGTGTAATATATATCATATTCATTCATTAAATTCATTTATATAATCATTATGCAATAAAGATCAAGTATAACGAGTCGCATCACATCGTGGAGACGGTATTACATACGTACGCACGAGCGATGATATCATTCCCATGATCATGGAAATGTATTGGAGTTTATGTATACTATTTCAGAATAAATATCACTTCAAAATAATCATATATAGTTTTTATTTACACCATTATACCAATCCAAGTAAGGTGGTGGTGGAAAATAGATTACACCACGACGTGGAGACTGTATTACGTACGTAGGCACGCGCGGTGATTTCGTTTTCCGTAGGATTGATAGATGGTGAAATAGGGTTGTTTCATACTTATAATAACATACCAGTATATTAGTGATACTGATGTTATTAATTCATAATTAAACAACTAAAGAAAAAGTAGTGTAAGAAGAAATAACGTTGAAAGAATCGGTAACAGACATTACCTCTTCTTTGAAGCGCCTCTTTGAGACCTCCTCTTTGGGAACTAAATTCGTCATTAAAGAAATCCAGGACCTCTAGGATGTTTCTAGGGAAGTGTAGAAGAGAATTTCGCAGGGGTTGGCTGAGATTGAAGTCTCAAAGTGGTGTGAGGAAGAGAGGGAGGAGGTGCCCTTTTATAAGGGAGGAGAGGGGCACCTTAGGGAAAACTAAAAATATTATTTTATTATAATGTCATATTCGGTTTTTAATAGCTCTAAAATGATTTATTTCAATGCTAAGGTGGGTACAGGTCGAAATTCTGTCATCAAATAGAATTTATACAATGTTAGGTATCTATTTTAACCTTATCATTTATATTTAACTTTAAGTTAGATAATTTAACTTTTACCATGTCTTCTTGTTTTCTTACACTATAAGGTTAATAAACATACAATAACAAGCCAAACGAACCCCAAGTTGTTTATTATTAATATATATAACCTTATATAAGTCATTTGGCTGATCCTTAGATTTTTAGGAATAATATAACAATTAATTATATAATATTTGTTAAAAAAACAATTTTATGTCAATTTTGACACTATTTGGTAATTGATTTTTGTGAAAATCATAACCGAAATATTAGATCGAACAAAGTTAATTAAATCAATTTTAACATGCCATGTTAAAATATAACATTATTTTAATTCATAAAAAGTCTAAAATGACATTTATTTGGGTATTTATAACACCAATTATGTCAATATTTTATTAATAATATAATTACTGCATCATCATTGTGTCATAAATAAATTAAATTATTTAAAGTCTAAAAATTAAAAATATAATACCATTATGTAGGAAATCTTTTTATATTTCTAATGAATATTTATAGACAAATTTATCTTATGTATAAACCTATATTAAAAATGATATACTTATTAAACTTTGATTTTAACTATTTTAACCCTTCTTTAAATAAATTAATATTAAATGTCCTAATCTAATCCATGTGGGCCTAAATGGTCATATTTTATTCCTGAGGTTGTTTTTGGTCGAATTACACTTATCCAGTAGAATTAGGACATGTTTTAGGGTAATAATAATATCATTTTTACCCTTAATTACCGTATTTACTTTTAACCGTGGTAAAAAAAGTAAAAAGTTACTATTCACCAGAAATTATTTTCATCTCATTGAACCACATTTAAGTCCATGACATTAACCATGTCTCTTGGATTTTTTAAATTCCACTCACAGAAGCGGTAAAATTAGGTTTTATGTGAATTTGAAAATTCTCCTAGGAGGTGGGTAAAAGACGGTGTAAAGTTCAATAAAATTTTTATATATCTAAAATTATTATAAAATGACTCTAATGAATTGAATTGAAGTTATATAGGTATTATATATCAATTTTTACCTAAAATAAATTTAAATAAAATAAATATTTATTTAAATAAAAAGTTGGTTTTTAAATAGTAACCCAGAGTTTTCACTCTTCATCAAAAATTAAAATTTTCAGAAAAATGCCAAAATTTCACCCTAGGCTAATTTCGATATACTGAATCCAAAAATGAAGTCTGTTTTGAAAAATTAAAATTTCAAAATTTCAAAAAGCGGTTATTACTATTCATAATGGCTAGTTTTAATAATCTTTTTAATAGCATATCTTTGTTTAGTGAAACTCGGTATTGTGTACGACGCAAGCTATCGAGGAAGGTCGCGATTGCGTGTAAAGAAAGTCAAGCTAGTGTTGTGTGTAGTGAAAGATTCATTTGATGATTTATATAACATAAAAACAAAATATTTCTCATAAAAGTCTTGGGTGTTACATTCTACCCCCCTTAAAATGTATTTCGCCCTCAAAACTCGTCACTTTTTAACAAACAGATGAGGATACCTTTCCCTCATCATATCCTCAAGCTCCCATTTAGCCTCTTCTAATTGGTGGTTCCTCAATTAAACTTTCACCAAGTGAGTGGTATTGTTCTGTAGTAATTTTTCTCTACGATCCAGAATCTCTATTGGTTGTTCTTCATAAGAAATATCTTGCTCCAGTGGTACAAATTCTGAGTTGAGTACATGTGAAGGATCAGGTATGTACTTCCTCAAGAGAGATACATGGAACACATCGTGAACTTGGGAGAGATTCGGTGGAAGCGCCAATTGGTAAGCTACATTCCCCACACGATCGAGTATTTCGAAAGGACCAATATATCTAGGGCTCAGCTTTCCCTTCATTCCAAATCTCATTACTCTCTTCCAAGGAGATATTCGTAAGAACACTTTATCACCCACTTCATAATCTAGGTCTTTTCTTTGGTTGTCGGCATAACTTTTTTGTCGACTCCGAGATGCTCTAATGTGTTGTTGAATAGATCTGACCTTTTCTGCCATCTCATCAACAAGATCAGGTCCTAATAGCTTTATTTCCCCAACTTCATCCTAGCATGTTGGAGTCATGCATTTCTTTCCATAGAGAGCTTCATAAGGATCCATTTGAATACTGGAGTGAAAGAAATTATTATAAGAAAATTCTACGAAAGGCCGGTGTTGATTCCAACCACCTTTGAAATCCATAGTGCATCCTCTCAACATATCTTCTAGAGTTTGAATTGTCCTCTGAGACTGACCGCATGTCTGAGGATGATAAGCAGTGCTGAAACTCAACTCTATATCAAGAGTATGCTGAAGACTTTTCCAGAACATCGAGGTAAATATCGGATCCCTATCAGATATAATAGAAAGTGGTAATCCATGCAATCTTACCACTTCTTTCACATATATCCTGGTAAGCTGATCTAGAGATAAATCATCTGTAATAGCGATGAAGTGTGCTGACTTTATAAGACAATCAACTATGACCCAGATAACATTATTGCCTTTTGATGTTTTAGGAAGTCTAGTGACAGTTTCCATAGTGATTTTTTTCCCATTTCTATTCGGGTATGGGTAATGGTTGTAACATCCCCTTAGACTTCTGTCTCTCAGCTTTAACTTGATGAAAACCCAAGCATCGAGAGACATATTCAGCAAAATCTCTTTTCATGCCATCCCACCAGAATTACTCTTTCAGGTCCCTATACATCTTCATGCTTCCAGGATGAATAGAGAATGGAGAACTATGAGCCTCATCCAGCTGCTCCTTCTTTAATTCTGGTATGGGAGGAACACAATTCCAATTTCTGAACTTTATTATCCCATCACAATCAAGGTTGAATTCAAGAACATTTCCCACCTTCTTTTGTAACTCTATATCTTCTTTCTGGGCCTCTTTAATCATCACATGTATATATGGTTGAACATTCATTTGAGAAAGATACGATTTTTCCCATTCCATTATAATTATAAGATCCATCCTTAGTAAATCCATAAATATTGGATCTTTTGTGATCCTTATCATGGATAAGCTAGCATGGTCTTGTCGACTTAATGCGTCTGTCACCTTGTTTGCTTTCCCAGGGTGGTAATGAATTGAGAATTTGTAATCCTTAATCAGCTCCGACCATATTCTTTGGCGCATATTCAGCTCCTTTTGTGTGAAAATATACTTTAAACATTTATGATCTGTATAAATATCACACCTTTCTCCATAAAGATAATGCCTCCAAATCTTTAATTCAAAGATTACCGCAGCTAACTCCAAATCATGAGTTGGGTAATTTTGCTCATTGATTTTCAACAGTCGTAAGGCATAAGCTATCACCATATCATTTTTCATAAGAACACACCACAACCCCTTCTTGGATGCATCACTGTAGATCACAATCCTTTCTCCACTACAAGGAAGAGTGAGTACAGGTGCACTGGATAACCTTCATTTCAACTCCTTGAAATTCTCTTCATATTACACTGACCAAACAAACTTAACTCATTTCCGAGTAAACATGGTGAGTGGATTAGATAATCATGAAAAATATTTCACAGAACGTCGATAATATCCAGCCAAACCAAGAAAACATTGGATCTCAGTTACTGTTGTTGGTCTCAACGATCATTCAATAACCTCTATTATTGCTGGATCCATAGATATCCCCACTTTAGAGATTATGTAACCCAAAAATTCAGCTTTTTGAAGCCAAAATTCACACTTGGTAAATTTGGCATAATGCTTCTCCTTCCTTAGGGTCTTTAATATAATTCTCATGTGATCTTCATGTTCTTACTTGTTCTTTGAATGTACTAGAATATCTTCTATAAGGACTACCACAAACTGATCAGGATAGTCTCTAAAGACTCTATTAATCAGATCCATGAAGATATTAGGGGAATTATTAAGACCAAATGGAATCACTATAAATTCATAGTGTCCATACCTTGTACGGAAAGTCGTCTTTGGTATATCCTCCCTTTTGACCCTTAATTGATGATACCCTAAACGAAGATCAATCATGTAAAAGTATTGAGCTCCGCCTAGTTGGTAAAATAAGTCATCAATGCTTGGGAGAGGATATTTGTTTTTGATAGTGATCTTGTTAAGTTCTCGATAATCAATACAGAGTCTCATTGATCCATCTATCTTCTTAATAAACAGAACAAGTGCTCCCCAAGGTGACGCACTCGGGCGTATGAATCCCTTATCAAGATTCTCTTGGAATTGCATCTCCAATTCTTGCAAATCAATAGGGGCCATTCTATAAGGTGTCTTTGAAATAGGTAAAGCACGCGGTACGAGTTCTATTGAAAACTCAACTTCACGATTTGGTGGAAGACCCGGTAATTCCTTCGGAAAGACATCATCAAACTCCCGTACAATGGGCATATTATTAATCGTGAGTTTCTCTCAAACCATTTGAGATAAATAACCTTCATTTAGTGGAATCAAGACCCATAAGATGGTAGAAATTTCCACTAGCAGGTTATGTTCATCCTTGCATCGATAGAAGATTATAGATTGATCTGGAATATGAAATGTGACTTTTCTTCATTGTAAATTGATATGAGCTCCATATAGGGAAAGCCAATCCATGCCAAGAATAACATCAAATTCCACTATAGGAAGGATCACAAGATTTGAAGGAAGCACTTTCCCACAAATATCAATCGGAGAAGAATTATAAACTTTTGATGCGACTGTTGTGCCATTAGGGGTTGTCACAACTAACTCAACATCTAATTGTTGAAGTAATACTGTGATAGCCTTAGAAAATTCTTTAGAAGTAAAAGAGTGGGAGGATCTAGAATCAAATAAAACATTTACTAATTTAGAGTGGATGGTAAGTGTACCTCTCACTACTTCATTGTCATACCCCACATTGCCGATAGTAATTGCATGTGAATTTCCTTTGTCTTTAGCCTGAAGAGTTTTTTAACGTCGATCATCATCATCAACCCTTGGATTTGGGCATTGATTGGAAGAATTCCCCATCTCCTTGCACTTGAATCATTGAATTATAACAGGTTCATTCTATGTATCACTTCCTTTGTTTGCATCATTAGACATTTTTATCCCATTATTTCGACATTCAATTGCCCGATGACCTTCTTTTCCACACTTATAACATTTTCTTGTCCCCTTATGAAAATTTACTCCTTGTTTCTTTCCACACTTTGAGCATAATGGAAAACTCATCTTCTTTTCAGTGTGATCTTTAGATTTTCTTTTGAATTCCATTTTCCTCTTCTTATCAAACCCATATGGCTGATGGGTTACTTCAATCTCCATCTCAACTTTGAGAAAATATCGAACGATTTCCTCATAGCTATTGAAGCCCCTTATGGCTAACTCCCTTTGAAGACTTGGTTTTAAGCCTCTAAAGGATCGATCGATCTTACTCTCAGGTTGGATAATAATACCAGAAGCGTACCCTGCATGTCTTGTAAAATTTTCTTCGTAGGTACCAACAGATTCCTCATCTTCTTTCTTTAGATCACGATACTCCTTCTCCATCTTTGTTTGAAGAATACTAGGGAAGTACTTATTGAAAAATAAGTTCTTGAACTCGTCCCATTCCATGGACTCAATTTCTTCTCTTTGCCTCGTATTCTTGATAAGATTCCACCATTGATCAGCATCTCCTTCTAAACGATACACTACTAAGATGACATTATCATGTTCAGAACATTGAAGAACTGAAAATATCTTTTCAGTGGTACTGATCCATTTTTCATCCACTAATGGATCAAAAGACCCGCTGAATGAAGGTGGGCGCTGCATAATGAAGGATTCAGCAGAATGTTGCCCGTTCCATTTCTCGTTTGGAAGTCCTGTATGATTCATAGCTCGAGAAAGTTGTGTGAGCATGGCTACAAGATTTTTCATTCCATATCCCATAATGATTGGTTACTCAGGGGGGCAATCACTGCATTTCTCATTGCATTCCGCATTAACACAGTTCCTTCAGGTTCCATCCATTGACTAAAACCAAGAAGAATATTGTGAGCAACACTGATTATAATTGGAAAACCACATAATCAAGAATAATATTTTACACTTAAGGTCTTATCATAGGTTATTCATGGAAATTTCTAAAACACAACGATTGTGTTCTATGCTTAGACATATCCTTATGTTTATTACTAATTATTTCACATCCTAGTTTCCAAAGGTTGACTATACCTTTCCTCTGATACCAACTATAACGACCCATACTTTACATACATTGTTAATAATTCAAAATTGAAGCATACTTGTTACAACCTATAAAAAACCATTAAAGTACCGTATATGTATAGTGTCTTTGGAAATTGGGAAACATATACAGCTGGTTCATAAAGCATCTACACTATCTCCCATTTATTTCATCATATCTAGAGTCCCTTTTTTCATATCCTACTTAATAACCTTCTTCCTGTCCTGGGGAAATAAAACATACAAAAGGGTGAGATGAAATGCTCAGTAAGGGTAAACAAAAGAAATATCAATCACATTATATTGATAAGAACATATCATTTTGGAAATCATAACCTGGAAAAAAGATAAAAATTTCATAACATGGGATAAATCAAAGTAGTGAAATGTAATCCCAATAATCAAAACATAAAACATGAAACTTTGTGGAATTCACACATAATAATAGATAATAATTTTTTAGTAGTCAAGACTCATTTCCAAGACTATCTTAGCAGACAAAGTCCATTTCAGAACTAAGTTCACTCCTCGTTTCAGTCCTGTTTCACTGAACCGGTTTAACCTGCCATTCCAGCCATGTCTATCTCATGAGATATAAATCTTTACCCAATGCATTGGAGGGAGATATAGGTCACACCCATCTCATAATGAAACCATTCTTATTTGTGCCACAAAATCATAAATCATACATCATAGCATAACCCATGTAATAAAAATGGGATTCTTAAACATCATGACATCATAAAACAATTCATATATGATATTGGAATTCATAAAAATAATTCCATCACAACATAATAAAATCGATGAAATAATAGGGATAGAAACAGAACCCTATATTATCTTAGATGGAAAATAATTTTGATAAAACACTGAACTCCATTCTTGAGGAAAATATCCTTTCTAATTCAAAAACATTTTCCTTTCTCATCATGCCATACAATTTTAAACTAAAAGAAGTTGATTAAATAAAACGTGAAAACTTGTAAAGGAATCTTCTTTGAAATAATGTTTTGAAAATACATTCATTCCTTATAAGTTAAAAAACATTCTTCTTGTACTTTTTTTTGGAAATGTCAAAAAGTACCTCTTACGAAAAACGACAAAAGATTCAATTCATATCTTTTACTAAAAACTCCTCGAAGGGTAAAATTGGATTTAACAAATTTTATGTGGTTGGAAATAATATTACATATTGAGGAAACATGGATGTGGATGATAAAATACACCCCACTAAATACCAATGTATAAACAATCTTGTATAAAAATGAGATTGGGATATTTTCCCTTACCTTATGTCGAATTTGCTTTGTAAGTGTCTGAACCTCATGTATAATGATTTAAATAATGTCATTGACTTATTACTTAATCATACTCATTGTTATGATATCATATATGGCCATATTATTATATCTTTATTAGTAATATTTCATTGCTACTTGTTATTCTGGTTTTTATTACTTTTTGTTCTTATGCATGTTTTGTCGAATACATTCTTATTGTTATATTTAGGTTATAGATACCTCATTTCCAGAATGGTATTAGTGTAATATATATCATATTCATTCATTCAATTCATTTATATAATAATTATTCAATGAAGATCATGTAGAACAAGTCACATCACATCGTGGATACGGTATTCCGTACGTATGCACGAGCAATCATATCATTCCCATGATCATGGATTTGTATTGGAGTGTATGTATACTATTTCAGAATCAATATAACTTTAAAATAATCATATAAAGTTATTATTTACACCATTATACCCATCCAAGTAAGGTGGTTGTGGAAAATAGATAACACCATGGCGTGGAGACGGTATTACATACGTACGCACGCGCAGTGATTTCATTTTCCATAGGATGGATAGATGGTGAAATAGGGTTTTTCATACTTATAAAAACATACCATTATATGAGTGATACTGATGTTATTACATCATAATGAAACAACTAAAGAAGAAGAAGTGGAAGAAAAAATAAAGTTGAAAGAATCGATAAGGGACATTACCTCTTCATTGAAGAGCCTCTTTGAGACCTCCCCTTAGGGCACTAAAATTTGTTTTTGAAGAAGAACAGGACCTCTAGGATGTTTTTAGGGAAGTGTAGAAAATAATTTGGCAGGGGTTGGACGAGCTTGAAGGCTCAAAGTGGTGTGAGGATGAGAGGGAGGAGGTTCCCTTTTATAATGGAGGATAGGGGCACCCTAGGAAAAACTAAACATATTATTTTATTATAAAGTCATATTCGGTTTTTAATAGCTCAAAATTGATTTATTTCTAAGGTAAGATAGATATGGGCCAAAATCCTCTCATCCAATAGAATTTAGACATGTTTATGTGTCTATTTTAACCTTATCATTTAGACTTAACATTAAGTTTGATAATTTAACTTTTACGGTGTCTTCGTGTTTTCTTACACTATAAGATTAATAAAATTACTATAACAAGTCAAAATAACCCCAAGTTGTTTATTATTAATATATATAACCTTATCTAAGTCATTTGGTAGAACCATAGATATTTAGGAATAAAATAACAATTAATAATATAATATTTTTTTATGAACAATTTTCTGTCAATTTTGAAACTATTTGGTAATTGATTTTTGTGAAAATCATAACAGAACAATTAGTTCGAAAAGAGTTAATTAAATAAATATCAACATGTCATATTAACATATAAAATTATTGTAACTCATAAAAAGTCTCAAATTACATTTATTTGTGTATTTATAACATAAATTATGTCAATATTTCATTAATAATATAATAATTACATTATCATTATGTCATAAAAAATTCAATTATTTAAAGTCTAAAAATTAAAAATAAACTACCATTATTTAGGAAATCGTTTTATCTTTCTAATGAATATTTATAGTCAAATTTATCTTATATATAACCCTATATTAAAAATTATTTACTTATTAAACGTTGATTTTAACTATTTTAACCATTCTTTAAATTAATTAATATTAAATGTCCTAATCTAATCCATGTGGGCCTAAATGGTCATATTTTATTCCTAAGGTTGTTTTTGGTCGAATTACACTTATCCAATATAATTAGGGCATGTGTTAGGGTAATAAGAATATAATTTTTATCCTTAATTACCGTATTTACTTTTAACCGTGGTAAAAATAAGTAAAATGTTACTATTCACCAAAAATTATTTTCATCTCATTGAACCACATTTTAGTCCTTGATATTAACCGTGTCTCTCAGAATTTTCGAGATTCCACTCACAGAAGTGGTAAAATTAGGTTTTATGTGAATTTGGAAATTCTCCTAGGAGGTGGGTAAAAGACGGTGAAAAAATCAATAAAATTTTTATATATCTAAAATTATTATAAAATGAATCCAGAGAATTGAATTGAACATATATAGGTATTATGTATCAATTTTGACCTAAAATATATTTAAATAAAATAAATAATTATTTAAATAAAAAGTCAGTTTCTAAATAGTAACCCAGTGTTTTCACTATTCATCAAAAATTGAAATTTTCAGAAAAATACCAAAATTTCACCCTAGGCAAATTTCGATATTCCAAATTCAAAAATGAAGTCTGTTTTGAAAAATAAAAATTTCAAAATTTCAAAAAGTGGGTATTACTATTCATAACGACTAGTTTTAATAATATTTTAATAGCATATCTTAGTTTAGTGAAACTCGGTATTGCGTGCGACACAAGCTATCGAGGAAGGTCGCGATTGCGTGTAAATCAAGACAGGATAGTGTTGTGTGTAGTTAAAGATTCCTTTGATGATTTATATAACATAAAAACAAAATAATTCTCATAAAATTCTCGGGTGTTACAACATGTGAATGATTAAATTGGTAAATAAATTTAAAATAATTTATATAAATAATTTATATAAATAATTATACATGACATATTTTGGAAAATAAATATTCTACAATGGGAAAATCATTGGGTTACCTATATATCCTTAGAGAAAAATGTGATAAAATTAGAGCATTATTCTCAGGAAAATGACAACTACATTATAGATTGTAGATCAGTGTATATTGGAATTAATATATTGTGGTAATAATAAATATTTTAAATCATTCATTATCCGTGATAAATCTATAATGAGGTAGAAATTTTATTTATGTGGGCTTATCTCAGTTTTATTATTCCTATGAAAAATGTGAATCAATCAACTAATGAGTTTATTAGAATATCATGAATATTGTGACTATGGGTTAGATTTATCCTCGAATGGTTGTTTCTATTTTTCTTTATGTTACATATCTTCATTTTTTGTTCTATCATCAATTAATTGAGGTCAAAATGAAAATTGGATGATGATAATTCTTTCTATTTATGTTTTTTGCATTTCCTTCCATAGTATTCCATCATTGTGGGAATTTCCTTTCAACCGCAGTTCGAAGAAAACAAAAATAATTATTCATTTCCAACCATTTGATACCAAAATGGATTAACAAAATAATTAAATGTTTTATTGGTGATGAGTTCATGTTATGGTGAAAAATTTATGAAAAAATGATAGCGGTTTGGGTGTGTCGAATAGATGAACTGAAATGGCAGTGGTTTCTAATCACCATAAATAGCCGAAATTTGACCAATAATGGAAAATAGGTTTGTTCAACCACATAGAAACAAAAAAAGGAACATTATCCAACAAAATAAGCTAGATATGGGGTGCAGTGCATGATGAATGAAGAGTCATGTGATGACATTGAAAAACCCGGCTACACAACAAGTATTCCATAAACACAGACAGTATAATACCTTTTCTTGTGGCGCAAGGGTTTTGGATTAGAAATATGTATCACATTTCATTTAACTTGACTCACATGTCATGTGACCCTTTCCAAACCACATGCCATGTACAGGGTTTACGTACTCTGAAATCCAAATATTTTTCATGTCATTTAGGTTGTGCCACAAGACATGTATACCCTAGATAGTCGCATGGTGTGTATATGTGATATACTCTTACAACATCATGTGACTCCACTTGCTATGTGTCTGTCCACACTCTATGTACTCAGACAAGAACATGGGAATATGTTTTGCTGCATGGGTATGACTCGATTCCAAATTGACATGTTGTGTACTCATAGTAAAAATCGCGTACCATCTCAAATACGGGTTGGATCCCATGTCCAATTTATATGGGACATGTTTTTTAAGGTATGTTCCCATGATCCATTTAATTAGGGTTTTGTATGGACTGATATAATATTAATAGAAAATTTATTCCATTTTAGGAACTTTTATCCTGGATAGATTTGATGGAGTCCATTCATGAGTCATGGTGTGATATCCTATATCATCATCATTTCCCTTAGTGGGGTTCATAGTATCATCATGACCAACAAAAGTGGTAATTGATCCCCTTGATATTAGGTTAGCCCAAAATGAGTTTTTGGTATACCTAATGTCCTTGATTTTGATCCCCTTACATGTATCAATCTCTTTAGACTCCTACTATTTAATTCTTATGGTGGTACTTTGCATGCATGTAATCTCAAATGGATACCATCAATTGTACCTGACTCACACAGGGTGTTCTCTTGGATGAGTGTTAAATGGAACCGTTAAGTTAGAATCGTAGTCAAGAATTATAGTTGTGACCTTACTATGAAACAATGTTCCTACAATGGATATACCATTATATTCATGATATATATACTATATATAGAGCCATGTGATGATATAACTACTATTATTAAGGTTATATGATTAGTGATTTCTTGGTTTCCAACTCTGTATTGTTGTTACAACCCCTACAAGGGATTATCCTACACATGTTTTATCTTGTTCTGATAAAATTCCTTTTGATAGTGTCAAAGATGGACCAGTAACATGTAGATCATGTGGATATAGTAAAACTGATGTGTTTTCTAGGGGTGGAATTTAGGGTAATCCTATATTACATCATAAGTTAGAATTATTTTAGTTTCTTTTGGTGGGATTGTATTAGGACCTATCATTCATATATTGTTTTCATACTCTGATGGTGGGATTTAAAATGATTTCATTCTTGGTTATCAGTAGATTTATATTTCACCATTGTATGGACTTGGAACTGAGTATATTTTTATATTTATATTATGATAAGATCTCCATTGGGTTTGATATGCCTAATTGGTTCTGGTTAAAAGAACATGTCCTACTAGAGGAAAACCTGGGGTAGTCCTGGCTTGGGTCTCATTGGTTTAGGTCATGAATTACTGGTCATATGCCTAGGTTCTACCATAGGATCAGAGTCAGTGTGATTTGTTTTGGGAAATTGTGTTAATTTTTTTATTTTTTTCTCTTATTGTATGAAATCTAATATTGGTACTATGTTTGATGTATTCATACACCAAGAATTTGAAAACCTTAAATTCAACCTAGTACATGATTGTACTTTTTTAGGGGAAAACAATGTTGCATAAATAGTTTTGGAATGTTTTAGGGTTTTTAATTACTATATTGAGTCTTCTCTAAAGTTATACTCATTATCTATGGTATATCCTACCCATCTCAGGATTCGTCCGAAATATTTTCAATCTAGTATTTACTATTATGATCATAAGGATGGTTCCCTATGTGATGTGTATTTGATATATGGATCTATCCATGACGTTTTCTCTCTAGGTGGTGGACCATTCCTATCTCAGTGGTGCACATGTTTTATATTGGGAACATTTCCACAAAGTGATGCCATCAATTTTCCATTTAAAATTTATATTGATGGTAATAAGTATTTATTTAATTTGTATATTTTTTATATATTATATAACAATTATTCTATATATTGTTTATTAAATTTACCATTATTTTATTCCATATATCGAAATGCGAGAATATCATTCATGAATATGTGGGCCTGCAGTATTTAGGAATACTGTAATTATTTCCTATGTATCCAAATTTTTTCCATGAATGAGTCTATATGTAATGAATATATATGATAATCATATCATTATTATTATTCTAGATATTATGTAAAAATTACCCTTTAAAATGGATGAACAAATCAATGCAGTTTTGAAATTATGAATTGTTTGTACTAAAAACCACTTTTGTAGAATGAACTGATTATTTAACTAAATATTTCATTAAAATATTTGAAATATATTTTTTAATTATAAGTTATTAAACCCTGAATAATATCCTAAAAAAATTACATATTTTTATAATATATTAGGTAAAAGACAAACATAACATGTCTAGACTTGAGGTATGTGGTTTCAAAACTCAACTTCCATTCATTGGGCTATACTATTACATCATTGACTATATTTTTACATGATTATGTGTGAAATGAGATCATATTTTATAGTAATGTATTTCCAAGTATTTTATTTAGATTTATATTTGTTATATATAACAATTTCAATGATTAATTTGAACTTCAATTACATGATCTTAGTATGGGTTTCTCATTTTTTATCAATGAGACATTTATCGTATTCCACAATTTATATTTTCATATGGTTTATATAATATCCAATAGATGTAATATTTCATTATTACATTTATACTAATGGTATTTAGTGATTGTTTAAAAGAAATTTATTTCATGGGTATTATGATTCTAAAGTTACCAAAGTGAATGGGGTTTACGTCACAATATCATCATTATTAAAGACTTTTTTTCTTAATCCTGCATTGGGGGAATAATATAATACTTCTAACTGAATCACATTATATTTTCTTGGCATTTGTTTATTTTTTAAAATAACATTTTTTCCTACCAATTCCCTCTTTTAACTAAAAAATTGATGGGAATATTCTTTTATTGAAAACCGATTTTTTTGATTTGGTAGAGAATATTTTTCAATCATTTATTTATATTCCACAAAATGTTTCAAATAATGTTTTTACAATTATATAATTATTTTTTAATGAAAAATATTTCCTGAATTTTATTTTTAGTTAATTTTTTAAATGTAGTGTTTATTTCGAATGAGGTACTTTTAGTATTTTTATGAAAATGTGATGGGAATATTTGTTTTATTATACTCTACATAAACCAAATATGCTACCATCATGAGTGCTAAATGCATGGAGGATTGATTTATATGTTTCTAAGATTATTTTTAATAAACAAATATATTCAAAATATTTTGAAGATTCATTGTTTTTAAAAGTTAAATTAAAAGTGAAAATAGTATTTTATCCATATTTTTTTAATTTTTTTATATTAATTTATGACAATAACCCATTAATTGTGTTTTTCTAAATTGGGGATAAGTTTTAACAGTATGGTCCATATTATTTCATTGGATGTTTTATTATTAGTCTGATTCGGAAATTTATTAACCTTTTGTTTTCTAGTTCTTATTATAAGGAATGTTATTTGATATTAAGTCATGTTGATTATGTTGTATTAATTATTCATATTATTAATGAATTGGACATGTTATGTGGAAGGAAAGGCATGTTGTATCGCCTCGATGCATCTATAAGACATAAGTGATAAACTAGTTTGGGAATTCGGCCAACGCCTAATGATTTTCAGCATTATGTGTTCCAAAATTATAAAATTAGATATTGATGTCCTAGAAATTAATTTCATATTTATGATATCCATGAATACATTTCCATTAAATTTGGTTATTTATATGGAAATTTTTAATCAGTATTTATTCCTTCCATATGATTTTCAATTCTTATGTTGTTGATTAAATAAAATGTGTTTTATATTATTTACCATTCTATAATTATTATCCCTTATATACTCAAGATAGCTTCTTCTCTATGTAACCCTTTTTAATTATTTGAGATCACCATTATTTAATTTCCTATCCCAATATATCAGAAAGGGCACTCATATTTATATAAACTGATATATGAGATATAATAAACAAGATTTCAAATACAATAATTTGTTTCATTTTATTTTTTCAAATTTATGTGATGTACTTTACCAATACTACTAAAATATATAGCCATTAGGGACATGGTCACTGGTATTTAGAAAAAATGTTGTCTTCTTACCATAGGATTTGTGATACTACATTTTGGCCCTTCATGTCCATCAAGAAAAATCTAATAATTAATAATATAATTTACATATATAAGGAAATATAAATAAAAAATCTATAAATAAATTAACCAAATAATATTTTGGACACACAAAAATAAAACTTAAATAACTATTGATACTCAAAACTATTTCCCTAGAATATATACCCTACCAGATTATAAATTTCTAATCCAGTTCTAAGAAACCAAAAAAATTTAAATATAACCTATTCCAAAAATAGCATTAATACTTTATAATATATATTTAGTATCATCAATATATAATACAATAACAATATAATTAGTTCAAAATTATTTAACATAATCTAGTGATATCCAATATCAAAAATCTAAAACATTATATAATATTAAAGAGAGAAGATAAGAATATGGGTGGATATACTAATGGTAGGGATTCTCTGACCTTTATTGAAAAACATTTTCCCCAAACACCATGTATTGAAGGCATAATTAATGTTGAAGATAATAGTGATTGGGTAGGTATCTCATGCATCGTTAGGCTAAAGAAAAACAATGCCCAAAGGATTATTTAAATTATAAAATTATAAAATTATGAAAATAACCACTTTTTAAAAATAGATTTTCTATATTTCATTGAATAAATTATTGATGTCTATTAGACTCTCTATATACCAATATATACCCAATTGAATTACATCATGTTTATAGTAGAACAATCGTTGGGTACACCCCTACTAACACAATCTATGAGTTCCTAGTGGAAATTTATTATATACCCAATCGCTTAATATTACAAATTTAATAATAATTCCCCATTATATAACTCAAAATTTCAAATAATAATATTTTATAACCAAAAAACATCTCTTAATGTTCAATTTAGTAAACCTAAAACACAAAAAACTATTTTTTAACATAAAACATGAGCTTCAATTATTATAAAACTTTATTTTTAAATAAATAATATCAAAATATATATAATTTTACTGAAAAAATGATTAAAATAAATTACCAAAATTCCAAATTTTAATTTTCTCAAATTATTGTTTTTTGTCTAATAATATAAAAATTAACTTGTGGAGAAATTTTGAGATGTTGGGGAAATGAATTATTTACTATGAATAACAAAAAAATATCAATTTCTAAAATACTTATTTTTAATTTCAATAGACATAAAAATGATACTATAATTTTAATTCGGTATTAATTTTACATATTATACATATCATATAGAATAAAAAAAAATTTCTGTAATTTTCATTGTTCTGATAAAAGTTATTTTTAATAATTGAAATACATTTTTCTAAAAATTATTTTCACTGCATTTTACAATTTTATATTAAAAAATAATTCTTATCACATATTGGGGTTGAAACATAAAAAATTGGTATAATATTTGGAGTCCTGAAAATATTATTTGGTTGATTGGCCACTTAATTTTTTTCATTAGGAATTGTAATCGTAGTAAATATTTATCAACTCTATAAGAATATAATTGGTAAAATAGGGAAAACCCATAAAATAAAGGTTAAAAATAAATCCAAAATTTGAGTAAATATCATTTTATAGTATAATTTTGACCTTATCCATCCCAAATTTTGATACAATTTATTTTAGGGCTATTTTCTTTTATTTGTGATAATTATATTATTTTATGAAGCGAATATTCCAAAATGTCCCTCTCTTGACATTAATATATTTGAACTATTTACAATGGGATAAAAATTTATATGGTTAGTTATAAATATTTATATTAAATTGGAAATATATAATTTAATTTCTCATTTTTAGTGATGAAATAATTACCTTTAATTCATACACAAGACTAATACAACAATAGTTGAAGTAGTAGAAAAATTATCTAAATTATGTTAAAACCTCTAAAAATTATATTTTTTTGGTGTTTTATAGTAACAGATAAATTTTAGGGGTGAATATAACATAATAGATATGTTTTAAAGTTTTATATTATAACTTCACTTCTATATATTTTCCTATAATGTAAAATTAATTTAATTGTGTAAAAACTGGTTTTAGTGATATTTTATGAAAAAAATATATTTTATTTAATAATTTAAAAACTCTAATAATATAGAAATAGGGAAATTATGATGATTAATTTTCTAAAATTTCATTACATGGACATTTATGAGCTAATTATAAACATATAAGTAAAAATATTACACATTTACATTGAAAAGAATTATATCATAATTAAGATCATAACATAATGTTTGAGGGTTAATAAAAAATGATACGGGGTAAAATTGCCTAAAATGTGATTAAACCTCATAAAATGAATATATTTTTATCTAATACTTATATAATTTTAATATGATCCATTTTGTATCCATTTTTTTATAAAAGTGTCTAAATATTATTTTAAAACATTTAATATTTAAAAGTATTCCACTCTTGTGAATTATAAATTGGAACCTCTACCCCTCCATTATTCACAACACATGATCCATCTATATCTTCCAAAATTAAAATAATATCCCCAAACATCCATTGATAAATTTTAGAAGTTTTCTTATACACAAAATATTAGCCATTGGGTCCTTAAAATTACATGGAGTTGAGGTTTCTCTAATAGAATATTTTCATTTTAACAACTCTTTCAAATTTATTTCTTACTCTATATCCTCTAAATATTTGGTAACCTTGATAAATTAATATCTAATGTATAATAATTGTAATTACATGTTATTGTGATTATAATATAACTAGTCTTCATCTCATTTCATTCTAACAAAATGATAAAAACATCGTTCTTATGTAAATAATATTTTCAATCTTATTTATTTTCATTTAATTTACATGTCCTATTATATATTGAATTTATTATGAAATTAAAATTTGATAAGTTTTATATTTTATAATATATTTAATTAAAATAATTTTCATGATTTAAATATAAGATAATTTTTTTATGTTAAAGAAACACATTTTTTTAAAAATTATTTGTCATTGTAATATTTGGATCTATAATCAAATTATTTGTTATCACATCAATGAATTTAATCTTAAAAATCAATTCAATATTTTTAATTAGGATGTTGTAAATTTTTAAATAGTTTTCTTTTTATTTTTTTAATTATGAAAAGTCATAGTATAAATATTTTTCACCTTAGTATGGGTTAAATTGGGGCATCATGGTTCAAAGTGTAAAATAAAGTCTAAAAATCATACTAATAATTTTATTTATTTATATAAGATAAATTCAAAATATCCATCCCAAATTTGAAACTATGATATTTTTTTATCAATTTCCATTGATAATGACATTTATATTATTTTATATATTAATAACTCCAAAATGCCCCTCTCTAGACTTTAATATCTTTTAAAATTTTATATAAGGATAAACATAGCATAATATAAGTTATAAATACAAATTTTAAATATGGAATAAATATTTTATCATATAAGTTTATTTAGTTTTAGTGTTGAAATGTTTACTTTAAATTTGTACACAACAACGACACAACTCTTGAGAATATTGTACAAAATCAAGATAATTATTACAAAACAATAAAAGAAATATGGTTTTGTATTATAATTACACCCTATGTATTTTTTTTATTAACTTAACATATTTTGGATATGTGGATGATTTATAGTTTATTTACACTTCTATATAGATGTCTTCTAATTCTATTGAAATGAATATTGTAAAAAAATGGGAGTAATAATATTTTATGAAGAATAGTATTTTATTATAATATTTAATATTAATAAAAAGTTAAATAGGAATATTAGGATTAGAGATGGTAAAAAAAGAAATTTAGTAGTAATTTATCAACCAATTATGGAAGCATGCTTATTAAATACAAGGTGTTTACTAAAATCCTTAAAAAAATATTACATTTATGAACTCGAATGATCTTATTTGGTTTAATGAAATAGAAATTACGTACATATCAACTCAATTACATAAAGATAAAAAAATATAAACATTATTTTAATCCAATTTCTATATTTATTCTTAGTTTCTACCTTGGTTATTCTTACCCCATCTCATATCGTGAGGACATGCTTCAATGAAATGGTTGAGAAAAAAGCCATGTAGTCAAATAAACAAAAAGATATACATATCATGTGAGAAATTGGAATATGAAAAATTCATTATCATATAAATTTTAGTAATATAATAAATTAAAAAAACATTACTAATAATATGGAAATGGGACTACAACATAAAAAATTTACATTCATATTCATATCACCATGTTTTATATTCAATGTTTTAAAAATCATAATTACTGAGGTTTTTCACCATGGATTCATCCATAAGAATGTAATCTATGGAGATTTATTATTTACCCAAATAATCTGAGTTCTATAAGGGAGAACCATTAATATTTTATAAATAAATTTCACCACATTTATTATAATATAAATAATTTCTTCAATAACTTATGAAAATAGATAACAAGTTCCATAAAAAATTAATTGTGTACAATGTCCATAAATGTGTTGATCTAAACAACATTTTTAAACCATGAAAAGAGAATATGAATTAAATATCAGTACATCCCCATATAAATAAAATATTTTTTCTTTTAGATGAATTGACATGAAAATGGAATTGGTTGGGGTATAAACAACAGAAAAATAGTTTCCTGAAAAAAGAAAGATTATTTCTTGAAATGATTTCGATAACCTAACAGTATACACCATAAATTTTTGGTAAAAGGATTACTGGAGGGTTTAGAGGTATATAATTTATAAAAAACTATTATTTATTTATATGGAATAGCAAATGATAATTAATAAAAATAATGTATTTATAAAAATATAGGAAAAGTATTAATGTTTTAACTGGATAAAAAAATAAAATGAGGAGGATTTTCTTACCTAGATATAGTAATAGCTTAAGTATATTTTATAATGAGAGGATAAAAACGATCTATAATCCTTATAAAATAAATTATATAGTAAACAGATGCTTATAAATACATAATAACATATCTAATTGTGATTAAAAATCTTAAATATAAAGGAAAATCATGGTTGGAATATAATAGAGGGAAATAACTTACGATATTTTGGTAGCATAATAGTATAAATTGTGGCTTATATAAATAGAATAATTAGGGGGAAACATGGTCTCCCATAAATAAAACATGAAATGGTAATTACAGTATAGATAATTGTTTCTTAAAAAATAATATTCTTTGTCATTTAGGTGACTAACTAATGATTCGTACCTGAATTAAATAGGATAAGATGATAATTCCCTTACTATGAAGTGTTTCTTCAAAAATCGTAGAGGGGATAACCCTAGGACGTTGTAAAAACCATGGTAAACCCTTATAGGGACTCTCTTTTGGGGTAAAAGATCATTAATTCATGTCTATTGAATTTGTAGTGGAGATGGGTTCATAATGGGATTTTTATATTTGAGAACATATGGATTTAAGTGAATAAAATATGATTATTTTGTACTTAAGGCTGACCACTATTCTGTGGAATTAATTCAAAATACTTTGGTGGAAAATTAATCATTTCATGGATGTCTTAGTTATTAAAAAACATCAACCACCCATTTATTAATGCAATATTTTGGTATTTAATTTTTTTCATTTTAAATTTAACCCACTTCATTATTTTTCACATACAATAGTAACACTTTTTCCCACCAGAAAAATGTTTATGAATAAAAAATGAAATTGACCATATTGCCTAATTTTTTCTTCACACACCAAATTTAAAATCCTTTTTTGATACTTAATGTTATAAAAGTGTTAAAAATTAATTCTTATGTGACACGTTTATAACTTATCAAAATTGTTTTTTAAAGATGAATTAATGTTTTTTCAAAATTGTTTATCATATGAATGTCAAGATTAAAACATTTAAACTGTATTTTTCCTTAGATTATTTTTCATTAATAATATGAATTCAATAATATTAATTCATTTTCATATCATAATTACATATTAGGATTTAAAATATTTCATAATAATAATATGTAAACTTCTTAACCTCAAAAATCCAACTTTTTAGAATGTTAAAAAATTTCCTATGATAAAATTGAGGGGATGAAATGATAACTGGTTCATATTTTATAAAAATAGTACTCTGAATAATTTATATAAAAATACGTATTTATTAATTTTTTACTATATTCATGACATAGAGAACTATTTGACATTTTTAAAAATTAATAAGGTATTCTATAATTTGTATTATCATATAAAATTGGTTTGTAAGACAATTTCAGGAAAATTAATAACTAATTATTTAAGTATTACATAGACTGTAGGCCTCAGAGGAATTCATTTCATGTACGCTACAAACAATACAAAAAACCCAGGATAAAAACTTAGAAGTTCTTCTCCCCAGCATCTTCATCATAAAATTACCTCTCTACCTTTTCATGGATGTTCAGCAGGATTTCCCTTGCATGAACAGGCTAGTACCGATGGAAGGTTACATACCCTCTAATTCTTGAAATCCTTTTAGCTTCTACTATGATGAAATCTCCTTGATCATCCTCCTTTGGAGCTATTTTCTTGTAGGTTGTCAGGTTTTCATCTGCACTTAAGGTGGCCCAAAGGCCATAAGGTGGCTTGAAGGCCTTACTGACCCAAAGGCCTTGGTGTCCTGAAGGCCTTAAAGGACTCGGGGAACAAATCGGTGGCCCGAAGGCCCAAATGGGGAAATAGTCATGGCTATTACAATGCCAAATTGTACCTGCTTCAGTTCTCGCTATAGTACATCTACAATACCATGGAAATATGCCTCCTCCTGTATTTGATCATAGGTCACTTTGATTCACATAAGGAGTCCTCACCCACTGGGCCAAGGCTCAAATTATTTAACCCTTCTTTTCGTTCTTACGATTATTATGGTAGGGGAGATCATTTTGGTGTATTCAAATCACATAGAGTTTTTTGTAGTGAATGTAATATTATTTAATATATATATATATATATATATCATTGTTTTTAATTGTTTTACTAGGCCAAATTTATGCAAAATATATGAAGTAATCCTGAAATGAAAAAATATTTTGTGGTTTTATTGTAAAACAAATTAAAAAAATTGTAAGTAGGATATCCATTAATAATATCAGAACATTTTTATGTGTCATTTATTTATTCCCCACTAAAATATCACAGATCCTCAAAAAATTTATCAAAAATAAAATACTCTAATATACCTTGGACTCAATTTTCCATTATCGCCTTTTAATTTCGGTACCAGTTATTAAATTTTCCATGTTCTCTACACATGAAGCATTGCATCATTATATGTGCTTACACTATCATTCAATCATTATCAGAATTTAGGGATTTTGGATGTTAACCTCTAATATAGTTTTTAGAAATATATCAAGCCTTCCCACATTTATATCACACCCCATTATATTTACGAAAATTTCTTGAGAACCTTTTCCCACAGCTATTACACAAGGGATATTGTATTTTATTCCCACAATCCTAATGGATAGGGTCTTTTTCACTGTTTTTATCCAACATTATATTTTAATTATTCTTTTCATGTTACCTTTGGTCATCTCTAAGATCCCTTTAAACCTTTATATAACTCTCGATTATCCCCTCAATTCTTTTATAGTCTCAATTTACTAAATTTCTACATAGATGGGGTCTCATCGCACCCTGAATCTATCAACCATTAACATAGTATCCATAAAAAATATATATGATTATTGAGATATACTTTTAAATATAATTTCATAGATTTCCATTGATTCATTTTCCATATTCTTAACCTCTATGAATTCATTATCCATTTTTATTTTTATCGAATAGGGAAACAAGTATCTTGATAGAGATTCCCCTAAACTATTCTTAGTCAGTGGAATCAATATCTCTAATTGTATTCAATATTTAAATTAGTTTCCACCACTAGTCAGCTTCCAATTTTAATATTTACACCACATTAGTAGTCTTCTATGACTTTATAATTTTAGTTATATAAAATATGTTATCTAGAGAGGAAATAAATTCATTATAGATTAATGAATCAGTATATCCACTAAAAGAAGTTTGTTTTTAACGTATCACAGATTCAACTAATAGTTAATCCTTTATCATTGAAGTAGGATAATCCAAATGGTTATTTACGTTTATTAGTTTATCTAACTGATTCACCAATATTATAGTGTTTTCAAAACCATCTCACTTAATATTGAGAATTTTATCATCTCCTTGATCATTGCATCCATTGTCTGCAGGAGATCTTTTATTTTTTCCATTTTTATATAAAGAGAAAACCTAATTGAGATATCTATAATGACTATTAACATTATAATAATACTTTTAAAGGAAATATAAATCGTAAAATTTACTATTATCATTATTCAATGATAATATACTTTAATATTTATAAAAGTTTTATTGTATCTTCATATACATCATAATGGTATATACAATCTTGGGATTAACCATGGCATATCCCCAATAAGGTTAAAACAAGGTTTGAAATAATGATCATTGTCACACACTATTTATTAATTTATTCTAGCTCAATATGGTTTTATCAGGTGTTTCACCTAGTTACATTTATGCTTGGTTCACATTAACATGTAGTACCTAAAATTGATGTATTTTCATAAAACCCCCTTACATACTACTCATCAAAATACAATGATTTTTTTCCAATATTTACACTTATCCTGAGATTATTACTAATTTTTTTATTCCCTATATATAAAATTTACTAAACCATACATTATTACCAATTTTGGAAACCAACATTTCAAATTATTATTTTTATATATCTCCTTAACAAAATACTACAATAATGTACTTGAATTATTTTTTATGTTTATTGACATCAAAATTAGGTATATATCACATGAATTACATAAGGATAACGTAAATAATAATACAAATAATATAATCACTTTCTTGTCATATCTATAGGTTCTTCCAAGGTTATTGTTATATAATATCATATCCTGATGACACACATCAATGAAATTGTTGAGCATAAATCCCTATTAGAGGATAAGAAAAGTATAAACATATCATGTGAGAAATATTCATGTGTAAAAAGTTATGATCATGTGAATTGGAATCTTATAATAAAATAGTGAACATGAAAGGGAACATGTAAATGTGGATACCTTATAAAAATAATAAATTCATTTGGATATCCACATGGTTTATCATGTATGTGTCATAAATCATAAATTCCATAGTAATTCACTAAGGTATCCTAAGCATGTCATCTCCAGAATTAATTCTTTACCAAATTAATTAAAGCTGTATCCAAGGGAACCCATCATATTTTTTAATTAAAGTAATCAGAAATGATTATATAGGAAATCATCTACTTAATACCCAGTAAAAAAAATAATGAGTTTCATATAGAAATCATCGAATATAAAATGCTTAAAAGTATTAATGAAAATGTCAATTTTAACCCTTAAAAAAGAAATATTTTCTTCATATATGTATACCATAAAATAAATATGGTATTTTTACATATAGTAAAATTCGCATGTAAATTTAAGATATGTGGATATTCATAATATGAATTTATTTCATGGAAAATAGAAAACTTCTTGAAACAGCTTTGACCGCAAAACTATATACAACATAGATTTACATGAAAGGAATAATGAAATATTTTAGAAGAATACCATTGGTAAAACACCATTTTTATATATAGAGAATAGAAAAATATATTTAATAAAAATATAGAATATAGTACCTTAGAATACACATAACAAGGATGTAATTGAATTAAGAATGAGAGCATGAGGATTCCCTTACTTTGGCATAGTAAATACTTAAGTATATGTAATAATGAGAGGATAAAAATTATCTCTCATCCATATAAATTAAATTATATAGTAAATAATAGTTTATAAAGACATAAAAACATATCCATAATATATTTAAATTGATAAATAGAAAAAAATAATCTTGATTAGAAATAAAGAGAGGGAGAAATCCCTTACTAAATTTTTGAATCTTGAATTTATACAATGTGGATTATGGAAAGTAAATAATGGGAGGGAAATAAATATCCAATTAATAAAGACTAACATGGAAAGTATAAGAAATGTAAAAGGGTTATAATAAGAAATAATTGTTGACATTTCGGAGACTCACAAAAGTAGAGTACTTGAATAAAAAGAGGAGAATAATATAATTACCTTACCTTGATGAGCTGCTTCCTAAAACATAGATAAGAAAACCCTAGGAACAAAGATACACTTTGTGAATAACTTGGAAGGACTATATAGTAATGTAAAAGGGAATAAATTGATGGATTTCTTATGTTTAGTTGATAGTGGGATCATGATATTTTTATTTATACTTGTTGAGGGGTGTCATTTAGTGAATAAGAAACGATTATTTATATTTAAGGATAATCACTATTGAGTATAATTATTTCCAAATACTTAGTTTGAATTTTTTTTCCAATCCTAGTTTATTTCAAAAAAAAATCTCTGAATAATTTAATATTCAATTTCTTAGTAATTTTATGGTTTTACATTTTTATTTTAACCCAGAATATTTTTTCCCTATATCTTGGTAACTATTGTTAATACCACACTGATTTTTTTTAAAAAAATGTTAAATTTATGTTTTTATAAGAAAATATAAAATAAATTTTAGTTTACTAAATTTATAAAAGTCGAAAAAATCATTTCTAATGTGATACATGTATAACTTATAAAAAAATTATTTAAAAAGGATAAATTCATGGTTTTTCAAAACTGCTAAAAATGTGTTTGTAAATATAAATAATAAATTATTATTTTTATATAAATTTTTTTTATATATAATATTCATCATATATTTTTAACTTTTTTTATATCCCAGTTATATCCTAATATTTATAATAATTTGTTAGAACTATAATTTTTATTTTTTACTTTTTAACACAAAATTAAATATTATATAAAATTAAAATTATTTCTCCCTAAGCTAACTTCAATGTTTTGAAATGATAATTGACACTTATTTTATATAATAGAACTCCAAATATGTTAGTCATGTAATTAAAATTAAAATCCTTAATTATGAAATTTTAACCATTTTTATGACATAATGATCTTTTTGTCCATTATGAAAATTACATAGGACTTATATAATTAATATGATCATCTAAAAGTGTTTTATACAAAAATTTAAGGAAAATAAAACTTATTATTTTACGTATTTTTAGTATAAACTAAATATTTATATAGTTTCTATAAAGTATTCCCTATGATAAATATTTTTCTATAATAACAATAATATTGACCAATAGTCTTCTTAATTAATTATCATAATTTCCACCAATAATATTAGAAAATTGTCCACTTTTTTATCATTAATATTTCTCTTTAAATAGAACATAGTACTCTCAATAATACATACTAATTCTCTTACAAATTTTATTACACATCATTTGATAATGTCTTTTATTTTCCAAATTCTTCTTTTTCCTTTTATGATATTTATATAATGGGATATCTTTTGGTTGGA
This sequence comes from Viscum album, assembly GCA_963277665.1. Classification (NCBI taxonomy): domain Eukaryota; kingdom Viridiplantae; phylum Streptophyta; class Magnoliopsida; order Santalales; family Viscaceae; genus Viscum; species Viscum album. Next base: position 679,538,163 of record OY728150.1, read on the forward strand.
TTTGAGGACTAAAAATTTATTTGTATTTAATTTACTATTCATTAATGTGTATATCACATTATTTATTATTGTTGTATTCGTCTAAAATTATGTCTTATATATAGAGTTCGAATGATTCACAAAATATTTAGAATTTGATTTTATTGTAAAACATATGAAAATATTTATTAGGAGGAAAGAGATCCATTAATTAAATAAAAATATTTTTTAGGGTATTTAAACAAATTTTTACTTTATAAGTAAAATTATGACTGCTTAATATTTAAAATGTTGATACTTTGTTGTAGGTAATAATGAGTTACTATAGGGTAAATTAAAAATGATTAGGATAAAATTAACTAAAATTTATTTTTAACATGTTATTAGGGTTTTATTTTTTAAATTTATATTATTATATTCTAATATGATCCATTTTAGATCCATTATTACATGAAAAAAAACTTAAATATATATTAAAATAATAAAATATACAAGTCTGCCACTCACCTCATTTATTAATGGGCACCTAATCCATTTCATTTTCCACATATCCTAATTCATATAACATCACCAATGACTTCAAACATCTAAATATACCATCCTTATTATTATTATATAGGTTCTATTATACCCAAATGACTATACTGGAGGTTCATAATAAGATATCGAAATGATTTTTCTCTATGAAAAGTTAATCAGTTTTATAACTCTATCAAATTTATATAAATATCAGAATTATAAAAATAAAATTTTACCAACTTAAAAAATTACTAAATTATAATAGATAATCATATATATCATTATTATTGAGTTAAAACCATTTTCGAATTCATTTCAATCCTTGTTAAAGTGAAAAACATCACTCATTTGTACATAAAACTTACCATCTCCACATAATGGTGTAATATATTTTTTATCATAACATTTCATTGATGGTAATGAAGTCATACGAAATTAATATTAATGATATTTGTTAATTATTTATTATTTCATAATTATAAGTTGATATCTACTATTTTACCTTCAAATTCGTTGGAAAACAAAAACGTCTCTCATGCAAATGTGGGGACTACCACCTCCATAATGTGATATGATTATTTATCATTTCATCATGACATTGACAGTAATATGGATATATTTAGTGAATTTCTTTGATAAAATTGATATAATAATTATTCTATAAAGTTTAATTATCATTTACCTTCCTTTTTTCCATTCATTCAAATGAGATAAAAAACATTTTGTGTACATACAACCTATTGTCTTAATGAATGATGTAATTCATTTTTAAAATTATACATTAATATATTCAAATGATGATTCAAAATATGAATTTAATTAATATATATTATATTTAGATAATTATTAACATCATGGTGATTATGGAACCCTTACCGTGATGTGGGTACCAAAACAACCTAACTGAAATTTACATGAAAAACGAATCAGTTAATTCTCAGAAAAGATGATTTTAATAATGAAATATTAATAAATATGTAATGAAATATTATATTGTATAATATATCATATTATATGTGTTTATATGGTTATTATATAGATTTATAGAAAATTATAATTTAGAATATAGGAGGATCAAAGTATTTACCAATAAATTCAAACATGTGGAAGGGGTTCGTTTTACAATCTATTTATTATTCAAATTGCTTATGTATAAGGCTCTACTGGGAGAATTAATTTATATCACTATTATAAAACCCTGATTTTTTATCATTAAGTTATTTTTTTCAATGAAACATTGTTATTTAGTTGTCATCAATTTAATAACTCAAGACACTGAAATAATGTATTTTACTGAAAAAGATATTTTTTCTATTCTATTGGGAATAGTTTTCATCCTTGTATATATTTTCATTAAATTAAATTAAGTAATTTTTTAAATATAAAAATAATTAATTAATTGAATTATTTCCCTATTTTGGTTTTTAACAAAATAATTTACAATTAATATACTTTTTCTTCTAAATTTGGTACTTTTTGAAATTTTTATAGATCTCTAAAATTAATGGAATATTTTTTAACTTATACAAAATAAATTTTATTTCTTACCATCTTGAATAATAAATGATTTTATGTTTTCTTATTATGTTTTGGTGTTTTATTTCATTTAAAAAAATTCCTTATAATTTAGGAAATTGGTAAATTTCAAATAAGTGATTTCTACATGGAAAAGGTATTCTCCTCATTAAATATTTAAGAGATAATTTTTAAATTATTATCATATATGTCAAAATTCATTGGGGAAATCAATACATTAAAAGGGATATAATCTTTCGATATAATTCTTAATATTACTAGGGATTTCTTATAATTACATTTACTTATTATAGAAATTCTTAAAATCATGTTTTCTAATTTTTCAATATGAATGTTTATATTGGTTATTTCTCAACGATTTAATATAATAAATAAATTATAATCATAAGGTGACGGGTACGGCCCACTATAGTACCCTGTAGAATCCTTAGGTCTAATGAGACAAACTGACTTGGGTATTTGTCATAAACCGTACATATTAGTGTATATTTTATTAGAATAAAGGCTTGAAAAAAAGAACATGATGTCCAAAAAATATGTATTCTATCATTGGAAAACCACTAAATGTAATCCATGTGATTATTTAGGTTTTTATTCTGACCATAGATTTAGAACACTTTTATAATATTCGTTAAATTTCATATTTCACTAATTTTTATTATTTCCATATTATTATTATTTTGTTAACATTATAATAGCTTCTACTTTAATCTGTCCACCCACAAGAATTTCTTTAGACCATTTATAATGTTTTTATTTCCTATGAATATGATGATGGGGTCTATGATTGAAATCAATGATTTAATAGAATAAATAATAATGTTCTTATTTTAATTATTAAATTATATTTCATGTGTTTATATGTAATATGAGAATAATATATTCATCTAGTATCCCAATAATACTAAAATATTGTTTCCTTCAGGATGATATCCATTGTAGTTATTGAAATATACCAAAATTAACACCCACATTGGGCTAATAGTCTTCAGAAGTTGCATTTAACATCATATAAATTCAAAAATTCAAATTAAATCTACATTTTCATCATGAAATTCAGAAAATTGAATCACTAAAAATACCTATATTAATAATGTAAGATCACGATTAATTAAATCCATATCTCTTAAATAAGAAATACCACCCCAAAGAGAACATAATAAACACACATATCTTATTTCACCTCTAAATGTAAAAATATAACCAAAGAAAAATATCCTGAAAAATCCTGATAGTGAATAGAATTCCAAAAAATATATATCAATGTGGTCAAAAACACTTATAAAAAAGAAAATTATGATTCTATAAGTAGAGTATAACATATGAATCTAAAGAGGTAATATATTCAAAAATATCACATGAGATCCCATGTCTCTCATTTATCTCCCTTAAAATAATTTTATATCTTCATAAAAATAAAACATATATCAACATTATCAATTATTATTATTGAACTACCCCAAGTTCTATCAAATCACAAACCTACTGCAAGCTCCCAAAGTATACAAATAATCTATACTACTCTATTAAAAATAATCATCTAATTATGTATCCATAAATGATCCAAGGTGAACCCCTAAGGGAGAACAATAATATTTTATTAGTAAAATAAAATATTATTGTCTCTTAATAATAATTTATAATACCACCAAGTCATCTCATCGGGTGTTATTCCATGCCCTGTATTTTTATAGAGAGGATCCTTCTCACTATCAAAATATTTGATATAATTAATGGCAATAATTTGAATCCATAAGCACATAACCACAAAAAATCATACAATTCATATTAATAGATCTTGTCATATAATAGAAGGTGAATATTCATACCCACAGAATGTCATTTAAACTTGAACCCTTCACTGTGAATAAAATTTCACCACAAAAACCTCAATAACTAATGGTAGAATCTAATGTGTAATTATTAACCAAATTATCTATTTTTTGTCATCTAACTCCTAAAAGAAAAAAATAATCCCAAAATTTAATGTAAAAACATTCATCCAATATCAACCAATAATAATTTACATTTATTCTTTTTTTAAAAAAATTTAAACAATCTTGATTAAAACTATATTCAATGAAATATCTCAATTCTATTATTCTTGATATTAGAAATTATACGAATCTAATTTAATCTTTAATAATGATAATTTAACATGATAATTACCTAAATAACTAAAACAATTCATCACTAATCCCTAAACAATTTTTCCATATGCTTACACTCCAACCAAGACATAACATAACTTCAATGTGGGGCACAATTACATAAACTCCAAAAAGTAACTAACCTATATCATAAAAGGAACTACATAAATTATATTTAAAAAATAAATAATGATGAATATAAAAAATTAAAATTAAATAATTTATATTATAAATGAATTAATGAATATTCCAATCAACTGCACTCAAAAATCCCAATTTCCCTTTTTAAATGATTTATAATACCAAATATGTTTTACTATATAAAATCCATTGAAAATGAAAAGGTAAATAACATATTTTAGGGAAAGTATATTTTTTATAAAATGGACGATTACTTACGTCACTGATAAAAAAATTATAACTCCCCCTATTAAACCAATTATGAACTAGATAAAAGTATATAATTTTTTAATATAGTAAAATTTCAGAATAATTGAAACAATTCAACCACAATTTTTGTGTAATGAAATTACCTCCTTCAAAACAAACCATTTTATGTTAAAATTGTGTTTTTTGTCTACATGCGCCAACTTAGAATCACTTTAAAAAAATTTAAAAAATTGATTTTAACTCACGGGTTTATTCAATTTCATAAAACAAAAAATATACAAAAAAATTTCCTAACATAAAACTTCTATAATAAGAATAAAATAAATCAACTCATTTTATAATGACTCACATTTATAATCCTTTTGGAAAATCGTTAAGAATATGTTAGAAATATTTTAAATTTAAAATAATTATTTCTTTATAAAATAAAAAATAATAAAAAATTTCTATGCAAAGAAATAATTTACTAGTTAGAGAAAATACATAAAACATATATTATCTATAAGAATCAGAAAAAATTCTGAAAATAGAAATGAAAAATATAGTCCTTACTAAGAAATTTAACAAAAATAATTATTATTATTATAATAAACCCTATAATTGTAAAAATTAATTTTACATTTACCAAATTTAAAATGACAAATGGAAACATCCATTGAGAATAAATTAATGTTTTAAAAAAATTATTATATTCAGCTTTTAAGTGGAATGAAGATAACAACATTAAATATATCAAAGTTTATGTTTTGGAGATTCTAAAATTGTGAGGGAAATATATAAATATTATAACCAATGTATAGGTGATATAGATTTATATCATGGTACATGAGCCTATAAAAGTTTTAAAAGGTCCATTTTATCTTTAAATAATGTGTTTACGCCATTGTAGATATTTATCATTAATGAGATGAATTATTTGATTTAATATTACTAATAATTTAAATAAATATTATTATAAAAGTTTATGTATGTGTTTTTCAATTTTTAGAAAAAATAGCAAATTCACATGAAAGGAAATCCATAAAACAGTATCTGGTAATATAGTTTAACATGAAATGTGTCATTTTTCAATGTGTGTAATATTGTAGATTTTTATTGGATGTTAGATATCTATTTATTTGATTTAATTATTATTATTTTATTAATTTATCGATCAAGGATGTGAGTATTTTTATTTCTCAGAAATAATAGCATCAAATAAAAATAAATTAGTGCAATTTTTAATGGGAATAATTATTTCTATTTATAAGGATTCTCGTTTATTTCGTCCATTGGGCCTGACTGAAGCATGATTTCAGTTGTTGTTCATAAATAGTTTTTTAGAATCCCCTCTCTAAATTATTGATTAGATTTTGTCAAACGAATCAAATAGAATCCCTAGATGATTTCTATAGGATGATTGGAAATTATTAATCATTTTATTTATATATTAATTCTTTAACATCAATGGGATATCATTCATCTATTAACTTTTTATGTGGGATTAAAATTCAATTTTTAGTGTTGATAATTTATATTAATTTATATTTTTTTCAATATCAACTCTGAAGTGATTCTATGATCCATTTTAATTAATTCTTTGAAGTTTTAATTTATATTAATAAGTCTTAAATATAATTATAGGAAGTGTGGAGTGAATTTCATTAATCTTGAATTGAACCTAGAACCCTAAAGAGACACAACAAATTATTAATTTATATTGGATCATTAGTAAATTAAAAACAGTAAAAAATAAATAGATTTTTATAAAAGAAAAATGAAATATTAAACATAGGATTTAGATTGATCAATGACTAGCCAATCTTCCATAATAAAATTACAATAAGGGAAGTTTGCTTCATGTAAAAAACAGTGAATTGAAACACTATCATTCCATTCATTGAGAGACTTGAACTAAACAACCAAGAAAAGTTGTTCCCTTAATTATCATGAACCTGAAGAGAGGTTACATTGAGAGGAACACAAATAGTGCCTCAATATTTTATGGTTAATTTTTTCCTCTAATATTGGTTAAAATTTAATAGTTAATGGTTATTCCCAGAATTCATGGAGGGAATTACATCTATATTAGGATTAATGGACAAAGAAAAAACCCATGAACAAGCAATATTGAAATATTAGAAAAAGATAAAAGAAAAGTAAAAATTTACTAAATGGGAAATGGTGAATGGTGTGACTTTATTGGAAATTATTTTTTTAGTGGTACCATTTAAAAAATATTTAAAAGGTTTTTTATTTAATGTATTTTAAAAAATTGGTCCACATAGGCCTGTAATTTTTCCTTGATTCATATTTTTAAAGTAAGCACCAATGTGGATCATGCATCCTCCTCCACCATTAGTAATAATGGACCTTTATTACACCTCATATGGGAAAAACATTATTGATCCCCTCCCATAATTTCATTATTCCCCTAATTTTATTTTTTCATTGAATATTTAGAAGATTGAAATCTATTACTCCAAATATCATTTTGAGTCCTCAAGAAAGAAGAAATTCATTTTGATGCATTTTTTTTAAATTAGATTATTTTTTTTGGTGATTTAACTATTTCTATTTTAAGATTTAATGATTTAAATAATTGGGAGTTTCTAGGAATTATATTTTTTGAAATGAATTAGTAAATTAAAATATTGTTTTTAGTTGATTTAAATATTGTTGATTGATTTACTAAATTTTTTACAATTATTATTTATAATATATTGTTATTTTAAAGGTATAATTATTAACTAAATATATTTTTTATTTTTTAATAATTAATTTAGGATTATCATGAATTAAGAAGAATAATTTATTTTTGGTTTTTAATTTTATTTATAATTTTTTAAATTTATTTGTAATTTTATTTTTAATTATCTCCATATCGTTTATATAGATTGTATGTAGAACCTATGTGTCTATGGTAAATTGAATTTTTCATAAACCCATGGTAACCCTATCATCAATGTAATTAATGTTGAAAAAAATAGAAGTCCTAAATTAATTTAAGGTGCTTGAGGAAACATTTATACACAGAAGATATGTGGATTGAATTCTTTTTGTTGTTTTGTATATCAAACCCTATGAATATTTACCCCATAGATATGGTTAATTTATTTATTTTACAAAAAACTAATATGATAGAGCTCTTAATTATTTTATAACTTTTACTTATAATATTTAATTAGTTTTTAAAGTTAATGCATGTCAATTTTTTTAATAAATAAATAAATAATGAAATTTAAATTTCAAATATAATATATTATTATTGAAAAAATAATAAAATATAAGTTTGAAATATGTTATGTAATCATATATATTTTAAAAATAAATATAAGTAATTTTATTGTTTTATAAAATATATTTTTAAGATTACATGTATATTATTTATATATATTAAAAATTAATGATTGTTTAATTTTATAAAAGTCACATAAATAAAATTGTATAATTTTTTACAATATTATTTTGAATGAAATAGTATATAAATATTTATCATGGTTTCCATGACAGGAAAAAACCCTAATATAACCCTCTCCTAGTAATGTTGTGTAGATGATAGTCACCCCAAGTCCTACATCAAATTGTCCCTTGGTTATTGACTAGAACCAATGGTATATAACATCAAAATATGAGAAATTACATTCATATATCCTTAGAATTAAAAAAATACCTCCAATCAACAATATGTTATAAATAAACAATGACCTATAATAACTCCACAATTCTAGAAGATGAATCATAAATACAATTTTCTAAATAAATTACCATGAAAAACACATAAACTATGATTCTCATAATAGCTCCAAGATCGGAGTTATAAATATCAATCTTTATCTCCATTTTACCATGGAAACTTGAAAATATTGTTTGTCTCTATAGTGGTAAGCATGAAATGTATATTCAGTTGGGTGAAACTATAAATATGTATTGAATATTTTAAATTAAATACTAATGTTTCTCTATCCAAGAAGTAGAACCAAAATACATCTACATGTAATCTCTCACCCAACCTAACTAAGGAATATTTTCCAGTATTTCATCCATATTTATTTATATAGTAATGAATTAGTTTAAAAATAAGATACTACACAACCATTTCCCAACTAATTTTTCACCCTCATGCCTTAACATTAATTTTTTTCTTTCATCCCTTTATTTTCATTTCACATCACATTATACCAATATCATCCTATATAATGACGGTTTGACCATAGCCCTACACATACTAATCTTTTGATGGGTCCAAAATCTCATTATGACATCAATCCATCCACACTGTAACAACAATCGCAATCGAAATCCACATCACAATTTTTAATCCAAACATCACAACATTTCCACCCCATTTGGATGTCATAAACTCAATGGAAAAAATCTTTTTGTCCTCCACCTACCATGCATGACCCCATAATGTACCACCTCTAGATATTTATACCCAGTCCAATGTATGACACCTAAAAGAGATATAATATTAAATGGTGTAGTCATCCAATTTTTTATCAACAACATGGATGTTAGGGGAAAACATGGAGCCCAGGAATGTTTTCAATCAATTAGGTTATATGGCTTAGGTGGGGTGTATAATGAATTTAATAGAAAATAAAATATATATAAAAATAGTCGAACCTATGGATGTACTAAAATATTTACACCAATACAGTACCATAACATCCAAACACTGTCACTATACTATTATCACCACACACCACAAATATGGCCAAATATAATACCACAAACCAATCCTCCATCCCAATCAAAATAAAAACCAAAAACATTGAAAATTAATTTTTAGTCATTCAACTACGAAATTTTCAGATTTACTATTTACCTACCAATTTAAATTCATAAATCAATTTAATTCCATATTTAATTAAAACATCCCCTTAATAACAAAAATTTTTTATTCCCATCTATTTACTCATTCATTTAGTGCATCCAAATTTCAAATTAAAAAAATAGTTTTTTTCAATTTTTTCAATAATTTATTAACAAACATCTAATAACATTCCCTTTTTTGTAGAACAAGAAACTATAAAACTCTTCTACAATGCACCAACCAACCACACTTTATATCCTTATGTACAAAAAATTCATACCCTCCATCAACTATGCACCAAAAAACTATCGCACAACTCATATCATTCTAACTAGTCATAACCTTGAATCCCAACATACAAAAAATTCATATCCACATTATAATATAAATTAAATTTAATAGAAAAACAAATTATATACCCATTTATTAACAAATTTACTTGAAAAAAATTCCACAAAAGGACAAACCAATGTCACATAATCACAAAATTCATACACCATGCAATATTAGAGACAACCACTTCCAAAATACCTTTTTCTTTTTCAAGAAACATCACACCACAAAAAAATTTAATACATCTATTTTAATTACCATATTTATGTTATCATCCTTGTATGATGTGTTATTATAGAAAAAACTCACAAAATAGCATACAACCTTATAGTAAAAACAGTTTAAGGAATAATGATGGACATGAATCAATCTCATGATAGATATAATAGAAATGAATAAACTAATGGGTTACACCTCAATCCTATTATTTTTTATTGTTTAGTTTATTATAATTATTAATTTAATACAATAAAATCCATATAAAAAGAGTAAAAACATTATATTTTTATATAATACAAAAATAAATAGAGTTTCTTGATTTAATACCACAATAGGTGAATTATAATATTTTACACAAGAGTAATGAATTTAAATTATATACATGACCATAATCATGTAATAGAATACTCAATAATCATGGATGTAGAAATACTATTAAAATAATTACAAAAAACCATCGAACCAACCCTGGAACTAACTGTAATATCCACCATATATGAATAATAATGAGAAAACAAAAAATATATAAGGAAAGACTCCCTAAAAAAAGTTTTGATGATCTATATAAGGAAAGGTATAAATCCAATTGATGGATTCTCAAACAATTCTGATGATAAAAATATTATTATCCCATGTTTAGATGGAAAATGATAAAAATAAAGTAAAATATAGGGGGATGGAAATTTATATCTCGATGTAAAAATATTTAATCCCTACATCATACGTAATATTAATTACATGATTATGTCAAATTAGACTCCTACCAAAAATCATGATGTGTATCACAATAATACACATCAGTCATTAATCATTAAAATAATATCAACAATACTAAGGACAAAGTCATGCCACAACCCACATCAAAACATTGTAACTCTATTAAATGCTGAGCTAAAAATACCAACCTCCAAGGTATGTTTCATGATAAAAATTGATATGTTACACTGATCTTACATATAAAAACTCAACCACCATCAAGAAATTTCATTCCATATTCATTACCCAAACATATTGACTGGAAAATTCCCATATGAAATATAATATTAATATCCAGAAAATTATAAGATTCATTCCTCCCTTTTCAAAATTTTATAATTGAAACATCCTCACCACAACACAACCCATGTTTCAAAAATCATTAAATATTTATCTACATATATAATACTATCAATGATATAATACAATAGACAAAATGGCCACACCAAAACCTCAAAATCCTAGATAAAACCATATATTGAAATTTTACTCACCTCTTCTAAACACATCCTAAAACCTCCAACACCTAAATCTATCCATGAAACTATACATAAACTTATATTATACTACAAAAAATACCTCTCAAGAAATTATCATCATGCTTAATAAAAAATCAAAGAATAAAAAAACCACATGTTCCACATTCCAAGTCCCCCCTAAGAGGTTCCTCTAAAAAATATGATTTCTTTGAGCAAACATAATATCATTTTGAATGATAACATCATCTAAAAAGTTAGTAATAAAAATAATAAATTCCAAAAATCAATATAAAAACATATTGAGGTAATTACCATGTATATTTTACTCACATTCAAACATAATCTCCTCTAAAACATCATCCCTATAAGTCTTGTTAATATAGGGAACAACTCTTCCATGAAACAACATCACTTATTCATCTTGATGCTTGTTTCATCACTCCTTAAACATCTTGTCAAAGTTGGAATCAATCTATCAAAAAATAAATGAAATTAGAAAAATGAAAAGATATAAATAGAGATATGATATGTAACCTGATTGTATTACTCACCGCTTTAGTGGTGGCCAAACAGGTGGGTCACATTTCCTCACTTAGGTCTCCCAAATCACCAGAGGTTATTGACTTGCAGCATGGGTATTAAAAGGCGATACCATGGAGACTATACCCTTATATCATAGTACTAAAATGTTATAATAGAAACAAAATAGAATACAATAGTATAAGTAGTTATACATAAAAGAAAATGGAGTGGAATAATTTAATAAACTGAATATAAAAGATAGTCAATATCAATTTACAGTAATGCATGTATAATATATGATTCTACAAGTAAAAGTAATATAAATTATAATAGAAATAAAATTTAATAAAATAATTTTATCATAATGACTATATCAAAATCATCCTAATCTCTCAAGAAGTATTATTCTCCAAACTCCTTGTACAAGCTAACAACAAAATGAAAATTCCAAGGTCTTATGAACAAGATGGTCTACTCAGTTATCCTAGAGCAATGGTGTCCCAATGTGGGTGTGAGATACAAATCTCAGTATGATAGAATCCAAGGTGTTTATCCCAATGCATTTCATGAAATTTATATTAAGTAGTGTCCGTCAAATATGAAACAATAAAAAAATGATAACACTTGTCATCTTAGGTTCTAATCATACATGTGATCGACACTACCGGCTTCGGATCACTGTTAAAAAGAAATTATAATCAGGTTACTAAATATATATATATAAATAGTAAATTATATATAGAGTTTAGTTATACATTGAATCCACCTATATAAACCATGTGCATGCAGAAGTCTAAAAGCCATATACATGGTATACAAGTGTTGGCTAGGCCAGGTCTTAATACCCAGTATCAATGACCTATCTAACAAGGTTAAAAGACCAAGAAATATGGTACATGATCTACATACTAATAGAGTCAAAGATTCCATGCTACATCTCTTAGGATAGTGAGTAAGCAAGAAAAGTAAATACTCTAATCATTTAACATAGATCGTAAATCCAATCATCCAAATTGCATCATGGGTGAGAGTCTCCAGGCGCAACCACTAATATTAGGGAGTATTATTTCCCTACTGGATCAAAAACCCTTACCATCTTACATACCCTATGAATAAGGTGTCATAATATTTATAATAATTTTTCTAGAGGCAATACCTCTCATTCCCAAATAATGGCATCATAATATTTATTATTTAACCTATGAGGAAATAACTTTCATTATATGAATTTATATAATCCATTATTTCTAAGGTAATCACAATAATAACAATTGAAATCAAGCTTGTTATAAATAAAATCACCTTCCCAACCATTACGCTTCATTCCATTCACTTTAAACCATCATTTACATCAAGTAATACATTCTATCAATCAAAAGATAATCAACTAAAAACATTCCATTGAGCCTGTAAAAACATATAAAATCATTTTAATACTCCAATTAGTCACCTTGGTTGTGTCCTAGGAAGCAATAATACTACTTACATGGGAATTTCATTCTATAAGTGGGTCAATCAACTAATGGGTGCATTCAGTTTCATTTAGTACACATGTAAAAAAAGGGGTAACTTCATTTAATAATAATAAGAGAGAACAAGTAAAATATGCAACTTATTAAGCTTGAACATGATTGTATAAGAAAAAAAATAAGAAATAATCCAAGATAGATATAAATATCTATACATTAATTTTTATCTTATAATACAAAAAACATCATTAGTATGTTTTAACATAAAAACATGATATTATCTATTGATATTCTGTTTAATATATTTAAGAATCCATTCCATGGAGTGTGTAAATTAATTAAAATTATCACTTATTATAAAAATCATACTACATTAATTAAAAACTATGGTAGGTGTGAAACGAAAAAAATTAATGCATTCTAAAATTTAAAATGAAATGGAATGGGATCATACCACAAGAATAAGAACGCCAATATCAAAACATTAGTACTCGACGTCCTCATTAGATACGACTTCAATATTCTCTTTCCTAACTTCGATCATATGCACATTTACATATACATAAGGCAACCAATCCTTAATATACTTTTTCTCATGGATTTTAATATTTAAAAGGGGATACTTACTTTTATGTTTATATATGAATATACCCATTTCCACTTACACCCATATGTATTTTTCATATATATATATATGTAAGTACACCTTGCCCCATATATATATATATATCCACTTACATGGGTTAATATACTTAAAATGGTGGAACATACATATTTATATGACTACCCATGCATACGAGAGAAGTCTCATTTGACATTAGTGACTAAAATTAGCCTCATGGATGGCCAAGATGCACTGAAAATTTATTAGAAACTCCATGTCACCGTGGAAAGGTCTAAATCACTAAAATAAAATTACTCAAAAGTACAAAATACCAAACTAGAAATTGAGAAAAAATAATAAAGGAATAAAATTTACCCAAAATTGATGACGGGAAGACTGAAATGATCAGTACCGATTTCCCTTTGATGGTAGATGTTGAAACATGCATGAAGGAGTCCCACAAGATGAATCTCATGCCCTAAAAATGGAATAAACCAAAATAATTAAGTCAAAATAAACCATAGGGTTTTGATGAACATTATAGTGTAACATGAAAGACATAAAACTACCAAAAATAGGATGAAGAGGGACCTGTGTACTTTACATTAATGATCATTTGAAAAATTTAATTTAAACCAAGGTGAAATAGTATGAAGAGAGGATCTGGAGGAGGGGAGGTGTGCCCATAGAATGAGAGGGGGATGATTGGAATCACTCAAAATAGGAGGGGTGGGAGGGTTGTTTATCATTTATTTTAATTTTTTAATTTCTTTTTTAAAAAACATACATCTTATGGTTTGGGTAGCGTTGGTAACCAAACAACGTGAAAACCATGAATTGAATAGTGCAAGCATACTGCCCAATTAGAACTAATTATGTTGTTTAGGAATGTAGTTTTGTTAATCCATGTGCCTCCCAGGTAGAGAACTCTACTCATCTAAAATAAGCTGCATGGTTTACTATTGGGGGCTACATTATTTCAAAAAAACATTGTTCCCATGCCAGCTCCCCCTGACTTTAGGTTTCGAGCCTGATGCTCTCAAAAAATGAAGGAACACTTGAGGTCCCCTCCCTCGGGCCTCAAAACACAACAAAAAAACAACACATTTAAGCATTTAATATTTCGTATTTATTTTTTGAATATAATTTTTTTAAAATGGACCATCTAGTAAATGAGAATTTTAAAACTATATTAGGTTATCATCTGGTTCAAAAACACTATTTATTACATGATACATGAATGATGTCACATATTTTGTCTAAACATGGTTGATTTAAAAAACCTACACTTCTCATAAACACCCTAAAACACCTCTAAAGGATAGAAAAATTACAAATAATGTTTAATCCATTATCCAATAATCTTCTACCATTGATGATGGAAAAACCTAATGGAAATTTAATCATCAAATTCAATCTATTCTGGTCTCCTCATATTATCTATATATGATTTCTGATGGTTTTGATCTACATTAATTGTCTCTAAAACTAGATGAATCTTCTTATTCCTTATCTACACTACAACTGGACATAGGAACACTAACTCTCAAACCTCATTGCATCACAATTTTCATCGATATGGTCTCTCATAAATGGACTCAAAAATGTTCGTACTAATTGAATAAATTAGTCTATTGTAATAAGAAACGCAACAGAAGGCAAGTGATTTTCCCATGATCCATATTAATCAGGTATACAATCCCATGATATATCTTCCAGTATTTTTATTTTACATTCAATACCCCTATACATCTATGAATGTAATGACATTTTAACATGACCCTGGGTGGAAAAATAATTTTGAAATTACCTCTTGGCTCGAGAGGTAAAATGATGATCTCAATCCAAAGTAATGACCATTTGTACCACATTGAATTGTTCAACCTTATCCACATACCGCCACACAAAATAATATATAATACATGACTAATTAATAATTATGAAGTGAATTGTCTTTTTAAACTTATCCACAATCACCCAAATACCATAAATTAATTCTTTTTCTTATGGTAAACCCTTGAATAAATACTTTGATTAGTCCTCTCATTTTCACATGGGAACACCCAAACTGCATAGATTATGATGTACATGAATCAGTTGCTAACAGTAGAATCATTTTTATACAAACATAACTAGTGATATCATTATATTGGGCCACCCAATATGACCCCTAAAATCCTAATATACCTTAGAAACTACTGGATTCCTTGCAAGTCTTGAGCAATAAAACACTAAGATGACATTATCACGCACTACTAATGAGACATATAAATTCTTTCAAAATTGAATATAATTTCATTAAAAACCTAAATATACCTCTATATAATCGCTAGGAACTGTATTTTCCCACATCACATGTACCACTATGCTACCCTACAGAGACACCCCCACCCACTAAAACAAGGATGATTTCACTTTCATCTAAAATAGGAACCCTCTTCCATCAGCCTCTCATATATTAGGATGTGTGTAAAGAACATGACCCCAGTAGTCTATTGTTTCTAGTTCCATTTTTAAAATAGAACAAAATATATGTAATCACATACAGAGGGACCAAATTTCGTAATATTCATTTAAAATAATATATATACATTTATACCATAATATATTTTAAATTAAATATAATGCATAGTAAAAGTAAATATGATTCATCCTTGAACTCATTCAAATATTGTGTCTAAATATAATAGGGAAAAGAAACTAAATAAGGGCGACCTATGATTTTCTAAAAGGGTTACATACAAAGGAATCTATCACAAGTTAATATGTTATAAAAAATCAGTAAGGAAAAATAACTAAAAACAAAAAATTATTATTCAATAACATGAAAATAAAGAAGAAAATGGAAGGAATAAATAATTATAAAATAATTATATATAATTAAATGATCTTTAATCATATCTACACATATCATAAGATTTACCATAATACCTTGGAAATTAATAAAATATTTCATAGCAATGGAATTCATATCCATGGACATCATAAATTTCATTGACAAATCTCTCATTCTCGTCATCAGTTGAATAGTTCCAAGCAGTCTACATCCAGAGATTGATGTCATGTTCTGTAATGTCTACATTAAATCTTAGGAAAACCCATGGATTTAGGTAGGGGTAAAATAATTATTTCTAGATACCAAACATTTAAAATCCAAGGCTTTGATGGATTCTATAGTGGAACCAAAGTAGTTTTCTTCTATAATTTCATATTTTTGTCATCGAAAAAAAAAACATGTTACCTCTTTCCTATTAATCCTCAAAATAATAATTCTATGGATTCTCGAGCTCCTATATCTTAATGTAACTGATTGGTTCCTCAGATCAGTTTGTAACAATTAAGGTCTCTTTTTGTTCCCTCCCCCTGTTAATTTCATTTGTTGATGGAATTTTTGACACACAAGTTAGGAAATACTTGTAGAAAGATAATGAATCATTTAATCTGGGAACTTCATTAGGGATCGTGGATAGAGACTTCGACATTGCGGTATATTTCGGTGAAAATAAAGGGAGAGGCTTATTTCCCCTAAATGGGATTGAAGACTTTTTGTTGTTCATGTATTGTAATGGCTTCATAGAGTGTTTCTTCTATAGGGGTGGCTTCACTTGGTGAAATAGCCAAAAGAGGCACCACCACTATTTGTCCCACCTTGATCACTAGTTATCCAATGTTTTTGCTATATCCTCTTATCTAGACATTAAGATCACTAACATGGGTCACACTGTCTTGGATCATTCCCCTTTTCTAGTTTCTTTATCAAATAGGAAAGCGTCTAGAAATCATTTCTCTTTTTCACATATATAGAATGAAAATATAGATGACCATCAGGTTGTGAGTTTTTTCCAGAACAAACCTATGCAAGTAAGTGTATGTATTTGGCTTCATAATATGTTATGTTTCTACTACTACTACAAAATAGGCCTTTAACAACACTGTTATATATCAGCACGTGAAAAAAATACACTGATAACTAGAATCTTTATCATTTCTAAAGAAATTTATGATAGAATTATCCTTTTATCCACATGTTTTTAGTACTGCATAAATCTACCCTTCATCGTCTCTTTTTTTATCTCTAATAAAGGGGCCCTTTATCAATGAATTTTATAGGGATGACAAATAAACCGTTTATCAGCACTTTATTTTTAGTGGTAATAATGTGTATCCATTATCAATGATTTTTTTAAAACATTGATAAAGGGTACCTTTTATAAGTGCTATATTTTTATCTCTCCTAAAATTATCATTTATCAATGATTTTTCAGAGATGATAATGTTCCAAATAAATAAAAAATAAAAAAAACTGTTTATTAAAAAAATTATAATTTTTATTAATAAAATAATTATTGATGAAAATAACTAAAATTATTATATTATATATAAATAATAAATAATAATAAATGGTATGTATTAATAATACAGAAATTCATAAATTAAAAATTAAACAAATTAAAATTAAAAAGAGCCAAATTTAGAAAAATAGTAAACACTTTATTCATTTGATAGTTACCGATAATGTTAATAAATAGTATATGTTTAATATATAGGTATATATAAATTAATGTAAATATGATTTTTATTTGAAAATTCATTATTATTTTTAAATTTAATAGTAATATATTTTTTAAATATTGGATTATATATAAAAAATAATATAAATTAAAAATAATGACTAATTGGATGGAGTAATGGATGCATAATTGAATTTCATTTGATTTTTCAATTTAACACAGATCACATATTTGTTATATTGATTTCAAATATACGTAATTAAAGTATTTTTACATACAATGCACACACACAATACTTATCCATTTATTCAATATTGTTAAAGAGTGTTTATTTTTAATTTATTCATGTTCACTATTTTTAAAATGAATGCACTTAAAATTAAATATTCATTAATAATGTTAAAAATGTATTTGTAAAAAAATTTATAATTAAATAGATTTAAAATTGTAAATTTACTATATTTATACAATTATATATTTATAATTATAAGTAATAAATTTCTTTTAAAACATTATGTATATAATTTTAAAAATATATGTATATATATATATTTAAAAACAATTAAATTGAAAATAAATATACGTAAATAATGAATATATTAACTATATATATTAAATATATTTATAATTATATTTAAATAATTATATGGAAAATTTCTATCAAAAAGTCGAAGCTCCAGAAATTTATTAAAATATAGATAAAAGTAATGAGGGCATTAAAAAGATGGATGGACTCAATCAAAGTGAAAATCCCTCATCCATAATGAAAAACAAAAAATCATGAGCCACATTAATAATGATTAGAAATATGACTGAAATCTCCAACTTCATAAGTAAATTCAAATTTTGACAATGATATCCTTTAACTGAAGAGCACAATATACTTCTCCTTAATATTCTCCTAATCTATGGTGATCCTCTTTGGAGAAGACTTGGTAAACACATTTTGTACATGCCAATGAGTGTAATCCCATCATATCACCCACATCTTTAGCCATCATTTTTAGGATGTCATTCCCACTTCTAGGATATAACTCATTGGAAAGACCCTCCTCATTCATCCAACTCCAAATTATTAATGAAATTATATAAAACAGACTACCCCTAATAATTAATAATCTTAGTTTCCACAGAAGCGATATCAACATCATGGTGAATGTTTCTGTGAGTAGGTGTCAATTTAACCATAACATCATCCTTAAATTCTTGAAGGGGAACTATTCCTTCCCCATCCACACTCATAGGTGCATCTCCAAGAAAAAAAACCATCTAGTGCATCAACTTCTGCTTGCATGAAAACCTCACAGATATATTATTCACATAAAAAAACATACTTAGAAGTACCAGGAAATCCATACACTTGTTCAGAGTGTTGATCGCCCCTCCCGAACCATAACATCACCACCCTCCTATATTTCACCCTCAGTATGATACATAAGAATCCTTGCTTCAACAATCTCTATATTAGAAATTAGAGAATCCTTGAAAGAGAATTATTGTTTAATTCTTATATAGTTCTGATCATCATTATATATCAGCACTTATTGATAATCATGCATATATGTGATATCTAATTAATTAGAAGGGACACTACCTATCTCAATGAGATTTTGTACATCCACAATCTACATTCCATGTTTCAAGTTGCCTTTTTTCAAAAACTTGAATATCACCAATAGACATAGGTCTCCCAACTTGAGTATGGGGATTTAAAAAATTTATTTCCATCCTATCAACCTTCCTTCAGTAGTGGGATGTGAGGTTACCCTTAATTACTGATTTCTCACATGAGTATTTCCTATTAAAAAGTGACTACCAACAATACACAAAACACAATAAAATGGTTTTTTCTCATACTCAACATCCATAAAAAACTATATGTATCAATTTCAATGATGCTGGTTGGGTATCATTTGAGACGGCTTCTTAGATTTCTAAACTAACTAGTTATTTTGGTATTTGTGTATTGTAGGCTTTAGATATTGAGTTATGATTTATAGATATGTTAATGTTATGATTCCACTGATATTTTTGAGTGATGAAAGTTTAATCCACTTTGAAAATGTGACCTCACAAGAGTTGTTCCATCTTGGAAAAGGCTAGTATGTATGTAATAGAGGTTTCTTGTAACATCCCTTCTTCCTCTCATTGTCTTAAGAAGATTAGAGGATTATACTTGTTCTTAAGTGATGTCCCCATGATCCCCAATGTTGAAAAAAAAATTCTAATGGGTTTTATTAAATAGGTGGGGGAAAATTTTCCATTAAATAATAAAATAACTGACCACAAATTCATAACCAAACAATAGACTATATGTTCCATGATAAGCCTGAAATACAACCCAACATTTCATAAATCAAAATAAAACTCAAATAATGTGCCATAGTGGAAGACTAATAAATCAAATTAAGTTGCATAATAAAAACTAACAATACTATAAGACAACTACAACACACCATGCTCCACAAGATCCATTCTCTAACTTCACCCAACATCCCAGGTTTAATGATTTACTTCTATATACATGGGATACATTACATTTTTCTATGTCCTAGTATATGACATATGAAAAATCACAAGTGTGCCAAAGCATGGGTGAGTACTAAAACTCTGTATGTTTTCCACAATGGTTTCCCTACTCACGCCACAACGATAGAAGAGTTAGCAAAATTTAGATAAAATAGATTATATAAAAATATTTCTAAAATAGTTTATAACAAAAAATAATCGAATTCTAAAAAATAAAAACTATATATAAACATGTACCATAATAACCAATATCTCAAAAGAAATTTTTTGTTCAATAATGAAACCAAACCATACATTTCATACCATTTCACCAACTGCATTTGGAGTAACCATCTTATTCCACAAAAACACAATACTAACAACTCATGTTTTGTTGTGAATTTTCTAAACTAATGAGTGTTCTTTTGTTGATCTACCATGTCATCGCAAGTTAATTATTTCCCTTGTCCCACTACACCTTTGGCACCCAGATTAATGTCATATTTAAAATAAGCCTCATAAATGCAATATGAAAAACCATACCAATAATTACCAAAAACAATTCAAATACTAACAAGACAAAACCATTTCAATAAAACATTCATTTTATTGAAAACATGTCTTCAAAAAAGTGTTTCAAAAATACAGAAAAGAAATATTTTAAATTCATAATTTTAAAATCACGAAACTAATTCAATTTTTACAACTTATAAAAATCACTTAATTTTACCAAAAAAAACATAAATCAGCACTTAAGAGGATTTATATCATTCTTTTCACTGTGATTTCACAATTAATTAATTAAAATTTATATTAATCCAACAAATTCTAACAAGGGGAGTTGATATTGAATCTTCCGCCATCGAGTGTTTTGGAGAATATAATAAACAACATGGAAAACATCAAAAAAAAATGGGTTGAATCTCCATGAACCCGGCATAGATCTCATCCAATATCATAAAAACCCAAAACTAAACTTATTTGGAATACAAAACCATATATCTACCCACATAGGGAATAGGTCTAAGAAAAATAGAGAAGGGACGAAGTAGATATTAATATAACATCAATAATGATGAAGAACAATCACATACCATGAAGAATCGGATTCTAATCACCAATGGAATCCTTCAGATCACCTCTAGATCGAAGCGAGAACCTTATATGTCCATTGGGGAAGAAAAATCACAATTTAGGGCCACAAAAGAGAAAAAATAATTGGTTAGAGAGATAAATGTGTTAAATCAACCTTTTAAGGATGCGATTTTGACCCGCGCATTATTTAGTCCCACAGCTAGGAAATATATGTACAATATGTGATCTACACACTACATTGAGGATGACCCTCACATGTTCTACCTTCAAAGTCTTTAAATCATGTTCTAATCATCATGAGTACAATACCATAAAGTGACCAAATCCATTTTTCAAATCTCGTGGTTTCTCTATAGATTCCACCTGGTTTGGACAAAACGTGTGCATATTGTACACATTTCCTTTTACCCCCTCCCTCACTATACACGATTTTTTATAAGTGTTTCACATCTTGCACAAACTGGTCACTACCCATCCATATATATAAAAGGCCAAAATACTCCTTAAAAGTCCCAAACACTCTCTTAAACATCACTATTACACATTATGTATGGAGAAAGAATTAAAAAGGGTTATATACCAAAAAAGTGGTGGTGCTTCATGGTATGGTTTGGTCTAATTTTCTCCATTATTTTGGAAATATCTTGTTGGTATATATTATTTCTTTATTCCAACTTATTTATGGACTACCCTATAATCTCAAGGACTAGTCAATGTATATTTATTGGCCTCTATAGAATCCTTCATATGGAAAGATCTAAGGTTATAAACACTGTAGAATCATTAGGAAGGGTTAGTCTAGTGATATGACATCCCAATAGACTTGATATGTTTTCAAATATTTGTTATACCATGGATTTTAAATGTAATATCTCTTTAGGTTGTTACATCACATCTTCCAAAAAATGAATGGAAGATCTGAAATTATATATTTTAGAAACTATTTATTGGTATTCATTTTCTTATGTCTATATGTATTAGTTACACCCCTTGGATTCTTTTATTACTATCCTTGTATATAAAATAATTAATTATTTATTAAAATGTTTTACCATGAATTTTTATATATTTTAGTTGATTGAATGCGAGTTTATAATTTTTTTTACAATATTTCGTTTTATTATTAATCCTTAATTTTATATATTATATTTTCATTTATTGATGGGATTTATGAAAGTTGATGTGTGTCATAAAATAGTTATTACTGTAATTTTTTCATGAGATTCATTCCCCACCTCTTTCATAGGAAACATTCATCCATATCAATTGCATCTCTTGTATAGTTATTGTTGAAATTCGTTTCTTGAAAGTAATCCCCTATATCTTTTATGTTTCTGGTACAAATATTTGAATTAGTAATCCCAAATAAGAGTACTACTTAGATTATTTGAAAAAAACCTATGTACATTTCCACAAGATATCGATGATGTGTGTCAAACTGTAAAATGCTATGATAATGGTGTATTAGATTAGTTGATGATGATGTTAGTAATCTATAATATTCTCATTTGAATGAATTCATAGGATAAAAACTACCATAATGGATTAATACTTTTATTAAATTATCGTACCCATTTTCTTCTATATTCTTAAATTATTTCAAATAATCAAGTGTTGTGTTTTACATGTTAGAATTCTCTTTAACATTCACATTTGATAATTAATATCTTATGTATATTTGTTTCTTGAAGAAAATTAATCTTTTATAAACCTAATAGGATGGATATGAATCAAAAATGGAAGGATTCTAATCATTTTAAAAAATATAAAGAATATTGAGTTAAATAATTTATAAATTTTTCTAGAGAGCTTGCATATGACCCTTCTTAGCTACTACGGTCATGTTTACATTGATTTTATTCATGTAAAAATAGTCTTTAAAAGTGGGAAGAAAATTTTATTTATCCCGAAATAGATCATAGCAATAAATGTTGGAGTAAACATGTTAAAAATGAATGTGGACACTAATTTGGAAGATATTGTGTTTTATGTATCATTTAAAATGAATATCTATGAAAATGATGATAGAGGTCGCATAAAATTAATTATAATGGATACTTAAGAAGACCTTTGTGATTTTAAAATTTTATTTAGGGTTTAAATAGTTTTCCCAATAAACCATTATATATTGGCTATACTAAATACACATCATTTTCAATGATATTAAATTTATAAAATATTAAAGATGGTAATGAATAGAGTGACAATTGCTTTACAGAACCACTTGGTCACCTAGAATGATATGATATTAAAATAAAATGAACTACCATTCCATACATATGTTTCTATATGAATTTTATTTTCAATTGTAATAGTCTCTAAATAAATATATTCTTGTATAAATTATTTCACATTGTTTCAAAACGCCCATGAATCACTCAAAAAATGACATAAGTGTTCCACTGATCGATATATGAAAAATGAATCAAGTCCATTGATATATCTATGGAAACTTTCTATTATTACATGGTTTAAGAGACTATACAGATGTCATAATACTAAAAGAAAATTTACAAGGAATGTAGATACAATAATTAATGATGGGAATCTACATCAAAAATCCGATTTCACTCAGTGGAAGATAAATGATTACGAGTATCCTAAATTTGTAAATGAGCCCAGAAACATTCATCTTGAATTATCTATAGATGGAATAAATCCTTTTAAGTATAGATTAATACTAACACTACATGGACCCTCATGTTAGTAAGTTTTTACTTTCCTACATGGTTATTTATAAAGATCAAATACATTATGTTGTCTTTCTTATATGTTAACAAAAGAAACCCCAAAATTATGTTGATGTCTATTTGGATCCATTGATTGATGATCTAAAATTGATGTGGGATACATGTGTTATAATTTATGATGCACAATGAAGTGCATAATTGACGTTGAGATCCATGTTGTATATGACAATAAATAAAATCTTCACGTATAAAATTTATCAGGAAATATAATTCAAGGAATACTGGGGTTCCCCATTTGTGAAAAAGACACATACTCAGTTCAGTTGAAACATTCATCAAATACTATGTTTTAGGAACATAGAAATATTTTACTCGATGATATAAATATAGATCCAAGATTACCTCATTTGATTGGATTATCGAACAAGGTACAACACCACCTCTAGTAATAGTCGATCAACTTTACAATAAATTAAAATATATTGACACTATATTCATTAAAACATTTTCAAAAAACCATACAAATTCATGTTGGAAGAAGAGATCAATTTTCAATGAATTTCCATATTAGAATTTTATTTATATATCATGCATTTTATTGATGTCATTAATGTAGAAAAAGAATATTTGATAGTGTTATTGGAACATTATTAAATATTATGGAAAAATGAAAGAAGGAATCAAGGATAGGTTAAACTTGATTGAAATGGGGATAAGTGAAGAGTTGGAACTAGTGACTGGTGAATGGTGGACTATTCTTCCTCAAGATGCTTACACTCTATCCAGACAAGAAAAAATAACAATTTTCTATCTTCCTTAACTGTCTTAATGTTCCACCAGGGTCTTCATTAAATATTAGTAGTGCCATGTCAAAAAATAATTTAATGTTACAAGGACATAAATCACACTGTTGTCATATTTTGATGCAAGATATAATGAATGTTTCATTTCATTACACTCTTCCTCAAAATGTATGACACACATTAACCAGAATCTGCTTTTTTCAATGACATATACCGTAATCTTAAAGACTCGGTGGAGTTTCACATCCTGAATAAGGAGGTTTTGTCAATATTATGCAAATTAGAGATATTCTTTCCACCATAATTATTTAATTTTATTTTCCACCTGATAGTTCACATGGTTAGAGAGGATAAACTACGTATCCTAGTCTATTACATATAGATGTACCCCAATAAATGGTATTTGAACATATTGAAAGGGTATCTCAATTATTGAAGTTGTCCATAAGGTTTTTTATAGAATGATATATTATTGAAGAGTATATTTAATTCTTTACCAATTACCCATCATAGGTTTACAACATTAGTCTCTCAAAGTCTTGTTATAGTGAATGCCTTATGGAAAATGGATTTCCATAATAGATGTTGTAACAATTTCCATTAAAGATCCTGAGAAAGCACACCAATAAATTTTACATAATAGAAAAGATAGTGATCTATAAATTGAATCTCATAAGTAAATTCATAGTTATTTAAATAAATCAATTGATGAAGGATGGATATAAATAAACCTAATGAACAATTTATAATATAGTTATGAGATCAAATTTCTTATGAGTCATTTGAAAATCCAAATACAAGTGATGAAAGGATTAAATGGATAGAAAGGTGACTGAATGAAAATTTTAAATCTTACACTTGTTTTTTAATCAATGGTAATACATTCAACAAAAATCATGATAAATGAAGGATAATGAAAAAAAGCGGTGTTACACTTGTGGCTGAAGTGTTGTGCATATCTATTTTGATGGATATAAACCCAATTTATGTAAATATGTCATATTTTTAATTATTTAAAAGATATAGAAGTTAGATATTTAAATATTTCATGTGATGCTTTTTTATTAAAAATGCGTTGATAATATTTGTGAAGTAAAATTTGATGAAATTGGATTCTTGAAAGATGATTTCAGTGTATAAGGGGAAAAGGATGATCCATTTATACTAGAATCACAAGCAGTGTAAGTATTTTATTTCACTGATCCAACAAATAATAACTTGTTGATTGTGCTGCTGGTGCCTAAAACAAATGGAAGGTAAGATGAATATTTAATCAATGAGGACCATTTCAAGGAGAGATCATAGTTTTTCCATGTTGATCTCAATGTAGACAATGTCTTCTATGTTATAAGGGACTAGAAAGAGTATATTAGGATTCTTGATAGAGGAACCAAATTTTTTAATTTTTTTATAAAAATAAAGAGAGTTCAATAATATGGTAAAAGTATTTTTTAATATAATATGTTTTCCCTCATAATATTATATGTTCTCTACTGTATTGACTTAATCTAAATTAAAAGATTAACTACTCATGTATACAATGTATTATACTCATGGTGATGTTACCAATCCCTCAGAAGAAAAAACAATAATGAAGGAAATCATTTGGAAGGATTTATAGGAAATGTAATGATATACTATCTCTATATTACTAAAAAATTTATATAATGGAACATTGATTTAATTTTCATTATTCCATACAAAGATCAATTATTTTAGTTGATTTCTGCCTATTTGTTATGCCTTTACAAGAAGAGATATGACATTGTCTATGGACAATAATAGATTTAATCTTGACCTTTTCATAGTCAAATCATTTCCATTTAATTAATATATAGTTTTATTTTTATTATTAATTTATTTCTTTTTAGTATTAATCATATTCTAATTGTTTTATCATATAAGTGGATTCTTTTTTCGAGTTGGGATGTTTTGTCCTTCATTCATTACTTTCTATACCCAACTTAAATAGACATATTCTCCCTCAATATCATTTCAACCATACTGTGGTACATTTATCACATACCTTCAAGTTATATCAATTTCCATTACAAGAGAGAAACGATGCTGCCTCTTCTCAATCATACAGTCAATCTTGATGTTCACTCAATAAAATAATTTTCGATAGAACTATTTTTTTGATTCATATTTAGGTTTAATTTATTTATTTTTAATATTAATATTGTAATAGTTGATTTCTTATACAGTTGGATTCATTAGTATGAGTTGGGGTGGGAAGTCCATATTTCATTCTTTTCTTCACCAAAAGATACCTAATTTTCTTCTATCTCAAAACATTTTCAACCATACGGTGTTCTATTTATCACTATTCGACAATTTCACCCGACTACTATTTTTAGAAGAGAAACAATGTTGCCTATACCCAATCACATATGTGATCTTCATGTTTTCATAGTAAAATAATTATCCATTTAATTAAAGTATGGGTTCATATTGATGTTTAAATTATTATTTTAGTATCACTCTCATAATTATTGGTTTCGTATATAGGGGGATTATTTTGTTTTAGGGGGTGATCTTCCCATATTTTGTGCCTTTCTGTACAAAAACATTCAATGACATTTTATCCCTGGAATCCATTTTCCCAGGTAGTGCTGACATTTATCACATTCCATAATGTTCCCTCAATTTCCCAATTAGATAAAAAATCTTGATGTCTCCATAATAAAATAATTTACTATATAATTAATGTATTATTTCATATTTATATTTTATTTGATTATTTTTAATATAACTCAATCAAAAATTGTTTTATTATACAAGATGATTATTTTTTTAGTTTAGTTGTTTTATTCAAAGATTCTCATGAAGTGTTTGGAGTTAGAAAAATAATGTAAATAGAAATCATGGTAACATTGATGTTTATGGTTTTCTTGAGACATTGGGATGTAAAGAAATCAGTCGCACATTAATTCACACATAGTGTGATAGGTATGACTCCATGTAAATATTTCAGTTTAAAACTGAAATTAATTTTTGTAAAAAAACTATTTACATAGTCAATACTAAGAATAAATTTTCTTAATGGTTTGATACATCAATAAAACAATATATATGTCATTTGTGATGTGTAAAATTTTCGACAACTCAATGTGAAACATAATATGATCGGTATGACTCAATGTGTCTGTTATCATTTTAAAATAATCATTTTAATTTAAAAAGTTTCCCTCACTGAAAACTAGGAAAACACACCCCATTATATTTGATAATTTAGGTAATGAGTTTATAAATCATTTTTTGACATGTAGGAATAAATCTCACATAAAATCGATACATCATGTTAACTATGTGATTCAAAGTGTGTGCCTCGAGTTTAGAATGATATTTTAATAAAAAATACATGTGATATAGAAAAAACAAAGAAAAGAAATTCATATTGTTTTGATACATTATGAAAAAACTAAAAATTAGTAGGAATGTATAGGAATATGCCACGCCTAAATTCGATGTATGGAATGACTGGTATGGCCCTAGGTGCATCTTTATTTAAAAATGAAAAAAAATTAGTAAAAAATAAAAGTGACCTAATCAAACCCAAAACAAATACATTAATATTGTTTTGATAAATTATTAAAATGATCCATAAATAAATTTAGATTTCTAGGAATTAGACTCACCTCGATCCAATGCATGGTGTGACCTGTATGACTCCAACTGCATCTTTTTAATTAAAATTGACATAAATTTTAATAAAAAGGATAAATGGCCAACTCAAAATAAGTAAAATGAATCCATGATGTTTAAATACATGAAAACAATTATACAAAAGTCATTATTTGAGGTTTAAGAATCAAATTCACCTAAATCCTACACACGATGTCCTTATATGACTCAATGTGTTCGTTATCAATTTGAAATCAACATTTTAGTTTAAAATGTTTCACTCACTAAAAACTGAGAAAATTCATTTATATTTCTAGGATAATATTCAAAAATAAATTAATTACTCATTTTTTATTTGTATGAATTGGTCTCACATAAAAATGATACATGGTTTGATTAGTCTGAGTCAAAGTGCATGTTTCAATTTTAAAATCAAAATTTAGGGGAAAAATGATGTATATAAAACTAATAAAACAAATTCATATTGTTTAGATAAGATATAAAAACTAACCATATGTCATTTGGGACAAGTACAAATTATCTTCACCTCAATCTGGTGTGTGATGTGATTGGTACGACTCCACGTGTGTCTTTTAATTTAAAATTAACACCAATTTTAATAAAATAGTGTAATGTCCTACTCAAATCGAAGAAAATGCATTCAGATTGTTTTGATACATTAAAAACAATATATAATTCATTTATTATGTTTTGGGGAAAACCACACCTTAATTTGAATCATGATTTTCTCACTATGACTCAAACTCTCTATTACCAGTTTAAAGTTGGAATTTATTACAAAAAGTTTCACTCATTGGAATCCTAAAAAATTGCACTATATTTCTTGAATATTGAGAAAAATAATTGATATTGTTTTTTTAGTTGGTCTCAAATCAATATGAAGCACGATGTGGTCCGAATGAGTAAAAGATTATGTTCTCATTTTAAAATGTCATTTTAGTAAAAATAAAAACAAACATACTAAAAACCATTAGAACACATTTTTATTGTGTTGATACATTATGAGAATTATACATAATTAATTTATGATGTGTAGAAATCAGACTCACCTCAATCTTACGAATGGTGTGACCAGTATAACATAAAGTGTGTATTTTTATTTATAATGGACATCACTTTTAGTAAAATGGAAAATTAAATTACTCAGAAACATGAAAATGCATTTTAATTTTTTATATAGTTTATAAAAATTATTTGTATGTCATATTAGATGTATAATAATTAACATCACCTCAATCAAATGCATTATGTGATCAGTATGACTGAAACTATTTGTTATCAGTTTAAAATCGACATTTATGTTCAAAAAGTGTCCCTCGCTAAAATCTAATCAATCACACTAATAATACATTTATAAATTATTAAAACTATTCATAAGTAATTTTTGATGTGTAGTATTCATTTTCTTGTCTAATTGATACACTGTGAGACCAAAATGAGTCAAAGTCATTGTTTCCAGTTTAAACTGACAATTTATTATAAAAAGACAACTGTTGTACTCAAAACTAAGGAAACACATTCATATTGTTTTGATAATTTATTAAAATGTTCCAAAATATATTTGAGATGTTTTGGAATCATCATAACCTCAAACCAATGCATGGTGTGACTGGTATGACTCTAATTGTGTCTTTTTATTAGAAATTGTCATCAGTTTTTGTAAAATTAACACTTTCTGTTAATTTATTTCTTTATATTATTAATGTCTTCAGAATAATTTTCTTATACAGGTGAATTATTATCCTTTAGAAGGGTTAGTTTGATCATAAATAGCTCGATTCGGGGTCAAAATTAAAATATATAATAACTCTAATTTTTTTTAATGTATTTTATAATTTTTATTTATCTAGTTCTATAGAAAAATGTTTTAAATACCTATAATATAATGTGTGTTTTATTATATTTTTGTTTTAAATTTCTGTTTATTTTATTTATTTATTGACTAGTTTTTTTTATATCTGGTGTGTTTCTAGTGCTACTGTATGCTATTACAACACATTGCACTAGTGTTGTAGTGTATTGTTATAGCACACTATAATATGACCCTTTATCAGCCATTATATAATCACATAGAAGCGGGTCCTTTAGAAACACTAAATAAAAGCAAGGATAAATTTGGTCATTTATCATCATATCTAATTATACCACTAAAGTATCCATTTATTAGTTTTTCTTTTTTTCTAATAAATTATCCCATTTTCATAACATTTTACCAGAGATAAAATAACACAAATTTTAATCTTTCTCAGGTAGTCATCACTTCTCTAACACTGATAATATAAATTTATAGTATTTTTAATTTCTATTAGTTCTCAATTAAACAATTTTAGAATTATCCATTTGGAGAAATGATCCCTCTTGGGACATTAAATAGATGAAGTAGGATATTTCTCACCTAGAACCTCACATACAAGTGTCTTGGAATGACGTTGTCTATGGTGAGCTCATAATTAAGATAGAATCCCTCGAGGATATGATTCTCAAGAAATAACTGTTAGTGAATGATAAATTGTGGATTGAATGGTTTCATAAAGTAGATCAGACTATATATTACTTCAATGCATGTATCAAAAGTTAAAGGATAATTGATCGAGAAAAAAATCACTGTGAGGACGGTACCAACACTGATGATTAGTGTTAAATAGGCGGCAAGACAGAGTCTTATTTCAATGCTATACTAGTTTTTTCGAATCCCGGAATTCCTTCTGATTATCATAAAGAGTATAGAGATATTTTTTATTTAATTCCATGGTTAGTTTCATTCAGTTATAATTAGTTCCTTGTATCTGATCCAACTAAGAAATACATTATTACGGCTATGAAAACCCTAAACCCAGAGAGCGACATTGGTCTTGATGGATTCCTAGTTCCATCTTCAAGGAATATTGGGATATGGTAAGTGAAGAAAGGGTGGGATTATTTATGGACATATTTTAGGGAGTTTATCTTACCGATGTTTCTTGTGCCGCTACTATGGTTATCCTCCCACAAATTAAATATCCCACTTCCATCAGCCAGTACTGCACTATTAGTTTGAGAAATTATCCTTATAAGGTATTTTAAAGTGTTATCAATATAAATATGTCTATTTTCCTTCCTCTCTAGATATCATAATAATAATATGGTTTTTTGAATGAATGAATGATTTAGGGGTAAATTTCTATAGCTCAGGAAGTGATTAGTAATATCAACCTCAAGGTTTCTAGATCTAATGTGGCTATCAAGTTAGATATTAAGAAATTGTTTGATAAAGTTTTATAGAGATTTGTTATAAAATTAATGAATTGTTTAGGTTTCTTATCATGGGATACTGACTTAATATTTAGATGTTTTTTCTCTAACTGACATTCAATATCCCTCATAGGGAAATTTCATGGCTTCTTCAAAACAACAAGGGGATCGTGTCAAGGTGACCAACTATCTCTATGAATTTTTATTCTCACTCAATATAGTCGTATCTAACTCATAAAAAGTATATTATGGAAGGTGATATTACATCTTATCATTATAGACACCACTCTAATAGTATCTATCATATCATGTTTGTAGATGATACTATCATTGACATGATTTCCCATAAGAGATTAGTTCAAGAAATCAACAAGTTTCTTAAAGGATATTCTAAATGGAGTGAGAAAATTACTAATAGGGAGAAGTGTAACCATTATATCACAATAAGTTATCTTGAAATGGGGGGGGTATTTGTGAAATAGCATGGGTATACACTAATGATGTTTTCTTAGGGATTACCTCTGTGCTCCGGTCTCCCCAAGGGATCATCCAATCCATATCATCGATAATATCACAAGAAGAATCAAGATCAATGTTCGGAACTAGAGAAACTATTATCTTTCCTTTGGTATAATATTTTCACAATTCAATAGTTTCATCTCAGCCATTCTTATTCTCACCCTTTCAGCATAAAACTTACCCTAATAGGTTCTCAATAACATTGATTGTGTTCTAGACTCTTTTATCTGACATGATCATGGTGATGGTAAACACCATTGAGCTTCATGCTCTCGGTTGGATAGACCCATGGAGGAAGGAGGTATTAATGTGTGGAACCTATCAAACATGATTCATTTCTTGCATGGTAAACTACCAAGGGAAATTATTGAATAACGATTTCTATTGTTTAAATTCATCGATGAAAAATAAAAATTTGACTTTATTCTATCAAAAGGGGGTCTATATCCCTTGTAGATCTTGTTTTTATCATTGTATCAACTTCTACCAAAACTCCCTATATATATAGATGGGAGGGGAAAATTCTATTTTAGAAACATAACATGGCCGGTTGCCTCCACTCTTGGATTCCCTGGTTGTGAAAATATAGTTATTACCATCATAAAATCTAGAACACACCCTTATTTCATTGATTCCTTTCTATAAAAATATTATTGATCACACTTAGTCCTCAGTGATTTGTACAAGGATCCCAAAAAATATATTTTAGAGATTCCTCATTTGGTTTTGTTATTTTCTCTAGACTATCAAAAAGGGTAGAGTGCTTCAAATATCAAGGAAACATGGGATGAGGTGTTGTGGTACAATGAGTTACCTACAAAATTCATGTATCATGTATGGAGAATTTGGAAGCATGTGCTTCCCATAAATGAGATCATTAACTACACTGTTGTTAATCATTCTTCCAGAAGTTCATGCTATAAGGGGAGTTATCAGGAGAAATCTGACCACGTCATCTTTGGATGTCAGTATGGTTTTTCAGTGTGGAATCATTTTGGCGACTTTATCAATTTCTGAAATTCAGATCAGCCTAGGAAACTCGTTCCCCAATATTTTTTCTAGGACACAGGGGCTTCCGGATCAGAAAATATGGAAAGAGTAGATGATATTTCAACTTAAAAATAGTACATTTTGAAATCAAGAAATACATCTTTGTTCAATGGGGTTGTCTGAATAGGGATTTCACTGATCCTTCATGTGATGTCTCTTATATTTGATATAACCAGACATTTAAAAAATTAGAATGATTCCCCTTCTCTTAGACCACTCATAAATGAAGGCTCATTGGTTTCTCTCATCCTTAACATCCCTACAGGTCAATGGATCTTCTATCATCCTCATACTTCCAAATTCAAAATCAACACAAATGGCTTGTGTGATATGGTTGATATGTTGGGAGAGGGGTTTTTATGACCCATTTTTTTAGTTCATTCTATCCTTTACTACATATTATGGTCCAGGTCATTCCCTTATGGTTGAGGCTATACCATACTCACTCAGCTCAGCCTTTGAAATAAACTTGGTATTAGCATGGCTATAGTGGAAACAGATTCCCCCATTATCCTCAATTAATTTCAGAGAACATATTTGCTTCCTTGCTCAGTCTCATATATAATCAAGAAACATAAAGAACTCCTAGACAATCACATGGAGGTTCTACACACTTGGAATGAGGTTAACAATGTGGCTGACTATCATATTTCCATGGTGGTCTGGTGTATAAGAACTTCTTTTTTTAATTTATATACTTCACTCCTTACAGAAGTGGGGAAATTTATCAAATGCGATTTTCTTGGAATGCACTAATTCAGTCTCCCTTAATACCCCATTTTATAATGTTCTAACTTGGTCTTGCTTTTCTTCAAAATAAAACAAATAATTTTTTTTCATATTTGGTATTGGTCAAATATCAAAACTAGTTGATTTCATGAGACCGAATGATTCATTTATGGGATATAATAGGCACCACATATCATATTCTATGTCTAGTGAATTTATTATATGATTAGGGTAACTAACTTAATCAACATAAAAATATGTATTGAACAACTAATATAGAAAATGTTAATATTTTCCAAATTAAAATAGATTATAAAACATTACACAAATTAATAATGATAGAATCATTACAACACAAACCAAGTGGAGTGTAAATAAATTGATGTGTTTTTTTCATTAATAGAAATACTATATAAGATAATTAAATTATTCTAGACCAAATATCAATTAACATTGAAAATAAATTTTAAAAAGTAAAACTTTCCAGTATATTAGGGAAAACATTTTAGTTGAATCTATCTAGAAACATGTAAATGATATACAAATAATTGAGTTTTCATACTGTTGGGAAATTGTATTCAAGTCTATTACATTGAAACAAATATTCCTTCAACATTTTCGGTAAAAAGGAGAAAACATACCATGTTCATTAGATGAAAATAATTTTCTATTAAAATCATTATTAAAAAAATAAAAACTTCTAATATTTTCCTTAATTAATTAATTGGGAATATTTAAATCATTCATTGTGTCATTTTAGAGAAAATTTAGATATAGAAAATATGATTCTTTAATGAGTAGAAAAATAAAGATGGTTTTCCTTAAATACATTAGTATGGTATCACTGGTACAAAATGAAAGTAAATAAAATAAAACAATTATTTCAGGAAAGAGTGATAGGATAATAAAATCAATTGGGTTTAAGATTAAAGGATCAAATAATAATACTAATGGACTCTTAAATAGTAATATTCATGAATAATGGCAGTATTTTGAAATAAACCATTGCATATTTGGTAACATTCAACTCATACCCCCCATGAAAGAAATAAAATTAAATAAAGCATTAAATACCATGAATATAAAGAGACTCAATATATTTAATATAAAAGGGTATTTAGACCTAACTCATAAAATTAAATTGTTTTATAACATAACTTATGTCACAATGAGGAATAATTGAGATGAATATTCCTTATAATGATCGTATCATTGATTTGAGAATTAATCCATGATGTGATTACGTGTCTCAAATAAAAATAAATAAAACAATTGGATATAAAATATAATACAATTAGGGTTCATTTTATAATAATTATTCTAAAACCTAGGCAATGAAGTGTAATTTTAAATCAATGAAAGGAAATTGAGTCAAGAAACCCATCGATATTTGTAAATATTGAAGAAAAATCCACTTAAATAAAATAAATTGAATTGAAACATAAAATAATATGTAATATTAAATATTAAATATATAGCTATTAATCATCATTATATACTCCATATAAGTTATATTGGTTCATAATATTAAAAATGACTCAATGAGAAAAAATTGTGACGGAAACCTATATCCCAAGTATGACTCATCAGTTATGACATCATTCATCCTAAATAATAAACTTATATTTATTATTTAAATTCTTACTAATATTTTTAAGGTTTATTATAACTTTTATTTTATTTTTTTATATTTTAAATTTATTTACATAATCAATTAATTTCATATATGACATTTCAATGATATTCAGTTCATATGTCCAAAAAGACATTAGTAGGTTAACTAAGGTAAAAGAATTAAATGTTCCATCATCATTAGAATAATAAAAAAGAAATATTTATCATTTATATACATAAATTATGCTTTTAAAGTCAAAATTAATGATTGGTATGAAGGAATAACTACTTACAAGCATGGAGTTAGTATGTCAAACATATAAATGAGTAACATTTCGATTTTCACTGATCAATATAGAAAGAAGTTAAGTATTATTTGAACAATAAATAATTATTTTTATATCCTAAATACCATATTATTTATTTAAATAAACTTATATATTTCACCCATTATATGTGGTGAAGGAAAATTAATCACATCACAACATGGATGTCGCAGTCCAAACATAGGCATAAATTAAGTTATCCATTTCAATGGATGGAAGGTAAAAAAATAAATGATGTATTATATTTTTAGAATGATAATTGGAAATTAATATAATATATATATATAAAATTCACCATTACAACCACCCATGAAAGGTAGTGATTGAAAATAAATTATATCGGTTTGTGAGGTGGTAGTTTTCGGTACACATGAACAGAGGTTTTGTTTCCCATTTGAGGGATGTAAAGATCAGTATTGAGTATGACAGTAAAAAAAATAACCATAATAAAAGGAATATATTTGTGTTATTCTTTCATCACTAGTGATGAATATTTTTAGTTGGTATTAGAAAAAATTAAATTAAACCAATCGATTTAACGGTGTACCTCTTCTTTGGACAACCTCCATTACTTTACACCCTATTCCATATAAGGTTTCTATTATTTCTTATATAATACTTATCAAACATGTGATGGTATCCTAGTAAGGGAATATTCAATGTAATGGGAATTCCAAATGATTCATGATGTGTGAAGAAAATTGGATACCATGTATATATTTATAAAGGGGGGAGGTGAATTCCTCAAATACAATTTAATATTAATTAATTTCAATGTTAAAAGAGATCTAAATTGATACAATTAGATAAAATATGTTGATTGAAAATAATCTCATCCAATAAAAATAAGTCACAATTAGGTGATGTATTCACCTTTATTGTATTGTCTTAACTATTATTTAATTCTCTTATTATTTACCCTTATTAGAATGCTTTTTTATATTTAGGTGAAAATGTAGTTTCTATAAAAGAATAATTTTACAACAAATTTGTAATTGTTGTTATTTTAAATCACATCCTAATAACTTGGATGAATATTTTTTTTATGAATTTTAAATTACTTATTAAATTATTATTTATTATAAAATATCATTAATTTTATATTTTGAACAATTCATTTTATTTTAAATTGTAAAAAATATTTAAGAAAATAACCTTGATTATAAGACTTTTACACATCCAAAACATGCACTATTTTTCTAAAAAATACATTGAATACAATAATTATTTCAAAGTAAATTACTCTTCATATTTTTAGAATTGTATATATTATTTTCTGTTAATTGAATAAATACTTTTTTAGTGTTTTGTAAGAATTTAAGTGAGTTTTTTAATCTATATAACAAATAACTAAATTACAACTATAGAAATTAACTAAAATTTATCATAACAATTTGAATCAATATATATTAATATTTTTATCCAGGCCAAAAATTATTATACATATTAAAATAAATAAACTGGAATTTATGACTTTATCTCTTTCATAAAAATGAAAAATTCCCAAAATCAATGAAATATATAAACAATAAGTTATTTTTTATAAAATTAAACGAAAATAGAGGATCATTATTTTTCTCAAAGGATAAAGGAAAGTGGTATAGTCAATTTATATCCTTTATCGTATTATATTTAACCTTAATAACCCAAATTTACCCTTATCTTGGTGATAATTATTTACTAAATTTACTTTTCATAATAGAAAAAAATAAATGGGACATATTCACAACATTTGGGCCTCTTGATTAAAAATATGGATTCATATTTTCCTGATACAAGTTCAATAATTTTATGATGTTTATCAAAATGGAAAATGGAATGAAAAAATGTTTTCTAGAAAAAATTATTTTTAAGTATAAATATATTTTTATAGAAAATTCAAACAAAATTGATAATAATATAATAGAACTCCTGTTACATTAAAATGATTTTAAATAAATATATAAATTTTTTAATACCTGAACAAAAATTATTGTTCAATGAATGTCATTATTTATCATTATTCACATGAAAATCAATCATTTTAGGAAATTTCAAAAAATTATCTCTATGATTATTTTCACAATATAATATCAAAAATAATATTATTTAAAATAAAAAGAATTATTATTTCCTGATATTAATTTCATTAATCTCTCAATAAAATAAATAAAAACTATTTTTTTGAAGTAAACATATTTTTTTAAGAATAAAATGAATTTACTAGTAATGAAGTTTTATTTCATATGGATTAATAAATATGGTTTCATTAATTAAAAAAAAATTATATTTTTTTAATGTTTTTAATGATATTCATACCCTCTAATTAGATGGATATGTTATAATGGTTATATTTAAATAAAAATATTTTTCAGTTTTTCATCCATGGAGTTTCATATCATGTACTTTGTCAGAAATTGTCCTTTTTTAATGTATCAGGGTGTTACATTATACCAATCCCATTTAATAAATTTATTCCATTAAATTTGAACTTATCATATATACTGAATGGTTTGACATTAGGAAATATCAATGTTGATAACCCACAGTGAATAACTAGTTAATAACAAATCATCCTGAAAAAATGGAAAGGGTAATATGAAGGTTATATGTAATAAAACATATCTTGGTTTATGAGGAGGATAAAATTAATGGGATATGTGTATATGGAAATTGAGGAAAATTATGTTTCATAATAATGATCGAGAGTGATAGAGAACATTGATCATATAGAGACATAATAATGTTAATGACTATAAAACAACAAATCAATATGGTGTGAAAAAGATGATCAATTAAACATAATTTAATGTTATAGTAAAACAATTTTTCTTCAAGGTCCTTTTCCTATATTGGGTTAATTCATTAACAATGGGGACTAAAAACATAATGAAGCATTCTTACTTTTTTTAATTTCATCAATTTCAACCACAAACACATCTTTTTCACCAAAGGATAAGAATTCATTAGTAATATTCCATATCTAAAACACTAAATTAAACTTATAATAAATAAAAAAATCCATAATTAGAAAAAATGATATTCCTACTATCTTTAAATTTTTACTAAAACATAAATACTTACAATAATGTAAGACAATATTGAATATTTACAATCTTTTAAATGATGAAAATCAACATTAATCTCTAAAGCCTCGACAATAACCCCCGAAGATAAAATTATATCATTTCATAACTAACTACCCATAAAATAATTCAAAATATTCCCATCCATGTTTGAAACAAATAATTAGAATAATTTTATGACATATTCTTAGAGATCAATGTAAAATTTATCCTCAATTAATATTTGTCCACTTAAATATATATACTCAAAAATTAATATCCATAATAATATAATCTCCATAATATGAAAATAAATTACATAAAGAACATGATTCAACATTATGCTAAATGAAAATTATATATAATTTCCAAAGATAATTCTTCCTTTTTTACTTAAAAATCTCATTTTTTCCAAAATTATTTCGATTTACGTTTATAATTTAATGATTCCAAATATATATTGAAATTATTATAAAATAACATTAATCACTTAGTCGCCTGATAAATTTTCAATCCAATGAATATCTATATTATATATTATAATAATATAGTAACAATTTTTATCGCATTCAACCATAATTACATAAAAATAAATGATCATATTAACACAAGAGGATGTAAATATCTTTAACATATGTCCACAAAATTTAAAATTACCACCCTAAAAATCTCCATTATACAAATATATATTCAAATTCAATGTTTTTAATCCCATAAATATCTCCCAAAATTTCCTTAATTTTTATAAACTCACATCCAAAAAAACAAAAAAAAAAGTTTTATTTATGATTTTAAACAAATAACCAACCTTTAACCTATCAAATTATGACTCTTTAGGATTGTCAATTATAAATTTGAAAAATAATAATTTTCATAGGTTTTATACCCTCATTAATCATAATGTTTCACTATGGAAATGTGAATTAACCCATATATATCTCATGGGAGTGTCAAACCGAAAGAAACGTAGGACAATACTCACCATTCACAGTAATGATAATTGAAATATAACAATTTTCTATATTATTTCCCCTCGATTCATATCTTCTAAAACCATACATTCATTATGAGTCTAGAAAAAGAAGTTTTATTATGAAATATAAATGATCTATACCTTACCAAAATCTTCTGAAGTGACCCTATAGTCGTAATTTTCCTCAAAGTAACTCATATGGTTGTGTTCCTTTTATATGTTTTCTTAAATCTCGTTCTGAGTGTTTCAACTATACATCCTAAGATACAATATTTTAATTCCCTAGCCCCAGCATCCTAGAGCTACTTTTACATTGATACATTACCACTATAGATATGGAATCACATCATAATGTAATGAATGTATTATAAATCTTGGTAAACTAGGTACCTGAATGATTCACATATAACACTATTAATAAAATATAAAACATAGTGAAAGTAAATATTTTGAACCTATTAATTCATTCACGGATTCCTTATCCATATCCAGGGGAAAAGAAACTATATAATGGCTATATTATATTTTCATTAAGGTTTATGTATATTGGAATCTATCCTCTATAAATATGGAATTATTAAAGTAGAATGTTATATAAAATAAAAACCACTCAAGTTAATTGATATGATGAACAAGAAGAATAATATGTTATGAACAAATGATTATCAAATAATTCCAAATAATCACATGGGATTAAATATTTTCAATGGATATGAATACATTCTAAATAAAAACATGGACAAAATTAACTTATTATCTAATGATATAATTTATAATTTTAGATATTATAAACATACTGTAGATGAATCATGCTAGGATATCATACATAAATAGGAAAGGCTGATCCTAAATACCAAAACTGGATTCTCTCTTGATTCCTATAAATTCATCAATGGGTTATAAAAGGACTCATTTATCACATTCTATTTCTAATAAATTCATCATATGAAAGATGTTAATAAAATAATCAATAATAACATTTAGATATAAATACTAGAATATGGAATGTCAATATTTCCCCATTCATAATAATAATAAAAAATATATAGAAAGAATAAGGGTTGTATCATTAAAACATATTCCAAATTGAGTGTCAAAAAAATAAAGGGTTGATTTCATTAATAGAAATAATATAATGTATCATTAAAAATCATGAAAAAAACTTCACACTTTACATTAAAAATAAATTCTAAAAAGTAATAAATTATAGAATATTAGAGAGAAAATTAAATAAAACAATCATAGAAATATGTAATGAAATATAAATAATTTATAGGTCATAAAGGAGGGGAATTAAATACCATTTTAGAGAGATTAAATAATGATTCCTTTCGCATTGTCAGTAAATATCCAAAAAGAACATAATTATGAAAATGATAACATGTTTCCACTTAAACCATTTTTTAAATACTGAAACATGGAAAAAAAATTTTATAAATCTTTTTATTTTAGAAAAATCACTGTTTTTATTATTTCATCAAAATTAAAGACATTGAGGATAATGAGTAATGACCATGTATACAAAATAAAGTCAAATTTCCTTAAAAAATAATTTTTTTATTGATAAAATAAAGAGAGTAAAAATAAAGTAAAACATATAATTTAAAACATTAAATAAATGAGATGATAACATATTTATTTTATGATAAAAATATCATATATTTCTTTGAGTGATAAATTAAATATAAAAAATCATGAACAATGATGATATTGTAAAATACACCATTAACACTTTTGTAAAATTCAAATCATAGACTGCATGAAATAATTAAATTCAACTGAAATAATAAATACCATTAATGTTAATAGATTCATGATATAACATATCAATGCGGAAAAATATACACCTGATAATTTCTATAGGTGTAAAATATAAAATATGATCCAAATAATGCAATATGAGTTGAAAAAATAATACAAAGTTTGTCACGACCCGTCCCCCAGGCCCTGCATCGTGATTACACCAAACCCGCCTTCTATAGGCCAGGGGCTGGCGACTAGCACCAAAGTCGTAATTCCCTAAAAATGGGAAGGAATTGCCTTTATAACTAGATAAAAACACAACCATATTAGAAGAGGAAGAAAACACTAAGTGAAAACTTTATAACAAGATTACTGAATGTAGAGGGGCCAGAATACAAGCCCTACTGCAAAGTACAAATACAACTGAAAGCAAGTAAAACTAAAAATGGAAAACAGCAGGAAGGTGAAAGAAGCACCTGGATCATCCTCCGGGGTTCCTACCTGAAGAGTAGGTACAGATAGCCTCTTCTTTGCTTCACGTCCGTCTATCCCATCAGGGCACCGTCTTGTTGTGAGTTCCACCTCTGGGTACTATCCAGTCCTCGTACACTCCGCCTCAGTCAGCGATGTCTGTCGTCTGTATCCAACACAATGAGGTGGGAGCATAGCCTGTGCAGGGGTGAGTATAACTATAATCAGTAGGGACCTCAAGGCCCTCAAGGTATCACAAAAATACAACAATGATAAACCAAAAAGAATGATTTCAATGGATAACCATTACTTTGGTATATGCCCATACAAATACCTAAGTAATCAAGTAACCCATCTCAATCATGAGGAAATCACAAAGGTCATTGACTCAGCTCAAACCAGGATTTTATTCGTGATGTCGAAACCACTGTTGCTAGAGAACTCCTCCTCTGACGAGCACAATAGTCCTGTCACGACTTCGAGGTGCTACTCACTAACCATAGACTTCTGAGGTACTCCTCCTGTCTAGAATCGTGGGTCTGCTGCCTCACACAGTAGTGCTCCTCACCATGGGTCATCCACCTCACACATTAGTGCTTCCCCTAATAGCCTAAAGAGGCACCCTTTCGTTCGTGTACCATGGGTCTTCCACCTCAAAATGTAGCGCTCCTCTGCCATGGGTCAGCCACCTCACACAGTAGTGCTCCCCACTGGGCTAGTCAAGTCACTCTGAAACGAATCGTACAAGCAGTCATCAGGTCTCAGCCAGCTACTAGGTCTTCGTACTCCATATGATCGTCTCCGAGAGGATCTTCTCCACAAGCTACTGGTCGATACTCCACATGTCATGAAGTCTCACAACGAAGTATCTTAATGGATCTCCATGACATTGGGGTATCAATACAACAGACGACACGTCAATCGGACACCCGGTCTATGAGTTATTAGTTTTTCCGTTCTACGGGCCCTGTTGGTTTTTAAGATAAAACCAATATGACCTTACTAAAACTATGTCCATACCTCAAGTGGAGTGTTCCAAAAGAGCAATCTCATCAAAAGGAAACCAACGTAGTTGATGGAACGTCAATCCGACTTCTGGTCCTTATGTTATAAGTGTTCCCGCTCTAAGGGACCGGTTGGTTTCAGGTTCGAACCAACCCAGTCATACACAAAACATCGCCAAAACATTGATTGTAATATAATTAAATGACAGTCTTTATCCTAGGTATCCTACGCCACTAATGTTTTGTTTATTGGAGGTCTGTAGCACATGTTATCGCTGATTTACCAAAAATGGACCAAAGAGGGGGGTTTGGGCCCGGTCCCATGCGGCCCAACCCACCTTGGGTCGACCTAAACCGAGTTGACCTGACCCGGGTCTAGGTCCGGCACGGTAGGGCACGACACAACCCACATGCAAGTCGTCCTGCCCGGTGGACGGCTGCGGCTCAGCCAAGCTGGCCGAGCGGGGGGGGGGGGTCTTCATAATGACAGTGCTAGGCTGGCGCCGCCCGACCTCCCCGGAACCCGCACAGCGTGGGTTCTGCTCCACCTCTGTCGTGGTCGGTGCTGCGACAGAATTTCTCCTGTGGCACGCTTGGGATCTGTTGTCTCCAGGCGGGTGGCCAGTGCCGGTCACTGCCTCCGGTCGTCGGTGCCGCCGCGCCGGCGACAGTCACCGCAACATCTTTCTGCGAGCCACCAGAGTCATTCCGGTGGTCTGATTTGCCTCCCGTATGCTCCAGTGGTCCTCTAGAGTTTTTCTCTACACTGAAACGGTCTCAAATCGACGATTCCCTTCCGTTCACCCATCTCCCAAAAAATTGCGCATCATAAACAAGTTGGCGGTGGGTCCGGATTTGTTCGTTAGCCCGTACCCACCGCGTTAGTGGTTCAAACAATCGCCCAACAAATAAATTCCCTTCCTCAAGGGTATAAATCACATATATAAAATTATACAATATCCCCCTACCTCATAATAAGGTCTGCGGTAGTCAGGCGTCGCGGAAGACAACGTCGCGG
The DNA here is from genome assembly GCA_963277665.1 of Viscum album. NCBI lineage: Eukaryota > Viridiplantae > Streptophyta > Magnoliopsida > Santalales > Viscaceae > Viscum > Viscum album. The sequence continues at coordinate 679,582,894 of OY728150.1, forward strand.
GTAGACGGCGTCAACTCATTGACGTCGGGGAAGAAAGAGCCAAGGATGGCGCGTCGTCAGCGTTCCTTGCGGGTGGCTCCTTATCCTTTTACTTGGCCAAATATTGAAGGAGACGATCTTCATTCTTTGGTGGTTCTTCGTTGGAAGGACAATGTTCTTCTTTTAATAACAAATCTCTTCTAATTCTCCAGAGGTTCCCCCACCAAAAATATTTTCTATGAAAATATTATTATAGACTTCTCCATCTTTAAAGAAATTCCATGCAAATCAAAATAATTCAAAAGAGGTGATGTGCCAATTAATTAATTAGGATGTTAATTAATTGTGTTGGAAAACTTAATGATAGGGAGGTGGAGAGTTTTTTTTTAAAAAGAGAGGAGTTAACAAATTAATTAAAGGGGGTGTTAATGGGGTTAAGGGGAGTTGTGGGGAGATGAAAGGTTTAGCGAACGTGTGGGCCCCACCAAAAAAATATCCTCTCATGGGAGGTTATGTGGGTGTGGGCCCCACCTCTAACTCCCCTTGGGAGGATATAACCAACACACATAAATAGAATTGTGTATTAAAATTTTATTTATTTTATTCTAAATCCCAAAATATTGACTCTCAACCCACATAAAACACAACTGCGGTAAAGGTCCCCATAAGTGAACACCAGCGATGTGAGTTCATCAGTGTCCTCGGATTTCAATTCCGAGCACCGGTTCAAAAGATAGAAAACTCCCCATGTACGTTTACTAAACATACCCAAACAAAACATCAGAAGTTGATTTCGGGCACACCGAGCCTCGGAATTAAGTGCCGTCAGAAATGGCAGACTCCTAAAATTCCAATGAAATTTAGAAAAAAAATTCCTTGAAATTTTCAGGTCTTTACATTATCCCCAACACAGGGATTTGAATCCCCTTAATGCTACAACACACACTTGGGAAACAAAAGAGGCACTGAGCATACATCTGAGCCTCCTGCTCCCATGAGCTCTCCTGGAGGTTCCCATGCTACCCACGAATGTGCACTAGAGAAATTGATCGTCCATGTAAGACCCACTCTTTTCGATTCTCAATCTCTTCAGCTGAGATACATGGAAGATGTCGTGAACACGTCTCCTCAGCTGAGATACATGGATGATGTAGTGCACCCGGTGCAACTGAGGTGGAAGGGCCAGGCGGTAAGCCACCTCGCCTAGTCTGCTGAATAAGTGGAGGAGTGAAAGTAAGAGACTGTAGATAGGATACACCATCTCTATCCACAAAGGATATATATAAGGTATCTAGCTACTCTGTCGCCTCTCCAAATAGCTGAAAACCAGTCCTCCTGGTGAGCGCATCTGCAACAACATTCCCCTTCCTAAGAGTATAGACTATTTCAAAGTCATAATCCAAGAGTAACTCAAGCCATCGCCGCTGTCTCAGATTCATATTCTTCTTAAAGAAGACACAATTGAGACTATTGAGATTGGATCGAACCATAAATAATTCTCTCAATGAACAATAGGTTAGACTAGCCAATTATAAGAACTCATCTTCACCCTTCTTCGCATACGTTCTACAAGAGCTGCTATGATTCATCCTTTGCCGAAATAGAAAATCGGGTCTCATTCCCTGGATGAACCGTGTCTTTTTCCTAATATAGTCAATCCTGACATGAATGATACTAATTTATGTCATGGACAATGTCGTAAGGCCTCGATGCTACTACCATGAGTTCCAACTGTTACTCTTGCCTCTAAGGGTTGAGTCACACTATCAGCATCAGTGTGTGATTAATGGGTCTCCTCTAGTAGAAATCTAAAAAATGAGGGTCAAGTAAATAGTTTTAACCTGATCCTCTTAGTATTAACCACACAAAAATTAAGGAAAGAAAATGTCACAAGGACAAGTGTCATTTATTACTGAATCTCAAAGTACAAAGACACATAAAAACCACAAACAACAACATCCAGGAAGCAAGAAGCACCAAGAAAAAAGGCCTCCATGCCTAGAACTAGTCCCGCTCCTGTCCACATGCTTTTGGAGCTCCATAGTCATATGTTTCAGCTGCCTGATGCTGTGCTCTCCCATGTCCACCCATTCCCTGCTGTCGGGGTGGACCTCCTGGTGGTGGTGGTGGCAACACCTCGAAGCGTCTTCCACCACTAGCTGCACGGCCAGCTCCACTGCCACAGTCGCCAGCGCCATGCAGTTCATCAAGATCGAACCTCTATCTCTGTCTGGGAGGTCCTTCATCGATCTACTGATCATCTGAGCAGCATGTCGGATAGTCACGAGCCATGTGACCCTTTCTGCCACAAGAGTAACAGTACCTATGTAACACCCTGAGATTTTATGAGTAATATTCTTTTTAATTTTATGGATGCCTTTTGTTGTACGTTACAACAAAAGAGTCTTGCACAACATGCAACCCTAACATGGCTGCATTACACGCAATCGCGACCTTCCTCGATAGCATGTGTAGTCCGCAATACCGAGTTTCACTAAAAGAGATATTATTATAATATTATTATGAACTAGCCATTATGAATAGTAATTCCCACTTTTTGAAATTTTATAAATTTTATCTTTTAAAATGGACTTCATTTTTGGATATGGAATATCAAAATTAGCATAGGGTGAAATTTTGGTACTTTTCGGATAACTTTCATTTTCTAATGAATAGCGAAAATTACTAAATTTTAATTAAAAAAACCTTTTTAATCGAAATAATTAATATCGATAAATTATTAATTTGAGTGGTTTTAATGTATATTTAGAATGTATTTTTACAATTTAATAAAATGTTGTTCATTGGATGTAATTTCACATTTAAACCAGACATAAACAAGTGTCAATCTTTTGATAGTTATTATCTCTTAAAAACATGCTATTTGTTTTGACGACGGGAATTAATTTTTAAATTAGATAATGTAACAGATATGATTTGAATTTGGTAAAATAAACATCATTTTTGAATTCATAATATCAAATATATCTTAGGCCTAATTTTTTGTATTTTTCTGGAAGCATTCATTTTTTGATGAGTAGTGAAACCACTAAGTGGTAGCTAAAAACTGAATTTTATCATAAAACATAATTTTAACTCTTCTAGGAGTAGAATTTGGAAAATCCGAGAGACATGGATGATTTCAGTATGTAATATTTAGATCAATGAGATGAAAATAATTTTTGGTGAATAGTAACTTTTTACTTTTATTTACCACGGTTAAAAGTAAATAGGGTAGCCAAGGGTAAAAATGGTATTATTATTACCCTAACACATGTCCTAATTCTATTGGATAAGTGTAATTTGACAAAAAACAACCTTTGGAATAAAATCTGACCATTTAGGCCCACTTGGAATAGATTAGGACATTTATTATTAATTTATTTAAAGAAGGGTTAAAAGAGTTAAAATCAATGTTTAATAAGTAAATCATTTTTATTATAGGGTTATACATAAGATAAACTCGACTATAAATATTAATTAGAAAGCTAAAAAGATTTCCTACATACTGATTTTTAATTTTTAATTTTTAGACATTAAATAATTTAATTTATTTATGACACAATGATGATGCATTAATTATTTTATTTGACATAATTGATGTTATAAATACCCAAATAAATGTAATTTGACACTTTTTATGAATTCCAATAATATTATATGTTAATATGACATGTTAGTATATATTTAATTCACTTTTTTGAACTAATATTTCTGTTATGATTTTCACAAAAATCAATAACCAAATAGTATCAAAATTTACATAAAATAGTTTTTTAAAACAAATATTATATTATAAATTGTTATTTTATTCCTAAAAATCAAAGGATCGGCCAAATGACTTATATAAGGTTATATATATTAATAATAAAAAACTTGGGGTTTTTTTTGGCTTGTTATAGTATGTTTATTAACCTTATAGTGTAAGAAAACAAGAAGACACAGTAAAAGTAAAATTATTTAACTTAAAGTTAAATCTAAATGATAAGGTTAACAATAGGAACCTAAACTTGTCTAAATTCTATTGTATGAGTGGATTTCGACCCATCCCCACCTTAGCTTCTAAATAAATCAATTTGGAGCTATTTAAAACCGAATATGACTTTATAATAAAATAATATTTTTAGTTTTCCAAAGGTGACCCTCTCCTCCCTTATAAAAGGTAACCTCCTCCCTCTCTTCCTCACACCACTTTGAGCCTTCAGGCTCGGCCAAACCCTGCCAAAAAAGTATTCTCCACTTCCCTAGAAACATCCTAGAGGTCCTGGTCTTCATCAAAGGCTAGTTTTAGTGCCCTAAGATGAGGTCTAAAAGAGGCGCTTCAAAGAAGAGGTAATGTCGGTTACCGATTCTTTCACCTTTATTTATTCTTACACTACTTCTTCTTAGGTTGTTTCATTATGAAGTAATAACATCAGTATCACTCATATAATGATATTTTATTATAAGTATGAAACGGCCCTATTTCACCATTTATCTATCCTACGAAAAACGAAGTCACCGCACGTGCGTACGTACGGAATACCATCTCCACGCCGTGGTGTAATCTATTTTCCACCACCACCTTACATGGATGGGAATAATGGTGTAAATAATAACTATATATGATTATTGTAATGTGATATTGATTCTGTAATAGTATACATACAATCCAATAAAATTCCATGATAATGGGAATGATATAATCCATCGTGCGTACGTACGAAATACGGTCTCCACGACGCGATGAGATTCATTCAAAATGATTAACCATTCATAAATGAATATAAAGTATATATAATAAGTAATCATGAAATATATGAGATAATAATGATACTGAATTTATGTATATATATATATATATATATATTTATGTCATCCAATTAATTCCATTCAATTCAATGAGGAAATGAAAACAACCTTCATGCGTAGGTACGGCCTACCGTCTCCATGAACAGTGTATTTATTTCCATTTATCGATCTATTATATATATTTATATTCTTAATATATATTAAATATAAATAATGTTTTATATTCTGGAATTAAGTAATCATGATCTAAGTAACCATATAAATAATTACAAGTTAAAACACGGACAACAAATGAAACGATTTTACCCAAAACGATCTTTAACAAGTAATTTACAAAAGAACGAGTAATATAATGTCATAAGTGAACCATATATGATATCATAACAATGAATATGATTATTTAATAAGTCAATGACATTATTTAAATCATATTATAGGAGGTTCGGATACATATGAAGCATATCGGACCTAAGGTAAGGGATAATTTTGCAAATCTCATTTTTTATCCGAGATTGCTTTTTCATAAGTATATACTGGGGACATTTCTATCATCCATGTCCATGTTTTATGAAAGTTTTTTCATGTATGTTAAAATTCATTTTTACCCATTTTTGACTTTTACTATATGGTATGTAAGGAATCTTTCTTTTGTTTACTTTACGAGGTACTTTTTTGACTTTTCCGGTAAAATTACGAGAAGAATGTTTTTTTAACTTATACGGAACGAATGAATTTTTACAGTTTAATAAAGCCTTATTTTTATGAAGCTTCCTCCAAACTATTTCATGACTATTTTCAACAAAATAATTTTGTTTTAAAATTGCATGACATTTTGTGTAGATAAAATGATTTTGAAGAAAAAATGATATTTTCCTCAAGAATTCATTTCATGTTTTTTTATCAAGACCATTTTTCATCTAAAATGACATTATTTCATATATGTATGTTTCAAGTATAATATATCTATTATTTACATGGTTTCAGTTTTCTTATTATGGAATGATATCCATTTCTTTTATATGGATTATGTAATGATGTGATGATGTTTATGAAACCCATTTTATATATTGGGTTTTTATGAATGATATATGTTTATTTTTTGGCACAAGTAAGAATGATTTCATTATGAGATGGGTGGGACCTATATCTCCCTCCAATGAATTGGGTAAAGATTTATATCTCATGAGATAGACATGGCTGGAATGGTAAGTTAATCTGGTTCAGTATTACAGGACTGGAATGAGGAGTGAACTCGATTCGGAAAGGGACTTTGTACACTAAGATGGTCTTGGTAGAAATGCCTTGGCTACTATGGATATCATTACAAGTGCTTAATGGATGCCACAATTACATGTTTTATTCCCATTCTATGTTATCACGACTTTTGTTCCATTATGATCTATGCCTTATGTACTTCCATGTTTTAAGTCGTTGCTCCATATTTTTATGTTTAAACATTATGTTCATGTTTTTAGGTTCAAATGTGTATGATATGTTTTATTTTATACATGCATACCCTTTTTGATCATTTGAGCTCACCCTTTTTATGTTTTATTTTCCCCAGGACTAAAAGAAAGGTTTTAGGTAAGGAAACAAAAAGTGGAAGATCTTTATGGGAGATGTTGAAGATCTTTCACCACGGTTAGAAGATTATGTTCCATGTTTCCAAAGACACTAAACTATTACGGTCCTTGTGTGTTTGTTTTTTCTATGTATTATGTATTCCGCAAAAGTAATGTAATATCTATGTACGTAAAGCTTCAGGTATCTACAGTTGGTATCAGAGAAAATGTTTAGTCAACCTTTGGAAACTAGGATGCGAAAACTTTAGTGAGATCCCTAGAGATATTTCTAAGGTATGTCTAGGGATGTCCCTAAGGATAAGTATATGTATAGGATATAGTCCTAGAACTACGGTAACGATCTTAAAATTTAACATAAGATGTTAGATATTGAAGGAACTCCTCCTTTACTATGTTTTTTCCCTAGCATGATTTTTTCCTCTCAAACTATTCTTTTTGGGTTTTAGAAAATGGCTGGAAACAAGAAGATTCACGATAATGGATGATATGACAGACAATGGAATGATATTCTTCATGAGAAACCTAATGAAACGGGAACTGGAAGTCAAAACATCATTATTATGCCTAATCATCAATCTCATAATATGATCAATAATCTCAACTTTAGTAAGTTTCCTGACTCAGATAATAAGAGAAAGATAGAGTTTCATGATGATCATAGAGGAAAGAAAGTTCAATTTCCCTCATGTAAATCATGTGGGAAGAGGCATCAGGGAGATTGTTTCAAAGGTACTGGAAGATTCTTTGGGTGTGGAATATAAGGACACAAAGCCAGTAAGTGCAAAGGAAAAGGTTCAGTTAACACCATGGACAAGGATAATGGTATTGCTACGACATCAACAATGATTAGATGTTTTAAATGTGGAATGTACGTGCATTATGCAAACCAATGCCCTAATGGAAAATCTCATGAAGAGAATCAGCATGGTCATATGGGTAGTATTTATGTGGATGATGATGAGGAGACTGCAAATGATATATGAGCTGAAAGAAGTATTGAAGCTGAGTCAGTTATTTTAGAAGGTAGTGCAATGATTGTCTGTTTATCAAGAGTTATGTTGTATATTTAATGGCACTATGGAATAAAAAATCATCTAAGGATTGTTACACTATTGTTTTTCCTAAAAGTATTTTAAAGTATATGTTGAATGGTTCCAGTAACCATGGAAGGTTATTCAGATATTTATGTAAAGTAGATGATATGCGCATAATGAAGGAATAAGAAGATAATGAGATGTTTGATTATATTCATGAGATCATGATTGATATAAAGACTAAGTGATATCATGGTTTGAGTATATAGAATTTTGAGGATTTTGGTATGTGGAAAGTGATAATTTTTAACTACATTCATGTTTTCACTAATGTTCAATGGGTATTCATTCTTCAAGAGAATACATTATTAAGGCCTTCGAATGTTTGGAATGTGACCAACAAGACATATCTTAGGAAATATGGGGATCAATGATGGTATTAAATATCTGGTAATCATTTTCACTATATTATGAGAGTGGACTGCAGTATTATGGATAAGCCTAAAGATTGGAATGGATTATGTTAGACATAAGTTAGTATTGTTTAAGTATAGAAGTTTTTTCGATATTATTGATGGGATGTTATAGTAATATAGTTTTAGAAAAAAGACAACCTGCAGGACGGGTGACAGCCCATCGCGTTGGACAAGGCTGTGGGAATCTAACCCACAACCGAAGTGCGACTGACATTTATCGCCTACCACTGTCCTACATGAAGTCCCTGGTTAGTAGAAACTCGTTTTATTTTATTAAGTGGTATGATATATGAAGTATAAGTTCATTTTTGAAACCATATACAATTAATCTAACCATAAGATGGATTTATAACTTTTGCTAACCTTTTGTTTGAAATAGATGGAATGACCCATCATTCAATCACATGATCTACTAACGCTTAACAAATAACAAATTCAACTTATTTCTTTAAGAGATTAAGTGGAAATTGTTCAATTCACGAACAATAGTGAGATTGTACCAAATTCATGTAAGTATTTCTTTTAATTCATCAACTTTAGGGAAATGATCTTGAAAACCAAAAATGTTGTCCTAGTGCTCTTATTTCCGATGAATCAGATGGTACCTTAGATCATCACAAATTTATGGCTTTGTGATTTTTGGATTTTTCATAGCCATGTCCTCTACCACTCTCCATCAGAACTTGATGGTATATTTTTCTTCCATATCCATATTTTCACCTATGTTCTCTTTTATAGAAACCCAATGATGAGTTAATTTGGGTAATCGTTGCATTTCATACTTTAGTTTTTAAATTTAAGTTTTAGTATTACTTTTTACAATGTGGTTTTCTATGAATAGTAATCTATTTATAACCCCGACGAATTTCGAGGGCGAAATTAATTTGAAGGGGGGTAGAATGTAACACCCCAAGATTTTAAGAGAAATATTCTTTTTAATTTCATTGATGTCTTGTGTTTTACGTTACAAAAAAGGAGTCTTGAATAACATGAAACCCTAACATGGCTGCATTACACGCAATCGCGACCTTCCTCAATAGCGTGTGTAGTACATAATACCGAGTTTCACAAAACGAGATATTATTATAATATTATTATGAACTAACCGTTTTGAATAGTAATACCCCACTTTTTGAAATTTTATAAATTTTATCATTTAAAATGGACTTCATTTTTGGATTCGGAATATCGATATTAGCATAGGGTGAAATTTTTGTACTTTTCGGATAACTTTCATTTTCTAATGAATAGTGAAAATTACTAAATTTTAAATAAAAACAACCTTTTTAATAGAAATAAATAATAGTGATAAATTATTTTTTGTGTGGTTTTAATGTATATTTAGAATATATTTTTACAATTTAATACAATGTTTTTTATTGGATGTAATTTCACATTTAAACCAGACATAAACAAGTGTCAATCTTTTGATAGTTATTATCTCTTAAAAACACGCTATTTGTTTTGACGACAGGAATTAATTTTTAAATTAGTTAATGTAACTGATATGTTTTGAATTTAGTAAAATAAAAATCATTTTTGAATTCATAATATCAAATATAGCTTAGTCCTAATTTTTGGTATTTTTCTGGAAACTTTCATTTTTGATGAATAGTGAAACCACTAAGTGGTAGCTAAAACTGAATTTTTTCATAAAACATAATTTTACCACTTCTGTGAGTGGAATTACAAAAATCCGAGAGGCACGGTTGATGTCAGTTTGTTATATGTGGTTCAATGAGATAAAAATAATTTTTGGTGAATAGTAACTTTTTAACCACGGTTAAAAGTAAATAGGGTAGTCAAAGGTAAAAATCATATTATTATTACCCTAACACATGTCCTAATTCTATTGGATAAGTGTAATTCGACCAAAAAAAACCTTAGGAATAAAATATGACCATTTAGGCCCACTTGGATTAGATTAGGAAATTTATTATTAATTTATTTAAAGAAAGGTTAAAATAGTTAAAATCAAAGTTTAATAAGTAAATAATTTTTATTATAGGTTTACACATAAGATAAATTTGATTATAAATATTCATTAGAAATCTAAAAACATTTCCTATATAATTATATTTAATTTGTAAATTTAAACATTAAATAATTTAATTTATTTATGACACAATGATGATGCAGTAATTATTTTATTTGACATAATTAATGTTATAAATACCCAAATATATGTAATTTGAGACTTTTTATGAATTACAATAATTTTCTATGTTAATATGACATGTTAGTATTTATTTAATTCACTTTGTTAGAACTAATATTTCTGTTATGATTTTCATAAAAATCAATTACCAAATAGTATAAAAATTGACATAAAATAGTTTTTTTAAAATATTATATTATTAATTTTTATTTTATTCCTAAAAATCTATGGTTCGGCCAAATGACTTAGATAAGGTTATATATATTAATAATAAACACATTGGGCTTCTTTTGGCTTGTTATTGTATGTTTATTAACCTTATAGTTTAAGAAAACAAGAAGACACGGTAAAAGTAAAATTATTTAACTTAAAGTTAAATCTAAATGATAAGGTTAAAATAGGAACCTAAACATGTATAAATTATATTTGATGGGATAATTTCGACCCATACCCACCTTAGATTCTAAAAATTCAATTTTTAGCTATTTAAAACCGAATATGACTTTATAATAAAATAATATTTTTAGTTTTCCAAAGGTGCCCCTGTCCTCCCTTATAAAAGGGCACCTCCTCCCTCTCTTCCTCACACAACTTTGAGCCTTCAAGCTCGGCCAACCCCTGCCACATTCTCTTCTACTCTTCCCTAGAAACATCCTAGAGGTCCTGGTCTTCTTCAAAGACCAATTGTAGTGCCCTAAGAGGAGGTCTCAAAGAGGTGCTTTAAAAAAGAGGTAATGTCCGTTACCGATTCTTTCACCTTTATTTCTTCTTCTACTTCTTCTTCTTAAGTTGTTTCATTATGAAGTAATAACATCAGTATAACTAATATACTTATATGTTATTATAAGTATGAAACAACTCTATTTCAACATCTATCCGCCCTACGGAAAAAAAATCACCGCGCGTGCGTACGTACGGAATATCATCTCCACGCCATGGTGTAATCTATTTTCCACCACCACCTTAAATGGATGGGTATAATGGTGTAAATAATAACTATAGATGATTATTGTAAATTGATATTGATTCTGTAATAGTATAAATACACTCCAATAAATTTCCAAGATCATGGGAACGATATCATCGCTTGTGCGTACGTACGGAATACCGTCTCCACGACGCGATGAGATTCATTTTCAATGATTAACAATTCATAAATGATTATAAAGTATATATAATAAGTAGTCATGAAATATATGACATAATAATGATACTGAATTTATGTATATATATATATGTATGTCATCCAATTAATTCCATTCAATTCAATGAGGAAACGAAAACAACGTTCATGCGTACGTACGGCCTACCGTCTCCATGAACGGTGTATTTATTTCCATTTATCGATCTATTATATATATGTATATTCTGAATATATATTATATGAAAATCATGTTTTATATTCTGGAATTAAGTAACCATGATCTAAGTAATCATATGAATAATTACAAGTTAAAACACGGACGACAAATGAAAATATTTTACCCAAAACGCTCTTTAACATGGAATTTACAAATGAACGGGTAATATAAAGTCATAAGGGAACCATATATGATATCATAACAATGAATATGATTCTATAATAAGTCAATGACATTATTTAAATCATATTACAGGAGTTTTGGATACGTACGAAGCATATCGGACCTGAGGTAAGGGATAATTTTGCAAATCTCATTTTTTATCCGAGATTTCTTATTTGTAAGTATTTACTAGGGCTATTTCTATCATCCATGTCCATGTTTTATAAAAGTGTTTTCATGTATGTTAAAAGTCCTTTTTACCCATTTTTTACTTTTACTACATGGTATGTAAGGAATCATTCTTTTGTTTACGTTACGAGGTACTTTTTTGACTTTTCTGGAAAAAGTACGAGAAGAATGTTTTTTTAACTTATACGGCACGAACAGATTTTTATAGTTGTATAAAGCCTTATTTTCATGAAGCCTCCTCCAAAAGATTTCATGACTATTTTCAACAAAATCCTTTTCTTTTAAAATTACACGACATTTTGTGAAGAGAAAATGATTTTGAAGAAAAAATGATATTTTCCTCAAGAATTCATTTCATGTTTTTTATCAAAACCATTTTTCATCTAAAATGACATTATTTCATATATGTATGTTTCAAGTATAATGTCTTTATGATTTAAATGGTTTCAGTTTCCTTATTATGAAATGATATCCATTTCTTTTATATGGATTATGTGATTATGGGATGATGTTTATGAAACCCATTTTATTTAATGGGTTTTTATGAATGATATATGTTTATTTTGTGGCGGAAGTAATAATGATTTCATTATGAGATCGGTGGGACCTATATCTCCCTCCAATTCATTGGGTAATGATTTATATCTCATGGGATAGACATGGCTGGAATGGTAAGTTAATCCGGTTCAGTATTACAAGACTCGAACGAGATGTGAACTCGATTCAGAAAGGGACTTTGTCCACTAAGATGGTCTTGGTAGAAATGCCTTGGCTACAATGGAAATCATTACAAGTGCTTAATAGATGCCACAATTAAATGATTTATTCCCATGCTATGTTATCATTATTTATGTTTCATTATTATCTATGCCTTATGTACTTCCATGTTTTAAGTCGTTCCCCAAGATTTTGATGTTTAAACATTATGTTCATGTTTTTAGGTTCAAATGTGTATGGTATGTTTTATTTTATCCATTCTTACCCTTTCTGATCATTTGAGATCACCCTTTTTATGTTTTATTTTCCCCCAGGATTAAAAGAAAGGTTTTAGGTAAGGAAACAAAAAGTGGAAGATATTTATGGGTGATGTTGAAGATCTTTCACCACGGTTAGAAGCTTACGTTCCAAGTTTCCAAAGACACTAAACTATTACAGTCCTTGCGTGTCTGTTTTTGTTATGTATTATGTATTCTGCAAAAGTAATGTAATATCTATGTACGTCAAGATTTGTGTCTCTACAGCCTAGTAGGTCTGGAACTATCTCCACCCAAGGTTACCCGCACTACAGACCCTGAGTTGTGCGGTTGACCACTTGTAGGCCTGGTCCTCTTGGACCTCTGTGTCGTCTGTCTATTGCCAGCTGCAGAAGACTCCACTTCATGTCAGCTAGTGGTGGGTCCCACTGCTGGAGACTGCTCAGCAAGGAAAACTCTCCACTAAGAGGTCTCACTTAAATACTCATGTCTACGTCAGGATGCTGTGAGAGATAACTACAGCTCTGATATCTCACCTGAGCCCATGCTCGAAGGTCCGGGCCCTAAAGAACGGATCTCGTACCATATCTATAGAGCAGCGCGAGAGGTCTGTGAACCTCTCTAAGTACTGTGCTATTGTCCTGCTACCATTCTGTAGATGCAGTAGCTCCTATATCTACACCGCTCGAAGGTTGGCTAGTACAAACTCCACCTGGAACAGGCTCTCGAAGTCTTCCCATAGAAGTTTTGCCACATCATGCATCTGGAGAATCAAGTTCCACCATCTGCCTGCTGCTACCTGAAGGAGGCTGGCAGTGAGGATCACCATAAATTTTGCCGGTGTCCCTACTAGCCTAATTACTCTCACCACAGCCTCCAGCCCATCCTGAGTCTCCTGTGGGTCCGTCTCTCCCCAGAACCTGGGTGGCCTCTGGTGTTAGAACTCGGGCAGCGTGCTCAAGAAGCGTGCATCGCCTGCTGCTGGGGCTAGTGGCATCAGTGGCCCAACAGAAAGTGGTACTGAAGGTGCCTCCGATGGTGCCTCAACTATAAGAGGTCCCTGTACTGAGTCCTCATCGCTCGGTGGCCTATCAGTATATACAACTCTTGGGGATCTAGATGGTCTTCCGCGGGGAGGCATCCGGAATGAAATAAATGTTACATGGTCAAAAGACTATACCCAGTGATCTGACTTGGTTTCATCTGACTTAAAGGAAAAACTTCGGAAAACCCACACGCAATCAGTGTTTTAGGGCATTAAGTCAGAAGTCAGAAGTCAGAGTCCTGGTGTATGGATATGTCGGCAGCCCGTACTAACACTGGACTCCCTGAACTAAAAACCACACCTAGTACCCTTAACACTATTGCTTCACAGAAATAAAATATTAGAGTCCTAGTTCTGTAGTAGAACCGATGTCCTCTGATTCCAATTTTTCACGACTCATCCCCCGGGGCCCGCATCGTGACTACCCCAAGCCCGCAAGCCATAGGCCAGGGGCTGGTGAATAGAACCAAAGGTGTAATTCCCTAAAACCATGAAGGCATTGCCTTTATAACTAGAAACAAACCCAACCAAAGTACAAGTGGAAACAAACACTAAGTTAAAACTATATAACAAGAGTACTAAAAGTAAAGAGGCTAGAATACAACTGAAGGGAAAATAGCTGGAAGTTGAAAGCAGCTCATGGATCATCCTTTGGGGTTCCTACCTGAAGGGTAGGTACAGATAGCCTCCTCATTGGTCTATGTCTGTCTGTAACATCTGGGCACCATCTCGTCGTGAGGTCCACATCTGGGTACCATCTTGTCCTCGTACATTCTGCCTCAGTCAGCGTGTTCAGTCGTCTGCTTCCAACAAAACGAGGTGTGGGCATAGCATGTGCACAGGTGAGTATAACTATACTCAGTAGGGACCTTGAGACCCTCAAGGTCTCACAAAAATCCAACAAAGATAAACCCAAAATAATTATTTCAATAGATAACCATTACTTTGGTATATTCCCATACATATGCCCAAGTTATCAAATAACTCATCTCAATCATGAGAAAATCACAAAGGTCATTGACTCAGCTCAAACCAGGATTTTATTCGTGATGTCGAAACCATGTCTACTGGAGAAATCCTTCTCTATTTATCACATTAGTCATGTCGCGACTCTGAGGTGATACTCAATAACCTTTTACTACTGAGGTACTCCTCCTGTCGAGTACGGCCAGTCTGCCGCCTCATACAGTATCACTCTCCGCCATGGGTCTACTACCTCACGCAGTAGCACTCCCCCTGATAGCCTACAGAGGTACTCCTAATGTCAAGTACTGTGGGTTTGCTGCCTCACAAAGTAGTGCTCTTCAACCATGGGTCTTCAGCCTCACATAGTAATGCTCCCCACTGGGCTAGTCAAGTCACTCCGAAACGAATCGGACAAGCAGTCATCAGGTCTCAACCAGCTACTAGGTCTCCATACTCCATATGCTCTTTTCCTAGAAGATCCGATCCACGAGCTACTGGTCAATACTCCAAGTGTCTCGAAGTCTCAAAAAGAAGTATTTCAAAGTACCTCCATGACATAGAAGTCTCAATGCAACAGACGACACGTCAATCGGATGCCCAGTCTGTGAGTTATTGGATTTTCCGTTCCTGTGGCCCAGTTGGTTTTTAAGATAAAACCAACCTGAACGTACTCCAAATGCATCCTTAATTAGATTGTAATATTATCAAAGAACCATCTCATTAAAAGGAAACCAACGTAGTTGACAGAACGTCAATCGGACGCCCGGTCCTTAAGTTATAAGTGTTTCTCCTCCAAGGGCCCGGTTGGTTTCATGTTCGAACCAACCCAGCAGCACCCAAACATTGCGAAAACCATCAGTGTAATATACCAAAACGACCGTCTCATTCTGGTCAATCCAAAGCAACTGACAGTGCATCGATCGGAGGTTCGTAGCTCATGATATGGGCGATATACCGAAAATGGTCTGAAGAGGGGGGTCTGGGCCCGGTCTGACCCGGTCCAACCCACCATGGGTCGGCACAAACTGAGACGGCCTAGCCCGAGTCTGAGTCCGGCCCGGTAGGGTGTGTCCGGGCCTGATAGCTGAGGGCTGGCCCGCATGAGGGACGTCCAGCCAGCGCGAGAGGCGGCCCGACCTGCGCGCAAGCGGTTCGGCCCGGCTGGCCGAGCGGGGGGGGGGGGGGGGGGGTCGTAGCCCCCCCCCCCCCCAGTTTTCGTTACGGCGACCCCAGGCAGGCGCCGCCTAGCCTCCCTAGAACCCGCGTGGCATGGGTTCCGCTCCGCCGCCGCCGCCACCGGTGTCGCAGCGGTCTTCCGTCGTGGGTGCGCTAGGGCGCCACTTTTTCTAGGCGACCCGCACCACCATGATTTTCTGCGGGCCACCAGAGTCGTTCCAATGGTCTATTTTGCCTCCTGTCTATGCATGTGGTCCTCTTGGGTATTTCTCTACACTGTGATGACCTCAAATCGAAGTTTTCCGTCATTTCACCCATCGCCCAACAAATCGTGAATCATGAACAAGTTGGTGGTGGTTCCGGACAAGCTCGTTAGCCTGTACCCACCGCGTTAGTGGTTTAAAAAATCACCCAAAAAATAAACACCCATGCTCGAGGGTATACATCATATATTTAAAATTATAAAATATCCCCCTACCTCATAATACGGTTTGTGTTAGTTAAGCATCACGAAATAAGGCGGCGCGGGGAGATGGTGTCAACTCATTGACGTCAGGGAAGAAGGAGCCGAGGATGGCGGATCGTCGGCATTCCTTGTGGGTGGCTCCTTCTAATTTGGCTTGGCGGAAGATCGAAGGAGAAGATCATAGTTTTTCAATGGTTCTTCATTATAAGGATGGTGTTCTTATTTGACGAATAAAGCTCTTCTAATTCTCCATAGGTTCCCCCACCAAAAAAAATTTCTATGCAAATATTATAATAGACTTCTCCAACATTAAAGAAATTCCATGCAAATTAAAATAATTCAAAATATGAGATGTGCCAATTAATTATTAAGTATATTAATTAATTGTGTTGGAAAACATAATGATAGGGTAGTGGAGAGTTTTCTTTTTTAAAAATTAGGAGTTAACAAATTAATTAACGGGGGTGTTAATGGTGTTAATGGGAGTTATGGGGAGATGAATGGTTTAGGGAACGCGTGGGCCCCACCTCACAAAAATCCTCTCATGGGAGGTTATGTGGGTGTGGGCACCACCTCTAACTCCCCTTGGGAGTAAATAACTATCATCCATAAATTAAATTGTCTACTAAAAAATTTATTTATTTTATTCTAAATCTTAAAATATTAACTCTCAACCTGCATAAAACGAAACTATGGTAAAGGTCCCCTTAAAAGAATACTGGCAATGTTATTTCATCAGTGTCCTTGGATTTCAATTCGGAGCACCGGTTCAAAAGATAGAAAAACCCGCACGTAAATTTACTCAACTTAACCAAAAAAACTGCAGAAATTGTTTTCGGGCACACCGGGCCTCAGAATCATGTCCCGTCAGAAACCGCAGACACCTAAAATTCCAAAGAAATTAAGAAAACATATTTCCTTGAAATTTCTGGGTCTTTACAAAGTTCATATCATTGAGGTGAGAATTAAATAATGAATTTCATATGAGTTCAAAATTAAAATCCATAAAAATAGGTGGAGGTAAACTATATTACAATTTTATTTCATTTTACACATAATCATGGAATAATATAGTCCATGAAGTAGAACTACGTCCTTATAATTATAAATGGATCTAAGAAACCCCATAAAACATGGTAATTTTCAGAAAAAATCCCACTACATGAAATAATTATAATTGAAAGATAAAATACTGTGAATTATTTTTGATTGATTTATAAAACATGTAAAACAGAATTATATTAAAAATATTAAATAAATTCTCCTATTATATTAAAATATACCCTAGCTAAAGTAAATTGGGATGGAATCCATTACCTCATTTCAGTTACGTCTCCTATGTTATCTATTATTCTGTGTAATAAAAAATTGTTAATTATTTATTTACATAAGAACCATATTCATGTTTATAATTATGTTTACATTATTCTATAATATGATATATTAATTTAGTTAATTAATTATTTTCACATAGGATGTTTTGAAATATTCTGTTCATTTGTCTAGAATTACATCAGTGGGTTTACTATGGTAAAAGAAGACATATTTCCACTATATAAAAATTTCAATTATTAAATTTTAATTATTTATATTCATAAATTATACTTTTAAAGAAAAAAACAAAAGCATATTATAAAATATGGACTGTTTTATCATCATGGAGATGGTTAATCATATATAAGCGTGAGTAATGGTTTGATTCTAGGATGATTGTTATATAAATAAGGCAAGTATTAGTTTATATTTATATTGTTATTATTATATATTAAATACCTTATTATTCCCTTGAATTAACTTATATATTGATGTTAATAAGTTTATTCTACAATAATCTTTATTATCTCATTATTTTTAACGCTAACAAATACCAAAAATTTTTACTTGTAAAGTTACATTATGTGAAATTCTTGATTTTAATTATTTTATTCTGTTATTATTTTATATGAAGTGTTCTATATATTATCTAATTTTTTTTATGTTTTCTATGACCAATGTTTTAGATGACATTTTTTCCGAAAACAATAGGTTTTGGAACATATCTTTCGTAATGTAACGTAAATTTGGAGCCCTATATGTATGATAAACATTGGGATTGGGTACCTAACATTTCGGACGAACCCTAAATTTAGTTATTTAATGTGTGGTTAGTTAAACAAACAATTTGTATTAATGGTACATTTGGAACTATACTATTAATGACTATATATAAAGAGTTATCCTGACATTTCAAGCAATCATCTGCAGAATTTGAATTCAAGATAATTATAGATATTTCAATAATAGTTTATATTGAATAATAGTTACATTAATATCCATTTAAATCATAATTCAAAGGATTTTATCCAATTAATTAAATAGTATTTATTTCTATGTGAAGTTATGATTTTTAGTAGTGATTTCAAATTTAAATTTCAAATTCACTGGATGTTTTGAATGATATAGATTATCTATAAATATGTTAAGATATTTTTTACCTAGATCAACTGATTATCTTATTTATTCAAATTATAATTGTTTATAAAAAATTCTTATATAGATAATAGGACTATTATTTTGAAGTGATATCATTTAGTTTATTAGAATGATTGTATTTTTGGGGAAGATTGATGAACAAATAACATACATTGGTTCTCAATAGATTTTTACATTTTGAGATGTTAAATTATATTATTCACTAAAGATGATATGATAATTTTTTTAATTACATGAGTGAATTTGTTGAACAGTTATTTACTATACTTTTTTGATATTAATTTTTTATTATATTGATGTGTGTTCATCCATTTATTATTCTATGATACTCTATTGTTTCTATATTTATTTGAAGAATACCTAAAATAAATAATAACCTCAGAGATGGAATTAAATGAATATTATATTCACTAAATAATAGGTTTCATCATCTATTAGTTGTTGTTTCACCTGTGGGTTGAACCAATTATTCAAAAATTAATTGATCTTGTTTTCTGGGCGTGTTGACTGCATGTAATCAATTATAGTACTATGTTAGCTTCTCACACTAATCTATTGATATCAAGGTACCCTATAATGAAATAAATTTTTCGTATGATTTATGTTCTATGAACTATGTACTAGATATACCCAGAAAAAGAATGTGTTTAGTGAAAATCACCAAGCTCATAGAGAGAGAATTAGTGGATTAGACTAGGTTATCATTGTGCCCCAAACTACTATAAAATTGTTTTTCATTTTTTTCATCACTTTTACACTACTCAATATATTATAACAATTTAATAACCCATCTCACCACATAAAGGGACTAATTTCCACCTATCCATGTGTATTTAAAAGAGTAAAATTTCCCAACCCATTTTTTGTATTCACATTTTCCAACTAATAATTTCAAACCAAGGATTGAACTTTATGGAAATCTTATAAGATCTAATAAGATTGAGTTTAAGATGTTTTTAAATAAAATGATTCCCTGGATGATCTCAAATAAGGATTTAAATGATCAAATAACCATATTTCAATGGTTGAAATTATGGTTTCTGAGATGAAATAAAGATCATCTATTTATTGAATCTTTGTTTTGAATTTTATGTAAATATTTTAAAACCATATAATATTCTTACTGAATTATAAAAGAGGGATTCTACAAAGGAAACTGAGTATGATGTAAATTCAATATCTATGAATGATATCATATGTGGACTTCTTCCATATGAGCTAAATCATATATACCAATATTATGCATCCTATTATATGATGAAAACTATAGTTTTATCCAGTGAAGTAACTGATAATATCAGAAAACTATGTTGCAATACTTCTTAGATGTTTTTTTATACATTCAAAATGTATGATAGAGAAATAATTACTCTAATCAATATAATATTAGCTGATATAGATAATTATCTTACTACTCTAGGATCTCTAATTCTACATTAAGTTTTTTAATTCATTATGATTAGAGTTATATAGTCTAAATTCAATAGAATGTGTGGGGATTTTTTACAATCCACACCTATCAAAAAATAGAAAATAAATTTTTCATTAGTAATGTAACGATGGATGGATATGAAATGAATGATACAGTATACGATCATAGAATAATCTAAAGTGAAAATACTTCTCTTAAATCTACTCCACCAAATAGTGAAAATATTATTATTGGTTGTGTTATACCCTCATGATATTCTTGATGGAAAATATCTATAGTGTAACATAGTATCTATCCATAGGATTCAAAAAAATCTACAAAAAAGAGGCTTCTAGAAGTCAAATAATGTTTCAAGAAGTAATGATCTGATATTAAAAGAATATAGATTCATTTAGTGTAGAAAATTTGGCACATCAGACATAATAGAATAAATATAAATGTCGAGAAAAGGAAAAATAGAAACAAATAAAATGAGGATCCAAATAAATGTTTATTATGCTTTCCAAGGAAAAAATGATATGAAGGCTACATGAAGTGTTTTTTAATATTCCGGTAGTTATTAAAATTATTATTCAGATAATGATCCAGCGAATTTAAAAAAATCTATACTTCATAGATAATAAAGAATATGTGAAATCCTATTAGTTGTATAAATTTGATTCTAAAGTTTGTAGAAGTAAAAAATTAGCAGAATATTGGTTTATTACTGAGTAAAAAAAATGAATTCTTACTGAAAACAAAAATCCTTTGAAAATCTTGATAATACTTTTTTTATAGGAAATTATTTTGTGTTAAAAACACATGGAATAGAAAATTATATAAATCTAATTCAAACAGCACTATATAGGAAACTATACATAATTATTTTTAGGATGAATATCATCCCTTTAAAATTTTACTGTATATATTTACTAAGGGAGAATTATCCGTAAATAATTCAAGAAAAAAATTTTCACTTGAATAAAGAATACGGTATTTAAAGTAATAGTGAAAACCCAAAATTATAAAGATACTATTTTTCCAAGTTCAAAGATACATATCATGTTTATGGTGAATTTTTAATATAAAATTAATTCCATTATGAAAACAATTATTTCATGAAAAAATATCTTATTTGTGGTGTAAACAATTCTTGTATTTCTAGAAATTTATCTTAGGTTGGTCTTTTTTAATTATAAAAATAGTTGATTTATTAGGTTTACTATATCTTTATTAGTTGAGACTGATATACCCAATAGAATTTGGGAAATAATATTTTATATTTTTGTATATAAACCTCTATAGAAACAAAATCACCCTAAGATATACGGAAGGTGGTTGATCAAGACATGTGAGTGGAGAGTTATAAAATTTAAATGATATATAAAAAGTAGAAGGTGTATTATTTTCCTTTTGAAAAAATAATTATGAAAATGTTAATAGTTTTGTATTAGGTGGAAATCCAAAAAGACTATTTGGTTATGAAATTTCTCAATGTTCAGGGAATGAAGCACAATCTCATAATATTTTTTCAAATAAATTATGATATAAATTTAATTTCTTTTAACAATGTATGTTTAGTATTTAAAGAAAATTTTCTTATATTTAATGAAGATAGAATCAAAAATATTTATACTCTGGAAATTAATTTCTTATTTTAATATGAATAAATTCTTTAACAATTGAAGTAAATAATTATTGGATATGGAATAAGATTAATCGAAATTGTATCATGTTTTCCCTATAATTCTCTGACCCTAGAAGTATTGAGTTAGTGTAATATTTTATTACATTGACATGATTACAAGTAATCAAATCCTGAAGGTAATATTAGTTTAGCAGTCTTGGAAATCTATATTACATAAATGATACCAATAATACACTAGTAAATAAGAAATAAAAATATTATACCTACTAATAATAAATAAACAACATCATTGAGGGCTTGTTGAATTATTTATTCTTCATAACCTGGGAAATGTAGACTTAATAATCGTAAGATCAAATGCTATGTCAGGGTCTGTTAAGTGGAAGAAATAATGAATCAATAGGAATAAACTAAAATTGTAAGTTAAATAATTGATAACGCATTCAATAAAAATAAATTGACAATTCTATATCAATATGGAAAGGTTAAAACCAAAAACACATTCCATTAAATAGGTAAACTAAAATTCTTCAGAATCCTTAGATATATCGACGCAAAATTAACTGGATAATTAATAAATGATTTCTATATAAATGAAATTCATAATTATTATACATAGTGATTCATAAACACATGATAAATTTACCATAAAAAGATAGTTTAAACAATTTTTCTACCTAATTCAACTCATAACACAACTTATTCATTGTGGGGATTGCATTAACCAGTCCCCAACACGTAGGGGTTTCCATAAATAGTACCCAACCCATATATTTCAAAACTAATGAATTAATCATATATCGTATAAATAATGTGCTTTATCAGATATCCATATTTAATAAATAATAGGGATTTATTAATAACACTTTATAAGAGGATAACTAATAATGAGGTTTGTTTTCATTAAAACACCTAGAAGGAAAATAATATTTAAACCTTCCTAATTGTGACATACTACATTGAAACATTTAAACTATAATTCAATTTGAATGAAATAAAACATATAATATCTTGATAATAGGTATATTGTCGCTACCCGACCCAACGGGGCTCGAGTCATGACTCCCCAAGACCACCTCTAATATGCTAGGGGTTGGCGACTAGCGTCGAGTAGCCTATCACACACAAGGGATTCATTACCCTAAGTTACCCTTACACATGCACCCACATACACATTTTTGAAAACGTGAAGAGATATATAATATTGAATAGTAAATTCATACATACAACTATCCCAAACCAGAGTGCAACAATAGTACAAAAAGGGAAAAACATGGCCCATCAATAGAAAACTAAAAAGGTGTCCAACCTACTCGGAATAAGGGTTACACTGCCAAAAGCACCACCAGAAATCTCCTCGGCATAGTTCTGGTAAGACTCCATGGTCAATCCCACTCACTCAGCTCCGCCTGCTCCGGGTCCTCCTGGGACTCCGTTGAAAGGCATGTGGTCTGCACAAGACACAAACATTTGTGGGCAAAGCACGTGCAGGGGTGAGTATAACAATACTCAGTAGGTACCCAAAAAAACCAAAAAACATAAGAGAGAAACTGAAACGAAACAGTCTACTCACCCCATCCAGAGGGATCCCAGACAAAAGAGGAACTCCTTCTCATGACCATCCTTGGCAAAACACAACTAATCATCTCAATCCAGGTGTATTCCCACTCATACACATTGAAATTCTGCTCAGGTGTACTCCCAAACATATATATTAAACATCTACCTAGGTATACACCCATTCATATACCATGAACATATTCTCAGATATATGTCTTATGTATACCAAAAACATCCAGATATACTCACCTCACACACGAAGCCACATGGGGTACCGAACTCATCACCAAGAACGGTTCACAACTAGAATAGCACACTCCACTATCATTGTCATCCTAGATGACACTCTTCTAAGATATAGACTCCATCTAGTCCCAAACAAACATCTCATACACTCACTCAAGAGATCACACTCGTCGGATATCACCATTGAAGAAACCTCGCTGAAACAACAAAAACACCAAACTCCTTGAATAGGGGATCGCTCCTAGGGTCTGATAGAAAATACCAGAACCCACACTGGTATACTAAGATCTCACAGATATGGGATCACTCCTAGGTTCTGATGGCGGATACCACAACCTGATCTGGCATTCGTAGATCTCACAGATAGGGGATCGTTCCTAGGATCCGCTGGGGGATACCAAAACCCGATCTGGCATTCGACATAAACACATCCCTCAGATAGCGGATTATCACCCTTTTCATGATGGTCATGACGATCTTGAAACCCTATCTAGTAAATCTCATGATGTAGGGGATCAAACTGATGATGTCGCAACCCTACATAAAACACGCGCTGAGTATGGGATCTTATAACCAACGATGTTGCAACCCTACTAGAATCCTCACGCTAAGTAGGGGATCGTATACCCAAAAATTCCACAACCCTATTTAGTACGTCCCACTGCACAGGGGTTCATATTTCTGATGATGCCACACACCCTATGGGGTTATCCTGTTAGACTTGGGATCACCGCCCGGGGACTAGCGGTAACAGCGATTTTAAGAACCCAATCTAGGAAAACGACGCTAGAGGATTCTGCTACGGACCCACCGGAGGGATGTCACAACTCTAAAAGATTAAACATACCATCGAGAGGATCACAAACCTATACTAAGGATGTGATGCCGCGCGAACCCTCATAGGAAGGAACTAAGGGAGCACCCTCAACCACTGCTGGTCCAAACATCGCTATCCCGAGCGACCCGCCACAATGCCACACCGTGCACCTCCTAGGACGATATAGAGGCCACCATCACTATCCATGTGGAAAAACACGCAGGATAGGATGTTTACTCACCCAAAATGGAAAACCCGTGAACAAGGTACTATTCACCGTAGCCTGCCCATGTGGGGCCCACACTACGATTCTGAAACTCATCAAGAGGATCATACCACTAATATCCCCTCGGAAAAACACAAGGGATCAACCACTCGATCGTCCCAAATGGAAACCTAGTGAAAAAAGATCTATTCAGTGAAGATGGCCTTGGTGGGGCCCACACCACGATCCCAAATCTCGTCAAGAAGATCTCACCATTGCGATCCACTTGGAAAAACACATGGCATTGACTAGTCGATCGTCCAAAACAGACACCCAGCGGAAGAGTCACGTTTCTCCGTAAACGTCGGAACCCGACCTCAGGGGGCCCACACATTTTTCTTTCTCCCAACACCCGAAAACTATATTGAATTTTTTTTGTACCATCAGGGTCTCAACTCCACTGATGACACGTCTTTTGGACACTCCATGCAATAGTTATGGAAGATCAATGTTAAAAATAATAAAAAATTATTATTATTTTAAAATATTCATGGTCGTGAGACAAAAACCCAACTACAAAATCTCTAACGATTCACAAGAGGCACGTCTCGATGCAAGATTCGCGTCGCCACAAGTGGCTCCCAAATCAGACTCCCGGTTTTCGAGTTAGATGGATTTAACAAAACCCTGGAAAAACCTGGCCGGACCACTGACTGACTCGCCGGAAACCACTGCACCACGGACAGAAACCACCGCGCCGGAGTGAGAATATACAGTGCCGCCGCCGCCTTCATCGGAATCTGCCAAAGCCACTGCCGAAATCCAGGTTTTCTACAAGAAAACATCCAGGAGCCACCTGAGTCACCTCGGTGCTCCAAATTCAGATCCCTAACATGTTTTAGAAATCTCGGGACCCGAACTATAGAACCCCTATGGTGATTTGAATAAAAAAACACAAAAATGGAATCCGGGATTTTAAAACTCAAACCACATACCTTTTGGCAGATCACCGAACCTTTTCGCGCTAGGCTGCTACCGCTGCTCGATCTTGGGGCACCGCCGTCCAAAATGGAGCTCAACGACACCTCATTTCGAAGATTCAGCCTCTAAATTGTTCATCGCCAAAGAGGGGGAGGAAGGGGCTTCTGCTCCTTCATACGCTCAATTGAGAGGTGAGGGGAGAGAGAGTTATATTTCATTTTTTTAATTAAAACCTTCTTTTGAACTCCCCACCAACACGCCTCCGACCTGGCACCCGGCGCCGACTAAAATTATGTTGCACCTAGGGTAAACATGGCGTTCTGAACACAATGGCGGACTCAAATTTTCAATCTGAGAATTCATTCATAAGTTATTAGAGGTGACACTAATAAATAAAATTTTCCATTTATTTAAGAAAATTCCCCTGGTGGATTTTCTTACAGCAGGCCCATGCTGGAAAGGTTTACACCCCTCCTAGGGTAAACGACACACTTCGGACGCAACCCTGCCCTCAGAATTACATTCTGAGCTACGGTTTAGGAGATAAAACACCCCTTCCATGTGCATAGTATAAAAATACTTAAAATTTTTATTAAATTAATTTCAGGCACACTGAGCCTCAGAATTGCATGTCGTCTTCGTACCCAGCTCTGGGATTATTCATAGGAAATTTCCAAAGTCTGACAGGGCCAAAAACCGAGTCACTACATCCTCCAAACTTAGAGATTTTCATCCCTGAAAAGACATAAGCACATGGAAACCAACTAGACTCCCAACTGGGTCTATCAAGCAAGTGAGTTCACCAAAAAACACCCCTTCCTGAACACAGAAGTCATAGGGACTCATCAACCACACCTCAACACAATCTACTTTGGGCGGTACTGACTAGCCCGCACAGTTTTGATCGTGTCACAAAAATCCATCTCAGTGGGGGGAGGATCCCTCTTCCTCACACATTCGAAGCACACCAAACAACACCCTCACAGGGTCTTACCAACTCCCTGAAAAAAACTCTAGCAAGAAATGGAAAGGGAAGTGTAGCGCTAAACAGTGTCTATAAAAACTACTGTATAAAGTAGAAAAGACACAAGTCTTACCTCTATCCATTTGCAGAGCCTCTGGGTCAACAACCTCCAAGGCCTACAGCTGTCATCGCCCTCTCCCTATATCTCACTGAGCTCGGCATGGACCACCTGGGGGTGGTGTTGGTGGCATCGGATACCACCTACCACCTTCCACGGCTACACCATCTCAATCACCACTTCTGTCACCCTACAGACCTCCAAACTAGAGATGTTGTCGCTACCAAGGTGGTATGTCAACCAACCACCTCTCAACTGCACGGCAGGTCAAACACTCCCTATCAAGATGTCCTCGGTCGTCGCAAGCAAAACATCGCCTCTCCTACAGTTGACCAAAACTAGCTTGCGAGCCCTATGATCCCTGAGTCTCAGATCCTCCATCCTTGGGTTGCTTCCTGAAATATCAACTACTCCTAGACCCCTACATCTACCGCTAGCTACTAGATGCAGATGTCCAAGCTGTTACAAGACCAGTACTGATGAACTGAATATGCTCATCCAGAAAGCTCTCCACCACCAAGGCTCGCTCCAGCACTCCAGCAAAGGTGGGAAGACAAAAGGAATCCACACCTACCCAGATGTCTATGTGTAGTCCATACATGATGGTCAGATCCTGAAATAATGGGTCTCGAAACATATCCATGGAGTAGCGCGACAGGTCTATAAACCTCATTGAGTACTCTGACATAGTCATGCCCTCCTGCCGAAGTTGCAGAAACTCTTGAATCTGCACTGACCTCAGCATCACCAGATAGAACTCTTCCCGGAAGAGCTGCACAAACTCCACCCACGTGAGCGTCTCCTCATCGTGGGACTGTGTCACCAAACTCCACCATCGCCCGGCCGAACCATGCAGAAGACTCGCTTCTAGGACCATCATCTGATCTGGGGGTTTCCTCACTAGGCGGAAAACTCAGGTGACTGCTTCGAGACAGTCCTCAGCTACCTGAGGGTTTGGAACACCCTAGAACCTCAGAGGTCGCTACCTCGGGAACTCTTGTAGTGAACTCAACCTATATGCAACATCATCCCGCACTACTGGCAGAACCAAATACTCGAAAGGTCGTGGCTCACCTGTTAGACCACATGGAGGTCCAGCCTCAGAACCTTCACCCTGGTCCATAACCTCTACACGGGGAGGATCATCACCATAATCCCGCTGCATAACTCTTGCTGACTGTTGTCGTGGATGCATCCTGATATAAAATCAAGGCGCACCATAGTCAAAGATTATATATAGAGAGATGACTCAAGAAGAACAACGGAAACCCAAAAACCAAGTCATATATGATGAAATTACCATTAGGTCTCTGTTACTAGTGTCCAAACGTCCCGATTCGAATGGCAGGTTATCAGAGTTCTAGTGAATGTATACATCGGCCACCACACAAACACTGGGGTCCCTGGCCAGAATGGAGAACTCGAAACATCTTGAAACTACTTCTATGAAACCCAAACAAAAATCATAGCTAGACCAGCTACGCTCCGAGATCCCAAAGGTAGAACCTCCTCTGATACCACTCTTTCGCGACCCAACCCAACAGGGCTCGAGACGTGACACCCCAAGCCCGCCTCCAATAGGCCAGGGGTTTGCGACTAGCACCGAGTAGGCTATCACACACAAGGTAGGCAATAGCCTAAGATACTTTTACACACGCATCCACATACACCTCCATGAAACAGTGTAGATATATGTAAAACTGAATAGTAAATGCATGAATACAACTATCCCAAACTATTGTGCAAAATCAGTAAAGAAAAAAAAATAGGGCCCACCAAAATAAAAATACAAAGGCATCCAACCTGCTCAGAAGAAGTGGTATGCTTCCAGAAGCACCACTAGAAATCTCCTCAGCACAGTTTCGGTAAGACTCCACAGTCAGTCCCACTCACTCAGCTCCGCCTACTCCGGGTCCTCCTGGGACTCCGTCAAAAGGCTTGTGGACTGCACAAAACACAAACATGTGTAGGCAAAGCACATGCATGGGTGAGTATAATAATACCCAGTGGGGACAAAGAAAAACCAAAACAATAGAGAGAAACTGAAAAGAAACAGTCCACTCACCCCAGCTAGAGGGAACCCAGACGAGAGAGAAACTCCATCTCGTGACCATCCTCGGCTAAACACAACTAGTCAGCTCAATCCAGTTGTATGCCCATACATACACCTTGAACATCCACTCAGGTATATGCCCCAAAATATATCTCAAACATCTTCCCATGTATATTACCATACATATACCATGAACATATTCTCAGATATATGCTCTTACATATACCAAAAACATCCAGATATTCTCATCTCATGCACCAAGCCACATGAGGTATCGACCTCATCACTAGCAATGGTTTACAACCAGAAGAGCACACTCCGCGATCACTGTCATCCCAAATGAAACTCATCCGAGAGATACACTCCATTGGTTCCCACAAAAACATCTCAAACGCTCACCTGAGAGATCACGCTCGTCGGATATTGTCACTGAAGAAACCTCACTGAAACAACAAAAAACCAAACTCCTTGGATAGGTGATCGCTCCAAGGATCTTCTAGAAGATACTAGAACCCACACCGGTATACAAAGATTTCATAGATATGGTATTACTCGTAGGGTCCACTGGGGGATACCAGAAGCCAATCTAGCATTCGTAGATCTCACAGATAGGGGATCACTCCAGCGATCCACTGAAGGATACCACAACCCGATCTGTTATTCGACAGAAACACGTCCCTCAGATAGAGAATCGTCAACTGTGTCATGAAGTTCATGACGATACCAAAACACTATATAGTACATCTCGCATTGTAGGGGATCGAACTGACGATGCCGCAACCATATAGAAACCACGAGCTGAGTAGGGGATCATATAACCAATGTTACTACTACCCTAATATAATCCAAACACTGAGTAGGGGATCATATACCCGAAAATTCCACAACCCTACTAAGCATAGCCCACTACATAGGGGATCATATTCCAGATGATTCCACAATCCCTATAGGGTTAACCTTTTAGATAGAGGATCGTCGCCTGGGGATAAGCGGTCATAGCGATACCAATAACCCGGTCTATGAAAACAATGCTAGAGGATCCCACTCTGGGCCCACCAGAGAGATGCCACAACTCTAAAAAATTAAATATCCCATCGAGAGGATCACAAACCTATAATAATTTTATGATGTTGCGTGAACCCTCGTAGGAATGAACCTAGGGAGCACTCTCAACCACTACTGGTCCAAATGTCACTAACTCGAGCGGCCCACCACAACGTCACACCACGCACCTCCAAGGCTGATACCGACTCCACCATCATGATCCACGAACAAACACACGTAGGATAGGTGGCTTAATCGCCCGAAATGGACAATCGGTGAACAACGTACTATTCACCGTAGACTACTCTTGTGGGTCCCACACCATGATCCCAAAACTCATCAAGAGGATCATACCAGTGCGATCCCATAAGAAAAATACACAGGATCAAGTACTCAAACATCCCAAACAGACACTCGAAGAAAAAGGTACTATTCACCGAAGTTAGCCTGGGTGGGGCCCACACCATGATCCTGAAACTTTTCAGGAAGATCACACCATTGCGATCCCTTTGGAAAACACACGGGATCGACTACTCGGTCATCTAAAACGAACACCCGGCAGAGCAGTCACATTTCTCCACAAACGCCGGAACCCGGTCTCATGGGGCCCACACGCTGTTCTCGGTCCCAACACCCAGAAAATATCTTGAAACATCCGTCGTACCATGAGGGTCTCAATGCCACTAACGTCATGTCATTTGGAGAGTCCATGCAGGAGTTATTGTGGATCAAAGTAGAAAATAATAAAATATTATTATTATTTTTAATGTTTCATGGCCCTGGGCCAAACACTCGACTCACAAAAATTCTCTAAAGAATTTCAAGAGGTCCGCCTCTACACAATCTTTGCATCGCCGCAAATGGCCCTCAAATCGGACTCCCGGTTTACAAGTTACAGGGGTTTAAAGAAACCCCGAAAAAACTATACCGGACCACTGCCAGTCTCGCTAGAAACCACCGCACCGTCGCTGGATACCACCGCGCTGGAGCTAGAATCCACCACACCGCCACCGCCCTCGCCGGAATCTGCCATAGCCACTATCAGAATCCGGGTTTTTTGTAGAAAAACATCCAGGAGCCACAAGAATCACCCCGGTGCTGCAAATTCAGATCTGTAACATGTTTCCGAAAGCTCGAGACCCAAACTACACAACCCCTATGACGATTTGAAGAAAAAAACCACAAAAATGGGATCTACGAATATAAAATTAAAACATCTTACCTTTTGGCAGATCATTGAACCTTTGCGCGCTCTGTTGCTGCCACTGCTCGATCTAGGAGCGACCGCCGTAAAAAATGTAGCTCAACGACACCCCATTTCGATGATTCAGCCTCAAATTTGATCATCACCAAAGTGGGGGAGGGTGGGGATTCCGCTTCTTCGTACGCTCAATTGAGAGTTGAGGGGAGAGCGATTTTTATTTTATTTTTTAAATTAAAACCTTCTTTTTAACACCCACCAACACGCCTCTGACCTGGCACCCGACGCCGACTAAATTTATGTCACTTCTAGAGTAAACATGGCGTTCTGAACACAACGGGGGACTCATATTTTTTATCTGAGAATCTGTTCAGAATTTATTAGAACTGACACTCATAAATAAACTTGTCCATTTATTTAGGAAAACGCTCGTGGTGGATTTTCTAATAGCAGGCCCGCGCCTGCAATGTTTACACCCCGCCTAGGGTAAACAGCACGCTCCAAATGTAACTGTGCCCTCAGATTATCATTATGAGCTACCATTTAGAATACATAACACCCCTGCCACGTGTATAGTAAAAAAATACTTAATATTTTTATTAAATTAATTCCGTGCACATTGGGCCTCAGAATCACATGCCATCTTTTCGCCTATCTTTATAATTATTTATTGGAATATTCCGAAGTCTGATAGGTCCAAAACCCGGGTAGCTACATATATCCATGATATAATATGAATTTTTTTTGTATATACACTAAATAAAATAAACTAGGTGCATAAAAATATTTATGTCTTAGTGGAATGTAAATTTAGAGGAATTCTATTTCCATAACTATAATTTTGTTGTGTGGTATTTATCACCCTATGTATAGTGATAATAGAACCATAATCAAGATTATTATATCATATATTATCTTCTAAGAATATTTTGATACCTTTTTTAAACTCTTTCATTATTTTAACTATTTTTGTTGTTAATTGCCCAGTTTTCTCAAATATGTTTTGACTTCTTACTTGTAATTCCTATTTCATAGAAAAGGATTTCATCATATAATGAACTTAAAACATGAAATAATTATCATATATATTCATTAAATATGTATTTATAATATACTATAATATTTGGTGATAAAAATGAAGTGCATCGTTCCCAGAGACTGTAAGTCTTACAAACACATGAACGCTACTTTCATTTCTTTGTTATATTAAATAAAAGAAAAATAATTGAAAAATATTTTTATAATAATTCTTGAATCATATCTATGTTATATATAGGACATATTTTTATTAAATTCCTCCTTTAATAAATTCCATGTATTATATGAATGAATCACATCGCTTCGAGAGGGCGGTAGTCCATGCTTCCTCAAAAGATGTCATCATTTTAGCACAAAATGGGATATTTTAAAATTAGTGTTATAAAAGGATTAAATTATCATAAATAATTAAAAAATATCACATATAACATATATAAATAGAGTTCCCATCAAAATGGCCACCATGATAGGTGGTAAAAGAAAAATGAATAGTCATTAATTAATGAAGAAGTAGTTCACCGTAAACAAAACAGTATGTTCGTTATGTATTAGATGGAGGTGTGTATAAGTATAGGATTAACCATTTAAATAAAAAAATAGTATATTGAATATATGGGTATTTTTTTAATCATATAATAAACTTATTTTAAGGGGCGGATAATGAAAATTAAACTAGAGACATTGAGAGAATACATTACCTCTTAATTTGGTAACGTGTTCTGTTTTGTACCAAAAAGCATTTTTGGTTTGCTTATTTCCCAAAGAGAGGTGTCTAGGTTAATTATATTGATGTTTAGAGACTATTTTGGCATATTTTGGAGGACCTGAAGTTGATTTAATAGTGTGAGGAAGGTGTAGACTTCTTTTTTATATAGTGGAGGGGGACTGTCAATCTTTTAAATACCAAGATATATTCATTAATGGGTGGTGTAAAATTCCTAAAGTGAATCCAAAATGGAAAAATAATTGATTTAAATGGGATTAATAGTCTATTATAACCTCAAACAACATTTAAATATGTTCAATAAAAAAATTTGGTCCCTTAACTCCAAAGATTCCTCAATTTTATCATTCTGTTTATTATTAAAGAATCCCGTTTTATAATCTAATTTATTTAATATTTTAGACTAAAATAAATGGATAATTATTATAAAATATATAGAAATGGAATTATTAATATAATAACTAATTAATAAAATAAAATTCCCTTGTGGTTTAGAAATTAATTATAAAGCAAGCGCATGTGCCACGGTGAAACACTATTTAAACCATGATCATGTAAATAATGTTTTTACAATATATGGGTCAATATTTTAATTTTAAAACATGAATTGGTACATTAATAGAGTATATTTAATATATATTAACACTTAAAAATAAATTGGACTTATATATTATTTTTATTAATTTTAAATCATTTAACAAAATTTCATTTATTCTAAAATAACAATAATTTCAACTGTGACATTATTTATTTAATGTCAATTTTAAAAGATGAATATTATATTTGAATTCCAATATATTATGATTAAATATGATTGAAATTATATCTTCATCTATAAAATTAATGTAAACTATTAAATCAATTAACTTTAATTTTAATATTTATATTATCATTTATTTTAGTAAATTATTAACTAAATGATCACTACATTTGATTTTATTATACATTTTAGATAGAAAACCCATATCTAAAAATCATTGATAATTGGTTATGATAAATATAACACATATATATTTAAATATGATATTTATAACCAAAGATATGATGTTTCTGTACATATTTCGTTGTTTTATAAATGTTTGTGGTATGGAAGGTTCCCTTTTTTTCTTTTCCCTTACTAAACATTTTTTATAGGGAACTTACAATTACAAATATCCCAATTAACAATAAAATAAAAAGATATTCGGTAAATTGAAATATTATTAAATGAAAATGGACTTTGTACAAGAATTTAGGTCATTTTCTTCGTTAATATTATGGATTAGTCCCTTATTAACTATAATTATAATTTAATCACAGTAATTAAATTTAATCACATTCAGTAATATTTCTGGTCTAAAATTAATTTGATCTTTTTAGACAAAAAATATTTTAATTATTTCAACCATATATGTCCATTTTTTGAAATTCAAATCATAGAAGTGGGAATCTTAAGATTAATGCTAATCCCATAGACGTGTTGAGAATATGTGACATTAATATAAAAACGTTTAGAATATCAATATGCTTTTTATATAATTTAAATATAAATATGACTCAAATAACCTTCATTTGATTCATATATGAATAATTGGTCTACTTTTACTTTAAAACCCAACTTAAAATATATGTTAATTCAAATAATTATTTAAACGAAAAGTTAGTTTTTAACTAAATTGTAGTAATTTTCCATATTCATCAAATAAGGATGTTTCTCAAAAAACCCAATATTTAACCCTAATATAATTTTGAAATTATAAAATAAAAAATGATTATTATTTTTTAGAATAAAATTCATAAATTTTTTAATATTATGTTCTAATATAGGATCATTATAAAAAGCAATGATACTCATGTTTGCGTGTAATGCATGCTAATTTAGTATTGTGTGTGGAATAAGAATAACATAGTGATTCATATTTAAAATGAAAATATAATATTTATTATAACATGAAAATATTGTAATGTCTTGGGGTGTAACATTCTCTCTACCTTAATTAAATTTGGTCCTAGCATTTTGTAACACCCCACATTTTTACAGACCTATTTTTTCGAATAAATTTAAATTTTAATTTATATCTTGAAATGAACTAATTAAATCATTCCCTTCAAACACTAAAACTACTTTTTTTATTTTACATGAAACACTGAGTTTTTTATTATGCACAAAACCATGAGTTGGTGTGCGTTACATGCAACATGGAGATTTTAAGAAACATCTATTTTTATTGTTATAATTATTTAAATAATATAATTATGAAGTATCCATTGAGCTTATTTATAAGAATACAAATAAATAAATTTCAAATATTTTAATATTTTTTTATATAAAAACATATTGATTATAAAAGAAATGATTTTTTGTAACATCATTTTATGTTTAAAAACATCATTTTCTCGAATGAAATAATTCTAATAATGAATGTAATTATAGAAATAGCTAGTGATTGACATATAATAACTTACCAATATTTTTGAATGTATAAAATAGATATTTTCATGGGGTGATGTTTTGAGATTTGTCTTAAAACATCATTTTTGATGAATAGTGAAAAATACTATTTTTATTAAAAAAAATCATTTGTGTCTAAATAATTATTAATGATAAATGATACTATAAATTATTCTTAATTTTAAATTATATTAATATTACATATAATAATACAATTAATTTAATTATAATAAAATTTACATTAAAATTTAATATAAAATCTTCACAAACATTTGAACTTTTTCCTCCTTTAAAACCCACCCATTTGTCTCATCTATAGGGTTTTCAATAATATTAAGTTTTTCTCTTCTATGAAGTGAATTTCAAAAATCTGATATATACCATTTTATTCAGTCTAATCTTTATATTATCATAATACCATGTTAATTTTTTTCCAAAATGATTAGTAAAAGTCATCAAAATTAATCACAGTAGTTAAAGCCAAATTAAGATTATTTAAGGACTAAACTAGAAAATTAAGGGACTAAATAACCAATAACGATGTCCAAACCCCATTTTATTTAGAACGTTTTTCTATTAAACTTCCATTATTGAGTTTATTTTTGTTTTTATGATATTTTTCGGTAAGAACATGTGCACACCTGAATTGTTTCTAGAAATTCCAAATGGATCATTTCCATTCCCTATAAAAGGCCACCAACTTTATCCATTCCTCAGATATATAAAACCTTTTATGTTCATAATATAACATCATAAGAATCCTTCATATAATCTCCCCTTCAACAATGAAGACTCCATTTGGGAATAAATCATCTCATAAAAGCCTTTTCGAATCATCTCGAAGGAGATACATATTAAGAGGTAACGTCTACTTGCTAAGTCATTTACTTTATTTTCCTTATTATCCTATTAAACTATATTTATTACATTATTTTGTGACAAAAACAGTATAATATGAATATATGGAAGTTTTTATGTACTTTTTTTGACCAACACTTACACACACCTCTATCTAATTGAAGTTTGAACACACTGTTTCTATCTGTGCTGAACTACTACCTCACAAAACAAAGATTGTTTATTTCTACATTACCACCAATCATGGTGGAAATTATGATGAAAGATCTACTTATATATGTCATATATTATATTTAGTATGTATTAAATCTTTTTTATTCATTTTACAATATTCATCTATTTTCTTTCCATTAGGTTTTTGTACAATAATATCGTTTGGGGAAGTCTAGACTATCAACCCTCAAAAAAATGATTCATTCACACACCACATGTAATTTATTAAGGATGGTTTTAATAAAAATATTTGATATATATGATATAGTAATGATACTATAATAATTATTTATATATATACATATGTGTGTATATATATATCATTTACATACATTTTTTCAATGCGACAATAAAAATGGGAAATAGCATTCATGGGGCTTACTGTCTCAATGAATAGTGTATTCCATTACAAAATTAATTATTCCATAGTTTATTATAATAAATATATAATAGATATACCAGATATTTATATCATGTTCTACATTTTTGAATCATGATATAATTATAAGGATCAATGATATAACAAATTAAGACACATGAGAAGATCAAAGTGAATATTACATGAAGTCAAACCTTATCGTAGAATCGCTAACAAGAGGCTAATACAAGGGAATAATTAATCTATATATGGTATTATTTATCAGAATATTATTCTATACAATATTTTTAATAAACTTATATTTTTTTTATTTTAATCTTTTATGATTACTGAGAGAGTCAAGACACAAGGTATGGGTATTTTCGTCTAATTATTAATTTTTGTGAGACACAAGATATGTTCACCAATATTTCCTTTTGCAGGGTCTATATACATACCATTATTGTATTCTAAGTATATTTTACATAAATTTATGGATATTCATATATCCATTATATTATTCTTCTTTCATGGGGTAAAATATTAACAATATTTCAAATTTGTAATACAGTTTTGTCTCAATTTTCCTTCTTTGAGAATCCTATTTTGTTATTAACCTAAAATCTTCAGAGGGGTATATGAATCCATTTTTCATATTGTATAATGATTATCCTTATTTTCTATATATCTTAAGATTCATGTAATTTCCTTTTCTTTCATGGATATTATGATCCTATGTCACCATGTTATAAGAGTTTATTGAGACAATATCATCATTTTTTTGAGATTTTTTTTCTGTATGATTCCTTTAATGTAATCTTATGATCCATAACTCAAGAATATTAATGAGATTTATTATCCTATTTTTATTCATGATATATTTATTTGTTAGTTCCATTTTTTCTCTCATTGTTAATTTAGATAAGATATTTTGTAAAATTTGACCACAACTCTCCTTGGTCAAAAATCTATTGTATTCAAAAATCATGTTTTCAAAAATGTTTTAAAAATATATGTGAAGATAATTATCTAGGAAATTAAATTTTAAAAACGTTTTATTGTTTGAAATTATTCACTGATAAAATTTATAGTCTGTTTTCAAATAAAAATGGTTTCAAAAGGTCTTAGGTAATCAAAATCATTTTTCAATGAAAAATGATATTTTACCCAAATTTTGTTTTTAAAAGATCTGTCAATATTATTTCCCATTTGAGAAACAAAAATCCATTATATTTAGTCATGAATTTAGGGGAATTATTTAATATCTCTATTCATATTCCTTCTCTAAATGGATTATGTTTGTATGGAATGCTATCATGAATCTAATTCCCCTTTCACGGGTTATATTATTTTGAAACCCACTTCCTTTCATGGGTTATTTTTTTGATGAAATGATTATGAAACTTATATATTTCAACATGTAATGATATGTTTACATGTTTATGATATGCATTTAATTTAATGGGCTATGATATGTTCATTTATAGCCATGCAGAAAATGTGTGTATGATTTCATTATGTGATAGGTGGGACTTGTATCATTCTATAATGCCTTGGGTAAAGATTTATATCTCATGAGTTAATACAGGGATGGAACGAGGGTTAGTCGGTTGAGAAATACACGGATAGAATAAGGGTTACTCGGTTCCGTAATATTGGGCAAGATAAGGGTCACTTGGTAGGGTAATACAGGGCTAGAATGGGGGTTACCCAGTCTAGTAAAGGACTTCGTCCCCTTAAATGGTCTTGGAAGGGATTCCATGGCTGCTATAGAAATATTTATATTCATAGGTTTTTTCCAAAATTCAATGTCTTACTCTTGTGTTATGATTTAAGGGATTATATCCTTTACTTCCTTTTGATTCGTGTCTTATGTACTACCTAGGTATTTTACACAAATCATGTGTATGATATTTGATATCTAGGGTATGGACTTCTATTTTGATGATCGTATTCCCAAACACTCATTAGAATATTTATACTTACATGTCTCTCTTATTTACCATTAAAGATAATTATATCTCAAAACTTTTTATGTTCCCTTTCCCATGTTATGAATATATATGTTTGGTTTGATGTTTTTAAGAATTGTGCTAGCCAAGAAGAACCCAGTGGGAGAAAATATATCTCATTTATATACAATTTTTTTGTTATATATTTCCAGATGAACTAGACTAGTACAGACTTCCCGCATCTATTTGTATAATGTGTATGTATTCTGAAAAAGTTATGTAATGAATTGTTTGTAAAGAGAGGGTCTCTATAGTAGGTTTCATTGGAAAATTTTAGTTAAACATTAGAAACTATGATGATAAAACCTTGGTCATTATCTTAAGGACATGTTTAAGGATATATATAGGGTTTAGTTAAAGAATAAGAAAATGATATTGAATTCTTGTGAAGGATAGAGTGAGTGGCTTCCATGAAATGCATCCCTCTATCAATACTACAAGTAAATGTGGCTTTGGCACAATTTCAACTGGGGATAAAAACTATGGAATTATTTTTGGGCATGACTCTGTGTAATCTAGAACATGAAAAAAAACCTTACTACAGACCTAGTTTCACATTCACAAGGGATATTCTTTGGGAATTCAAAAACTCTTCAAGAACCATTATATAAGATTTAAATATCGTTTTCCTATGAATAATTAAGGATAATACTATGGTTTCATTGAATATGAAAGGTATCATATATTAGAAATCCTATAAGATATTTTTCATGATTATGTGGTTCCTCATTATGATAATTATTTCTTACTCTATGTTTTTGGTTTTAGTCAATTAATGGAACCTGAATGACCTTCATTAATGGTGATTTCAATGATCAATCTAACAATTTTTTTCCATAGCAACTGAATGCTATGGGAGAAGGAATACATAGACTAGTTTTTATGCTCAACTAGATTTCTCAATCTATGAATCATGATGAAAATCCAATTGAGAAAAAATGGGAAAAATATTATTTTGATTCTTTCTTAAGGAAATGTCCACTTATTTAAAGGTGTATTATGAACAACTTTTTTCTAAACAATGGATTTGTTTCACTGAAATTATATTATATGTTATTCAATGCTAAGATCATGAGAAATTAATTCTATCGATTTATCAACTAAAAGGAAAAGAAGATCAGTGGTGGACTCTAATCAATAATACAAGGTATCATGACGGGATAAAATCCATGGTTTGGTAAGAGTTCAATAACTTATTTTTCAAAAATACTTTCATTGTATTCGTCATAGAAAGATAGATAAAGAGTTTGTTATATTGAATCAAAGGAATGATGAGTTATTTTGGTACCTAAAATGTTAATTTCGTGATGATTGTGAGGTATGTTATAGGAATTATCATCCAACATGAAAGTAAAGTTGATAAGTTCATTTGTGGATTAATTCCATGTCATAGAAGGTCATTTTCCATAATAGACAATAGTATCTACGAATATATTGTGTGCTATGAAATCAATTTTGAAGTAGTGTAGGAGTCACGTATAAATATAAGGGATTTGACAATAATAGAAATAAGGTTTCAAAGGAAACTCCAAAAAGCATAGAGAACAGAAGATGAAATTTCCATTTTGATCTATGTGTAGGAAGAATCATGTGGGAAATTACCTTCTGGGGTCAAATAAGAGTTTTATTTGTGGAAGTTAAGGCCATAAGGAAATTTATTTGTTAGGTGGTGGGAAGAAGTCATCGTAACATAATTCTAATGGATTTAAATCCACACATAATGCACATCCCATGAATCAGTGCTTCATGTGTATGGAGAATGTGCATTATGCTAACCACTACCCAAACAAAAGGGTTGGTGATGATGATCGATACCAAAAACCTATTATGTTGAGGGAAAAGGGGTAATATCTTTCAATCACTATACCTGATGAGGGGTGTGATAATGACACCAAGAAAGGTTCACTTCTCATCCACTCTGGAATTGGTAATGACATATTTGATTCTAGATATTACAACTATTTCTTATCAAATGAATTTTCTATGGGTGTTTAGATTACTTTATAACCATTATAGGTAGAATTAGCGGTGAAAACCCCTAATGGAATGATGATTTTATCTCAAGTATGTGATTCTTCTTTGGTAGAAGTTTATGGGAATGTGTTTCCTACAAATATTTTCATTCTTCATTTTGTTGAATTTCATGTGATCATTGGCATGGATTGTCTTTAAATACAAAATTACCACATCAATTGTCAACGAAGGGAAGTTACATTTGATATTTCAAACCATATTATGCACACTCATCAATTTGAAGATAAGTCTGAACATCCTTTGGTGATTACATCCATTTTTTGGGTCTTAATTCCCATTAAAAGGGTTTTTTAACAGAAATGGTTGGGGAAAAATCGACATCAATGATATTCATGTTTTCTGGTAATTTATGGATGTCTTTCTAGAATAGTTTTCACGACATACACCAAAATGTGATGTTGAGTTTCCAATTGTACTTTTACCTGGTTCCACACCAATTTCAATGACTCCTTATAGAATATACCATATTCAGTTGTCATAATTAAAGAATAAAATCCAAGAAAACCATGATAAGGGATTTATTTAGCCATGTGTGTCACCTTGGGGTGCACCGGTTCTCTTTTAGGAAAAAAAATGATGGATCAATGTGACTCTTCATTGATTATCGGGAGATGAAAAATATCATAATCAAAAAACGTAATCTCTTACCCATGTTAATGGAATGTTTTATCTCCTATAAGGACCTCCATACTTTTCTAATATTTTACTTCATTCTGAATATCATCAATTGAGGGTAAGGAAAAAGGATATAGCCCAGATGACATTCCTTAAAAGTTATGGTCACTATGGATATATAATGATGCATTTTGGTCTAACTAATACCCCTTATATATACATGGATTTAATTAATAATGTCTTTAGGGATTACCTTGACCTGTTATTGGTAGACTTTATAGATGATATTCATACCTATTCAATGGAAAAGAATGATCTTGAATATCACTTTATAATTTTACTAAAAACCATAAGGGAAGAAAATTTATATTAAAATTTTTTATAAAGTGTGAATTTTGGCTACAAGAGGATAAATTTTTTGGTAATATAATCCAAATAATGTATAGAAGGAGATCCATCAAAGATGGAGGCTATTGAAATCTAGCGTAGACTAACCACTATGACTATGATCCATCTCATTCTTGGTTTAGCTTGATAATATTGATGGTTTCAAGATAATTTCTCATGAATATTTAATTCTTATCCAAGATAACTTGGAATGGTCTCATGTTCCTCTATATTGATGAATATGGGGAAAATTTCAAGGAACTAAAGAGGAGGATAGTTAGTACACCTACGCTTATATTACCCTATAGTGGAGAATGGTCTTTCATCTATAGTGACTCATCCAAGAAGGGATATGGATGTCTTCATTTGAAAAATAACATGGTTGTAGCCAATGCCCCATGAAAATTGAAGATTCATGTTAGAAATTACCCCACTCATGATTTGGAGTTAGCTGCGGTAATCTTTCCATTCACGATAATGAGGATTTATATTTTTTGGGGAAAAGTGTGAAATATATACTAGTCATAAAAGTCTAAAATATATATTCACAAAGAAGAGGTTGAACATGCATCAGAGAATATGGTTGGATTTGATAAAGGATTGTGATTTTTCAATACATTACCACCCTAGGAAAGAGAACAAGGTGGCTAGTTCAATGAGTCGAAAAAATCATGCAAGGTTTTCGATGATAAGGATCACAAAAGATCAAATATTTCATTATTTTCAAAGGATGGATCTAGAAATTATTATGGAAGGGGAAAAATATTATCTTACTCAATTGAATGTTCTACCATCTATTCAAGTGAATATTAAGGAATTAAAGAAGGAAGACGAATAGCTAAAAAAGTAGGTAAAAATTGTTCCTAATTTTAACCTTGATTAGGACGAAGTGATAAGGTTCATGAACCATGTATGCCCTAATTTTTTTCAAGATTTGAAGAAGGGGCTATTAGAGGAAGGTCATAGTTCTTCATTATCTACTCATCCTAGAAGTAATAAGATGTATATGTACATGATATAGTACTTCTGGTGGGATGGAATAAAGAGGGATATCGTAGTGTTTGTATCAAGGTGTTTGGTATGGCATCAAGTTAAGGATGAAAGACCAAATTATAAATGGATGTTGCATCCATTACCCTTACAATATTGGAAACGGGAGAACGTCACTTGGGATTTTGAAGTTGGACTACCAAAAACCTATAAATGGTTTAATTATATATAGTTGTTTGTTGATCACCTTACTAAGTAATCATACATCATTTCTATTAAGGAGAATTATCTCTTGATTCGTTTGTCCAAATATACATTAAGGATGTGGTAAGGTTTCATGGAGTACCACATTACATTATATCAAATCAGGATCCATGTTTCACTAGAATGATTTGGAGAAGTCTTTAGATAGATCTTCATACATACTTGAGGAAGAAAGGGAATCGAATCCCTATGAATATTGGTATATTTGAAATTCTTAATCATATCGGGATGATATCCTATCACATGGAACTTCATCCAAATATTTATTATGTTTATGATGTGTTCTATGTATTTATCCAAAGTAAGTACATACCTGACCCTTTACATGTACTAAAATCATAGGTTATACTGTTGGACTAGGATCATTCTTACAAGGAACAACTTGTTGAAATTCTAGACAAATCAGAGAATGTTCTACGAAACATTACCACTCACCTGGTCAATGTTTTTTTTGGAGAAATCTCCTGTTAGAGTAGGATATTTGGGAACTTTATTATATGATAAAGTAGAAGTATCATCATTTTATTTTACTATATTAATTAATTTCTATGGTGATATTCATTTTAAGGGGGGTATAATATAACTCCCAATGTTTTTATGGACCTATTTTATTAATAAATTTAAATTTTCATTTATATCATGTAATGAACTAAGTAAATTATTCCTTTCACACACTAAACTAACATGTCTTATGTCACATGCAACAACGTGTTGGTGTACGATGAAAACATCCATGTGTTGGCATACGATACAGACAACACAAAGTTTCTACCAAACATCTATATTTATTTTTTCAATTATTTAAATAATATTATTATAACATAGTTATTAAACCATGTTATATGAATAGTAATAACTACTTTTCAAATATTTTTTAAATTTTTTTAATTAAATAATACATATTGACAAAAAAATACATGATTTTTTATAAAGGCCTTCTATGTTTAAAAACATCATTTTTTCAAATGAACTACTTGTAATAATAAAAGTAATTTTAGAAACATTTATAGGCTGA
Organism: Viscum album; assembly: GCA_963277665.1. Taxonomy (NCBI): domain Eukaryota; kingdom Viridiplantae; phylum Streptophyta; class Magnoliopsida; order Santalales; family Viscaceae; genus Viscum; species Viscum album. Next base: position 679,626,913 of record OY728150.1, read on the forward strand.
ATTTTATGAAATAATCTTAATTTTTGAATTCAGAATGTCTAAATTAGCATATGGTTAATTTTATGGATTTTTCTAGGCGACGCCATTTTTATAGAGTGAAAAATGATGCTTTTTAGTTAAAAACTACCATTGTGTCAAATTAATTTTTAATGATAAATAATATTTTAAATTAAATTTAGGGTCACATTACATAAAAATAAATATACTAATACAAATATATTCATTATAATCTTGTTCAATTTGAAACTGAAAATAATATTTTAACAGACTTTTGACCATTTCCCACTTTAAAACCCTGTTATTTCGTCTTGTTTGTAGGATTTGAACTAATATTAAATTTTCCACTTCCATCAAGTGAATTTAAAAAATATGACAAACACCATTATATTTAGTATAATATTTATATTTTAATAAGACCATGTTAATTTTTTACACAAATGATTAGTAAAAATCATTAAACTTATTCACAATAATTAAGGCCAAATTAATCATAACTAGGGACTAAACCATAGAAATAAGGGTCAAAATAACCTATAAACTAGTCTAAAAACCCTGTTATTTACTTATTTAGGCTATACACATTCCATTTTTGTGTTTTATTGGTTTGGTATGACTATTTTTAGGTAATAACTTGTGAACACCTAACTTGTTTCTAGAAATTCCTAATGTGTCTTCATTCATTCCCTATAAATGCCACCACCTCTACCAATTCCTCACACCTCTCAAACAATATTATTTCATCCATGATCTGCCCTATTATCATCACAAAAATCCTTCCTTCGACCTTCAATATTCCCTTTAGGTAGAAACCCTCTCAATAAAGCCTTTTGACCCAATCCAAAAGGAGTTATCCGATTATGATGTAACGCCTTATCTCATGCTCATTTCCATAATATTCCTTATTCATGAATTAAACACTCTTTATTACATTATTGTTTGAAACCAAAAATATACTCTAGATACTAGGTTGTTTTTATGAAATGGTTCTGAACTAAATTCTATAATCATGATATAAGTATAAAGATAAATGATATAACAAATTAAGACCCATGGAAAGAACAAAGAGAATATAACATGAAGTGATACCTTAACATAAGATCTTTTCAAAGAAGGTATTATAAGGTAATAATTATAAAATATATCATATTATTTATAAGATTATTATTATATAAAATATCTCTAATAAACATATATATATTACACACAATGATTTCACGATTACGGTGAGATTCAAGACACAAGGTATGGGGATTTTCATCTCACTATTAATTTTTGTGAGATACATGCAATATTCACCACTCATTTATTTTTGTGTGGTGTATATAATGCACATTATTGTGTTCTATTTGACTTGTTAAAAAATTTATGTATATTCAAATATCTATTTTATGATTCATCTTTCAAGGGGTTTAACTTTCAAAAGTTATAAAATCAGTAAAATAGTTTTCTCTCAATATTCCTTCAATAAAACACAACTTTTTTATGAACCTAAACTATTATTAAAGTTTTATATAATTCCATTTTACATATTTTATAATTAATCTTGTTATTTTCATGATACATTATGCTCTATGTAATTATATTTTCTTACATGAATAGTATAATCACAGGACACCATGTTATAAGAGTTTATTGAGATTATTTCCCACAAGAAATATTTTAAAAGTTATCCAGAAATTATTTCCAATATAAGATAACATCTATTGGTGTTAATCATGAATATATGGGGAATTTTTCAATGTATCAATTAAAATTATTTCTTTAAATGGATTATGTTTTGGTGACATGATCTTATGAGACCCTTTTCTCCTTCAAGGGTTATGTGCTTTTGAAACCCACTTCCATTCACAAGTTATGATTGTAATGAAATGATTATGAAACCTATCTCTTTTCATAGGTTATGATATGTTAACATTTTTATGATTCCAATTTCTTTTCATGGGTTATGATTTTTTCATTTATGATCATGTGGAATATGTATGAATGATTTAAATATGTGAGGGGTGGGACTTATATCTCCATCTAATGAATTGGGTAAATTTTAATATCTCATGAGATAATACTGGGATGGAATAAGGGTTACTAAAAATAGTAATATAGGTCTGTAATGAGGGTTACATAGTTCAGTATTATAGGGAAAGAATGAGGGTCACGTGGCTCAGTAATACATGGATATAATGGGGGTTACTCAGTCTAGTAAAAGACTTTGTCTAATAAGATTCTATTTATAGTGATGCCTTAGATAGTATGAAAATAATAATATAATTATGTGTTTTAAATAATTCCATTTATTTATCATGTACTATGATTTCCTATCTTATGTCCTTTAATTCCTTTTGATTCATGTCTTCTGAACTTTTATGCTTTTTCCCATGATTCATGTGTATGTTCTTTGATATGTAGGGTATGATCTTATACATTCACGATCTCTTTCTCATAAACTAATGCACATAATTAGACTTTCATGTATTCACTGGTTACCATTACTAAGCATTTGATCTCCCCCTTTTTTTGTTTCCTTCCCCAGGTTGTGAAGATATGTGTCATGATTAATGTGTCAAATATAGATGTTGGTCAAGAAGAACCCAGTGGGAGAAATTTTATCTCATTTATATACCAATGTTAATGATTCAATGTCTCTAAAGGCCCTGGATTATATTGGTCTTCTCACATCTATGTGTATAATGTTATTGTATTCTGAAAAAATATGTGCAATGTAATGTTTTCAAGGTGAGGTTTTTTATTCAATTTTAACCTTTTATAAGTAATCAATAAATTTATTTTTCAAAATAATATTTTTGAAAAACCCGAATCATTCATAGGGTTAATAACACATTTTCAAAATAAGAGATAAAGGGAAGTAAAATTTTCACATAACTAGGTTCACTAGTTGGATAACGTAGGTGGGAAATGGAAACAAGTATATGAAAGAAAAATCTAACAATTATGTTCTGAAGGAGAGTACTAAAGAATATATTCAGATGAATGTTGTCGACTAAAAAAACCATATGCCTTATGCGTGAATAGAGGTCATTGATATCATCCAAAATTAGGATATGGGAAAGCAATTTTTTTCAAAACTTATTTTTTCTGTAGTTTGTGATTTCATTAACTCTAGAAGAAAGTATATGTTTCTATAACATAATATTTTCCATAGATTATGACTGGATCCATTTTTAGTCCATATCATAACACATGATGCATCATTTAGTGAAGTAATTCATTAACCTCTATAATATTATCCATTGATCATGAATTTAATAAATGGTTAACTTTTTCAAAAGTTTATGATCCAATTATTTTGAAATAATGTAACCGAATTTCCAAAATAACCATATTGTTAGCATTGAATAAACATGAATATGCACTAAATTTTCACATTTTAAACAGATTAATCATGTAATCACTAGAAATATGGTAATAAATTAAATCACCATAAAACCTTATTGTACACATTAATTCAATCCATATTCCTTGTGCAACCACCATGTTATTTAATATATTACATAAAAACAAAATTTTTGTAACTAATATCAATGATATCATATACCCTATTTTGAAAAATCAATAATCTGTTCCAAGGTAGTCAACACATTTGCAAATCAAACATTTTTTCTTCATTATCTCAACACTCGAATCATAGTAAGAGTTTTTCCCTCTATCATATCTTTTCAGAAAATTTTAAATTTCTCCTAAATAACGTTTTTGGGTACCATTCAACATATGATCTCAGATCCATAACAAAAAATTACTACACTTCAGTCCTCATATATTCGATAATACTTATAAATAGTAAATTGATGATAAAATATTCAAATGACATAATTTTTGAATAGTAATATAAATCATTCATCATTATATTTGGTATTATCAGAACTTTTTCATTATCTAATAGCATCATTTTTTGTATATTCCTTTGACACTTGGTACATTGATTCATATAGTGTCACATCTCCTTACTGTTGAAGCATTATACAATGAAAAACTATTTCTAACCCTTTTAATCACAAACATGGTGTCTTATTTCTCCATATTTATAATAAATTCTTTTTCCATTCATGAAAGTATTAGAGTTTTTCTTTCCATAATCATTATATGTCATAGGATCCTTTTATCACGTTATATTTTTTGAATCCTTCCCATTCTCATGGTCCTCTGATGGCCTATTCATATATTAGTTTCATTTGATGATATAAGACTTAGAAATATTAAATACCAATATAATTTTTATATGATAATATGTCTTCATATTATGAGAATAATTGGGAGATTATTTAACTTTGAACTATTGGCTTAAGACCATGAATGATTTGACACTTCTTACTCATTGGATCGCATTCATCGGTGAGGATCACATTCATTCTACTATGAGACATTTCATAAAAATGGTATATAATGGATGAAATCATAACATAATTTATAATTTGAAATATAATATTGAACAAAAATTTATGAATTTTGAATCCTTGAATCATAATATTTGATGACTTTGGGAATTATTTTCTTTCAAATTTTTCATAATGGTATGTATATAATATGTGAACTATCCTAAGAGTATCCCCCAAGAGTGTCAATCCATGAGTGGAATAAGGCTCGTTGTCATATACTGTGTTACCCCAACTCATGCCTGGAACACCTTGTTAGATTTACTAATCCTAAGAACACATGTTCTTGAACCACATCTACATGTGGTATCTAGAATGGGATGCAATAACAGGTACACCCACATAATCTATACCTTGAAAAAAATATTGTATGTTCCTTTATACCTATCAACGAATTCAATATTAAGGTTATAATCCATAATATAATATTTATAAACCTAGTTTCCTAGGATACTACTAAAATTCCTCTAATTCCAATTAAAATTCCATAACACCAGAAGTCTAGAGTTAGTGCATTATTTTATTATATTAGAATGATTGTAAGTAATCAAATCTTAAAGTTGTGATCGGTTTAGCTTCTTGGAAATTCACATTAAACACATGATACCAATAATACATTGGTAAATAGTAAATAAAAAAATGATAAATAATAAACAAAAATAAACATAATACTTGAATGCTTGTTAAAATATTTGTTCTTCATAACATGGGGAAAGGAACCATAATAAGAGTGAGCTCAAATGTTGATTAAGAGTAAGTAAATAAGAATAAATAATAAATTAATAGGGATAAATTATCATGGATATTTAAATAATTAATGTCACATTACTTTCAAATAACTAGATAAGAAAATTTTCAGATTGCTAGGTAAAAACTGAATACACATTACATTAAATCAATGAATTTAAAATTAAATTCGTCCATAGGTATATCGATGTATAATATCATTTATAAATAAAAATTTAATGCTAAATAATGTAAATTATTTATTATCAATGACATGTTTTTAAGGAACATGATACATTTTCCAGTAAGAGGTAGTTTAAACTATATTGCCAACTCATTCACCTCATGTAACTACTGATGCATCGAGGGGCTAGCATTAACAGGTATCTAACCTGTAGTTCTTACCTTAAACAGTCCACAAAAATGTATTTCATGTCTAAATAATTCTATATATATCAAATAAATAATGTTTGATATCAAATATCTATATTTAATAAAAAAATATAGATTTATAAATAATATCTTAGGGTAGGATAATAAATAATAGTTTTTTTTATAATTCAAAAATTCTTGAGAAACAATGATATTTAAACATTCCAAAGTGACACATACAAATTTTAAACATTTAAATCATAATTCCATGTAAATGAAATGAAAAAAGAATATACTGAGAATAATTATATTCATGATAAAACAGTATAATTTAATTATATACAATAAAAAAAACTTGGTTCATAACAATTATTAATTCTCAAAGGAATATAAATTGGGATGAAATCCTTTACCTTAACATCTTTTTGGGGTTTGGTATTAATACCCATGTTTATTATTTTAAAATTTGTTAATAAATTATAATAGAACCATTTTAATGTTATAATAACATATATTATCTTCATAAAATATTTTATTTCCCTTTTGTAATTTTTTTTTATTTTAACTATTTTGGGAGTTAATTTCCATGTTTTCTCAAGTATGTTTTGAATTGTAAATTATTCTTCAAATTTCATAGATAAGAATTTAATAATATCCATAATTTAAACCAAGAATCAATTATCATATATATTCAGTACATATGTATTTATAATATTCCATAATTTTTTGATATAAGAAATGATGTGCATCATTCATGGAGAAGATATGTGGTATGTACATATGATCATTATTTTCATTTATTTTTCCTATTAATAGAATGAAAAATAAATTAAAACTATTTATATTATAATTCTAGTATTATTCATATGTTATATAAGTTACATATTTTTATCAAAATTGTCATTAATACATTCCATTTGTAGTTTGGACGAATCACATCTCTTCGAGGGGGCAGTAGTTCACACTTCCTCAAATGATGTTATCATTTTAACAAAAAAACGAAATTATTAAATGTTTGCATTATTAAATGATTATATAAGTAAAAAAGAAATTATAAATATCATTTATAATCTATATAAATAGAGATTATATCATAATTTAAACCCTGATAGGTGGTAATGAAAAAATGAACAGTCGTTATTTCGTGAGACAATAGTTCACTATACACAAAAACTATATGTTTATACCAATTAGATAGAGGGGTGTGTATGTGTAGGAAAAATTTTACATAAAAACGTTATATTTTATTTATTATACATTTTTAATATAATAATATAATATTTATATTTTATGGGTTGGAGAATGGAAATGAAACTAGAGATCCTAAGAGAAGATATTAACACTTAATCGAATAAATCATTTTATTTTTACCTAAATTATTCCATAGATTGGTTCCTTCCAAAATGGAGGCTTTGTGGAATGTTTTTTGGATTTTTGGAGAATATTTTGGTATATTTTGGATAATGAAATGTGTCTTGGTAGGTGTGATAATGAGATAGAGTGTGTTCCTTTTTATAGTAGTAGGGGAGTGCTACTCTTATTAATTCAAATATATATTCATTAACGGGTTGTATAGAATTCTAATGTTCTTAAAAAATGGAAAATAAATGTTTAAAAGGGGAATACTGGTCTATTAAAACCTCTACCACAAAAAATTAGTTGCATTTTAATAATTTTGTTTCTTAACTCCTACAATTCCCCCATTTTTTTATTTCAGATTTTACTAAACATCTAGTTTTCTAATATATTTCATCTAACCAGTAAGTGTAAAATAAAGTTAAATTTATTAAAAAATATAGATAAAATTAGTTAATAATATAATATCCAATTTATAAAATAAAATTTCTATGTGTTTTGGAAAAAAATTTCAAAAAAGTGCATGTGATGCCCTTAAACAGTCCATATACCTAGATCATGTTTACAATATTTTAACAATTTATGGGTCAGTATGTTAATTAAAAATTAATAATCAGTCCATTAAAATACCATATATAAAAAAATTTAATACTTAAAAAATTTATTTTCAGAATATATTATTTTTATTAATCATATATGAGTTAAAAAAATTTCATTTATTGTAAAATAAAAATAATATCAATTTTGACATTATTCATTTAATGTCAATTTTATAATATAATATATAATGTTGGATTTAAATATATTCGGTTTATATATGTTTAACATGATATATTATTCTGATAAAATAAATAAATTTGATATTTTAATCAATTAACTTCACTTATAATATTTATTGTATCATTTATTTTAGAAAATTATTAACTAAATAATCACAACATTAGTATTTATTGAGAATTATTAGTAATTAAACCATCTATAAATATTATTGAATTTTTTTTAATAGAAATATCACGTATTTATTTTAAAAAAATATTTATAATACAAAATATGATGTTTTTGTACATATTTTAATGTTTTATAAATGATAAAGGCATTGAAAGTCCCATTCTTTGTTTTTTTCTCTATACATTACTTTTATGTAGAGAAAATCCATTTAATAATATTTAACTAACCAATAAAATTACCAAAAATTGATCATATGGTCTAATTTTTTGTATCTAATGCCTTTTGGAAAAGTTTCTAGGTCATTTTAGTCCTTAATTTTATGGTTTGTCCCTTATCACCATAGTAATACCTTAATCACCATAATTAATTTTAATCACATTCACTTATATTTTTGCCAAACCATATTTTTATACTATTAGAAAACCAATATTGTACTAATTAAATATTTATGTCCTTTTTTAAAAAATTTAAATCATAATAATGGGAAAAATAAGATTAAAGCAAATCTAATAGACGTGGTGAGAATGTGAGTTTTCAATGCAAAGAATGTTCAATAGTTTATATGATTTAATATATTATTTAAATATAAATATGAGTCCAATAACCTACATTAGATTATGATATGAATAATTGATATATTTTTACATTAAAACAAACTGAAAATTTAATCTCATATTCTTTATTGTTTAAATGAAAAATCTATTTTTAACTAAATTTTAGTAATTTTAACTATTCATAAAAAATGATGTTTTTAGAAGAAGACAAAAAATAACCTCAAACATGTTCCAACATTATGAAATTAAAAATTTTGTTTATTTTAAATAATCATCATCATAATAGTGTCAAAATTTAGTTTTAAAATATTCTCGTTAATGAAATGTGGTAAAACTCATTCTTGCCTGTAATACAAGATATTCCGTGTTATGGTCACCTAATATTAACATGGTGTTTCATATATAAAAATTAAAATATAATAGTTATTCTATCATGAAAATATTTTAATGTCTTGTGGTTTCAGCTTCCATATATATCTATTGACATCGAAACATTCAGTTTCTGATCTATGATATCTTAAATTAAATCTTAACAAACATTGTCAAACATTCCTAATAGGTAAGAATCCATAGTCATCCATTAAATATATTTATTTTTATTTTAAATCTAATCCTTTAGATCTTACCCACTTGGATTTTATTGGACCATACTTTGTAGAAATATTAGCTTTAAGATTCTATGTTTTTCTTTTTTATTGATTATTAATCGAGATTTACCTAGCTGTAATTTATAAATTTGAAAATATAAGAATTTTATTTTTATAGATATTTTTAAATTTTTCTGAAATGAAATTAAAAAATAATTTTTCATATGTGATAGTATGAAAATCTTATTTTAATTTTTTTTCTCATAATTTTGTATCAAAGATACTTTTTCAACATAATGAACAACATGAGAATATGGAATTATAGAGAGAAAAAATAGGTCAATTCATGAAATTGAAAGAAAATTTTCAAATAATTATATTAATCCTATCATTTTTTTAATAATATGTCAACAAATATTTTCATATCACTGATAGAGTTTTATTTATGCATCTTCTAAAAATGTGTCTTTATTAGTTATGGAATAACTGAAACTCTAATGTTGGATACCTTTTTGTTTTTGGAAGAAAGGTGTATATCATTTTTATAATGTAAATACTTTATAATATTGATCTAAAGAGAGATCATGGAATATTTTAGATATATTCTTATGTTTTAAAATTCTTTAGAGTGCATAAAAAAAATTTAGGGATAGTTGAATATTCGGTTAATTTGTAGATTATGGAATGTTTACCTTTCTTAAACAAAATAATCATATATATGAATTCATAAATATTTTAATAACATGATAATTATCTATTATAAATAATATATTTTAATAATAATTAGAATGTGATGACATTCATTCTATTTTAGTAGAATATGAAACCGAGGAACATGAAATTATCTTACCTTGAAAAACAGGATCCCTTAAAGTCTATTTTTAAGACATTAATTTAAGTGAACTTGATATATGAGTTTGTACTTGATTGAATGGGGTAAATATGGATGAGTAATCTACCATTATATCACAATTTGATTATAAATTTATATAATATTCCATAAAATATGAGATTTGGTTTATTACTATGTCAGATGTACTGAACTAGTTTGTGAAAAATAAATGATGGAAAAATTATTGTAGTCCCTCAAACCATTCGGTGATAGGAAACAGTATATTTTCTTGAAATAAATAAGATGTTTAATTCATAATCATTAGGAATAAGGGTAGACTAGTTTTTAAAGTATTCAAGGCTAGGTAAAAAATAGATTATAAAGAATAGTTTTTCTTTAGTAACTTGTATAGAATCCATTAGATTCCCTTTACCCTACACATCTCATATGAATTTTTATCTGTATCTTATAAATGTTTCATATGTTATTTTAATTAGTAATTCAATTGGGGAAGTCTATATTAAATATAATATATGTAATATCCTGTACTAGCTTCGACATGCTGTTGTTAGAGCTGATTTGTTACTGGACATCAGGCACGCCTCTCCATATGCAAGAGGCTTTTGACTAGCACCTAGGGTCTAATATGTAATTTAGGGATTTTATATACTTTTTATAAAATAAAAAAACAATATATATAAATAATCAATAACCTATGGATAATAATAAAAAATAAATATATCTCCATAAACCATAAAGACCAGCATCACATAATAGTCCCAAAACATGAAAAAATGGCCAAAAACGAATGAAGTGTATATGTCATACAATATATGTATCAAGTGTGAAATGAAAACCCAAAAAAAACACACATTTTAATATCCCATGTGGGTCATGAAATCCTGTTTAGTTCCCCCATCCATGCTCCATATGGAGTCCCAATTTCATCAACTATCGTAAAGAACATTACCCTTATCCTGTCCTGCAAACATGAAGTCTATTCAGGTACCAATCATGTGGCCCCATTAGGATGTCAGTAAAATTCATTAGGTCTCCACCAATGGTGTCTAAAAACATATCTATTTTATAATAATATATATATTAATATGAATAAATTTAAAATAATTAAGTATACACTTCTCACATTCAAATTATTTCTTAGTTAACCACAAAGGGCACCAAGTTCACGATGACACATTAACCAATCATACCTAATTTGGACCATGATTAAGTCTAATATATCAACCATGGAATATCAAATTTCATTCAATAATTGCCTTCCTTTAATCATTTAATTTCCAAATTTCACATTCAAACAATGGGGGCATGGATTAGTAGTCTAGGAACTCTTGGGTATTTGGCGCAGTAGTCACTGTCCCACAATTTAGTGATGAAAAGTATGTATGTGTATATATATATATACTATGGTAATATAGATACTTTTTTTTAAAATTAGAGGGTATTTGGAGAAATAGTACCTGTCCCATAACTCAGTAACAAAAATCACATCTCCCGCTTCCAAATTCATAACCCATTTACCAACCAATTCCATAATTTATCATTTTAACCATTTATTCAATTCATTTATCAACCATATTCTTAGTTCCCATTTATCAGCAATAAAAAATTTCTAAAAAATAATTATATCAATTATATTATCAAACAAAATGGATTTCCATATATTCAAGTGTCAATATAAACAACGGGTCTAACAAGATCCATGATGTGTTTCACAATAAAAATTGAAATCATTTAATTAAATAAATTTAGGGACTAGTTTCCAAATGTGTAAATTTTAATTAAACAATTACATAAAACTAATTATAGTCAACACAATTGTAATTTATTAATTGGCCACCAAACTCAAAAAAAATTATCAATATTTTCCAAACAAAATTCCAAAATTTTTTGTTGAGTGGTCAAAAACACAATGATAATAGAGATCTAGGACCAAGATAAAATGAATAACAACCATAAAAACTAAATATGCACCATCTCTAATATAGGATAAATTTTTTCACTTCATCACGAACAATTGATTACAGAGATATAAACCATGTAGGTAATAGATTACATAATGTAGTGGATAGGATCTTCTAATCAGATATTTGATTCTTCGTGGAAGAGGTTATAGGAGCATTGTAACACTCAAATGATCTTATAAATGTGAAAGAAAACGTTTATGGATAATCTAGGGTGAATATGGGTAATAATCAGTGGGTAGGGTCCTAAATTTTAATAAATATTGGTGAGGGGTTTAAAAACCATAGTCACAGTTTCATGGGTAGTGGTGCATGGTTTTCCAAACAGTGCCCCTTATCCATGTGCCTCATCTAAGGGGGTGCATGGTTTCACCTAAGTGGTTCATGATTTGAAAATATTTTTTCCAACTATGAAAATATCCTACGTTTGATGGTGGGATGTCCGGTGAGGTATTTCATGCATTTTGGAAAAATTGTGTACCAATTGTGTGCCACCTCCTACAAGTCCAAAATGGGTATCATTACATCCTAGGTAAATAGACATAGGTCACTCTAGCAATGAACCAATCATGTATAGATTCATTTTCATCTAAGTTTCTCTAATTTCAACCAAAATAATCCTAAAACATAACCTCACCATGATACAACCAAATCAAGATCACTTGTGAACTTGAAGAAAGGTATGGTGCATCCCTAGAAAGGTTGAGATCTTAAAATCTCCCCACCTAATAACATTTTATCCTCCATATGTACACCCACGAATCACTAATATTCTGATGTAAAATGATCAAGCCACCAAGACCATATATATTTTTCACTATTCAATATTTCCTCCTAAAAATTTTCATGGTTCCATAGCACGCTGACAAAAGGCATGGTGTTTTCCCACAACGCCTTTTAACTACGATCCACAACATTAATCAGATTCTCCTTAAAGGATATATCATATTAAATATAAACAACATCAACATAGATGATATAACAAGTGTTGGGTTGATAATATTTAGAATAAGACAAATGAAAACATAATTAATATCACTATAACTCTATAGAAGAGCCCATTGGTATAACAATTGAAAAAATCTCTCCAAAATCTTTAATTTCCCAATATAACTAGGTTCCAAAATTCCTTACCTATGAATTCTATGGTATCCAATTCTTCATGAAACCTAAAGTAACAGAAAATATACTGCTATAAGATCAATGGGTCGATAATGTAGATCAACAAATTATGTTTTCCTACTCAGATCCATATAAAAATGTTTCTAAATCATTTGGACCACCTCTATTGTATCACCGATAAGACTTGGCCCCAATAACTCATACTCACATACCTCCATCGATAATAGAGGTGATCTACATGTACAACCATACAAATCCTTAAATTTCTCTATATGAATATTTTCTTTATAAATATTATTATATGTGAACTTAATGAGCACTAATTTATTCTAACAAGGTCCACCAAAGTCCAAGATGCAAGCTCGTAGCATATCCTTCAATATTTGTATTTTGTGTTTAGGCTTCCCATCTTTGGATGGTTTGAAAACCATACCCAGAAATACTTAGCTACCTAACACCTTCTATATGCCCTTCGAGAAATATAAATTAATGTAAAAATAAAAATTTGAATCAGTACACCACAATACCCCTTCCAAATTAAATATATCCCCAGTATATATGTCCCTTATTTGATCCATTGTGAAAGCCTGTTAGATTGGAAATAAATTGTATTGTTCGATATTTCGGACCATAATCACACATATAGTGTCATTCCTCTTACGCTTCCTTGGAAGTCCAACCCTGAAGTCTAGGGTAACATCATCCCACTTTAATTATAGAATATAAAATTCTTGTATTAAACCACCAGTTGGTTGATTCATGGACTTCACCAACTGAATGGTGAAGCATCAAATCACAAAACCAATAATAACAATTTCATGTTTTATCACCAATAATGTCAACATAGGTCATGATATATTTTGGTCAAATTAGGATGAACTTCCCACTTCAAGTCATGAATCTCATTCATTAGATCCCCACACATTCAAATTTACACAATAACATGGTGCTGAACAAATATGATCTCGTCCTCATCTATAATCCAATTGGATAGTGACTATATGCCTTCAAGTAACTTCATCAATAATGAACAAAAATGATTCTCACACTATATTTACTTGATCTAGATCAGATGTATCTACAAAACAGGTATAAATAAAAGTGTCAACTACACCAGGCCATCTGGCATCTTCATGTGCATCTCAACTTGCAAGGTCATCATCATCAACTCAGAACATGACATCATTACTACATGAGTCCATTTCTTCATTCACAAAGTGTATGAAACATTGTTACTATTCCCATTAATATATTCATACCCAAAATCAATTGACTACATATACTCATCACCTCTATATTATCAAATATTCATATATCTCTTCAAAAATCTATAACTTCAAATCATATGATTGGTATACAATGTAATCTTTTATCACAATAGATAATATCGCCAACCCTTTAATGAATAAACCACTATAGATAACATGATATTATTTATTGGGTAATTCAATTCATGTGGTTTCAGCTATCCCTACGTTAACACATCTATAGGTTTGATTTCTTATGTATAAATAGAAATATTCTCTTCACCTAGATTAGGAGGAACCAAAATTGGATAGGTAGCTAAATCCTTTTTCAACTCATGAAAATCATTATCACGTTCTTCATACCATTAAATCATGATTCCTTTCTTGATCATGCCTTAAAATAGGTTCTATAAAATGGGAAAATTCATAGATGAAAATCCAATAATAACCCAACCAAAAATATATATATAATATATTATTGGGTTTTTTCTAAGATACATCTGAATGTACCCCCTCTTAGTCCATTAACACACCTTCATAGTTAACTATTAGAGCTATGAAATGTTCCATGCTCATCTATAATTAATACATGGATATCTTGGTGTATAGATTCTTCTCTCTCAAAGTCTGAAGGTTGATGTATATATTTTGGGCACAATCATCATGAGAATTTTCATACAACATGATTTAATCCACAAAACAACAACAAATGGGTACATGTATGGGTGGATGATTCAATTCATCAATTCCATAAACATGGATGGAGAGTTATTTAGCTCAAATGGAAATATAAAAATATCATATAGGCCTTACCTACTTCTAAAAGAAGTCCATGGTATATCATAATGTCTAACTCTCAACTGATGAAACGCTAATATCATGTAAATTATATATATGATATAAGATCCCCTCAATAATTCAAAGAGTTTTTCGATACATGGAAGAGGATGCTTTTTCTTCACTTTTATCTGGTTCAACTTATGTTAATGAAAACACAAATCTAATGTTCAATCGATATTCTTAGAGAAAATATTTGGAGAACCATAATGCATTTTACTTTATTGGGTAAATCCATTATTCATCACTTATTATAGTTGGGTCTTATGTTCCTAAATATTTGATTGTTTCATTATATACGGTGATATAGAAACAATTTTTGCTCCATGCATGAGCTCAATCATGAACTCCAAATCTCCCTCATGTGGAAACCATGAGATTTATTATAGAAAAATGTCATAAAATATGCCTACTATAGGTGGAAAGACTTAATTCATTTCACCTCGATCATCACAAAAATGAATTTCAACCTAGGAAGTAAGCAATGCTGGTAGCTGATAAATTGTACCATCATGGAATGATGTGATATCCAATTCCCCATGATAAATATGACAATTATCCTTAGGATATGTAATTTCTACATTATTATGTTAACAATCCATAAGTAATTGGTACAATAATAAACATTATATACAAAAAATATTGTCAAAAAAATGTAATATATTTAATGATCCCAATGTTAATGGTAATTTCAATCATCATGAAAAAATCCCTTGCACTAACAGACGCCCCTCAAACACATTCCCAATGGTGTTTCATTCATCATAATGCCACATAAAATCTCTACTGGGGTCATCCATTTAAATTCAGTTTCCCTCTCTTGAATGAGAATCACATGGTAATATATTTCTAGGAACTTGTCCTACAATTATATATATATATATCATTTTTTATAGATACTCATCTCATATCTAAATATCACACAAATTCTTTATTGAACTGTGCAACATATAAGCTATGAACAATACCCTATTCTTTGAATGAGTCCTTAAATGGTCAATTATCTTTTATATAGAATAAATATTGAAATCCACTACCTTAGGTCTATGATCACTATTTATGTTTAGAGGGTGCAGAAACAGGATCACACTGCTCAGATTCGACTTATTTCACACAATCCAACATAGTTCTATTTCCATAAACTAGATAATGTAAAAAAAGTTCTCTTGAAACTGCTCTCCCAGTCCTACACCCTAAACTATCGAGGCCCCTGGTTTAACTACTAGAGGAGAATTTCGAGACATACATTCCTTCAACCTTATCAACAAGTTTTATCATGGTGGTATGTATCTAAAATTCCAAAAATTCATCTTATGACACATAACTTATCATTATAAAATTCATATGATATGGACTCGCATTATGTTATAACATATAATAACCCATACTCCTCCATGAGTAAAAATTTGATGAACTATCACGACCCTCAACCACCCCTCACCAAAGTCGTGCATAATAGTGTGAAAACATTATATTTCAAAAAATCTCATTAGGCACCAATTATGTATCCCCTATAATTTCAGCATTATGATGTTTTTTATTAAATTACAAAAATGAAGAAAATTATTGTCATTATAACCAATCACCCAAAATTTATTTTTTACGAGTGCCTAAAATTATGGATTTCGTAGTAAATTTTAAGAGATTAAGATGAATCTTATATACAAAAATATCGTTCAATGCAGGTCCAAGAAGAAAATCTCAAAAAAAGTTAACAACACACAAAACTGACACCACTAAATGTGAAATAAAATCAGATGTAACATCAAACAGGAAGAACAAAAATCCCACCCTCGATACATGGTTTTCCCCAACACATGGTTTAGCTACTCTTACACATGATCTGATGAATATGTCCTGACACAACCTAGTCTCCTGTGTTCCTTTCCAAAAATTGTAATATGTATAAAAACCAAAATAAAACTCATTTGTTAGAAGTTTTTATTGACTTAGAATGGTTGACACATATTGGTTCCCTAATCTAGTTTGTTAAGTGACCTTAGGCATGCCTCCCCAATATTCTAGAGGATGCTGACATATTTGTAGTGTCCAATTTGTAATTTATAAGACTATACCCACTTTATAAAAGCATGAAAATGTTATAAATAAATAATAAATTTATAATGGAAAAAAGTACCTAATCAAGATGTTTCCATAAACCATAATAGACAACATCATATTATAATTCTAAAATAATAATAAATGACCATTAACCATAATAGTATATATTGTATTCCACATGTATTTCAAGTGTAAAATTCAATCCTAAAATAATGAAACAATTATAACTCTGAAGAGGTTCCCAAAATCATGTGTGTTTCCCTTATCCATGCTCTATCTTGAGTTGCAACTCATCAATCTATCATAGGGATATTTCCCTTATCCAATTTTTCAATCATGAAGTAAATTCAGGTACCAATCTGGCGGCCTCAGTATGGTATGAGTAAAACGTAAGTGTCCACCCCCTAATATGTCCAAAATAATATACATTCTAAAATATTGTTTTCAATGTAAAATGAATAATTTAAAAATAATACCATAAATAGTTCTCATGTTCAAATTATTACTTAAATAACCATAAAGGGAATTGCGTTCACGGTGACACCCAAATAAATCATACATTCTTTGGACCATGGTGGTTTCTAAACCATATAAAAATAGATATTAAATTCCATTTTCATATGGACATAGATTAATAAATTAAATTTTAAATTTGACATTCAAACAACTGTGGTCCAGAGCAGTACTCTGGCACCCCGTTAGTATTTAGAGAATAATTATATATCCTACAAAAAAGTGATCACATGAAATATATATATATATATATATATTGGGATCCTATTGTTGAAGTATTGCAGCTCGTGGGTATTTGGAGTAGAATTATGTGTCCCACAACTCAGACATTAAAAATAAATCTCATGATTCCACATTCATAACCCACTAAACAACCATTTCTATATTTCATTATTCAACCAATTTCAAATTTTAATTTATAAACCATATTCTTAATTCCCATTTATCAATAATAAATAATTCATAAATAAAGTATATCAATTATATCTTCACACTCCATGGTTTTGCATTATTTATGGTCTAAATATCATCATTTGGTTCAACAAGATCAATTTAGGGAACCACATTAATATATAAAATTTATTAATTAATTCAATTTAGAATGAAATTTACAAATGTCAGAATTTCAATTTCACAAGTATATACACATAATTATAATTAAGACTATAGAAATTTGTAATTTGACCACCTACATCATGATTGTTGGTTAACATTTTCCAAATCAAAATCCCCAATTTTTTGTTGACCTCTCAAATAATCAATGAGGGAAATGATCAAGGATCATGATTTAGGACAATGATATAATGAATAAAAACCATTAAAACCACGAACTAAACCATCTCCAATAGATGAAAATCATCAATTACAATCAATAAAAATTCATGGTAAAGATAATAAACCAAATAGGGAAGGGATTACATACTATAGATGAGACAATACTTTAGTATGATATTTAATTCATCAATAAAATAGCTCAAGGAGTAATGGAATTCTCCCAGGAGCCTCCAAAACGAGTGAAAAAATTTAAGGAAAACCCAAGGATATGAGGTGTAAAAACCTATGGGTTATTGGATTTAAATAAAATTATTAGGGGGTTTAAAACCCACATGAATGGTTTTCAGGGAAAAGGTGAAATTTTTGGAAATCTTGCACCATAATTGTGAGACTCAACTTCAGGGGTACACAATTTCTACTAATTTTTGAATGGTCTAAAAACCCATTTTATAAAAATTTAAATATCCTCTATTTTAGGGTGAATAAATTAGAGAGTTTGGCCATATGGTTTTTCCAAACAATGCACTATCTATGTTCCACCTTATATGGATCCAAAATGGGGCACATGGTTTCCTAGGGAATACCACAAAATTATCCTTAACCATGTTCCAATATGGAATAACTCTATTGTCTTATAAATTTGACTAATTTCACCATAAATAACCTCAAAATATAAAACAAGGTATAACCATATAAAGAAAACATAATACCTTAAAATGAGAATAAAGAATCTCAATAACCATCGGCATCTCACACTCGATGTACCTAAAACCATCATCTAGAAATATGTCTTTATCAACATACTAAATTAATTTATGGAAATAGACTAGAAGAAATAACCTGATTTAAAATAATAATATCTTTTCTTTTTAAATTTTTTTTCCAGTGGTGTAGGTAGATCCTACCATTTTTTATAAAAAATAGAATTATAATATTTTATTTATAAAAATATGTATAGATAATGTTTTTTTGGATCAACTAATTAAAATATTTATAATTATTTATCAGAATATATAAAATGATAATATTATATGATTATGATTTGATAATGGAAATTCATTCTAGGTTTTAAAATTTATCAAAAATATTTTGGAAATTATTTTGATGATAGGACATATATTAGTAATTTATTGAAAATGTATGGACTTGAAAATATTATGAATTATGAAAATCTCATGTGCAGTAATATAAAAAATGATTTGAATAAAACTAGAATATCGGTTGTTAATATGTTTTCAAAATGTATAATTGCTAGCTTTATATATCTATTTACTAGTATGCAAATTATTAGGTTTTCTTTTTTTTTCTATTTGAAGTATTTTTAAAAAACCACAAAAGAAAAATTTATTATTACTAATAAAAGAATATTTTTATATTTATGAGTAAATATTTTTCTAAATTTTTATTTGCTAAATAATTATTATTTTAATTTAACATTATATTTAGATACAGATTTTAGAGGTTTTAGATTGGAGAGAAATATTATAGCACATACATGTAACATTTTATAAAATTATATAGTGTCATGATCTTGTAAAATGAAAATTTTAGTTTCTCGGTCAAGAGTAGAGGAAAAAATAAATATTTTATGGATATTTTTATGCACAAGTGTTGTGGATGAAACATAAAATTCTAAAGTATGGACACAAATTTAATCCTATACATATTTTTTTTAATTATAATGCTATTAGTATTTTGAAAAATACATTTAGCCACTCTAGGACTATGAATTTAAAATAACACAAAATTTCCTAAGAGATCATGTTTAGAATGGGAAATAACATTTTAATTTTTCAGCACTAAATATCAACATGAAAATATTTTCACAAAATCCTCTTACCACTGCTTCATTGGATTTCATTTTATGTGAGTTAGGTTTATTTCATTTTGAGTGAAATTTTATCCCTTGAATAAACTCTATAATTTTTATAAATTTGATTACTTTTACAATTTTTCTTTATAGTTTTAGTTGTGATATTTATTTTGATTATTATAATTTACAAGTTAACATGTTTATCTTTTGAAACATATTTATTCAGTTATTTATAATTTTTTATTGAAACAAATCATTTATGATAACTTTTCTTCTCAATTTTTGTTAAATATTAAAACCCTAGATGGTTTATCTGATATTTTTCACATGAAACTATAATGTAATTTAGAAACAATTAAGATTAACATTATCTATCCTACCTTTAATGTGGATCCCTTTTGAAATTGTATGTATTAAAATTCTCCCAAAATCTAACCATCAAACCATCAACCTTATGATTATTGAAATGGCCAAAACTAATAGAACTAATTAAGCTAGACAAAGTTGATGTAAGAGGAAAAGTCCTTAATGTAAAGAATAAGGTTTTATTCTATTAAAATTGATTGATTTTGAATCATTTTTTATAGAGGAGCCTCTTACTAATAAAATCATTTGGATTAAAAGTATATGATTACATATTTAATATTGAAAATACGTATTGTTTTTTTCAAGATAGAATAATTTTTTTATGAAAATTCGTAATTTTGTTTCAGAGTTTAAAATGATTGATTTACATACTAGGTAAAAACAAAGAAGGTTGAAATTCCTTCAGTTAATATAGATCAGATTTTCCATAATCTTCGTGAAGGTGACTTTGACAACAACATAATTTCAATTAGGGATATTATTCATAAATCATAAAATATAATGTATTTTCTATTTGGGGAGGGTAAAATTTGAAATATTTTTTGAAGGATCTAAAGGAAGATCAAAACCATTTGGAAAAGTTAATACAATATGAAATATTTCCAATAATAGAAGATATGGATAAAAATAATTTTCCTGGTAAGTATGAGATATTCTTAATGTTGATAATCATAAAATTTAATTTCACTAGAATTATGTTGATATATATGAATCATTATTTTCAAATAGATACAAGGATGTCATTTTACCCATATAGATAACTCTTTTTCCATATATAAAATGTATGATTAGTGAAATTTAGTCAAGAATAAGATTTCATCACCAAAATATTATCTCAACTGTTACAATTATAAAATTTTGATATATTTTTAGAACGACCAATGGAAATAAAATTATTGATAGAGATTAAGAAGGATGTCCATTTTTATCTCATACTCATTGTGATTAATGAAATTTGATTTCAACTAGTTTATCTAGATGAGGAGATGAGGAAGATGTAGAATCTAAAATTGTATTATATAGAGGGTTTAAAGCTACTACTAAAATTCAAACCCCTATGATAAGAAGACATGTTATTTATGAGAATATCCTAAGTATAACATTGAGAGGTTTTCAGATAATTGTATCTTTTTAAGAGACATATAGTGATGATAGTAAACATAATCATATTCTAGGCCCTGTAAAAATTAGTGAACCTATTGTATTTTTTTTAAGTAATAAGGATTAAAATACAACTCTACCAATTCATGTAGTATATGATAAAATTGTGGAAGTTGTTATTAGATATTCAGTTGAAGAAGTAGTTAATAAAGAAGATTTTAACCATGATGAGAAGTTTTCTTATATTGATAATTAAGAAGATCACATGTATTATTTTGATGATAATCTTAGTGCCCATATTTCTAAAACAATTTTCTAGTTATGGATCAAATGGTATCTAATGTTTCATCCCTAGAATGTCCTACTGATGTTTATAGTGGTGAAGATAATGTAGTTGTTAGAGAACTTCCCTATACATCTGGTATAACATTTGAGGTTCAATCACTTCAATTATATGAAGCTCAATTTCATTTTCGAATACTTTTTTAATCCTAATCTTCAACTATAGATTATTTTTTTTTGTGGAGCATACCAATAAATTTTATCTGGTTATGATTTAGAATTATAATAAGTTTAATGAAGATATATTGTTACATCCAAGGTGATTATGGAATATGTATTTTTCATATTTATTAATATTTATGAATTAGATATGTAATTGTAAATTATAATTTATTCCTTATTCAGTATCATACCTAACACACACAAACTTGTTCCTTAAAATGTTTATTTTCACACAGGATTGAGTTTTAAAGATCAATAATATAATTTTAATATTATAAATTTATGTGGTAGTTATCGTATTGCCATTATATTGGTGGGTGTGAATAGAACATAATATATTATTTTAATGCATTTTTTATAATTTATGTATATTCATTTAATAAACTATATAGGCATAAAATTATAATAAATCTAATTTTATATTTAAAACTCCAATTTTTATAAAAAGTAGACATACCACCTTTTAGTGGAGAATAATTTTTAAAACTTAAATTTTAAGTAACTATAAATTTTTTTTTAAAAGAAAATATTTTTTAATTTTAAATATTAATATTTACTCAAGGGGAATGTTTTGGAATATTTTTTAGAAAATTAATATTTTCATAAATAATGAATAATATTAAATTTTAGTTCAAAACTACATTTTTCCTTATTTATTTTCATAGTTAAATTGTATTTTTATTTGGTTTTAAAGTAAAATTAGTTCAATTTTATATAATTTCAATGAATATAGGTTACTACAAACATTTTTATTTATTTTAGATATAAAAACTTACAAATCCTTTGGACACTTTTACATAAAAAACTAGCACGTACTCCCTTCTTCAGGATTAATTTTATATTTAATTTTAAAATAGATATCATTTTAATTTGGAAAAATGGAGTACATGTTTAAAATTATCATGATTTTTTAATGTCTAATAATTTCAAATTTTTTTGTTTACATAAAATACTAGTGAAATTAATTAAAATTAATTAATGTGATTATGATAAAAAAATATTACTTAGTGGTTAAACATTAATCCTAAAAAATAAAAATGGACCTACACATGTCCAGAACCCAATTATTCTCCATATTTGTACCAAAACCATTCAGGGTTAATCTGTTTTATGAAATCATATTGGTAGGTAAAATATTGGGGAGAATAAAATTCATTTCAAAAATAAAAATTGTTTCCTCTCCCTCCACTTATATAAAAGCAGTCACCCTCTCAAAATATTCAAAACACTCAAGCCCATTTGAATCATCAAAACCATTCCAAAATAATCTTCATATATCCCTCATCTCATCCTATAGTCCTCACGTTTAAAATAAATAAATCCATGTATTTCAATTGGTTTAAACCAAAGGGTGTTACCTGAAAAAGTGGTAAAATTTTTCAAGGATCACTTTTGAATTATTTATTTCTCAAACCATTAAAATATTATTTTTCCATGGATATATAATAACACTAGTATACAAAATATACTTATATTTCTTTATTTTAGGGTGATACCATAGACCTACACACCCACCAATCAAATGGGTAACAAAATTATTGTTCTTGTGTACGGTGAACTACCGCCTCACAAAACAATGTCATGGATTTTTCCATCACCGCCTCTCATGGTTGGGTATTATGATGTAAATTTTATTTTCATATGATATATAAGATATTTATTTTCTTAATAATTCTAAAAAATTTATATGACATATACCTTCATTCATTCCATTTTTGGAAACTATGATAACAACGTTTGTAGATGAGAGGACTACCACCTCCTAAAAGAGATGTGATACATTCACACATTTCATGGAATGTATAAAGAATAAGTTTATTAAAAATATCTTATTTAAATTAATTATTAATTTTATTTGTTACATAATTTTCATTCTTGTTGTATAATATATATATCATTTTCTTTATTAACTTTTCACACTCTAAAAAAGTAATAGTGTTGTTTATGGACGTGTGAACTACCACCTCCTCAAAATGATGTGGTTTCTTTTACATCACAATGAATATATATATATATTTATATTTTATATATGATTAAATAATAAGGTATATTTGTTATAATTATCATTCTTGAAATGAAAATTTTACTTACCTTCTTTCTCGGATGATCGTTGAAAAATGGGAATGTTACCCATATGTATGTACATGCTATCATTGCTAAGGTTGTGATGTTTGTTCATTTTTCATTACCATATATCATTATTGGTTTAAAAAAATATAATTTATTTAAAAATATTATAATTATTTCATGAGTATTATTATTTATAGGTTTATATAATAACCCCTTTGACCATATTTGACCAACCAAAATCATTTTTGGAACATAAACTTAATAAGGTCAAAACACCTGACATAAACATAATTTTTCTGTATTTGTTTAAAAAATTGTAATAAATTAAATAAAATTAATTACAAACCTGAAAAATGTTTTGTGTAATGTAAATAATTAACATAAATTTAATATTCATTAATATAAATACACATGTGTCAAGTCAGACTCAAGGTTAGGGATTTATTCTCAATCACAATTCATTAAGACATATATTGGTGTTATAAAAATTTATTATTAAATAATGGATCTATAAATCCATTTTTATGGGATATATAATTAATTTCTCATATTATAATTATTTTTAATGTTTTTTAAATTCCAATATTTCATGGGGCGTATGATTTAAATTTCCAATGTTGTATGGGACAATTTTATTTTGAAAAAAAATTAATGATTTAAGATTTAATTTCCAAATCATTTCCTCCATGTCATTATTCTTCATATTATGTTATATTTTTATTTATATAAATTTATTATAATAGAAATTTTTTGTATTTATTGAATTTCAATGATGAATTTTTAAAAACAAATTTTTTACATGTTTTATATGGAATGTTTGACAATGGACAAAAGGATTATTCTATTCTTAATTTAGAAGACGACTATACTTTTTTCACCTTTATGCTGATTATTTTATTTTTTTTCCTTTCATTATATGATTACATGTTATCATAAATTAAAAACAATCATTAGTTTTTTAATAAATTTTGGTATTGAAAATGGTTTTCCAAATTAATGTTGTAGTTTGTGTTGAAAATGGGATTTTTAAAATGAAATGGTATTTTAATAACTTAAAGTTATTTTAATTTGAGTATAAATTAGTTTCTAAAATGATTAAATATATTATATAATAATTTCGTTCATGGACAATATAAATGATGGGTTTTCCCAAATTTCTTCGGGTGAGCCCATTATAGCATTACCAATGGGTGCACCTAGATATCACTCCAATGCATTCCGAATTGATTATATTCTCTATAAAATATATTGGATGTTGGTAGTTTGGTTAATCCAATAGTTATGGGTTCTATAAGGTTTCTTTATTGGTTTAATGTGATGATGTCCCAATGTACCTACATGAAATTTATTTTTTTTCTAGTGAGTTTTCATGGATGTAATTAGTTTTCATAAGCTATTAAAAATAATATTTATTAAATAATAATATTTCCCTTTTGGGTAAATGGTATGTTCTCATGAAAATGTTTTTCATGTGTTTTAGTGTTTATTAATCGATTAACATTTTCCTTATTTCTTTATCCCTTACAGATACTTTTATGCTTATCCCACATTTTTAAATTTTATTTATAGATGTTAATGATGAGTACAGGATTGGAAGAGGCTAAGTTGAAATTCATGAAGAATATTCATAATAGAGGTCAAAATATATTTATTAAAATGATTAAATGGTGGAGAAAATATATATTGTTAATAAGAATCAACTTTGTATTATATGGGTATCTTATGTACTAGATATATCCTAGTTCTCTAAAAAACTAAATCAAAAAATATATTCATTATAAAATAATGTAATTACATTACTGAAACTCAAAATTATGAAATGTTAATGGTTGGGGATTTATTGTTGGTGTAAAAAGTAGGTTTATATGACTTTTTATGTTATGTTAACATTAATAACATTCCCTTTAATTATTTTACCTCATGGTCATGTTAAAATGTTAAAGCATCGAAATATTACCCGATTTCTTCATATATAATATGTATGTTCTGTAAGAGTTCTCATAGAGGAACCATGGATGTGATAGTGCAGATGAACTGAGTGGATCATATCATTCTAAATCAGAATATCATGATGGTTAGAACCCAAAAAGATATGTTTTCTACGATTGTGGATCAGTTCAATCGGGTGATAAATGGTGGTGGTGCACAAGAATGAGAGAAACCTGGTATATGCCTAATAAAAAAAATTTTAGTGGAGAACATCCTATGAAAACATCCCATATCCTTTAGTATATCATCTGACCCAATGGTATTTGAATTATTGATTAATTATCTATAAAACATATTTGATATAGTAGGATGTTCATACCATCAAAAGTAACGATTTCTATCTATCATTTTGAAGGTGATGCAGATTGATAGTTGTCTTTGATTTCGAATTCATAAGATAAATATGATATTGATTCCATTGAATTGAAAAAAAGGAACTTTTTGGGGAAAATATTTCCCTATGGTTTTTCGAATCTGAATTGAAAAATAAATCCTAGAATTGAGGCAAAAAGATAATGATTACATAGCTTCATATGAAGGAAACATCGAATATTGGTTAGGTATATTATAGATTTAATTTGGGACACTGATAGAAAAAATTAATCATTTTTTCATTGGACTGAAAGAAATTCTTTGAAGAGGTTTTTCCATTTAATAATTTAAAATCTATGATATTGTTTTTCATATTGATGAATTGGTTGATATAGAGTTTCTTGACCCTTATGTGTCTCGTGATGATGAATGTAACAAGTGGATAAGATGGTAGGAATTGGGTCAACATAATATAAATAAATTAGGAACTATGAAAATGAATTTCTTATATTGTAGTATTTTTTGTTAAAAAACACCCTATAAAATGTATTATGAAGTTGAGAAGTGTAACCAATGTGGAATATGTTTCCCCATAGACCGTGAATTCAAGGAAAATGATATGACGGAATCAAATAATGTGGTCACTAATATCTATTTGATGGTAACATGTTTTATCTTTAATGGGAAGGTTCATTAGGCTAATTTATATCCAAAGTTATTTTCACATGATGAAAATATTTATGATAAAAAACATAAAGGTGTAGGGAGGTCATTTTATACTACTATAGTTGATGTGGGCCTTTAATATGATGTTAGGAAATGTATGGTAATCAAGTATTTGAATTATTCTAATACCCTTTTTGACTCCAGATCATTACATTCATTACTTACAGATACATTTAAATGTAAATTGATAATATAATCTCATGATAGTAATATATAACTTTTAATATAAAAATATGGCTAGAGGTTTTTAAGCAACTGAGATTTATAATAATCTTCTTACTGTCAATAGTGGGATGATATTTATTGAAAATATTGTCGAACTAGAAATAATAGTGAATGATATCATTCTTGGCATGGATTGGATTTCAGTTTATCATGTTAGGATAGATTTTAGTGCTATGAATGTTCTGTTCATTGATTTGAGGCCTTTGATAATGTACCTATATGCTCAGAAATTGACTAGAGATAGAATAGAAAGTTACATATCTCATATTTATGAAAATAAAGAAAAACTCAAATTCGGGATTTTATTTTAGTAAATGAATAAATAGATGTTTTTATAGAAGATTTACCCACTATTAATTTTAATCAATAGGTTGACTTTATTGTTGAATTATTACCTGATGCTAATATTATTTATAATCCACCTTATTTAATGGCTGAGGTGGAATGTTTAGAGTTGAAAAAAAATTGTATGAGTTATTAGATAGAAGGTGTATTTGAATTATAACTTCAAAAAAGAGTTCTTTTGCCTTTTTTACTCAAATAATAGATGGATCAACAATTATTTTAATTGATTATAGGTCCTAGAATAACATCACTATTAAGAAAATATATCATTTTCTTCATATTTATGATTGGTTTTATTCGCTCTATGGAGGAAATTATTTTTCAAAGGATTCCATAAGGTTGGGGTACCATCAGTTGAAGGTGAAAGGATATGAAATTTTGAAGACTAAATTTCAAAAAAGATATGGAAACTATGAATTTGTAGCTATGTTGTTTGGGTCATCTAATGCACATGTTGCATTCCTGGGTCTTATGAGTATAATTTTTCATGAGTTCTTTGATAAGTTTGTGGTTTGTTTTGTTGATGAAATTTTAGTATTTCATAAAGGTATATTGAAACATAAAAGGAATATAATGGTTTTTTTCATACCTTAAAATAAAATAAAATTTATGGGTATTTTAGAAAATGATAAATTTGGTGGAATGAAATTTCATCCCATGGTAACATTGTTTCTGAAGAAGGCATAATTGTTTATCCTACTAAAAATTCAGTTGTAAAAAAATTTCCAAGAACCACAAATATTACGAAGATTTATAGTATCCTTGGATTAGAGTGTTAGTATAAGTGGTTTTTTGAAAATATTATTTAGTTTTCTAGCCTACAGACTTTGTTTACTCTAAAAGGTGATATGATTATCTGGAAAAAAAAATGTCATGATTGTTTTCATGAACTAAAAAAAGATTAGTAAATATTAGTGTTTTTTCCATGCCTACCTAAAATGATTAATACATATTCTACAGTGATTCATTGTTAAAAGGACTTGTTTATGTCCTAATGTTGAATGATAGGGTAATTGATTTTGCTTCGGGTTAGTTGAAACCACATGAGTTGAAATACCCTACACATGATTTGGAATTAGCTATCTTTTTTTATACTTTAAAATATTGAATGCATCATTTTTGTTGATTAAACTATGAAATATATATTGATCATAAAATATTGATGTATATATTCGCAAAGAAATAATTGAACAATGGATGGAGGATACGGCTGAAAGTAATAAAATATTGTGAATTCACTTTCAATTATCATCCTGGAATAGAAAACATGATGGATGATACAGGGAGATGAAAGAGTAATGCTACATTAACCGTGTTATATTTGGAACGTGCACATTTGGTTAATGATTTGATGTATTATTGCCTAAAATTTAGGATGGAGAGTCATCCATTGTTTTGTTTCAGGTTTTAGTATAGTCGGATTTTTTAGAAAGAGTTATGAGGGCTCATAGGGTGTATCAATCATTGTAGGAAAATTCAGAATCTGTTAAGAATGGTCACATACACTGATTTTAATATTGATGAAGATGGTTTTTTAAGATTTGGGAAATGATTATAGGTTCCTTGTGATACACAGTTGAGGAAATAGTTTTTGACCGAAGCTCACAATTCTCATTTTTCCGTTCCTCATGGAAGCACGAAGATGTACATAGACCTTCATGAGTACTACAGGTGGGATGGAATTAATATAGATATTTCTGACTTTACCATGAAGTGTATTATATTTCATTAGGGTAAAGAAGAAAGATAGTTACTGAGGAGGAGGATTCAACTATTTACACTTCCAGATTTGATATGGGAGAATATATCAATGTATTTCATTGTAGGATTTTCCAAACACTACTACAAATTTTGATATTTACGATGGGGTTTTTATGATGGGGAAGGGTCCGGTCACAAATTGGCCATCGGGAAAGACTATTTCGAACGTGACCCTAATTCCAACACAAATAATTTGTCATTTGTGATGGGGAGATGGTCCCTCACATAATAGGTTTGGCACAAGTTGCATGAAAAATTGTTAAAAGGGTTTTTGTGATGGGTTTAAAGTCCCTTTGCAAATACCAGACATCGTTTTTTAGTATTTGCGGTGGGATTTATCTCATGTTAGAAATAGTATGTGGGTAGGTTGGTATCTATAATGGGACCCATCATAATACATTTTTAACAACCGCCCCTAATTAATAGGGGGTTAGAATTTGTAATGGGTCCCATCACAAATAATCTAACCAATATATACCTGCATTCGTTTTCTGAACCCACTCCTTTCTCTACAACTCTCTCCCCCTCTACTTACAATTTTTCTCCCAAAAATTTTCAAAGTATATATTTTTAAATCAGAGCAATATTCACGACTTAGATTCTCGGAATGATTCAATTTTACGGTATTTATCTATTTATTTTATTAATTTATTAATTTATTTTATTTAATATTAGTTATAATTATTATTAATTACCTATAATTAGATTAAATTAAAAAGAGATATTTTTATTTATCAGTTTTTTTAATAAATATTTACATGATTAGTATTAATTTTTATTACCCAATAGATATTATATTAACTATTTTTTGTTAGTTGAAATTAGTATTAATTAGAAATAATATTACTAGGTAGTTATTATTAGTGATAATTAGTAATAATTAGCAATAACTAGTAATTAATTGGAATAAATATTTATAAATATTAATAATTAGGGATAATTAGAAAGAATTAGTTGTAACTAGTAGAAATTAGTATTAATTTGTAATAATTATTTGGAATAAGTAATAATTAGGAGAAATTATTTATAAATTGTAATAATTAATAAAAAAAATTAATAATTAGTAATAATTTTTAATAAAATGAAATAAATTTTATTAATTAGTAACAAATTGTAATAAATTTCAATAATTTGTAATAATTAGTAATAATTAGTAATAAATTGTAATAATTTGTAACAATTAGGAATAATTTTTAATAATTAGTAATAAATTGTATTAAATTGTAATAATTAGTAACAAATTGTAATAATTTGTTAAAATTAGTACGAAATCGTAAATACTAGTAAGAATTATTAATAAATTGTAATAATTAGTAATAAATTGTAATAATAATAAGTAAATTGTAATAATTATTAATAAAATGTAATAAATTTTAATAATTAGTAATAAATTTTAATAATTTAAAATAAATTGGTATAATTATTAGACAATTGTACTAATCTATAAGAATATTAATAATTAGTAATAATTTGTAATAAATCTTAATAAATTTTAATAATTATTAATAATAAGCTAGAATAAGTAACAATTATAGGTACTTAGTAATAAATTGTTATAATTAGTAATAAATACTATTAGTTAGTAATAATTAGTAATAATTAGTAATTAATTGTAATTTTTTTTATAATGAGTAATAATTAGTAATAAAATGTAATAATTAAAAATAAATTTTCATAATTTAGTAGTAATTAGAAATACATTCAAATAGTTTGTAACAAATTGTAATTATTATTAATAAATTGTAAGAAATAGTACTGAATTTTACTAAATATTAAGAAATTGAAATAATTACTAATAAATTGTAATAAATTTTAATAAATTGTAATAATTAGTAATTAGTAATAAATTATAATAAATATTATGAATTAGTAATAAATTGTGATAAATACTAATAAAGTGTAATAATTAGTAATAAATTATAATTATTAGTCATAAAACGTAATAAATAGTAATAAATTTTAAAATTGGTAATAAATTGTAATAATTAGTTAAAAATTGAAATAATTAATAGTAAAATGTAATAATTAGTAATAATATGAAATAATTTTTAATAAATATTAATAATTTTTAATAATTTGTAATAATTTGTAATAAATTGTAACAAATAGTAAAAAATTTAATAATACGTAATAATTTCCTAATAATTAGTAACAATTTTAATAAATTTTAATTATTATTAATATTACTAATAAATTTAAATAATTTGTAACAAATTGTAATAATTGGTAATAATTATGAATAAATTGTTATAATTAGTAATAAATTGTAATAATTAGTAATAATTAGTAATAATTAATAATAATTAGTAATAATTAGTAATAATTAGTACTAATTAGTAATAATTATTAATAAATATCTATAATTAGTAATAAATAGAAATGAAAAAGAATAAATAGTAATAAATAGAAATAAATATTCATAGTACGAAATAATTGGAAATAAATATTAATAACTAGGAATAAATAGTAATAATTAGTAATAAATAGGAATAAATAGAAATAATTTTTAATAATTAGTAATAATTTGTAATAATTAGTAATTATTAGGAATTATTAGAACTAATTTGTAATAATTAGTAATAAATAACAACCATTAGTAATAAATAAACCTAATTATGAAAAATTCAAATATTTATGAATAAATAAAAATTATTGGAATTATTATAAATAGTTATTATAATTAGAATAAATTGTAATAATTTTTAGTTGAGTAAAAATTAATAATAAGTTGTCATAATTTCTATTAGATTGGCTGCTTCTCTCTTTCCTAATAACTCATCTCCTTGAAACTTTCACCCACTAAAATAACTATGAATCAACCAGTCCAATATAACGATATCCACCTTTGTTTGCATTATAATGGAGAGATCTATAGTGTGGCCTCCAGACTTCCTATTCTTGTGCCTATGAAAATATATATTTGTATATCAAAGTAAATTTTTCTCACTAATTTCAGTCGGAGAAAGTTTCAAGGAGTTGAGTCATAAGGAAAAAAGAGGTTTTTACCTGATGAATCATATCCTTGCAAATGTATCCCACTGAACTCACTCAAAAAAACCTATAATGACAAACAAATATCCATTATTGAATCCATGAGAATAGAGAGTATCATGACATGGCCTCCCATTTATCCATTCTCGTGATTAAAAAAGAGATATTGATATCTCAGAGCATATTTTTCATTGCGATTTCCATTGGATAATGTTGCAAAGAGATTAGTCCTTAATCGAATGGGATTCCACCAATCCGGTAGAAATTTTTTCGCTCGTAATAAGTGATAATATGTATAAATTATGCGCAATAACTAATAATTAGTGGAAATTAGTAAAAATTACTATAAATTAGTGTATATTAGTATAAATTTTAAAAAAATACAATAAATATCTATAAAATAATAAATATTATTATAAATTTCTAGAAAAGTGAATTTAATTTTCTTCTCATTTTGTATTTTATTTTTCTTATTTCTAATTAATAAATAAATAATAATTTTATATTTTTTAGAGAAATTTGGAATAAGGATATTTACAATGGTCATTATTAAATGATCGTTCTTGGATAAATCATTATAGATATCCAAAGGGTTATGGTTGAAATCCTGTAAATGTTGAAGGTTTTGGAAGTTTATTATCATTTGCATCATTAGAACTAGAATTTGTTTCAGAAGGGAAAATTATATATTTGTGAAAATAATGTGGTCTAAGAATGTTTGACACATTTGACAACGTTTGGGGTCATCTCTTGCATTTTGGATTTGAACTAGATTATGTTTTTTGGTATCAACATTCTAAACATAGTTCGAGAGAAGAAATTAATAATTTGGTTTTCGATCCATGATGTATTTAAATTATATTACATGATGGGGTAGGTCTGTCTTTTAAGCAAACTGAATCTCAGTAGGATATTGATTTAACTTGTAATTTGGAGCCATTTAGATTTTATTAGTTAATGAGGTATAAGAAGGATGATATATATCTTGGTTGAAATATAAGAAAATTTTAAGTGATTGAAAATTTTATGGCTATTAAATCGGTTAATGGAATGTCAAATAGTTGTTTTGATCAGATATTATCATTGGTTAAAACACTGTTACCTGAAAGAAATGTGTTTCCAACAAATTTCTTTGAGATCGAGTGGTTGGTTCCTAATTTGTGTCATGGATATCAGATGATTCATTCATGTTACAATGATTTCATCTTATATTATAGTAATAATGGGCCATTGGATGGATTTGAAAATAGAGTAAATCAAGGTATAATGAGTCTCAACTACGTATGTCTCGTTTGATTCTTGTAAAAAAATGAAGATATTTTCCATTTACACCCATATTATAGAGTTTATTTTTGTATCTATACATAGGAACAATGATGTCATGGAACGAAACCAATATTTCATCTGGGAAAATCTTAAATCATCCCTCTGATAGTGAATCATGGAAATTTTTTTGACCCAGTGAATTTTTTATTTTCTTCTATAGCTTGAACCGTATGATTGGGTCCTTCTACTAATAGTTTATATCTGATTGGTTCTAATAGTAGTCAATAATCATGATTCCATTTCATTATAACTCAATAAAATTTTCCTCATGGATGTTGATGAAGGTTCCATATATCATTTTTTTTACTTTTTAATTCTAGGAAATTTTTAAAAGAATATTTATATTTATTTGAATCCATTGATTGATGAGTTAAATTCGTTGTAGTGTAATGGTGTTGGTATATATGATGTTGTTGAAAACAAAATTGTCAACTGAAAGCTACATATATGTGGAAAATTATTTTCTTCCCAATATATGGAATTTGTTCTCATTGAATCAAACATTGTCCAAAATCATGTATGTATTGTATGAGAGACAAGAAAGTGTTTATGTTCATAAATGGAATGAAACCATTTTTTGGACTATCATCACATATTCCATCCAACTGATCATTCTTTTTAGAAGAACAAATATCAGTTTATAAAATGATCAATTGAAAGTGATGAACCTTCAAAAATTATCTCAGGTATATAATTAAAGTCAATTGTATCTCGATTACCTTCCATTATATTTGGACTAGAAAAAAACCAACAAGAAATTTGATGGCTTTGGAAAAAACACAATTTTGATAAGATGGAGCATTTTTTGGGATCTTTCATACTGGTCTGATTTGTTGGTCCACCACATGTTTAATGTCATGTATATTGAGAAAAAAAAAATTATAACTTATATAATATTGTTTAGGATAAACTAGTTAAGACCAATGATAATATACATCCATGATTAGATCATTCCAAAATATGCAAGAGACTAGAACATGAACTATTTGAAAATTTCAGATCATAAAATTTTAGAAAAACATATGCATATTATAAAATATCCAAATTAATTAGATTATTATTTTTTCATTGGATTCCAAATTTGAGACTTCAATATGGTTATGCTTCCCATTTTGGAAGATGTGACAGATTTGGTCATATTATCGGATTGAAAAATCAATACCGTCATGTTATATTAGAAATAATTCTGCCGATGGTATTCATTTGTTGCTGAATTCTATAATTTGGGATACTATAATAGACATATAATATTTTTTAAAAGACATTTGTTTGATGAAAACAAACTATGATGAAAAAAGTATATTGTAAGAAGATGTTGAATTATTTGTCTGTAAAATGGGAAAAATTTCCCCTCTCGTTTTCTATGATTCATTGGAAAATCTGATATTACATTTTCCACATGAAGAAAATTATGGAGAACTAGTACAGTTTTGATGGATGTACCCATTCTAGAAATGCATGGAGAAATTGATGAAAAAAGTACGTAACAACGATTCGGTTGATGGATCAATTGGAGAAGATTATTTTCAATAAGAATTTATTTTTACCTAATCTTATTATTTCCAATTTTAATCTCCCTCAAAACAAAACTTCATGGGTTATAATGATGGAAATCATTATAATGAAATTAGAATTCAATTATCAGTTTTCAATCAACTCAAACATAGCATTGGTATATTTAATTAACAATGGATTTCAGATGATGATCATCACATAGCTCATATATATGTTCTTCTCAACTATGAATAAATGAAATTATTTTTATTATGAGTGCTCTTTTTATTAATTAGATAATAATTCTTATAGTAAATTAATATTATTTTTGTTTTAGTTTATATGATAGTCATGTTATAAAATATCTTCCAAAAATTATAGTATATTCTTTTGAATAATTTCGGAAAAATAATTTATCCTACTTGATTCAAAAACTTGTATCATAAATTTCTTGTGCTTTAACATATAAAATCAATTTTTTTACTTGTTATATTGATAATTGTTTTAAAAAAGTTCATGTATCTCAACATGCTTATAAGATTGATAATCTAGCATGTGTATTGTGTAACCCGTCATCCAAAATAGATAAATATTATAAATCATATGTGGTTAATGAATTTGGAATTTATACACATGCCTATGGGGAATAAAAAACAATGAATAGTGGGGTTTTCATGAGAGTATCTCATTATATAGAAACTAATGTTGAATTCTATAACATGATAGAAAATTAATAAACTGTGTTATCTAGGACAGAATTACATATCGGTGTATAAATTTTAGTTGTTCGATTCAAAATGAGTCTTGTGTGTTCACCCAATGCATGGAATCATTGATATTAAATATAACTGTATTCTTATAGAAAATGAACCATTTTTATTGGCTCATCAGGCACATCAAATTTTTTAAAATTATTGTGTAAATTTTATAGATTTGGATTATTTGTGGAACTTAATAAAAATTAATTCCATAGAAAATAAATTTACTCAAACTGAATGTGGTTCTACTGAAGTGCAAGGAATTG
The DNA here is from genome assembly GCA_963277665.1 of Viscum album. Lineage (NCBI taxonomy): Eukaryota > Viridiplantae > Streptophyta > Magnoliopsida > Santalales > Viscaceae > Viscum > Viscum album. The sequence continues at coordinate 679,663,256 of OY728150.1, forward strand.
AAATTTCTCAAGAGGTTGTTCAAAATCCATCCTTTCCCTGAAGAGACACAAATATTGATGATGACATCCCACTATTAAGGGTTGATTGTGACAATGATGTTAATGATGTTACAAATGAATTTGAAATGATAATAGATGATTAAAATTAAACTAATATAGAAATTAATGATGTTGAGGTGGAATATGAATACATTGACATCGTCATATATGAAGATGAGGATGAATATGAACATTGACACAGTTAAAATATGATTATAATCATATATAATATATATTTATATATAATATTTATTTTCAAATGTTTACTAACAATAGTCATTTCATGTCTCACATGGATGAGTGTATGTTTCGTCAGTTTTAGTAGGTTGATCTACCTTTAGATGTGCAGGATATATGATCATCAGACCCTCAGACTGCTGGCATTTCAATTTTTACTCATAGGGGGTGTGGTCTTATACGATTGGTGATTCTTGACCCTATCCCCAAGTGACATCCATGTCTTGGCTTCGATCTGTGACTGATGAGTTATATTTACCTTGGTATTTTAGTTAGAGCTCATTAATTTATTTATTTACTAAATTTTCTATTATTTGTTATTTTTTCACATCTATTCACATATAGCTGTTAGACATGGGATCACATTATTGTGAAATTATTTATCTAAACCATGGGTCACAAGGGATCTGATTTTCATTTATGTTTAGCACTGCATGTTAAATCATTGGCTAGTACGTAAAAAATAAAATTTATTTTGAAATTTATTTAATTAATAACTTGAAATTATCAATTATTTTTAGGGTGTATGGTATACCATCGATGAGAGTATGTGTGATTATATCGAGAAGGCATGGGAGTGGTTTATGTCTGACTGTTTTCGTGAGTTTTGAAAATTTTTGAGAAGGGAAGTATTGATGAAAGCATGAATGATAGAGTTTGTTAAGTGTTGTCACACAAATTGACCTAATTTCATTTCATATTAGTTTTGTGATGGATTATGTTCATTGTAACCCCTGATGTATTTATTAAATATTTTCATTAAATAATTTTAAATCTTTAGTAGCATACATTACACGTAATTGTGAGTATAAATGAATAAAAAGATTCCCTATATATAAAATTATTATTTTAACAAAGTTGTTAAGATAACCTGAATAAAATTACTAACTTATAAAAATGTGTGGTGAAGTCCTTCTCTACCAATTATTTATGAATAATATAAATCAATTATAATTATTTAGGTGATTTATTTTTAGCAACTAAAATTATTGAAATATATATGTTATATACATAACAAAGTATTTCTTATATTCATATATTCGATATTTATTTCATAAGGTATGAATAAATCCTATTTTATGTATAAAACACTATATTTTTTAAATGGGTAATTTTACATATTTTTATATAGAATCCCTTTTATATTAATATATTCACACTATAATAATTTTTATGTCAACATAAACATGTTCTTTAGAAGTGGGATATAATTATTTAATTTGGAAGAATTTTTTTTTATTTTCAACTAACATTAAAATTTTGATGATTAGTAAAAAGAAATACACTAAATTTAAATTGAAATCAAATTTTTTAAATTGAAAAAATCTATACTATTAAACTATAATATTGAATGATTTGAAAGTATAAATGATATATATTTTTATGATTCAATATAATTTTTGTCAATAGTATTAATTTAAAATTAAATTCATATATCAAAACATTTAAATCTATTGTAATGTTTTAACTTTTAAAACATATTTTCTCTTTCCGAAAATATGAATTATTTTAAATTAAATACTGAAAAATCTCTGTTTTTAATTTTAAAAAATGAATTCCATATTTATAATAAGTATATATAAATTATTAAAATAGATTTATTTTATTTTTCATAATTATGTATAATAACTTCGGTAATTTTATTAATTAGAAAAACGCAAATCGGGTAATTACGAATATGAATACTATTATAAAATTATCCTAACACTTGTATTAACATACTAGGGTGAGTTTTTTCTGATATAAATCATGCTTAGGTAGAAATTGTTTCCATTTGAATCCACTTGGATCGGATTAGTATGTTTAATTTATTTTATTTCAATAAACGTTAAATATGTGTCACTCAAATTTTAATAAATAACTGATTTTTAATATAAGGATATAAAATAATTAAATTAACTATAAATAATCACATTAATGTTTATATTTTTATATTTATGACATTAATTTATTTGTAATTTTTCATAAATAAATAATTACATTAATACCTTATTCATTAATGATGCGGAAATTATTTAATTAATCAAAAATCATTAATATAGTTTTTATAAAAACAATAATACCCATTAAAAGAGCCAAACACATCGAAAAATAATTTTGGTTAAGTATATATCGACCCTAAACATCCAAGGGTCATGTTATTTACCATTTTTAGCATTATAAAAGGTATTATGACACTTATATTTTTTTATTTATATTGATGTAAAGGTTGTCATATTCATAATTTAATAGGTATAAAATTTTAAATATTGTATTTTAGCAAAGATAAATTATACTAGAAATATTATTCTGAAATCTAACAGATTTATTATCCTCGTTTTATTTTATATTTAATTTTATTTGAACAAGTATGTATATTAAATAATTACACAAAATTGATGTAGTGATTATTTTATTAATTGGGATAAATAATAAAAGTTATTAAAAATATTAAATTATTTTTAATTTCTAACAATTAACATGTCTAATGAATATTATTGATGTCGATTACCTATTAGTAATATTACAAAATAGTTGGTTCAATGTTAAATTCTTATCATAATATTTTTAAAAATCAACAAATTATGTTGTGTCAAAATTGATACTTTTGATAATTTTTGAAAGTAATATTTTTTTAAAATATTTAAAAAACATAATTTTAAATACAATTTTATAATAATAATAATAGTATTATAGAAAATATTATAATTTATTTATTTATGGTATATTGTATATAAAATAATTAAATATTTTACTCTTTTAATATTGGATTATTTTTTACCCCATTTAAACATTAAATAGAATAACTATGTGTTAATTAAAAAAGAAGGTTTAAATTAATATAAAACTTGTCACAATTTTATTGGTTGATGATATTTAAACCATATTTCATATTATATTATAAATGTTTACTTTTTAGATGTTTTTTATGGGGTTTTATTTAATTATAAACTAATATTTGTGAGGTTTATAAAAGTACCCCTCACCTCACTTATAAATGAGAACCTCCACTCTCATATTTTCACCCCAATTTGTGCCTTCATGCTCATCAATCCCATTACCTTTTCCATAATGAACTTCCCCTTTAATAATCTAGTGGTTCAGGTCTTCTTCAAATACCAACCCCAGTGTTGAAAGAGGAGATTTAGGGGAAGCCTGTCGAAGAGGAGGTAATCTCCTCTACTGATTCATTCAAACTTCATTCTTCTTCTACTTCCTATTCATGAAATTTTTTAAATTTAAGTTAATAAAAATAGATTAAATTATATTATGAGATTTTATTATTATTATGGAACAACTGTATTCCATCATTTATCAATCATATGAAAAAATAAATCACCACGCGTGCATATGTACAACTTACCATCCCCAGGTTGTGGTGCAATCTATTTTCTCACCACCACCTTACTTATATGGAGAGAATCATAGAATTAATATATATATATATATATATTATAAAATGACATTTAATATAAAATATTATAATCTGTCTACTTCAATACCATCCCCCAATTATGAGAATGATATCATTGCTCGTGCGTACGTATGGTTCATCGTATCCCTGATGCGACTCGATTCATTCTACATGATATTTATTAATGGAATATTATATATATGAATTAAATGATAAAAATAATATATATTGTAATAATATAATTACTATAAATGATATATCTATAACCTTAGAAGAGAAACAAGAACTTATCTTACACAACATGTGTAAGAAAATAATGAAGGAAACACTTGATTGATGAGTAACAATATTACAAACAAACAAATCATAATATGATCATATATGATATCTTAAAAATTAATATGATTCTGGAAAAATCAGTGACATAATTTAAATCATTATATAGGTGGTTTGGATAAATATAAAAGAAATCAAACCTAAGGTAAGGGATAATTTTTTAATCTCATTATTATCTGAGATTGTTTATACGTAAGTAGTTACTCAGGTATATTTATCATTGATGTCCGTGTTACCTAAAAATGTAAAATTATTTTTATTCTTAAACAATTATTTAAATTCATTTTTCCCATTTTTTTAGTTCTTATTAACAAGTATGAATGAAATATTTTTTTTGTTTTTGATACGAGTTACTTTTTGACTTTTTAAACAAAAGTACGAGGACAATGTTTGTTTTAACTTATATATCACAGATGAATTGTTATAATTTCATAATTCGTTATTTCTATGAATCTTACATTACAATATTTCATGTTCATTTTTAATTAAATTCATTTCATTTAAAATTGTGTGGCATTTTCAGAGAAGAAATGTTTTTTTAAAAGAAATGATATTTTCCCTAAGAATTAATTTCTATTGTATTATCAAAATTATTTTCCATAAAATAAGACATTACATAAATATTGTGATGTTTATATCCCTATTATTTCTATTTTTTATTGTTTTTATGATGAAACAATTTTTATGAAATCCATTTATTTTATATGGAATATGATGGAATGATGTTTAAAAATCACATTTTTTCCTTGGGTTTTGATATGATGAATGATTTTTGTTAATGTGGAATACATAAGAATGATTTCATTATGAGATGGTAGGGAATTATATATCCCTCCAATTAATTAGGTATTGATTTATATATCATGAGATATACACGACTGGAATAGAAAGTAAATCTTGTTCAGTAGTACATGGTTAAAATGAGGAGTGAACTCTTTTCAGTAATGGAATTTCTTCGCTATGATGGTTTTGGAAATTATCCTTGACTAATATGAATTTATTTTAAATTCTTATGTTAATTCCAAAAAAATCACGTCTTATGTTATTAATTTTTCAATTACATTGGACATTTAATATATATCCCATGACATTAGATCATTTTATTTTATATTTAGGATAATATATTCAAAGGTTATTTTTTATGGCCAATGTTTATGATATGATTGAAATCCCCCATTTTTAACATTATATAAATTTTGAGCTCACCAGTTCATATGATTTATTTACCCATGTCATTAAGAATGTTATTAAATATGATATGTCAAAATGGATTCTAGTTATGAATAAATAAGTGACTGATAATGTTGATGTTTTATGAACCAATTGTTTATGTTTCTCAGTTACTAAATAGAGTTTACCTATACGGTCCTATCATGGATTTATTATAATTTTTAAAGAATAATGGTCAACTTTAAATTAATATTAATGTTTTTAAATTATGGGTCATTATAGTTGGTATTAGAGGAAAGGTGCAGTTAACCATTAGAAACTAGGATGAGAAAACATTAGTAAGAACCCAAAGATTTGCTGAACTATATTTTACAATCCTATTCTTTTAGATATGATCGTGAATATCCTGGGATAAAAACATAGTTGTCCTAAATTGAAATTTTATTTTTTATTATGTGGTTTTCCCCTTATGATTACTGTTACTCATACTATGTTTCTTGGTTTTAGGAAATGGATGGATCCTAAAGGCACTTTGTTAACGATGAATGTGACAAACAATGAAATGATGGCCATCTTGAGAAACCTAATGTTATGGGAGAAGAAATTAAAAATCGTGAATCTATGCATTCACACCATTAACATTCTATAATTCATGTAGGACCTCCAAACTAGAAAAAGAGGGAAGAACATTCTGTTGAGTCCTTCAGGAGGTAGCATCCACATTCCTTCAATGGGTCTTCTAATCCATTAGTGGCTGAAAATTTGATCAGTACAACGAAAATGATATTTTCAGTTCTCTGATGTTAATAACATGTTAAAATCACCTTATTAATCTATATTTTGGAATGTGAATCTGATCAATAGGGAAATATTATCAATAATATGAGGTAAAGAGATGAAATTGAGTTCATGGAATGGGATGTGTTCCAAAATATATTTTTCAATTAGAACTTTCCTTGTATTATTTGAACAATGATGGAGAAGGAGTTTCTTGATATTAAGAAAAAGTTTTACGAATTCATTGGAATTTATGGAGAAACATTTACAATAAATTCAAGGTATACTTTTGTATTTATTATCCAACTAGAGAGTAAAATTGATCGATTCTTTAGTGGCTTAAAACCAAGTCTCTGAAAAGAATTATCCATAAGGAATTTTAATAGTTATGAGGAAATAATTTAATGCTCTTTCAAGGATGATATAAATATCAGAGTAACTCATTGCTCTTATGGGTTTGATAAAAAGAGAAAAATTGATGTCAAATGGACATATAAATATCACACTTAAAGGAAGTTGATTTTCCCTTATACTCAAACTGTGGAAATAAACAGAGAGGAAAATGTCTCAAAAGGACTTGTAAATGTTTTAAGTGTGGTAAAGAAGGTCATTGGGAAGATGAATACCAAAGTGATGGGAAAAATATTTCTAATGATGGAAATAGAAAAAATGATACACAGAAATCACCTCCCACACTTCAATACTACAACTTCAAAGAAATGAGGAATTTTCCAATACATGCCTTAATCCAAGGCATATTGATAATGATCAACGTCATCAAACAATGAATGAAAAAGACAAGGGGTAGTCACATGAAATCACTATCGGTGATATAGAGTATGATAATCAAGTGGTGAAAGGTACACTTAAAATCCACTCAAAAGTATAAAATGTTTTATATGATTATGGATCCACCCACTCATTGATTTATGAATAAATTTCTAACGGTATCATCATATTAAATAAAAAATTTGATATTGAGTTGGCTGAGACAACACCTAATGTCACAATAGTCTCATCAAAATTTTTTAATTATTATATGGTTTATATTTGTGGGAAAGTGCTTGCTGGAAATATTATCATCCTTCTTATTGTGAAATTTTATGGTATTCTTGGTATGGAATGGACATCTTTATAAAGATTTAATATCAATTTCTAAGGGAGGGATGTCTCATTTCGTATGATGGATCAACTGATGATCATATATCGATTCAAGGAGGAATATAACCTTCTAGTAGAAATTTCTTCCATCATATGGGTCATGATCCAAAAAACGAAGGTTAAATATCTAAAATAGTTGGGGAGAAACCCGCCATTAAGAATTAACCTATTGTATGGAAGTTTGATGATTTCAACCCGAATGAATTACCATGTCTCCCAACAAACCGTGAAGTTGATTTTTCAAAAGAACTCATACCGAGTACTATTACTATTTCAAATAAACCGTATATAATGTCCCCAATTGAGTTTTATGAATTGAAGAAGAAACTCCATGAGAATTATGAAAAGGGATTCATACACCCTAGTGTGTCACTATGGGGAGCACCTATTTTATTTTTTAATAATAAATATGGATCAAAGGGGATCTGAATTGATTATTGAGAACTAAAATATATCACAATCAAGAACAAATATCATATTCCTCGCAATGATGTCTTATTCGACCAACTACATGGAGCTTAATACTTTTCCAAGATTGATCTTTATTTAGGATATCATCAATTAAGGGTCAAGAAGGAGGATATAGTAATGATGAGATTTTATACAAGGTATGTAAACTATGAATTTATAGTAATTCTATTTGTTCTTAGTAATACCCTCGGTATCTTCATGTATAAAATTAATAGAGTACTTAAAGACTACCTTGATCAGTTTTTGGTGGTCATTATAGACGATATTCTTATATATTTGAAACGAAAGGAAGATCTTGAATATCACTTAAGAATTGTACTGAATAAAATGATGAAGTAGAATCTTTATGAAAAATTTTACAAGCGCAAATTTTTTTTCTAGAAATTTTCATTTTTGTGACCCATAATCTCAAGAGAGGATATTTCTGTAGATCCAGAAAAAATAGATGTTATTAAAAGTTGACCGAGACCGATCATAAAAACTGATATCAGAAATATTCTTGGTTTTATATGATATTATCGATATTTTGTGAGTCATATTTCACAATTATCTAATACACTAACCAATTTTACTTAGAAAGAAGTTATGTTAGTGTGGATGCAGGAATGTGAAGAGAATTTTAAAGAGCATACAAGAATGATAGCTAGTGCACCAGTTCTCACACTACATTGTAGTGGATGAATGTATGTGATATATATTGATGCATCCAAGTAGGGGTTGCGATGTGTTCTAAAGAAAAATTATATGGTGATATATTATACCTCATGACTATTGAAAATCTATGAGAAAAGTTGCCCGTCTCCTAATTTGTATTTTACTACAGTAATCTTTGCATTAATAAAATGGATGGATTAACATTATAGTTAATTGTGCGATTTTTATAATCATCATAATATTTTAAAGTATATTTTCACAAAAAAGTAGTTAAATATGTGAAAAAGAATATGGTTGGGTTGATTAAAGATTATGACTACTCTATATATTTCTAAACTGTGAAATTGAACAAGGTTTCAGATGCTTTCAATCGAAAGGACCATGTTATTCAATGAATTAGGACGATCCCAAATGATCCAATATTTCGGGATTTGAAAAAGATGAATATTGATATTTTACTAGGAGGGGTTAAATAATGTCTTTATCAAAACAATGTTCTACCATCAATACATGTGATGATTAAGGAGTCGCATAAGTAATATGTGGAGCTACAAAAGAAGGTGAGGAATGCTCCTGAATTCAAACATGATTGTAATGGAATAATAATGTTCCAGAATATGTTTTGTATTACTCCTCTACAAGAATTAATAAAGGATCTATTGGATGAGTCTCATAGTTCTTTATTTTCTAGTCACCCAGGAAGCATAGAGATGAATATAGACCTGAAAGGGTATTTCTTGTGGTATGGCATGAGAATATATGTGGGTGAATATGTCTCTCAGATTAGGGTTTATCAACATGTTATGGTTGAGAGACAGAATTCTAAGGGGATGTTACCACCATTACCCATAATATAATGATAATGTGAAAACATCACTATGGACTTTGTTGTTAGACTTCCCAAAACATATAAAAGACATAATTTTATATGGGTAATTTTTTCACTTTATATTGTCAGAAAACATGATTTCAATTAGAGAGGATTTCCCTATTGATCATCTTTCAAGGATATATGTAAATAAAGTAGTAAGATTGCATGCAATATAACTTTTAATTATAAAAAATTGAAATCTGAGGTGTACCTAAATGTATGGGCAATGGCTTTATTAGGATCTATATACATAGTTATATTTTAGAATTTCTTATCATACCCAGAAATATGGTCAGTCTGAGAATAAAATTAAAACTCTTCAAGAAATGTTCAAAAGATTTCTCTTTGAATTTCAAATGTGGTTGGGATCAACACATAACTTTGGGAGAATTTTCATTCAATAATACCATTTACTTTAGTATTTATAGGGCTTCCATTGAAACTATCTATAGAAATAAGTGCATAACTATATCTTGTTAGGATATAGTTGGGGAAATGAATCTATTAGGACATGATCTTCTTGATGAAATGGTAGAAAACAACAGATCTATTCAAACACATTAGAGAAGCTCAGAGTTAGAAAAAAAGTTATGTGGACAACTGAAGAAAATAACGATAGTCTTAACTGTGTGACACAGTGTTTCTAAAAATATATTCCTGGAAGAGAATAATGATATTTTTAAATAAGAGCATATTGAGCCGTAGGTATAGGACATTTTTGAAATTCATTATCATGTTGGGAATATACCTTACCTATTTTCCTTCCATCAAATCTATCTCAACATCATGATATGTTCCATGTATATTTTCTATGAAATTAAATATCTAATCCTTACTAGGTACTAAACTCATAAGTCATACTAATGGTTGAATATCTCTTTTATGAAGAACAACTAATAGAGATTCTGGATCATAGTGGGAATGTTTTAAGAAACAAGAACACTCACTTGGTTAATGTTTTTTGGTGGAACCACCACATTGACTAAACTATGTGGGAAAATGAGGATGTGATGAGGGAGAGGTATCCTCTTCTGTTTGTATCCATGTGACAAATTTCATGGCTGAAATTCTATTTAAGGGGGTAGAATGTAACACCCTAATGTTTTAATGAAATATGTTCATTAAATAGTTTTAAATCTTCAATATTTATCATTTCCCACAATCATGAGTTTAAATTAAATGTGATATGCCCATAGTATAAAAATAATATTTTAACCTTTCTATTAGCTTACCGGGAATAAATATAACTAACTTATAATAATATATGGTGAATTATTTTACTACTAGTTATTTCCGTAAAATAAAAATCTATTATATATTTGTATTTTTCAATTACTATTACTAAATGAAATTAATGAATTATATGTGTTATATTAATAATAAATTATTTTTTATACTAATCTAGTTTATATTTTTTTCATAAAGTATGAATAAAACCAATTTGATGTATAAAAACCGATATTTTTTAAGGGTAATTTTCCACCTTTTAATAGAAAAACTCATTTTAATTTAATATTATAAAACATTAGTATTTTATAATAAAAAATAAACATGTTCCTCGGAAGTGGGATATAAAAATTTAGTTTGGATGTAATTTTATTATTTTTCTAATAGCATTCAAATTTTGATGAATTTTGAAAAATACAAATAATATTAATTGAAAACAACTTTTATCATCAAAATAGTTTATATAGTTAAACTATAATATGGAAGTGTTTTAAAGTATAAATAGAATTTATTTTTATCATTAAATTTAATATATGTCATTATCAATATCATTACATTAAATTATGGTGTACAAATATTTCAATCGTTTGCAATGATTTAACTTTTAAAAAATTTCAATCTTTCTGACAATGGGAATAAATTTAAATTAATTACTGCAACTTTTATGTTTTTAATTTTGAAAAATTTAATACTATATTTCGAGACATTAGGTTCGAATTACATAAATATCGTTATTTAATTTTTTTTAATTATGAATTGTAACTTTAGTGATTTTTATAAATATAGAGGGTAAATCAGTTAATTAAGGGGGTGATTACTATTATAAAACTACCCAACACTTTTCATAATATAATTTTATAAGTTTGTTTCGACATAAATCATCAATGGGTTGAAATAAAATCCATTTTAATCCACATGGATGAGAGTATGACATTTGATTTATATTATTTAAAAGAAATTTGTAATATATATGAATCAAATATTAATAAATAAATCATTTTAGATATAAGGTTTTAAATAGATATATTCAACTATAATTAATAATTATAAAAATGATATATTTATCTTTATCATGGTAATTTATTTTTAATATTTTGTAAATAAATAATTACCTTAAAAACTTATACATTAATGATGCAGAACATATTTTGTAGATGAAAATAAATAATATTATTTTTTTTAAAATAATAATACCCATTAAAAGACACAAAATATGGATAAAATATTATTGGTTTAGTTTATATTGACCATAATCATCCAAGGGTCGAGTTATTGAACATTTTAAGCCTTATATAAGGGATTATGATAGCTATATTATTTTATTAAAAGTGGTGTTAAAGTTTTCACATTCATAATTTTATAAGTATAACATTTTAAATACTGAATTTTCCGGAAGATAGATTCTACTAAAAGTATTATTTTAAAATATAACAGATTAATCTTCATCATAGTATTTTATTTTTAATATTTATTAAATAGAAAAGTATATTAAGTATTTACACAAAATTGATGTTGTGATTATTTTATTACTAGAGATAACAAATAATTCTTATCAAAAATATTAATGTAAATAAAATTTGAGATAATTAACAAGTCTAATTAATTTTATAAAATACATTTATATCATACTAATATAATAAAATATTTTTCTTGATGTTAAATATTTTTCTTCATATTTTTTAAAATCAATGAATTCAATAGTGTCAAAATCAACACTATTTACTATTTATCAAAATAATGTTTGATTTTACTATTTAAAAATCATAAAAATTTTAAAAATAAATATAATAATTATAATCTGGTATAAAAAGTTATAATATATTTATTTATGGTATATTTTATATATAATATGTAAATATTTCACCCTTTTAATATTGAATTATTTGTCAACCAATTTAAAAATTAAATAGATTAACTATGTGTTAATTAAACAAATAGGGTTTAAATTGACAGAAAAAAATGTCAAATATTTATTTTTCTATAATATTATAACCGTATATTATATCATATTAAAAATTGGGTTATTTTGGTTTTTTTATGAGTTTTTATTTTATTTTAAATTAATATTTGTGGGGTTTCCAAAAGTTCCCATAACCTCAATTATAAAAGGTCACCTACTCCCTCACCACATCACTTCACTTTGAGACTTTTGGGTCAGCAGTCTACTACCATTTTCTATTCAAAACATTTCTAGTAACATTATATAGGTTCTAATCATATACAATTACCTACTCTAGTGCTATAAGAAGAGATTTAGAGGAATCTACTTGTAGAAGAGGTAATGTCCTCTATCGATTCATTCAAATTTATTTCTACTTCTAAACCCTATTCATGAGTTTAATTATAATTTCATATATCCAATATAAATTATATACTGAGTTGTTATTATGATTTTTAAGCAATCATATTCCATCTTTTATTGTTCCATCAAAAAATGAAATCACCATGCGTGTGTACATACTGGTTACCGTCTCTATGCCATGGTGTAAACGATTTTTTCACCACCACCTTACATTGATGGTGAATAATGATGGATGTAATAACTATATATTATTATTAGAAAATTATTTTTATTATTAAATATTATACTCCATCCACTTAAATACCATTCAAAAATTATTAGAATGATATTGTCACTCTTGCATACATTCATTTTACCGTCTCCATGATGAAATATTATTAATTGAACATGATATTCATTAAATAAATATTATATAAATTAATTTAATGAATAAATTTTGAAAATTTTATACTAATATCATTCTGTAAATGATATAACTATATCATAAGAATAGAAACAATAACATATCTGACACAACATTCTTATGAAAATAAAGAAGTAAATACCCTATGGATGAGTCATAATGTTACTAACAAACATATGATAATATGATCATATATGATATCATTAATAAATTTATATGATTCTGGAATAATTTAACGATAGTATTTAAATCAATATACATGAGTTAGGGATACATACATGAAAATTGGACCTATGGTAATGGGTAATTTTTCAATCTCATTATTATCTGAGATGGTTTATACATAAGTATTTACTGGGTTATATTTATCATCCACATCCTTTTTTCCTGAATATGTAATATTATTTCTATTCTTATACAATTATTTAAAAAAAATTACCAAATTGGAAATTTTTTTAAATGTTATGAATTGAATCTTTTGTCATTCTTGATACGAGGTACTTTTTAACTTTTCCAGTAATAGTATGAAGAGAATGTTTCTTTACTTATACTAAACTAATAGATTCTTAACCTTTCATATTGCATTATTTCCATGAAGCATAGTTTAGAATATTTCATGTTTAATTTCTATTATATTATTTACCTTTATAATTACATGAAATTTTTAGAAAAGAATACTTTTTTGAAGAAGAAATTATATTTTATTCAGGAATTAATTTAAACTATTTTATAAAAAATCTAATATGATGTTGTTTAAATAGGGTCATGTTTCTATCCCAATTATTAATATGATTTAATCATTTTTATAATGGAATTATTTTTATAACATACATATATTTTTTATATATTACGATGGAATGATGTTTACGAAAGCCAATTTTTATTTGGTTTATGTTATGATGAATGCTTTATGTTTTGTGTCACATGTAAGAATGATTTCATTATGAGATGGTTGGGACCTATATATACCAAAAATTCATTTGATAATGATTTATAACTCATTAGAGAGACATTACTATAATTACATGTAAATATGGTACAGTAATACAGGGCTGGAATGAGAGGTGAAATCGGTTCAGTAATGGACTATGTCAACTATGATGGTCATGGAAATCAGGCTTAAATAATTTGAAATTATTTTATATTATTATGTGTATGCCAAAAAATATCATGTCTTATGATATGAATTTTGGGATTACATTCAAATTTTATGTTTTATCACATGACATGATATCATTATATGTTATGTGTATCATAAGATTTTCAGATGCTTTGTTTTTATGTCCTATGATTATTACATGATTGATATCTCCCCTATTTAAACATATAGAGAATTTGAGCTCACCATTACATATGATTCTTTTCCCTTATTTAAAAATAAGGGTATTATATAAGATATTCCAGAAAAGAGTCTAGTTATGAAAAAATAATCTGGAGACAATGTCTATGATTTATAAACCACTTGTTTATGTTTCCCAGATTATAAAGACACTATAAATATATGTTCCTATCATGGATATATTTTTTTTATAATGAATATTCTTCAATTTAATAGTAATTTCAATATATGTAACATATGGTTCATTATATTCACCCAGGTTGGGTAGAAATATTTAAAGGAGATCATCGGTATGTCAAAAAATCTAGGGGTTCCATGAGGTGGCACATCGAGCAGGTATTCGTATATTCCGTACACGTATGAAACACAAGATGATTTATTTTATTACATAATTTATATATCTTAAAATGTAAAAATGTTTATTTTATACTCATATTGGGTGTCAAATAGAGCGATATTATGTAGTCCATTGTTTAAATAATGATTTACAGTGATCCAGTCACTGGAGAGGTAAGAGGTTATCATAGTATTTAGATTATGTTCAGTATAATTTATTTTTGAGTTTTAAAGCATACTGTAAATAATATTTTAAAAATTTAAATTTTAAATTCCAATTTAATGAGTCATATGCATTTATGATGTCTCAGGCACAGAATGAGATTCATTTCTAAACTGATTATCAGGCCAGTTCCCACCGATTTGATGAGGTGGCATAGATGTAGGTGACGAAGTATGCCTTCCATAATTCATGAGTTGTTGGTATTATATCTCGATTGACATATAAAAGATATTATGGAACTACTAAGATGTTGGGGTCTATATTGAGAGGATCTCATAGAGAATTATCATCATCTACTACACAATATCAAGAATAGCTATGAGCTCATGGTGAGCAAAAAGAGAGTTTCTGTTGGGAGTATGAGGAGATGCGTCAATGGCAGCAGTAGCAGTATGAAGATATCTGATGACAGAAAAAGCATCAACATGAGGAGATGCATCGATGGAAGTAGCGGCACTAAAAGAAGATGGAGTACGTTCAACATCTAACTCATGGTTTAGGGATGGAGTTCCCTCCACCATCCCCTCCATTCCCTCAAGAAGTCACTCCCCCATAGTGATGTATTTATTTTTTATGATAAAACATTTGAATGTAATTTTTTTAATATTAATTATTTACATTAATATAAAGATTGGTTTCTATATTATGTGAATTTTTTATTTTTTATTTTTTATTTAATTTTTTATTGTTTTCTTGCATTATTTAGTTTCTTTATTATTTTTAATATTTTTATTATTTTATTATATTTTTTTATTTTGGTTTTTTTTAAATAAATATATTTTTATTGTTTTATAATTAACTATTATTTTACTAATATTAATACTATTATTTCATTAAATTAATTATAATTTTCTTATATTATTATTTTTATTATAATTTTATGATTATTAAATATATTAACATTAATAATAATAATTTTTTATTTTTTTTTATTTTTTATTTTATTACTATTACTATTATTATTTCATTAATATTAATATTTTATTATTATTTTAAATTTTATATTAATATTATTAATATTATTAATATTATTAATATTATTAATATTATTAATATTAGTATTATTATTAATATTTGTATTATTAATATTCTTGAATATTATAATATTATTATTATTATTTTATACAATTTATTAAACTGTTTCTGATTTTTCCTCTTACGAAGGGTCATCTCCCCATATCCAAAACATATATACTTCTGACGGCCATTTACACAATGGGGAATTTGCAACGGGACCCCGTCACAAATGATTTTTTGCGACGAGCCCTCAATGTAATTGCCCCACCACAAATATTCCAATTTCAAATAGTGAAGTGCATCTCAATGTAATAATGATATTGGGTTATTATTGATCGATTAATTACATCTTATCATTTTCCTCACAATTGAGATTTGATTTCTTCAGAGTATCTTTCTAGATTTTATATAAAACTAATTATGAGGTTTTATAGACTGAATATGTACATTGTATTAGATAGTGATCCTAGGCTCACAAAAAAAATTTAGAAAGTACTTCAGAAGTCATTTAGTATTTAATTAAATTTTAGTACAACTTTTCATCATTTATCTGATAGTAATACTGAGCAGAAGATTGTAATCATAAGTATGTGACTAATTCTTTCTTATTTTTTTACTAGGAATGTTGGGATGAACATATTTTTTTGCTGAGTTTTATTATAAAAACCTTTTTCATTCCAGTATACAGATGACACTTTTTGATCCATTATATGGAAAGTAGTGTCAAACCCGAGATTTTTGGGATGATAAAACATAAAGGAAGTTGATGGGACCAAGGATGGTAGTGGAAATGATAAAACAATTTGGATATTCATAAACACATAAGGGAATTTTAGAGAAGGTATGAGTGTTTTGCAGATATCCAGAGGAAGGGTCTTTCCTTCACAGTATGTTAGCATGCCTTTCTCAGAGTTTATCCATCAAAAATTATTATGTGGTTTGGTAAGAAGCTGTAGTTGAGTCCCCGGTTAATTATAATATATTAAAATCTAGAAAAATTTGGATTAGTTTTTTACTATGTGAATTTTACTATGATTTTATCCTAGGTACACATTGTATTTCATGTTTCAATGCTAAGGAAGTATGTACTGGATTCATCTCATGTTTTGATCCCTGAAGTAGTTTAGTAAGAAGAAAATTTTTCTTAAGAGGAAAAACCACTACATGTTCTTGAAAGTAGAGAGAAAGTGTTGCAGAATAAGGTAATTCACCAGGTTAGGGTTTTATGGACAAAAAATATTGTTGAATATGGAAAATAATAATCTATAAATTCAATGGGAGAGAAGTATCCCCACTTATTTTTTAAGTGAGTAAAATTGTGAGGATGCAATTTCCAAAAGGTATATCGATGTAACATCCCGAGTAAGGATAGAATAAGTCATTTTCATATATATTAATATTTATGAATTTGATAAGTAATTTTAAATTATAATGGACTATATTTCCAATATTGCACCCGTAATGCAAAAATGAGTTATTCAAAATCGTGCATTGCATGAAATATTAAGTTATACCAAAAAATAAAATACATTTAGTACTTTTATTTTTTCTGGTATTTATCACATAGCTGTTATATTGGAGGGTTGATTACAACTAAATATATTATGTTTAATCGTGTTTATAAATATACTTATATTCATTGAATTAATTTTAGAGACATAATATAAGAATAAATCAATTTTTACATTTAAAATGTCTAATTTTTTAAGAAACAGGATTTACCGCCTTTTTTGGAAACATTATTCTATAAGTAAATTTTGAAATTTTATAACATTTTATTAAACAACTAAACTCATCTTATAATGTTAAAGATAAAAATTTACTCTATGTGATTTTAGTATTTTTTTAGATGTTTCATATTTACATGAATAGTGAATAATACTGAATGTTTTTTCAACTTTTCATTTTCATCCAATTTATTTATATAGTTAAATTTATTTTTTTTATTTAAAATTACAATTACATAATTTTTATGACATTTAATCCAAATTAGGTCACTATACAAAAAATTTCATTGAATCTATATAAAAAACATAGAAAAGATATTAACATTTCAGCATTAAAAACCAGCTTTGTCCTCCCCTATACGGGATTAATTGTAAATTAATTTATTTCGATTATATGATTGAAATTCAAAAAAATGTATTCCATATTTATAATTATAATAATTTATAATTTATAATTAGTTTAATATAATTTCATTAAAAAACTATTACTAAAATTAACTAAAAGTGATTACAATGATAAAGGTTAAACATGATTAATTAATTGTTAAACATTAAATTCAGGCTGTAGAAATCACCCTAAAATTGACCACAATCCATTGGATGTCCATATTATACCTTCACCTTAATGGGGGAAATTTTTTGTTTTATGGAATCGTCTTTTTATGTACAAACATGGGGAGAAAATAATTCATATAAAAAATGCCAAGTGTGTCCTCTCCCTCAACTTATAAAAAGGCACTCAACCTCCCCACTTTTCATAACCTATAACCACATTTGGATCATCCAAAACATCAACAAATAAGCTCCAAAATACCTATTATCATCCTAGAATCATAAATTTGGAATAAATCAATCCAATTAAGTCATTTTATGTAATCTACAAATAGTTACCCGAAAAGAGGTAACATTTCTCAATGCTCACTTTTGTTTTATTTCATTATAAAACCATTAAATTACTCTAATTAGATGATTATATAATGACATAATTATCCTAAATATTCTTATATATTTTATTTTATGGTTTATACCTACACCTACACACACTTCCATCAAATGGGTAACAAAATTAGCGTTCGTGTGTATGGTAAATTACCACATCACGAAACGATGTCATTTGTTTTTCCATTAACAACTATCATGGTTTGGAATTATGATTGAAATATAATTCTATATGATATAAATATATATATATTATAATGTCTTAATACTTCTTTAATTATTTTATAACACATACATTCATGCTTAGTATTTTTTGAAAATACAATAACATCATTTGTAGTGGTATAGACTACCACCTCCACAAAGCGATGTGAGACATTCACACATTACATGGAATGTATTAAGGTTGGGATTAATAAATACATGTCATAAAAATTAAATATATTTGATATTAATTTTATAATTACCTCTCTTTAAATGTAATATATATCATTTTCTTTATTACATTTTGACACACTGAAATAGTGATAATATCATTCAGTCATGTGGACTATCACATCCTTGAAGTTATGTGATTAATTTTACATCATATTAATTATATATATAAGTATATATTATTAAATAATATGTTATATGTGTTATAATTATCATTATGTAATGAAAAATGTTATATACATTCTTTCAATAATGATCATTAAAAAATGGCATCATTACTCATGTGTATGTACAAACTATAGTCTCCATGATTTTAATGTTTGTTCATTTTTCATAAACATATTTTATTATTGGTTTTAAAAATATAATAAATTATTAAAAATTAATATTAAATCTTAATTATTTTTTTATTTTTATATAATTAACCCTTTATCAATTGTTGACCTATAAAAGTTATTTTTATGACACAACCCGAATAAGGTCAAAACAGCAGACATAAACATAATTGTTTATAAAGTTTTTTTCAACATTTTAATAAGTTAAAAATGTATGAATAAACATGAAAAAGGTTCTGAATAATAATAATAATAATTATAATTTTATTATTCACGAAGATAAAGACAGAACCTAAATACAATCCGTGTAATCCAAGAATAGTAACCTAAAGGGGTTAATTTTACATGTTTTATAAGGACTGTTTGGAAAATGACAAATGAAATGTTATATTGTTAACATACACAATGAAATTTAATTTTTCACAATTGTGGAAATTATTTTATTTGTATCTCCCTTTATAGGATTTCATTTTTTCATAAATTGAAAAATTTCTTTCCATTTTTTTGTAATTTCATATTGTAAAACTATTTTAAAAGAAATATGTATTTTGTATTGAAAATGATATTTTTAAAGGAAAATGGTATTATAATATTTCAATGAGGTCATCATATGATTTTAAAATAATTATTCAAATGATGAAATGTTTTATTTTATGTTGTGGTTCATGGTTATTAAAAATTCTGGGTTCACCCGAATAGCTTTGGGTGAGCTTGTTATAGCTTAAATGATGGGTGTCACCAGATATCGCTCCAATGCATTCTGTAATGATTTTATTCCTTAGAGATTTATATTGGTAGTTGGTCATATGGTTATTCTAAAATGTAACTATTCTATAAGGGTTAAATGTGATGATGCCCACGATACCAACATTAATTTTCTATGTTATTAATTGAGTTATCATGGAAACACATTTTTTCAGAATAAAAAATTAATATTATTTATTAAATAATGATATATATATTTTTGAGTAAAATAAAATGTTTTCAAGATAGTTTTTTTCCTTATTTTTAGTGTTTATCACCATACTATCATTTTCCTTATTTTTATATCCCATACAGAATATTCTATTCTCATCCAATGATTTTAAATTTTTTTACATGATATAATTATTATTAATGGACTGGTAGTGGTCATTGTTTAATTCATGAATAGTTTTAAGAAAGTATATCATGCTTTATATTTTAAAATATTATTATATAGAGTAAAAATGGATATTGTTTTCAAGTTTCCACTTTATATTAAATGATTTTGTTATGAAATATATATGGAATAATTATCTAATACATAAAACAAGAAAATATCATCAATGTAAAGGTAATTTATTGAATAAAGATCATAGTTATTTAAAGTATATGGTCGAGGCCTTATATTTACTATTGTAGACTAATCTAGAAGGTGCTGTAAAATATTATGATGTTATAAAAGAAATTTCTTTTTTAAGAAAATAAAATTCACATATCTTTATGAAAAACATTAATTTTAGAAATAATATTCCATTTAAAGAATATATTTTGACCTTATTTATTGATAATTCCTTGACCAATTTGACAAAATCAAATCAGAATCAATTTAAAATTATTATTTGGGATGTTTGAAGAAGTTATTAGAAGACCATTTTTAATTGATAAGTGCGAAGATAATCTAATCTATAGATTCCATATCTAGTGAAACATCACTATATTTAGTAATTATATTCTAGTGTGTTTTTTTTTCTAAAATGGGTGATTGAAATAAATTTTTACTATGTAATAGTATTCTATTCTACACTATATTAGACAATCATTAAAAGCTTGATTCAAAATTAAGCTCTAAATATCCTAGTGTTTTATGTCAAGTTAATCAGCATGGAGAAAAGATGGATATTTATATCCAGTTAGATTAAACTAAATTGAATTTATAGATTTTAAACATGATGGATTTTATGAATAAATATCAAGGATCAATGACTTTATTGAAGGAATCAGTTGGGCTAACAACTTAAAATTTTGATGACTCGTTGGAAGAAATCAATAATGTTCATTGACTGTCTATGATTCCATAACCTAAAAATTTTGTTATTTACTTGAGAATAAATCCTCTTATCATCCATAATACATAATCTGTTTATTTATGAGCCAAATATTTATTATAATCAAGAATTCTTAATTAAAATAAATTCTATTTTTTATTATATATCTTTTTTCTATTTTCTATTTTTTTATTCTTCTATTTATAAGAAAACTCATTTTTAGGAAAAAATAATTTATCGTAACATAACATTCACAAATACTTTTACGAGGTATTTAATGTGTTTTAATATAATTCATTAAAATTTTTTTATATCACAAAAGGAGATAAATTTATATAAAAAAACATTTCTGTTAAATATTATTCTTCATTTTATAAGAAATTTTATTTATTATCTATTTGGATATACCGGATATTTTTCATTTATTTTATTTGATAAATAACTATTTATTTGAGTAATTAATTAAAAACTACGTATTTTATATATTTTCATGTTTATTATGATCATAAATAAGGGGGATATTGGTGGAAATATGTTGATCCCACAATACTCTATATTCCCTAAATGATTATACTGCACTTAAATACCCTCAAATGGTATATTAATCATGTTCCTCTAATTGAATTTGACAAATATAATTATTTTATTCTAAAATTATTCAGTATGATGTATTTTTATATATTATGTATGTTTTAATAATTAATATCCAAAAAATGTAAAGAACCCTATGTTTATGGGGGATGTTAGGTTTTGGATCCTATCTATTTGTATGGAACGTTTCTTTTGGACCCTATGAATAAAATAAAAATTTGGAATGGGAAATGTTTTTATGAACCCTACATTAATGTATTTAACTTGTGATTAATGTAAGACAACATTTGTAATCAATTGTACATTGGTCTTTGTAAATTGAATTCTCTATACGCAGAGGTTTCCCAACGTTTCTTGTAGACATATGTAGAATTTTATTTCTAGGTATTTATTCAGATTTATCAATATTTTATCATAAATAAATATATATTTATAATAAAAAAATAATTTTTAAAAGGCCTTTAATAAATATATTAAATAATCACTATTTCTATGGGAAGATACAATTTTTAGAATAATATATAAATCCATATTTTAAAGACATTGGGAATTATGAATATGATGATTTTTCTTATGATTTTCCCAGATCTAATTGAACAGGATCAAACCATGTTATCATTTATTATCGACCAATTAATAATTGGTAAAATTGTGTTATTGAGAAGAGATATTTGATATAAAATTTTTGATAAATAGTCATATAGAATTGTCTTCTTTATTATGAATCGTTATGTTTCATTATTTTTCTTGATTTTTTTTGGATTTATCCTTTTTCATTGGTGAAATGTTTTTATTAAATAAATTTTTTGTGATATATTATTTTATAATATGTTGTGATTTTTCAATGTTTTTTGGAAAACACTTTTGATACATTTCATTTTTACTCAATTACTGTTTTTTCATCCAATTATTGTTCATGGTTATTCATCTATAATTATATTTCATTGAAGATCATCTATAATCAAGGATCACTTTAGAGTTATAATTATATTTAAATTTATTCTACAAATAAAAGTATCCATCATATTATCCAATTAATACTATTATAGTTGGATAAATTTTTTATTCAAAAAAATCATCTTTTTCTTTTGGAGTGTCAACTTCATGAACTTACTCATTGAAAAGTGTCAGCTTCTCACACTAAACTATAAACATCATTGTTTGTTGTAAAAGAACCTTATTTTCTATAAGGTCTCATTAGTATATACTGAATTGTAATGTTCCCTTAGAAAAGGACCTTATTAGTGAAAATAACCATGATTAAGGAGAGAGAGTTGGTGGTGTGTACAAGGGGATCATTGTTCCCTGATCCACTATAAAAAAAGATTGTGTACATCTTTACTACTTCTCTAGTTCTCAACCAGTTTGATGAAAATAATATTTATTCATATCACAATGTGTGATTAATTTTAATTTTAATATGAATTTTATAATGGGCACACTTCACCCCCTTCTTCTGTAATCACATTTTCGGACTAACATATATATCCTCTATATGATGTGTTGATGGAAAATTAATCACATAGATTCATAAAGATGGTAGTCCATACATACATAGAAATGTTATTATCAATTTTCAAAGGGTGGAAAGGTAAGAACTCATTTGATGTATTATATTCTTATAATGATGAATATTCCATGAATATCGTATATGAAAATTTGATCCATCATCATAACCAGCCATAAGAGGTTGTAAAGGACAAAAATTACATCAGTTCATGATGTGGTAGCTCGTCAAACATACAAACGATAGTTTCTTTTCCCATTTGATAAAATATGAGATTGATATAGTGTATACCATTAAATTAACAAGATATCAATATAAAAATTTTAATTTTCATATTATTTAAACATGTTTGAAAATTATTTTCAGGATATAGAATAATAAATAAAACTAAAAAATTCTGTTAAAATATTAATATATTTTTCATTCAACCTCCTTCTATTTACATCTTAACCCCTATAAGGTTACAATTAGTCTTAAAATTACACCTCCAAAATGTGAAAATAGAGGAAATAAAGTTATTTGGAATGTTATTGGATCAACCAAATGGCTCATGAATTTTGGAAAAAAATTGGAGTGGGGTCTCTTTTTATAATACTGGGAGGGGAATTCATTGAATTTCTTAAATTATTAAATTAATATAAATTAATTTACATCTTAAAATGTATAAAAATTTATATAATAAAAATATAATATGATTATGAGTTGGAATTATATAATATAATAAATATTGGACATGTTTATGTGATGATATCATCTTAATATGTTTTATACCTTCATTAACCCTTTTAATGATTATCGTGAAAACATTTTTTAGAGGTCAGGTAGTCACTATAGAGGAAAATTGACTAAAAAATAAACCATGGTTTACATTTTCGACAATATATCAATTAATATTCCTATAATGAATCCTTGCGAGCATAAATAATTTAATAAAATAATATATATTATAAAATATCAATACTGTAATTTTCGGAACTATTAATTTACCTAGACTTTGAAAAAAAACCATACAAAAAAGTAACATGAATATAATCCTTTCACACTTCCAAAAAAAATATTTTCCTAAATTTTTTAAACACAATAATATGTTAAAATTTAATTAGTTTTTATATTTTTAGAATCGTTTGTTTTTTTAGAATTAATTGAATAAATATTATGTTTGCATATCGTAATAATTGAGGGTTACTATTTCATACTTGAAATTAGAAATAAATTTCCCTAATAAGAATAAATAATTTATATTTGAAATAATAATTATTAACTAAACATATATTTTTTGTGTCTTTCATAAAAAAATATGCATAGAAAATAATGAATGTAAAAATTTTGACTTTATCTTTCAATTAAATATTATTTAGGTCAGAATTAATGAAATGTAGAGAAAAGTTATATATGTTTTGAATCATGGTTATAAATGGATGTACTAAAATCATAAAATAGGATATATAAAATTATTATGGCCTATTTGTAGTCTTTGAAAAAATATTTTTAACCTTTATTATATTATTTACCCTTCTCATTGTTATAATTATTTACTAGGATTACTATTCAAAATGGAAAAAATAAAATTGAACTATTTACCAATTTATGATGTCATGATTTCATCTATGAAATCTTCATTTCAAAATTAAATTTCAATACGTTCTAAAAATTAATTAAAATTTAAAAAGGCAATGAAAACCCATTATTCATTAAAATATATTTAATGTATGAAAAACGTTTTATTCTAAATTCAATAATAATATTTATTCCAAATATCTTAACTGGATTGTTATTAGTAAAAATTGAACTACTGATACTTTAAAACCATTTCAAATAAAATTTTATCATTATAAATTAATTAAATAAAATTAAAATTATCAATGAATATGTGTATTTTTTACTATTCCCAATAATAAAATATAAAAAAATCACTCTACGAGAATTTTCACAGGATGATTCAAAAAATAATATCATTTTTATCAAAAAAAAAATTCTTAAATGTTCAATAAAAATTACAATATTCTCTCCAAGAAAGTAATATTAAATTTTTTTTTAAGAAAGCATATTTTTAAAGAAAAAAATTACTTTAATAAAAATGGTGTGTTTATATATTAAGAAAGAATTACAAAATTTCAATTAATCCATGAATTTATATATATATATATATATATAACAATGTGGTTCAGTCTATGCATACCCACCTATTCAATGGCTAGGTTATAAAGGTCATATTTAAATTATAATATTTTGTGGGTTGTTTGAGCTTGGTATTAAGTTTTATACAATCTATAAAAGATAGTCTTTATTTTAAAATATTAGTGTTCTATAATGTGACATATAATTATCCCCAATCAATAATCATGTATAACATCATTCATGTATATCACATCCTTATGACTTCAAAATCAGTGCATCACCAACCACACTGCCTTTGCTCAGGATGTATGGTTTATCCAGGTCATAGTAATTTATGTACTTTATCCACCACCACTAACAGATTTTTAGATCTGATGGATAGAAAAAAAATCAATATCATTTGATATCAAAATTAAAAAATATATATATCCAAAAACCAACCTGGGATACCACTAGTTTGGACACCCAATATGGCTTTCAGTAAGGCCTGAATGGCATTCCCAATCCTAACAATTTGGAAAGCAATTCCTCGATAAAAAGGAATAATCCTTGTGCAAATTTTCTACCCAAATGCTGATAAAAATCATATAAAAAGTTATTAATAATGAAATTAAAAATTAAAAATATTCATATAAAACATACAATATAATAGTAACTCAGCCAACAACCTAAAGTAAAAGTGACTACATAGTATATTGAAATAGAAATAGATGATCTAATTAAAATTTTACTAAGTGTCCTAAAAAAGAATATAACGAAAATACTATATCAATTTTCAGAAGGTCATTATCCTACCACAATTTCACTACTATATAATCTAAAATAAAGTATCCAGAAAACCCTCAACCTCAAAGGACAACCAATACTATTCATGCATCACAGAAAAATTTTCTATATATACCCATTGAGGTATAAAAAATCTAGGAAAAAATCCTTATAGGGTGCCATATAGTGTTCAATGTAAATCACGTGTTATAGAAACTAAAACATAATATTTTTAATATCATATATGAAAGTATATATAATATTTTTTATGAAAAAAAGAAATAAAATAAAATTATTTTTATTGAATAATGTATATTAAATAAAATTTAAATTTTTTTCTCTAAAGACAAGTCATTTGAGTACACCATAAGATCACTAAAAATAAGGAATCATAATATTTTTATGTAAGTAATTTTAAAAGTAAAAATAATTATTGTTATTGATAATAAGAGACTTAATTCTATAAGGGGGACTCTAAAAATTAGATAACTATCTACTGCGACAGAGATAAAGTTTCATCATTATAATCAAATTTTCATAATCAAATATTTTTGGGAAATTTATAACAATTATATGGATTAAGAAATATAAACTAAATATTTTCACCAAAATCTATACATAAATCATTACAAAAACATTTTTGTATCATTAATGTAATTAAATTTATAGTGTAAATCATTAAATATTTTAACCAACAATTAAATAAATTGAACCACTAGCCACAATCAAGGATACCCAAAGGGGAATATGTAAATATATATGAAATTGTGTGATATAAACACTAGAATACCAAATAAATACCTTATATTTATATCCAAATTAAATTAATCTAGATAGATGGAATAATTGGATTCCATGGACTTGGGGTGGAAGGAAATACATGAAATAAAGTAGAATAATGGTTGAGGGGGGAGGAACATCATTCCAAATGATTCCTTTATTGTTCTATGAAAAATATGCCTAAATTTGAGAAAGAGGAGGGGTAGAGGTACCTTGTTCAAGAGAGGGTCCAGAGCACATATAGGGGATAAAAATTAGGGGTTTATAAGTTAATATTAGTAAGGGAAAAGTGGTAATTTATTTTTTGTAAATGAGTAGAGTGAAATGTGTTGCTATATTATTTTCAAATTGATGCACCAACTTTGGGGTGGAATTATATTTACATGGGTACATT
The DNA here is from genome assembly GCA_963277665.1 of Viscum album. Taxonomy (NCBI): domain Eukaryota; kingdom Viridiplantae; phylum Streptophyta; class Magnoliopsida; order Santalales; family Viscaceae; genus Viscum; species Viscum album. The sequence continues at coordinate 679,690,813 of OY728150.1, forward strand.
CATATTTTGAATACGTGGATAGAAAAATATGTTTCAACAAGAAATATCACCATTGGTAAATAATTTCAAAATTATCCTGTTTTTGTAAAGATAATTTGAAATATGTTCCAAAAATTCAAAGTCCATTTTTTTCCCACATTTATGAAATTTAAAATCAAAACATTCCTTGAATATAAGGATCTAGATAAAAACAAATAAATAATAATTTTAATACCAAAAAATGATATCATTGGTGACATAAATCTCCACACCATATAATTTTATTCCCCTAGAAGGATAACTCAAATATTAAGCTGATAATATGTGATCCCATTACTCTATTATAAGAGAATTTTTCTCTCATGAATCTTGAAAATTTGATTTTTGGTTTTAAAATAATTGAAGTAACTAGATAAATATTATTTATAAAGCCTTATCAATTGATTCAATTAACTAAATAATTTTCTTAGTAATTGACAGATTTGGTTCCGAATTGAGATCCTCTCAATTCTTTATATGAGATATATCAAGTTCTACTTTTTTTAGTTATTCTATATGAATAATTTCATGATTTATCATTAAATTAGGTGGGAATACTATTATTTAATATCATTTTCCATCTCATTCAGATATATCAATGCGGAGCATATATCTCTGGGACATTCTCTCCCACTTCTATAATCTCTAATGATCCAAATAAAGAGATTTCTTCAAAACACCCAAGTTGTATTTTGAGAAACCTAATCATGGATTGTTGTTGTTAGTGTAAAAGTATTGGAGACTTTGAGATATAAATAAATAATTTTAAATATTCAGGACTATCGATATTTTCTCTCAAACAGTGTTAGGTTCCAATGGGGAGATCTAACCAACCATCATACTAAATTAAGGGTAAATTCTAGGTTTAAAATAATGAGATTAAAATGGGGATATACAAATCGATACCTAGTAAATGTTATAATAATAATTCTTCAAAATACCTAGATGGTCATCACATAAACCTCCTAATTCTAAAATACTTACTCAAATAATACATTATAATGTATAATTATCCCACTATATTTTCTCAAACACCGTGGGATTGTTAGTTTTACTCAATTTTAACAGGTAACTGATTCCCACATAAGGGCCTTTTCAAATAATGATATGTAAATTAGAGGCCCCTATCAGATCTAAAATTATAGGGTACCTAATGTAGCTACACAATATCCAACATGTACAATATTCTATGTTCCTCCACCTTATTTTCTTCCTTTATTGGAATGAAGTGGGATTATTTAGCTAATTAATTAATAATTACCCATATAAAATTTGTTCTATAATTGTATGAGGAAATACAACAATGAATTACAGAGCCATCTCTTCCCACTTTTGGGTAGAAAAAGAGAGGGGATGGAGAACATTATAGAGTCATCAATTTCCATATTTAACCAATTTATCTATATTAAAATCCAAATAAAATTCGTTTATATTTCATATCATCCTCATCCAACAGTATTTTTTTCATATCAAAATACATCTTGGTTGAACCAGGTTGTATATCCAATAAGACCAACGAAATTCTACCCATACTACACTTCTCATTGATGAAGTCACCACATTCATGACTAAAAATAAAGCGAGCCTCCTAGAGATAGAGACCAATCACTAGTGGCCTCCTAATGTTATATAGTTCCACTTATATGCTGAAACATACCACCTTATGACCATTATATATTGATAAGATAATAGTGAATATTAAATTGGATAATTCTAATAAGTGGAGTTTATTACTCCTCTCTCACCGCCAGATACGACTTACTCATAAGTCACATGAGATTATACTCTTCTTAATATTCCTTCTTATCTTGGGACGAAAATTTCATTCTCATAAAACATCAATAATATTACAATTACCTATGGTATATGAAATACTAAATTGAATATTTTATGTAATTCAACCCATCACGTTTTTATTTTAGTTTATTAATTTTTATGATTACATATATTCAAAACATTATTGATCAGATAACACTATTAAAATCTAACAAAAAATGTACTGATAAAAATATTTAAGTGCATGTATAATAGTTTCAAATTATATGTCATTGGTGGTTCTGTTTTTTCATGTGGTTGGAGTATTCTATCTCAATAGGGTACTATGTGCTCATCATGAAATAGAACATACCCTAAACCAATTCATGAGGAATCACAATAAACCACATAGCTATGGCCATCCTCATGTTGAAAATATAGGTTCCAGGGTCAATCACTTGTCCAATTCAACAACCAATGATTAGCACTATGATGTAAATTTAAATTTATCACCCTTTAAGGTGAGTGTTAATAATGGGTTTTAAGATTAGAGTAATATTTTATTAATTAGTAAAAGATTTCTATTTGTACTAAGAATAATAATATCTCAATGTTATTGTTGGCGTCTTCTCAAGAACAAGCGGTTTTCACCAGTGTTTGTATCTACTAAAATTAAATGTTTGAACACCCCATGTCCCATAAAAATGAATTCCCATATCCATAATATATAACTGGATAGATTTACTAAGATTATATGATTTTGATTAATCCCTAAAACATTCCTCATATATTATTCATGATCCTATTCAGTTTTATAATATACCAAGATTTCATCCATGACCACACCCTTGAAAGATTTATGATATTGATGGAATTTATTCTTTATTAGATAAATAAATATTTCAATAGCATTATTCAATCCAAATGACATCACAGTGTACTGATAGTAGAAATAAAATATTAATAATTATATTTTTATTATGCCGTCCTCTCTCTCCCAAAACATGTAATACCCAAATTGAAACTAGATCATATAGATTAATTTTTTCCTATTTTTACATTTCATACAAGTCGTTTATATGGGTTACGGATATTAAATATCAATCATAACCCAATTAATGATTCTTTAATTAATAAACTGCTGATGTGAACTATATAACTTCTTGGAAAAGAACCGGAGTTGCCTATGGATACATACTTTGGAGAAGTAACCATGGGTCCTCCAAATAAACTAGATCTATTTTTAGAACCTTAATTTCTATTGGTTATATTTTTTACAATGGAATGTTAATTGGATAAATATTTCTGAAAATATGAGTGGATAATTCCACATCTCCAATGAAAAAAAAATCATAATAGGACATCTAGAAATAGCTAAATGAATTCCTAGGAAAATGGAGGTAACATAATCCCTAAATTCAACTCATAAGATTCAAAAAAACAAGGAGGAAAACTAATATATGAGTCTCACAAATTTTTATTTATGAGGTCTTTCCCATAAAGACTATTAATCCACCCCACTTAGAAAAGGGAAAACCTACCATATTAGTGAGGAACATACAACCTATAATTAAGAATTAAATTTAGGCCATGTATTATATAATTTCTTCCAAAATTATGATTTTGTTATATAGGTTAGTTTTAGTGATGTATAAATAGTAAAACAAGTACACTTTGGATGCAGTAAAAAAATATTGACACAAAAATCCATGTTTATTCTCTTGCCCATTATATAGAAATATTTCCCTGACAAAATTATTGACCTCCAAGGATATATTTTATAGATCCTCAATAAAATCAAAAATAAAAAATGGGAATCAAGTAAAAATAAAAAAATTACCACATATATTGTAAAAAATAAAAATATAAATAACCTTAACAAGTAATGCCTAAGATTTAATGGGGTATTATTCTATTTTATGATGATTTGTAATCTCTTACATTTCCTTATACCCAACATTGTTCTAAATCATAACCATAAAGTGACTCTATACATAAGATGAACCACCTCTACTTACATACACATAATCAAAATATATGGATACTCTCATTTCATCATATTGCATCTCAAATCCCATAGGTTCTAAGGATCCCACACTAATCCTCAAAAAAATATTGAAAACAAACTCTATTGATGTATCATGAACCCTTATAGATGATAATAATTTTTATTATATTGGAATGATGACATAATATGGCCCATATTACCACACTTGTGATAAAAATGTGTTCTATATCCCATTAGAGTAGAATTTATTAGGTCAGATAGGGTTCAAGAACCTCTGCAACTTCCTATTCTTGGTATATACAACTTCATATTATTTTATATAATTTTGGATTCATTCCCATATGGCATAAAAGTGGACCCAACCTATCATGGAATCATATCTTATCCAATATCTACCATAAATTATCACCCCAAAATATTAATATAAGTCAGTAGCTTCAGTAGAAAAACAAGAGATCACATATCTGGTCAAATAGCTAACAAAACCCTATTAGCTTATAAATATTCATTAGAATCTAAATTAAAGATGAAATGGTTGACTTCATTGAATCAATTTGTGTTCTGCATAACCATTTTATCATTTGTTTGTAAATTAAAAATTATATTAATTTCTATCAGGTAATTGTATCAAGATAGAATTACTATGTAAATGTTTCTTTAAAAGCCTTACATTCATAATTATTTTGTTTCCTGAAATAAGTAGCTGAACCCTCCAAATTTAACTAGGTTATTCAGGCATAAAATTTTCACACCTCTAAATGATGGATGTAGGAGTGAAATGTAATTTAAAAATTATTTTTATCATTTCTTTCCAGTCATTTTTTATGAGGATCATTTCTTAGTCAAGGGGAATAAGTATTATATCAAAGGAGTTCTTCATGTTATTATTAATTCAAACCTAAACTATCTTATTTAACTAGATCATATCTAATAAATTATTCTTCATTATGTATATAAATGTCATCACAACCACATGAATCAATCTCTACTCATTAGATTTTTTTCCTCATGGAATATTATCCCTCTCTCTATACAGAGGATTTACAAGGGGTCTTCATGGAATCAGAGTAATAAATAAAATCAAATTAAATTTATCCATTTGAATAGATAATAAATAAAAATAAAAATAAAATTCATCGATAAATCAAATAAATTAATTTAAAATAAGGAAACAAAACATATCCTACAAGCCTATAATTCATGGAATGGGTGAATGGATTGCATCGTGTATAACATACCCAAGAGAGAGAGAGTCTCAATAAAAATTAAAATCCCACATTCCCAAAAACCACTTGATATTGATGGTATAATATTATGAGTTCTTTCTAGACACTACATTATACAAAATCAATATGTTATATGTAAATCATAGCTCAGGCCAAAAAATACTCCCCAAATAACATAATTGAAAACATTATTTAATAAAAAATTTTATTGAGCCGTCCAAGTATAATACAGTTCCACGTATATGATTTTGCATGCGTTAAGTCCTAAATAACATTTCATCTCCCCATGGGTTGGTAAAAAGGTCTTTGGAACAAAAACATATTCCTAGGGGAATGTTGTGTTAAAAAATGTATAAAAACAAAATACATATAATATAAATAATTAAAATCATATATAAACATCACTAAATACTACTTTCAATAAAATAATAATACAATAATAAATGCAAAAAATGGATTGTATGGGATGAAACACAAAAGTACAGGATCTGTATAACACCCTTAATAATATATAAAAAATAAATTAACGAACAAGTTCCCCATAATTATGTGACATGGGGAATTATCCTACCACATTTTCACCTCAACATAATCTAATATAAGATATCATTAATATTGTTCCCCTTTGAGAAACACCTTGGAATTTCATGCATTAGATACAATAATATCGGTATACACCCGTTGGTGTAAGTAGGGTGTGAACATAACAACCTTAGTATGGCAACATCAATCATTCCATATAAATAATTTATAATTGAAAATATTAAATGTGAGTTTTAAATAGTAAAAAAGTATTATTTAAACATTTTATTGAAACAAAAAAAACAATTATTAAAATTTTTATATAAAAAGGAATAAATATAATAATATTAAAATACTTTTTCCCCTCGATATCAATCATGGGAGTGCATGTTATGGTCACTATGTATTTGGACACCTAGTAGTATTACTTCACTAACTATTGTAGAACCCTCAAATAGTAGGATGTATAATAAATAACTTATCCCACTTGTTGAGGTATAATGTGAATTATTTCACTTATCTATTTGACACACATAACTTTTGGAAGGGACCTCACCCTATATAGGTTAACCTGACTATGTAATCATGGATTTCTTATGTGGTTCCATTAATATAAAAAAACTTCTTTATCAAATCATATGTTTCCATTTATATCACTTATAGAGATGAATAAATATCAATAAACTATATTTGTGTATAATAATCAATAATTAATGGATAAAATATTTTTTTATAACTTCTTCAATTTAGTTTGAAGTTCCAATCTTCCACAAGTTCACCCAAAAATGGAATAAAAATAACCACCTACCTAAATAAATACTAAAAACATAAATTGTTTACATACATAAGAAATTGTGTGATAGAACCCCTAGATTACCATGAAAATAAAAATAATTTAAATCCACATAAAATAAACCTGAATAGTGGAATACAAGACCACAATGGATATATGGTTGAAAGAAAAACATGAATGAATGTAGAGAAAAGGACTGATGGAATTGAGGATCCACTTTCTAAGAGATTTCATAGAGGTTAATTGAAAAAATATTCTTGAAATTCAAGCAATTAGAAGGGTGGGGTACCTAATCAGTTTGATGGGGTTGAAGAATGAGTGGGGGATGAGGTGTTTGGGGCATAATTCAAGTGAGGTAAAAGTGGTAGTTTTAAAAATTATATAAACTACTAAGAGATCATGTTCAGACTTCATTGTTTTCTAGAACAGGCTCTACCCATGGGGATGGAATTAAACTCACTTGGGATGCATCATGGTTTAGTTTCACGGTTATAAAAACCACATTCTAATTCAGAAAATCATCACATATAAATAATTATTGGGGTTTCAAGGTTCTCAAATAGTTAGTTCAAACATTATTCCAATATGGGAATCTCATTACTTCCCCCATCTCTCTTATTTCGATGAGAAAAGTCCTTGAGAAGAAATATTATGATAAAAAATATATAAACAATTTCGTATTATAAAATGATGTTGTGGGTTTGATAAAAGGAACATATTGAAGAGGTAATTTTGACACAACATGTGTTCGAAAACTACTTTTACTAACTTAATATCATGGATGGAGTAGTTTTTATCATAGGGACATAACTACCTATACATATATGATATCACTACATTATATTATACAAATACATATCCTAATCTGATAAGTTATTTTTCATAAAAGACTTAAAAATTACCACTATTCTAGCAACAAAATCATAGAGGAAATGATAAATCTTCACTTAATTTTATAAATATTTGTTTCACACTACTAAATACAAAAATATCAAGGCATTGTTATTCATGGTTTTTAATTTGGATAAAATACAATAGTGTTTTTATACGACCCTCGAATAATATCCCACAAGACCAAGGGATCTTTTACCCTCTAGACCATTCATGAGGGAACCCCAAGAAATAGTGACCTCAATATTCAATAGATACACTGAAACTCCTTTATGAAGAACCAAATGCCTTAGTAAATTAAAAATCTATATGAAAAACATAAATATATATACATCTTACAATAATGGTGATAATTTCAGATGACATGTAAAAGATCCTTAAGGTGCTCTGAATTAACTTCATCTAACTTCAAGTTTATAAAATTTTTATCAGTGAAAAATACCCAAAACTGGTCTATGAATTCATGAAACATAGCGTTCATGAGTCCCATAAAAATAGTTTGGATGTTCAGGAAATCAACCCCAATAAGCACATACTCATATTTATTATATGGGAACTAGAAAGAGGTATATAACTATGATTCCTCCCCCACCATCATTTGGTGATTCCCGAACCACAAAAATATCATTTAAAACTAGTTAGATCCCATAAAATAGATAAATAAATAATTTATCTTTTAAATATATTAACTTTTATTTCATTATACATAATTTAGTATCCCTAATTCTATACACTAACTCATATCATGTTCCTCCATATAGAATAATGTTGGGGCACCCCATGATCACAGGTTGGGTAAGATGAAAACATTTTGCATCTGATAATCAATTTGAATCCTCAATTCATATATCCTATAAGGTTTCATCTAATAATTATTAATCAATTTTAAAGAATCACCAAGCTATAAACCTATCATAAATTAGACATTAAATTTAATGGTAGGGTCGAAACCTCCTCAAGAAAAACATTAGGACCCCCCCCCCCCCCCCACACACAAAACTAGAGAACTCTCCCACTTAAACCTATACTAATTTCATATATAGGACTTTAGAATAGATATAAATATATCCATTCAAGTATAACACATCTGATGGTATTTCTCCCAAAATAGTACAACATGTTGTCCCTCCCTTCGACTAAACAAAACTCTCCTACAAAAAAATATGTAACAACATTCATAGAATAAACACAATTCATTCCATGGATGATATCCTAAGGCTATGTATAAAGAAAAAAAAATTATAGTATTGATTATATCCCATAATCATCTCACAACCTAAACAATCATCAATAATTACCTTATGTTCTCTAACTAAAATATTTAACTCCAATTACATTATAATCCTCTCCACCTTGATACCCCACACGAACAATAATTTGGGTGGAATAAAGTACAGAGATTATAGAAATCGAACAATGATTTAATCATAGTGGAAGATAAAAGAATGAGACCATGGATGATGTATAGCTCATCTATCTCTATAACACCCATAGAAGGAAATCCTAAATATCTAACTCCTATGTCTCATTACTAATGACCACGTCTCCGTAATTCTCATCCATAGGGTTCCAAGGCATTGGGCTATCATGGTGATAAAATATACATGATTCATCTCCTCTTGTAAAAAATATGAAAATTCCCCATTCTATTGGTAAATACTCTGAGGAAATTCATTCTACTCAGGGTGATAAAGGATATTCCCTCAAATAATTTATTGGGCTTTGATAATAGTGGATCAGTAAGATCACTAATGACCATAACCTATGTTGGAAAAAAAACATTGGTTTAGAGTTATCAATCGATTCTCATATACTATTATCCCCAAATAAATAAGAGGAAAAACATTGGGGATGACTCCTAGCCACTAAGAACCTCAACAACTCCAACAACTATGATCCACTACCAATATCACTACTCCTTAAAAAACTGGGATTGAACTAATTTATGGAAGACCTCACCTGATAATACATCATCTCGATGAACTCAATATTATTTTATACCTCCATATAGATAGGTAATATTTATGGGGTGATCGCATACCACATCACTAGGCAGTGTTCATCATCAATAAAGTTTACTCTCAACCCGAAATTAAGGAAATAATCACTAGGGAAGGGAAATACTTCCATAAATAAATCTAAAGAACTATAAATACCTTGTTTTTCTACACAAGGGATGGTAAATTTTATATAATTAAGGCCCTCATAATAGAAAATGGGAACTCCGCTAGGAACTACTGTGTAAATCATTCCTGGAAACATCTTTCTCTTTATTTTCCATGAGATGCATGTTATAATTGACTGAAAATTAATTTTATATTCTCAAACACTTTTGAGGGAAAGTGAGAAACCACAAGGTCCAACATAACAACCATAAAACAACCATAATAAAGAAAAACCTAAAAACCAGAGCTGCCCCTCCCCAGAAATTGCACTCTGACGATATGCTTCCCCAAAGCATGTCAATTGGATACCTATCCCATGCATAAGCCTGAGCCCGGAACTGATGGCATAGCCATACTCTCTCAATCATCCCAATCCGAATGACATGCATCGATGAAGCCATCATGATCTGATACCCATTTTACGGTGTTCTAGAAACAAACACAATACAAAATAGAGGAATGTTCCAAGAGAAGACACCTCTAACAACAAACCCTCTCAAAATAACCCACCACACATCAACTTAAACAGAGTCATTAAAAATGAACTTGGGATTTCCCGGATATACTTCCCTATACAATTTCTAGGATAAGGAATAAACCTGGGTGCCTGGGACCTCGATCATTCAATTTTCATTTTCTAAAGTGAGATTATCTCATGTGTGAATGTATTCTTAGATGTAAATCTTCCCTTTATTGGATCCCCTGCCACCAAAATTAGATACTACATGTCATTCCATGAGAATTGCTCCTCGTTAAGAGACATTCTTAGTGGAATCCCCATCATTTTAGTCGATTCCTCTTCATTTTCGTTAAGAAGTAATACCTGCTCAATCACTTTTTATTGGGATATGGGAAATAATTTGAAGGATCCCTGGTCCCCGGGTCTCTAACAGCACAAAATCATAGTGGCCATCTTCTTTACATTTTCCCTTTTCGCATATGGTGTCTGCATAGGAGGTGGTAAGGAGGATTTTTCTTTCCTCCCTATCCTCCTCTTAAGACTCTTATTACTTCCCAAGCTTAAATCTCCATATACCAATAGCTCAGGTTTACTTTCATTAGGATACGTCGTGATGACCCAGACATCGTTAACTAGAATATTTGGGTCTGAACACAAACCAACTGCGGAAAGGCTTTCAAATTTATTACTCAAGTGGATATAAGTCTAGATCACATAATTTGAGCCCCCTAATTTTCAAGTTATGGTTAAATTTGATACATCAGTAGTAGAATCCTTCTTCCAATTATACACATCGCTATTATCCGAACAGAACAACTCAATTCCAGGAGTGACATAGGCAATCTCCTCCCCACTGACCAACTGCACCATAACTAATTTACTCCCCTTCAACTGATTTTCCATTTGAACGCCCTCAAATAGGACTAGAACATCGTCATGTGGTTAACTAATGGAAGGTCCAACCAGATCCTGCTTCAATCTGTTAAACACCTCAGACACCTGTGGGTTAACATGAGATATATAGGACTTCTTCACCCAATCAGTGACGTAAAACCCCGCAATATACTAATTGCATTCCACTGGAGTACATTTGAGTTTATCATCCTCCACCATTCATAGCAGATGAAATCCCCAACCTCCCCCGTCTATACGCATTGTCACCATACCTGACCCATCCTCCTAATATTCCCCCAGAACCTTACCACTACCGCCATCCTCTATACTTCCCCGTGATAGGAATCCCTGATGACAAACCTCCATCGATTGGCCCGATCGCTTTCACACCGTGCATACATCATATCCAATTCCTCTTCCTCTTAGTGTTACAGAACATGGATGAAAAATATCAGAGGAGTATCCTAAGATCTTGTTGAAGTATATAAATGGGTTCGGTTTTCATAATCACCCACTGCTTACACCAATAATCCTCTCCTGTTGAAATCCAGATGTATTAAAAATACATTCTAGATTGTTCTATTTCCACACACACCCATGGATTGATTGAGTGACAAACAACCTTAGTACGACTATATGAGTATAAAATTCTATCGATAAGATTACCAATCATCATGATAATGGATGAGTCTTGGAATGGTAAAGGAAGATTTTGAAAGCTTATTCAAACAGAAGTGAAAGGTGGATCTCGCTTCATATGAAATTCTAATGTCCAATGAAATAGAAAGAACTAAAAAACATAGATGATATGGGGAGCGCTCGACCATACTCAGATGAGGTCCTCCTCAGAAGAATACAGATCATGATATACTAATTGTCAAGAGAACCCATTGTCTCCCTCTCATGAAGATCCCAATAGCTGATGATGAACCTATCAAATGAATCCACTGAAGGTCTCCTCTATCTAAACTGAGCCACCATGGGGGGATTCAAGATCTTGGTGGTTTCCAGAAACTCTGAAGACGAAATATAGAGATTGGGGAGGCCTTCGATGAGATCCAAACCTTGGGACTTATCAAAGATTTTGGGAAGGTGGGAAGGTAGTCGGGGTTAGAGAAGGGGTAGAGATAAGGCCCTTCTATTCTAGAGGATGTCAGAGGTCCCTCCTCCACCGGGGGAGGAGGAAACACACATTTTCTTCAATTGCCACTAAGATTCTAAGAGCATCAGCATAGGGTTCACGCCACCCTCTCTTCAATTCTGATGCATGTTATATCATTGCCTCACTACTCTATGAAATAATGAAATTTCCTATTGATCCTTATAATCTATCCTGGCAAGTACCAAATATAGTTTCAAATAATAATCAACCATATAATACTCTTTATATTCCCTACCTCTAAATTGGAGAAACTCCCATCCTTATTTTCTAACCTTGACATTGAAAATCATATAGAATCTTTTTACTGTCATTTTCATCCAAAACTAGTGAAATCCCCTCGTAGACGATGATATAATCCATCAAAACCACACCAACCTAAACCACATGCACACAATGTATAGTAGACATATCTGAAGATATAAAGAAATAACTTATTCCAAGTAGAAAGTAATTATCATCATATATTTAATATAATTTCATTTATATAATTTACTGAAATAAAACCTATTTTAAATACAAGCACAAGCACAAACTATTCATGTGAGTTTCGTAGGTATATACCATTCAAGAACCACAATTTTACTTGGTTATTTACCAATTTTATGATCCCTATGTTGGATCATGGAGGACCTAAAATCAATCATTCTATTTAGAATCCCAATATTATGTTTCGTACCTAGATCAATGTGTAACATTACCCGATAAATGAAAAAAATGCACACAACTTGTTAACTCCAGTCTCCAATGTAACACATAACTAAAATTGTGGATACAAATGTGTCAGGACTGGACACCACTAGGAACCCTAGTTTACCCTATTTTAATGATGAGAGTGGCCCTTGAAGAATGCCTCTAATTTTTCTTGGGTTGGCGGATAACACTAAGAGTATAAAGGAAGAAAATGGGAGTTATTTCACATTTATTCCCAAGAAATACATAAATAAGACCATAAATCAACAATGACATAAATCAATCAAGATACAAAGTGATCACACAATTCATGAATATGTGAGGTAAATATTTTTCCCGTAATAAAATTCTATGAAAAACTCATATATAGAAATTTTGACCATAGTAACAAGCTACAAACTTCATCATTACAAAAAAATCTATAAACTCACAATGGAAACCAATAATTGTATATATATATATAAGGTAATCATTAAATGTATTCTCAATTAAAACATAATCGATGCCTCTTATAAAAATTTGAATGGATCATGGAAATTATTCTATTGAGAAATGGTATAACCAATAATCCCCAACCATTAAATTTTCCCCTATCCTATGCAATGAATATTCATCAAATATTACATCCAATTGGAGTTACATGATAATGAAATAATATAGAAAAATTATTCCTTTCAATCAATTCCCCATGGTTTTGTCACATTAATTACCCAATATTAAAAAACATGTGATTCCATCCATTATATAGCCATGCCATAGAACACCATACCAATATCATCACATATGATGTTGGTGGAACCATATACCTATATATCACAAACTCCCATAAATCCCAACGTATTATTTCCCGCCTACCCCCAATAAATCCCAAGCATAATAAAAACTAAAAATAGATATACATATCACTAACATAGATCACAACATCATTACATATCAATCTTAGTTGGGTATCATGAACACAAAGGACACTAAACTTGTGTCAGCCTCTTACCAAGAAGGAACCCAATAAAATCTTACCTCAACACCTACATAACTAGTCTAGTGTAGTTTACCAGGAAGAGTGTTTTGGGAAATTTTAATATTAATACCTTTCCTCACTAATTTAAAATTTAATTATTGTTATGATACAAATGATAAAAGAGGGAAGAGGGGGTCTAGAAAAAAATCAAGGAGGTTGAAATTGATAGAGACAAAGGGAATCCCCTTGGATGATATTATTATAATTAAAAGGAATGGTATCAAAACAAGAATAAGTAATATTAATATATGCCTGAATTTATTTGGATTCAAGAAGAACATATTTCAAAATACCCTTATGAAATTAATGGAGGATCGTCAATTTTAGATGAATAATGTTCTGAAAATTATAATGAGAGATATGTAATTATACAGAATTCATAAGTGGAGTCCTTGGTTGAACTAAATGGTCTGGATTAATCACGTTAAACAAAAAAAATCTATGTTACTGAAACTCTAATTATTGACACCAATGAACGTATTTTGATTTTATGATGCATTATATTTTCTCTACCCCTAAATGCTATAAAATGTTATAAAAACAAAGCTTTTACTTTTGTGAACAAGACTACCTCCTAACATAATCCCTTGATTACATAGCTCATCCAAAGAAATTTTAAACCATTTCCTATGATCATTCCAACAAACAATGTCAACATTGAACCCTTGAAATTTTTTTCCTATAACTATTAATGAAAGGAGGATCTGAGATATAAGATATTATTGTAGGTTATCCTCTTTGAACATAGAGATGAAGAAAATAACCTGAGAGAAAATTATATATTTGTGAAATAGACTTCTATGAGTGTGTTTATTATAAAAACCTAATATTTGGGTGAACTAGGTCATAAATAATCATAGATAAATTATACAATGACCTTATTAATTCAATCCACCACCTATTTTGACACTAAAACAATAATCAATGAGGATGTGAAGGGTTATATTAATCATAATTACTTCCAAGAGTGGCTGAGATATAACATTCACTATCACCTAAAATGAATACACATAAAATAAAATATTTAAGAATCGATAAGGTTGTAAAACCTCGGATTGGTGTGTAAAAACATCAAAATAAAATGAATAATATATATTTATATATACACACACATTGAAGGCCATGATATAAGGATCAAACCAATATAATACTATCATATCCCATAACCATTTCCTCACTAATATGACCAAAAAACAACATTTCTTTCAACTATAACCCCACAAAGCATACCTATTTCCCAAATAACACAGCTATAACAAGAGTCCACATGTTCCCATTTATTCGTTAAATTAGACCATTTTCAGAGTTATTATTTACCAACCAGTTAATTTATATTATTTCAATCAATTAAATATTTAATGATAAATCATTATCTTTCCTTAAATATAATTCTTTCCAACTTTATTTGAATTAAATTTCAAAATAATCATTTATCAGTATATGCATGGATTATTTAGTTCTATCCAAACCCAATTACATGATTTCTATTTACATTCGCATTCCATATCTATTAAGAAACTACAAAAAATCCCCACATGGCCCAAAAATAGAAAAATATATCCTCATATTTCATGACCATTGGAACGAGTATGATTGGATTGGCATCAACTAACCAGCACAAAACTATCCCACAATTTTTCAATGTTAACATTTAAGAACTCTACAACCCCATACACACAAACAACACATTTATTACACCCGAAAAATCTATCACTACTAAATACAACCAATCATAGCCCCGCTTCCCAACACATTCAATTGAAAGATTGGCCATTAAAATTTCCATCCAAGGAAACTAATCAAAATAATCATAAAAAAACAATTCGTATAAAAACTAATTCCACAACACATTTTTATTTTTATTGTTACATAAATCTATTAAAAAATATATGAATCAATTTAAACTACTGTAATAAAGTGTTTTTTCATTTATTATTGGAAATTTTAGAAACACAATAAAATTAATTGAAAAATATATTATAAAAAAATTTCTATGAATTTGAAATAAATTCGAATGAACTTATATAGTAAGGTCATGGAAAAAGTAAACACCTATAATATTATTAATTCCCATCATTTTAAATTGTTCAGTTCCAAATCATTATTATTTCCATTCATATAACCAATCTAAATACCTTAAAATATTAATATTTCCACATAATATAAAAATATATAATTCTCTTATATCTCATACATTGAACACTATATTATATGAGTGTAAACTAGAATAAAGAAAGGAAATTATAACCACATTATAGAATCACAAAACTAAATCCTTAATAATATAGGAAAGGAATATATTTATGAAAATAACAACATAAACCCATAAAAACTAAAACCTAATCATTTTGATATATCCTTACAATATAAATAACATGGAGAAAAATCAAAATCAATATTGGGAGACTCACGTTGGATTAATATCTGTCATTCTCTAGGATCTTGGGCTTTAATCATATAAATAGAGGATCAAATAATCCCAAAGAAGTACCTCTAATTTACCAATGAATGATATAATATAAAATAAATAAATGGACTTATTGGAGATTCTAAAATATATCCATCCATAAAAATAGTTTTTTAATGTGTGAAAAGTATCATTCACCATACAACTTGGTTTAAATAATCTGCTTCTGAAAATCATGTTGGGAATCCCCTATATCTCCCACTTTCAAAACAAAGCTAACATTACAAATTAACAATACCAAGGAAAGGTTTTCATATTAAACTACCTCATTAGACCACAAATATACTAAAATAAAATACACTTAATTTTAGACTCTAGGTTATGTTTCATGGTGAACAATACCACATTATGATGATGATCCGTAGAAAAAACCACTATAGGAAAGACATGTCACACCCCAAACTTATACCATTATTAGTATCTATGTAATATGTAGAGGAAACTACATAGGAGTAAAGGAAAATTCATAATATTAACTTATACCATTTCCAAATTCTCCATTTGAACCCATGATGTCATTTCAAAATATACTAATCTATAACCAAGAAATGCAGATCCACACATTTACTACTACCAACCATGACATGTTGTGATATAAATGGATTAATTGAGACACCTCTTGAACCTAATTGAAATTATATATCCAAAATTACTTTACATCCTCCAAAAACCTACAAGAACCTCCAACACAAAAATCTTATTAGGGAAATTATTCGAATGGTCTATGAAATAATAGTCTTATGACCCAAAATAATATGTTATTTCGTGTTTTGAATGAATATTGTTGGGTAATTTCATTCATAAATAATATAGTCTCAATTAATTTACTCTATTTCTAGGTTGTATTATCATATAATGATAAAATAGACCATATAAATCATTTCATGTTAGATAACATGTTTTTATCCAAAACAAATGAAATAACCTTAAACATTTGATTATAGATATAATTATATATACTGATTTAATATATTTTATTTCTTGGTCATCATTTTCTTCATCTATATACAGCAATGTAAAAGTGATTTTTTACATTTTTGGTCTTAGTTATTTTTTATCATTAAATTTAGTAGTTAATATGCATAATTATATGACATTAGATGATGTCTATTTGAGGATTCAATGTATCATAAAGTCGAAGTCAGGTCATGTAATTACATTTCAAATATAAACATCACTAATATTTTGATCACCTATGGACCATTTACTATCAATTAAATTGTTATTAGTATTGGTTGGGATCATCATATATATTGAGGAAATTGTGTAATAATGCTTTATGGAAATTTTATGGAGAATTTTTTTTTCTTATTTAGGGGAAACCTATTACTATATAATCCTACCATATGAGATCTATTGAACTCGTTACTTATAAAAAAATATGATTCAATTTCAAATCTATAACTCTAGTAATATAATCTAATTCTGAACATGTTGATAAAAATATTTATAGAACAGTATGAGATAAACCTATTGATACTCAAATTTAAGGAAAAAACATTCCATAAGGGAATGTATCTGATGTTGTGATAGGAGATTTTGTTTTTGGGGAAGATGGGGTGATTGAAAACTCTACAAATCCTTTAGTATATCAGAAAGAACTATAAATCAGTAATATTCATCTATTTTTTACTTCAATTTTAGAGAGAACTTCATGTGAACTGTAGTTTGATTGAAAAGTTATTACACAAATTAGTGAATTCTCATCCATTGTAGGAAACTTATTTTCCTCAAATGATGAAATGTTACATTTTGGGAATGTTTTTTTGAAGTAGTATTTCTTTGAAATATTTATTTTTGAACCATCAAATAGAGTGACATTTTTTATTCATGCTTGATGAGTCAAAAAAGGGAACGTACATAATTTGGGGTGAAAAATATGGTCCAATATATAAATTTTTGAATTGGAAAATAAATGATAATTTTTTTATGTTGGAATATATCTATCATAGAAGGATCGCAATTCAATGTGCATGAAATACTGTCATTGTATTATTCATTTCTATATGTAAAATTAATATTGGCTATTTCTGTTGAGATAATATTACCATGTAAGTATTTTATTCTATCCCTCATCTAGTAATCAATACAAATGTTGTTGAAGTATATGATATCATATAGAAAATCATGGATGAAAAAACCAAAGGATATTGTAAAATTTTGTGCTGATTGAGATGAATCATATATGGTATTCTAGTAACACCTAAATATTTTCTATGTAATGTAATGTTCGATAATGTACAACACCCATCATTAAGCAAAAAAAAACCAAGAAATATTTTTATATGACCGTCATAACCTATCTGTTGAATTGGTGAGTAATAAAAAGAATACCCAAATTTATAAAAATGTATAATGTGTATACCAAATAAAAATATATTCATTAATTCATAAAAATAATCACTCAATTTTTAGTTATATAATTTTATACTTCAAAGACATGTTTTATTCAAAAATGATTATTATTTACTTTTTTGGAATACATATTATAATAACTACTATAAATTGGATTATTTGTGATGGGACCCAAAAACAAAGAACCAATGGCCGAAAAGGGTGGAAAAAATCATGTTTTACGATGGATTGTTGTAAAAAAAATATTTGTGAAAGGTCCAAACGTCAACGCAAATACTTTACCCAATATTATTTAATAAATAATTTATGATGGGGGCTCTCATCGCATATATATTTTCCCCAAGTTAATTTAAAAACATATTTGTGATGTAGGGGTCCCCATCATAAAAGGTCTCGTCACAAATAACATAAAAATGTAAAAATATAAAATTGAATAAAATAATATTATTTATAAATATAAAATATTATTACAAAAAAATTATTAAATAATATTGGAAAATAAAAATAGTAATACAAATGTTAATAATATAAATAAAATTAATATAATAATTAATAAATTAATATTAATATTAGTAAAACGAAAACAATTATATAATTATATAATAATATTATTAATAAAACAATAATTTTAGAAAAATTATTGATATAAACATAATAATATTAGTAAAATAATAAATAATTATAAAATAATAAAAACCGTAATATTTATAAAAATTTAATAATATAAAATAATTTCATAATAAAATAATAAAAATAAAGAAAAAATTAAATAAAATAAAATAATAATAAAAATTAATTAAAAATTTAAAATTTAAATAAATGATGTAAAATGAAATATTCACTATAACATAAAGAATTCAATATATAGAAATGTAAATAGTTAATATTACAAAAAAGTGCATTCAAATGATTTATCACAAAAAAATATCACTGAAGGGGTCTATTAAAGGTGTTGGAGGACATGGTGGAGGGAACATCATATCGAAACCACGAGTCATATATCGCATGTAATACACCTTCTTATATTGCTACTTATACCATTGATACATCTCTTCTTGTTGTTGATATTGTCGTCAGAACTGTTCCTAATGCTGCTACTACTATTGATGCGTCTCCTACTGCTTCCATTGGCGCATCACCTCTATGTAGGATCGAAATAATGATGTAGATAGTCAATATAAAAGAGGGGTAAATTATATCCATTCAAAATTACTTTGGAACTTTTAAAGTTGATATGAAACTTTCTATTGTTTAACAAAGTTAAACAAGTTAAATTCACAAGACCTCTTAGTTCTACAAACTTTCTAGATTCTGGAAATATGGTTCTGGAAATGAAACTTATGAAAAGTTTTCATGGAAAAATATTCTATATTAAAGTTTATAGAATCTTATTAATTGGAGTAAAATTACATGAAATTATAAGATGGTTATACTTTCGTTATTAATCAAAATTAAGTGGAAAATATATTTCAAACAGCACAATTAATAAATATAGAATCTTTTGACCCAGTGAGTATGGTATCCAACAACCCTTAATAAAGGTCCCTTGATTTATAATTTCAAGAATGTCTGTCTTACCCACACCAGGGTAAACAATCAATAGAAATATCAATGTTTGCCTTGCTATCCTCAGAAGCCCTCAATCATCATGGTGGTCAGAACCACAGTCTCCCTTATCATGGAAGTCCGTGAACTTTAAGGTAGTTGTCACCTCTGTCTTTCAATCCCCGGAATCACTCGATTGTACATAGCAAAAAATCGGATACCCAACCTTGTTTTATGAAGAGAGTAGAACTTTCCATAACACTTGAATGAAAATTTTTCTTCCCCTAATTCAATAAAAAAGCTAAATGTTTCATAAAACACCACCATCAACTTCGGATACACCAGATCATGTGCCATCGACTTCAAAATACAAAGTCCCTCCCAGCCATTCAGATTAATATTTTTGGAATCAATATAATCATACATATCTAGTAATTTCTGATCAACTAGCCGCAATCAGTATATCTTCTACTCAGATATTTCCTTAACAGTTGAAATTTATTTCAAAGGAGAACCATCATCAGACATCTAGAACAGAGGAAATTTTGAGGATTTAGAATGGCCTTAAAATAAATAGGAAGAGCTTCAGCGTGAAAAATAGTGAAAAACCGATGTTTGAAAACCATTAGGGGGCTTTATATAGGCGACTTAGATGATAGTTCAACTTCCACGGATGATCCAACGGTTGAAAATTCTTCTGATGAAATATTATGTTTGGAATGATAGCCGAAGAAGGATTATTATAGATTCCTAACTTTTGAGGTTTTTGAGATAAAATTTTCGATTTAGGAAAAATTGAATCTGAAAAAATTTGAAAAGAAATACAAACATGTAAAAGATGATTAAAAAATTAGAAAATAAAAAATACCTTTCAGAATGCAAGGATAATTGTTCTTATTGAGGAAAGATTCCTCTGGAATATCTTTAGATTCTGAAAATTATTATTACGAAAATTTTAGACTACAAAAATTTTAACTATGAAAAAAAACGTGATTATGAAAAAAATTACATGATTACCAAAACAACTCGATTAAGAATAAAACAAGATAAATAAGGACATTAACCCCCCTATGAAAATTAGTTCTTTATTATAATGAGATATGTTTCAATAAGAAGTTAATATAGAAGATTACATTATGGTTATTATTCCAAAATTCTGTTTAATATATTCAAATCTATCGGAATGTAAATATTTTGTATAAATTTCATCTAGTTGATCTTGCATTATGATAAATTGAAGAATGATATCCCCTTTTGTGTGTGATCCCTAATATGTTTATGCCTAATATATATGTGTTTTTCACGAGAGTGATGTGCTGTGTTTTTACTTAAAGCAATGGCACTAGTATTATCACACAATATTTTTGTTTTGATAAAACTCGTACCATAGTCTGTGAGTGTGTGTTGCATCCACAACACTTGATCACAACAACTTCCAACTGCTACATATTCAGCTTCACCAGTGGAAAGTGCTGCTAAGTGTTTCATATTGCATGACCATGAAACTAATGAATCTCCTTAGAAATTAAATGTTTCGGATATACTTTTCCTATCCATTCTATATCCACTAATGTCAACATCCGAAAATCATTTTAGAACAAAATCAGTTCCAGAAGAATAAAAGTGTCATAAATCCATGGTTCCCTTTAAGTAGAGAAAAATACTTTTCCCTAACTTTTAATGTGATTCCATTGGATTAGATTGATATCTTTCACATAAGCATTCTGAAAACACTAAGTATAGATGATTGTCTTTTATGTAAAGTGCACATCCTATCATACCTCTAAATGATATTTGATATACTGGTTTCCTAGATTAATCAATATCAAGTGAATTTGAGGTACCAATGGGTTTACTTATACTCTTAGTGTTTTCCTATCCACACTTTTTTAGAAGATATTTAATATACTTTTGTTGGGATATCTAGATTCCTTATGGTTGTTGAGAAATTTTAAGACCAAGGAAAAATATTCACTCACACATATTACTCATTTCAAACTCAGGTTTCATTATATCCGCAAAGAAATCAGTTAGAGATTGATGAGTTGAACCAAATATAATGTCATCAATATAAATCTGAAAAATCAAAAAATTCTTCTTGTCTTTCATTATAAAAAGGGTTGGATCAACATTTCCATTAATGTAATTGTATTGTAAAAAAACTCGGTAATCCTATCATACCAAGCTCTAGGGGCTTTTTTAAGTCCATATAACGCTTTGGTATGTTTACAAACATGTTCAGGATGTTTTGTATTTTCAAAACCAGGAGGTTGTTCAAATAATCATCATCTTGAACATAACCATTAAGGAAAGCACATTAAACATCCATTTGAAAAAGTTCGAAGTAAAAGAATGCAGAAAAGGCAAGTAGAATATGAATAGATTCATGTCTAGATACTAGAGCATAGGTTTCTTCATAGTCTATTTTTTCTGGTTCATTATAACCTTTAGAAAATAATATATATTTATTTCTTACTATGGCTCCATTTTCATCACCCTTATTTCTAAAGACCCATTTTACACCAATAACATAAGTTTCCTCAGGTATTTCAACCAAGGTCCAAACATTATTCCTTTCAAATTCATTTAGCTCATCTTTTACAGATTTTATCCAATCATCATCAGCTAAAACTTCATCATTGTTTTTTGGTTCTAATTGGGAAAGGAATTCTAGACGTTCTAATTAATTTTTTAGGAAATTATAGTCCTTACAGGTTGATTTACATCACCAATGATACTATCACTAACATAATTCTTAAGAAACAAATGATTTGGGATCTGTGAAACCTATTCATAAACATATGGTAGGAAATCTCATAGGGTAAATGAATAAGAAAAATCTTCTTGAACATTTTACTTATCATAAGAATCTTTTATCATGGGTTGGTAATCAGTTTTTTAAAACACATCTGCAGATGTTGATTCAGGATGTTTACAAAAAAATGGATTGGTTTCGTCAAATTTAACATGTATTGTTTTTTTAACAATACAAGTATTTTTTTTAAAACTCTATATTCCATAGAAGTTGTGGAATATCCTAAGAAGATTACTTCATCATATTTGGGTGAAAATTTAGGTAAATTATCTTTAGTTTTCAGAATGAATACATTACAACCAAGAATCTTGACGTAGAAAAGTCTAAGTTTTCAACCATTCCATAACTCATAAAGAGTTTTATTGAGAAAAGGACTAATCAAAACATGATATATAGTATAACAAGCAGTGCATATAGCTTCATCCCAAAAATGTTTAGCTACCTATTATTCACTCAACATGGTTCTTTTTATATCTTTAAGAATTATGTTTTTTCTTTCAACAACACCATTTTCTTGTTGAGTTCTTGGTGCTAAGAAGTAACGAGTAATGCCTTTTCTACTACAAAATGTTACAAAATCAGAATTTGGAAATTCTTCTCCATGATCACTATGAATAGTTATTAAAGGAAGATTTTTCAGATTTCTAACATGGGCTCAAAAACTTTTGAAAAAGAAAAAGCTTCAAATTTTTTTTCTAGAAAATAGACCCATGTAAATCTATTATTATCATCAACTATGAAAAATACATAATATTTTCCTTCAATGCTTCCAGTTTGTGTTGGACCAAAAGGATCCACGTACACCAATTGTAATGCATCAGTGGGTAAGACGTCACCAACTGATCTAAAACATCATTTATGTTGCTTTCCATATTGACAAATATCACAAACTATTAAATAATCAAATATATGATCTGTTAAGCCCTTAACTAGTCTTTTCGTAGTGAGTTTTTATAGGTTCTTAAGGTTACAGTGTCCTAAACTTCTATGCCATAACCAAAAATGATCTTCCATTGAACTAAGACAAGGTATATCTTGGCTCTTAAGATCTTTTAAGTATAATATTTAACCATTCTCTTGCCTATGGGCAGAAAGAATAATCTCTTCCATGGAATTGTGTACTAAGAACTTGTCATTAATAAAATTAACAAGGTAACCTTCATCACATAATTGACTAATGTTAATAAGGGTTTTCTTAAGTTCATTAACAAATAAAACATTTGAAAACACAGTTTTTCCAAGAAGATCAATATTACCAAAACCAATATTTTCTCCCTGAGATTTATCTCTGAAAGTTACTTTTCCTCTCATTGTCTTGATAATATTTTTAAAGATGTTTTTCTAACCAATCATGTACCAAGAACAACCACTATTAATGTACCATGTATTGATATTAGTACCATATTAACATCCTTAAAAATAAGAGTGTTATACTTTCGGAACCCAATTATCCATAGATTCGGAAACATTAGAAATAAATATGTTAGGAATCCACATTTTTGTTAAAAATAAGATTTCAGAAAATATAATGACTGAATTTTTTTAAGGAACAGTTTTTTGCCCAATTCCCACCACACGGCCACGTAGTGCATAATTGATCACTTTGAGGAACAAAGTAATTTTTACTATGAAATGGTTTTGAATGAGTATAACCAAATCCAGAATTATTCCATAGAGGTCGAATTTGGGAATACATCTTATCAAAGATTTTCTTACCTGAGATAAAAGTTTGACAAAGACTTCCTCAATAGAAATTTTTCTAACTTCAGTCTAATAACAATTTTGGTATCCTCAAAAACAATAGGTTTAGCACTAGAGTTAGTCTCTAAAACATTTTTCTTAGAAATTACATTTTATATATCCTTAGAAAGTTTATCCTTCTCAGAATTAACTTCCTTAAGGGTTTTTGAAATAATTTCAAAATCATAAATTTTATTATCAATATCATTATAATGATCTAATACTTCTTTAGTAAGAATATAAATTCTAGAATTTTCCTTATCAAGATTTCTCTTGACTTTATAATTTTCATTCTCAAGGAGTTTATCAAACCTAGAATCTTCTTCATAAAGAGGTAATGTATTATCTTCATCAGAATAATATTATTTATCTAAAGATTAATAATATTTAATATCACTATAATTAGAATTCAAGGATAAATTGGATATGGATTAATCATTGTGTACCTTGGCCATTTAGTAATATATTTCAATAGGTAACATGGCAAGTAAACCAAGATTTGTCTGACCAGAAGATTTATACTCTAAGGATTCATCAGAAGATTGTACACCACTGGCACTCTAGGTGTCATTAGCTTTCAAAACATTCTTAGCACAATCTTTGTTTTACTTATTTATGTTACTCTTAAAATGCTTTTCCTTTTTATCCTTTCTCTTAAGCATAGGAAAATCAGGCCTTATTTGCCCTGCTCTTTTTCATTCATAACAAGTAAGTTCTGATACTTTCTTGTCCTTTATCTCTTTCTTCTTATATCTACATTGAAAGTATTTCTTCCCAACTATCTTGTTCATCCTCTGAGAAATATTATCAAGTTAATTCTCAAAATTTTCACATTTTATTGATTCAGATAAAGGAGTAACCTTCTGTGACTTGGATCTTCTAACCATTTCCGGAGTCTTGGATGTTGTAGATGTAAAATATACACTTCCATTTCCATTCTTATTTTTATTCAAATCATCATCTCTTTTCACTCATGTCTCATACTAAAGAAGAGTTCCTAAAATATCGTTAAGAGTAATCTGAGATACATTCTTATTCTCATCTGTAGTTATTCTCTTAGGTTTGCACTCAATAGGCATGATGACTATAATATTGTTCACAAGTGCCTCATCATCTAAATATTTTTCACCCATGGATTGTAAACTATTAATAACAGTCTTAAACTTCTATTGTACCTTACACACTGGTTCACCATAAGGAAATAGAAATCCATGATATTCGGCTTAAGCATAGCTCTTCTAGTTTCTATAATAATTGATGTACCAAAATGAGTAACCTCCTATTTCATCCAAATAAAATTTACAGCTTCCCAAGAACAAATCTAGCTATATATATTCCTGGTCATGGAACACAACAATGTATTTCGTATATTGTATTTTAGTGGATATTCTGACTTTTCTTGATTAGTAAAAATTCTGAATTCTTTATCAGAAATCTTGTAATCTTCAGAAAGAATAATAAAATCATCCACTCCGATGTAAATAAATAAAGTCTTCATACGATCTACCCAATATTCATAATCATTCCCATCAAATATAGGCGTTCTAGTAGGATAAATATTTTCAATCTAACCAACATTCATTCCTTCAATCTAGAAGAAAATATCTTTATACAAAAACATGTTAATAGAAAAAAAAATTAAACAAGGATAAAAATCATATGCAAGGAAAATATATAACAATGAAAACATAATAAAAAAAATTATATGTGAATATAAGTATATCAGAGACCCCCTCTGATACCAATTCTAGGATCAAAGTAATGATGTAGATGCTCAATATAGAAGAGTGGGGGTGAATATTATCCTTTAAAAATTCCTTTGGAACATTTAATGTTGATATAAAACATTTTATTTTTTCACAAAGTTAAACAAGGTAGATTCCAAAGACCTCTTAGTTCTACAAACATGCTAGATTCCAGAAATATGGTTTCAGAAATGAAACATAATAAAAGATTACAATGGAAAATATCCTACCTTAAGGTGTATAGAATCTTACTAATCATAGTACAAGTACAAGAATGTATATGATAGATATACTTTCCTTATTAATCAAAATGTATCAAAAACAAATCATGAAATAACACAAGTAATAAGTATATACTCTTTTAACCCAAAGAGTATGGTATCCAAAAACCTTGGATAAAGGTCCCTTGATTTATACATTCAACAAATTTTATCTTACCCACACTAGAGTAAGCCCTCAAAAAGGAATATTGGATCCTATCATTCAATCCCCACAATCCCTCGAACTTCATGTTAGTCAACACCTATGTCTTCTTTATCATGGAAGCCCTCAAAAATTAAGTTAGTCGACACCTCTGTCTTCCTATCCCTGGATGCCCTCGATTGTACACAGTAACAATCAGAGTCGCACGATGCAATTTGAACTAGATTTTCAATATACACAAAGCCTAAGAGTCTCTCTCTCTCTCTAGAAATCACTTCAACAACATGTAATCTATAGAGTTGTAGAACAGTCAATTTAGAGTGTTTTTTAAGCTCGTTCAAATGAGCGACTATTTATATGAATTTCTTCAACGGTCATCTCCCTCCTCCAACAGTCAAATTTTTCCATTAATCTTGGAGGGACCTTTACAAGTGTCCCTCAAACAATGGTTAGTTAGAAACAGAATGCACGATATTGTTTCATAAATATAACATGAGTAAGTATAAAATGGTTTCCCAAACAAATCTATTTTTCAGAGTCTAAAAAAATAATGTTCGAAGTCTAAGAAAATAAACATTCCGAGTCTATATTACATATATATTTGGATTCTGTTTTTAATGGAATTCGGAATCAGAATTATATAGACATTGAAGTTTGAATTATAATGAATTTTGAATCATAATTCAAAGGAATTCAGAGTCTAAATTATATGGAATTAAGATCCTGAATTCTAAGGAATTCAGAGTCTGAATTCTAAGGAAATTGGAGTCGGAATTATATAGAATTTAGAGTCAGAATTCTAATGAATTCCGAGCCTCAATTATAAGGAGTTCATATTCTGAATTATAAGGAATTAAAAGTCTGATTTCTAAGTAATTCAGAGTCTGAATTATAAGGAATTTGGAATCTGAATTTTAGAGAATTTAGAATATGAATTTTAGAGAATTCAGAATTAGAATTTCAGAGAATTCAGAATATTAATTTTAGAGAATTCAGAATTTGAATTTTAGAGAATTCAGAATTTTAATTTTATAGAATTCAGAATCTAAATTTAGATAATTCAAGATCTGAATTTTAGAGAATTTGGTTTCTGAATTTTTGGAAATTCAAAATCTGAATTTCAGAGAATTATAAATATGATTTTTAGAGAATTCGGAGTCTGGTTTTTAGAGGATTTGGAATCTAAATTAAGAACCTGAAAAGAGAATACTTTATATCTAAGTATTTATTAGAATCCGAGGTTTTATAAATGAAATTGAATTTTACACTTATAAATAAAAAGAGTTAGGTTTAGTGAAACTAAATCATGAACAATGAAAAAAAAGATAAGAAACAATTGCCTTGGGGAAGGAAAAATTTTCCTTATTAAGAAAAATCTTTAGGGAAATAAAATTTTCCATGATATTGAATTTTTGTGATTTTGAAAACATAAAGGAATGGAAAGTAATGGGGAAAACTTATTGACTCAAAACTCTGACTCCCTATGCATACTCTATATAAGCACACTCTGAGCTTGAAGATGATCTTGATACTGTGTAGTAGATGATGATGACTATCCATCAGATCCTCTCTATCTTGACTTCGACATCACAGCGGTACCATAATAACTCCCAATCATCATTCGAGATTTCATATCAACAACTCTATCTTTCCCGAAGGTATAATAAGTCACATGCATCCATGATGCCTCAATAAATTAGTAGTCACTAAAATGATCCTTAGCCTTGGACTGACTCTATCTCTGTGTTAGAGATATCGTGGCCTCATATAATACCTTCAATATATATTTAAAAATAAAATAGTTAAAAAATTATTTGATGTTAATTTTAAAACTCAAAAAAAAGTGTAACCACAATATAATGTTTTTTATCACCACTAATATCTCTAGTGACTTGATTGATTTACAACCTCATATAAACATAGAACTCCATAATATCTCTCTTTTTGAATGCATATTTGAATAAAAAAAGATATACATATAATGTTATATAAGTTATTTAAAAAAATTACTTACCATGTGTTCCTTGTGCATACTGAATGGATGACTACGAGCTCTATGTGTCACCTTCTGTCTTCCTTAGTAATATCGACCTACTGATGATCTACTCTAAAAATATACACCCAACCAATGTAAACATAATCCATCCCAAGAAAGAGATGAAGTAAACTCAGGTCAGTGGGCATAACAAGACACATCAAACTTTTTCACTCCTACATTCATCATTTCATTCCTTCTAAAATTGTGAATAAAAAATGATGGAAACACTCATGCATAAACCCATCCCAGGCCTTCAATATAGCGCCACACATGCTCTAATCGATGCGATACCATTAACCCAACAAATAAATTATAATATCAAGTTATTAATTAAATAAATTTCATAATAAATATTATTTATTTATGTGTCATCCAATGATGGACCATGTGTTGCTGATCATCAAAGGGAATATCATCCCATATAACCCAGGCTTCAAAAAAAATTACGCAATATGGTGCTCCCCAGTCCAATAGCTTTATCTGAAAAGTTATAAAAGAAATAAAAATAATCAAAAAAATTTATATAAATATATTTATGAAAAGTAGCTAAAATACATAGGTAATAAAACCTCTGTAGGCATGGATTGAAGCCAATATATGGACGTCACCCTCGTATAGGTCCAAGAATCATCAATCGAGAATGACCACACCACCTTCAATTCCTCCCTTAACAACCAGCAGTCTGGGGGTCAGATGAGCCAACAACTTTCTCTTCCAAATGTACATCAGCCTCCTAAAACTAAGGAAATGGAACCTGGTCCATCAGTAACCTGAAATAATTATTGTTAAGAAACATTTAAAAAAAAACTATTAAATATAGATATATATTATATATGATTATAAAAAGAATTTAACCATTTCAATCTACACCTGTATCCTTGTACTAATATCTGATGATTTCAATGTCTTCATATTTCTCCTCAACATCATCAATTTCAATATGAGTTTTTTATTCATCATCTCTTGTGATTTGAAATTCATTTTTAACATTATTAACATCATCTTCACCATCGATCCTTATATATGAGGTTTCAACATTAATATTCATGTCTCTTCATGAGAATATTGGTTTGGAGAAGTCTCTTGGAAAATTTCATTTCCTCACACTTCAGAGGAACTGCATTTACTTTGATTAAAATAAATTTCTGGAGATTTATTTTTATTATGCTCAACAAATCACCCAAATATTTTTAATTATCCCAATAATTTCATAATAAATTTTAAGTGACTGATGATCCAAAAAAAAATTGATCTTTTACTGCAAAATGACTTATATTTAATATCAACGATTCCATGGGTAAAATGGGAACACAATTCTCTCTCATTATCTGACCACTGAAATCCATTGAAATTGTACCGAACATCCATATTTTTCATAATGTGGAAAATATATTATCAAATGATTCGTTTATTTGAGGAAATATGGCTAGAATATATTTCCTTATTTACATAAAAGTAAAACAACTTCTTCTTGCATTCTTCTTAATACATTATAGCCTATTTCCACTACAAATATGTCTCAAAAAATATTTTATGTCTCCCATTTTATCCCAAATCAATGAATTTAAAAAACAACTTAATCCAATTGGTAGAAGTCTTTCTATTATGACATTACTGTCATGAATTTTTAATCTGGTAATATAGACATTTCTGACACATTAGACAAAATTGGAATCATAACCATCTGGAATTCACAAATATCCAATCCATTATAAAATAATAATCGATTTTCATTTCATAGTGTATAAAATTATTTTGGCTTCATTTTATTTTGTGATCTGATATTTTCAAACTGTCCATGTTCTGGTTAGCTGAAAATTTGGGAATGATATAATCATACCTTTACATTATCTATGATCTTACCTGGTGTATCCAAAGCTATAGGAAATAAATTATCAAAATAATTCTTCTCAATATACATGACATCCAACATGTGACGGACCAAAAACTCAGTCTAATATGGTAGATCCCAAAAAAAATTCTTAGTTTTATCCTATTGTGTCCCATACCAAATCTATCAATTTTATATAAAATTATTTTTGGTAAAAATGTGATGGGAGGTAATGAAGATAAAAGTGATTTTACCTCAATATCGAACAGAGTTGGTGTTAGTTCATCTCTTTCAGTTTTACATTTTTTTAAGTGGTATTGTTTCCTTCAAAAAGGATGATCAGTTGGAAGAAATCTGCAATGATAGTCATAAAACATGGGTTTTTCCAATAATTATCTTAAATTCTTTTCTATCTCTCATACAATACAGAAATTATTTTGGACCATGTGTACACTAGGAAGAAAACATTCCATATGCTAAGAAGTCACTGATTTTCCACATAAATCCATCTTTTAGAAGGAGATTTAGTTTCACAACAACATCATGTATACAAACACTATTACCCCACAATGAATTCAACTCATCAATGAATTCTTTAAAATAAAACTCAATATTATTATCTGATTGTCCTAGAATTAATAAGCTCAAATAGATATATGGCTCCTTCATCAACATCCAAGAAGGAAAATTGTATGGAGTTATAAAGACTGACCAATATGAATACTAACTACCATTATAAAAAAATTTATAGAAACTATCAATAGAAATACCCAATTGCACATTTTTGATATTCTAAAGAAAAAGAAGTGTGCACTTTGTTGAAATGTTTCTAGGAATTACCATTATAGGGATTATGTAAGATTTTACATGTTAATATATTGGTTTTGTGCCGTGAAATCAATGTCATTGTATGATGAGACATAAACAAATGCAGTAATATTTGTGTAACGGGAAATATCCCAACTATTTTATAGGAATAAATCTAGACTTCCCTAGTCAAGGCTCATTATATCATGATTTTTGACATGTGGAAAAACTATCCAATGGCTCATTTTCACGATAACATAAGATGAAACCATTTCAACTTGCATGAATCTTCTGATAACCAATACCTAGATTAGGAAACATCCTCTTTATATAATCTAAATTTTTAGGAAACACATTTCATTTATGTAACAGTGTTTTAATAAAGAGAATAACTGATAAAAATAGCTATTTGACATTCCATTATATTATTTAATGGCCATAAAATTTTCAAACACTTCAAATTTTCTTATCTTTTATCCAGCATATATGGCTTCCGATGTAGTCCTCAACAACTCATAAAATTATGATGCTTACAACTCTAGAGGGAAATCAATATCATCTTCAGTTTCAGTTTTTTCAAAATATAGCCATGCCACATCATTTAGTAAATTTTGAAACCATGATGGATCTAGAAAAATATTATAAGTATCTTCTCTAGACCTTCATTGACAATATTGATACAAAAAAAACAGAATCTGGTTGAAAATAAAAATGAAATGTATTCCCTCTAACACTGTCAAATGTGTCAAATTCCCTTAGAGAGAACTTTTTCTTGGATGCATAATTATCTCATCTTTAAAAAATTCTATTTTTAATGATTCAAGTGATAAGAAAACATCAAAACCCCCAATATATATAGGATTTATAACAAAGTTGTTTAGATTCCATCGTAGATTAATCCAAGAACGATCATCTAATAATGATTTTTGTTGAATTCCTTGTTCTATATTTCTCAAAAAAAATAGAATATGATTAGTTTTTTTGAATAATTTCATATAATAAAAATACAATCCATGTATAAGAAGAAAAATAAATTTACTTTTCTGGAAATTTATTACAATTCCTATTTTTTATCGTTATTTATAATATTTGTTTTAAAATTTATAATAATCTAAACAAATTTATAATAAATTATACTTATTAACACTAACTATTAGTAATTATAGTTAATTTATACTAATTAACATTAATTTCGAGCGGCGAAATTTTCAGCAGATTGGTGGCAGCTCATTTTCCTGGTGGCTCATCTCCTTGTATCATTCTCCGACTAAAATAGCTATAAAAAATTCTCTTATATATGGATATACATTTTTTATGCACGATAATGGAGATCAAGGAGGCCCTATCACACCGATCGCCTTTATCGTGTATATAAAAATGGATAACTATACATCAGAGTTGATATTTCATAATTATTTTAGTCAGAAAATGTTACATGAAGATAAGGCATCCAGAAAAAGATTCTCTTTTTCTTGACTACTCATCACCTTACAACTTTATCTCATTAAAATTAGTATAAATAATCTTATCTAGTGTACACATATCAATTCTCGTGAATATCCAAATGGATATCTATACATTGGAGAGTATTTTTATAGTGGGTTTAGTAAAATAACGTTCCACGTAGATTATCCATAGAGAAAAAGGAATGCCACCAAACTGATTGAAATTGTGCCAATTTATTACAAATTTATTATGAAATATTGTGATTTATTACGAATTTATTGCTAATTATTTCTAATTAATCTGAATTAATCATAATTATTGTGAAATCATCATTATTATAGAACATTATCAATATTTATTACAAATTATTACTAATTATTAGTAATTATTACAATTTATTACTAATTAATCCTAATTATTCCTAATAAAACCTATTTATTCTGAATTGTAACTAATTAAACATAATTTTGAGTAATTAATCTTAATTATTCATAATTATTACTAATTATTTATAATTAATACTAATTATTACTAATTATTACTAATTATTACTCATTGTTAGAGATTCTTAGTGATTATTACTAATTATTACCAGTTATTCCAAATTAATCCTAATTATTACTAATTAATACAATTTATCACTAATTAATACTATTTATTACAAAGTAATACTATTTATTACAAATTATTATGATTTTTTACTAATTAATCATATTTATTACAAATTATTTAAATTTTTTCCTAATTTATGCTACTTATTACTAATTAATCCAACTTTTTACGAATTAATCCTAATAATTACTAACTATTACTAACTATTACTAACTATTACAAATTAATCCAAATTATTCTTAATTATTTCTAATTATTCCTAATTATTACTATTTATTCCTAATTATTCCTATTTATTACAATGTATTACAATTTTTTAATATTTATTACTATTTATTACCAATTATTGCTATTTATTACAATTTATTACTAATTATTACTATTTATTAATATTTATTACTAAGTATTACTATTTTTTACTATTTTTTACAAATTATTACTATTTAATACTAATTTTAACTAATTATTATAAATTATTTGTAATTATTACTATTAATTACTAATTAATCCTAATTATTAATAATTTATCCCAACTGTTACTAATTAATTCTAATTATTATTTATTAATATTTATTACAAATTATTACAAATTAGTAGTATTCATTACAATTTATTACTTTTTATTACTAATTATTATTGATTATTACTATTTGTTACTAATTATTACTAACTATTCAAAATTATTAGTAATAAATCCTAATTTTTACTAATTAATCCAAATTATTACAAATCAATCCTAATTATTACAAATCAATCCTAATTATTACTAATAAATCATGACTATTACTAATAAATTCTAATTATTAGTAATTAATTCAAATTATTACTAATTAGTCACAATTATAACTAATTATTAATAATTATTACTAATTTTTAATAATTATTACTAATTATTCAAATTTACTATTAATTATTACTAATTACTACAAATTATTCATATTTATTCATACTTATTACTATTTATTAATATTTATTGATATTTATTACTAATTATTACTATTTATAACTAATTATTACTATTTATTATTAATAATTAGTAATTGATCCTATTTATTACTATTAAATCCTAATTATTTCTAATTAATCTTAATTATTACTAATTAATCCTATTTATTACAAATTAATCCTAATTGTTTGTAATTATTCCTTGTTGTTTGTAATTAATCTTAATTATTCTTAATTAATCCAAATTGTTACTAATTATTTCTAATTATTACTATGTTATCCTAATTATTACTAATTATTCCTTATTGTTACTAATTATTCCTATTTAATACTAATTATTCCCCATTATTACTAATTTTTCCAAATTATTACTAATTATTACAATTTGTTAAAAATAATTACTAATTATTTCTATTTATTACTTTTTATTCCTAAATGTTACTATTTATTCCAAATTAGGATAAATTACTCATCATTATTACTAATTATTCCTAATTATTCCTAATTATTACTAATTATTCCTAATCAATCATATTTATTATTTATTATTACAAATTATTTATAACAATTTCTTATTATTTTTAATTATAATAAATTATTAACAATTATGAAAATTTATTACTATTTGTTATTATTTATATTTTTTCAATTTTATACATACTAATGCAAATTTTTATTAATTATAGCTTATTATTACAAATTGAGACTAATTATTAATAATTTTCCTAATTAATACTAATTACAAATAATTAATTACAATTAATATAACTATTAATTAATACTAATTAATACCCAACACAAGTATTCAGAATAAAATGAAAAATAAAATGATTTAATTTTAATTTTATTTAATTATATATAATTAAAAGTAAATATAACTAATATCAAAGAAAATTAAATTACTAAAAATAAAGGAAATAGATAAATACCTTAAAACTGAATCTTTTAGAGAATTTAAGTTGTGAATATTGCTTCGATTTAAAATTTTTAGCTTAGAAAAATATTGAAAGAGAAAATGTATGTAGAGAGGGAGATATGAGTAGAGAACGGAGTGAAATGTGACGAAAACAGATGGGGGTATACATTTGATAGATTGGTTGCGAAGATATTATTTTTGATGGGATTCCCAATGCAAATAAATTTAGTTTCAATGAGACCTGTTACAAATACTGACCCACCTATTAATTAGTTGCAGTTGTTAAAATGGTATTTGTAACGGTCACATCGCAAATACCAACCTACTGACACAATGTTTGCGACATGAGTTAATTCCCATCGTAAATACTAAAAAATGTCGTCAGCTGTTTGCAATAGCTTCTTATACCCATCAAAATTACCGTTTCTGCGGTTTGGAATGCAACTTGCGCCAAACCTTTTGTGACGGGTTTCGACTACCCATCACTAATAACTAATTATGTATGAAGGGTTGATGGTCCGGTAAAAAATAATCCCTCCCAACGGACTTTTTTTGACAGGACCCTTCCCTGTCGCTATTACCGCATCACAAATAATGGTTTTTCTCATTAGGAATTAATTTATTGATATTTTTAAAATATTACTTGATAAAAATAGTATCAATTTTTTAACCGGAATGTAAAAATCATCTTACGGTGAATTTGTTTCCCTAAAAAGATTAATTTTTTAGTAAAAAGTGAAAAATAACTTTCTTTTTGAAAATTATCATCCATTTTCATTATACACATCAATTATGCATTATGTTTTTAATAAAATTTATAAAATAAAATTTCAATTACTCATAATTTAATTAAATACATACTAACTGCTGTTATAATTTATTGGTTGTATAAATTAATTTGTTCTCTAAAAAATCACATTTTTCAAAAAAATCATTGCATTTAACACATTTATATTAGAAGTAATATCTATCAATTATAGAAAAATTAATTAATTAAATGTAATTAATTTATTTATTCATAAATAATAATTTTTTGTGTATGAATTTTAATATTTATATGAAGAAGTTAATTTTTATGTTAATATTAAAAAAAGGTTTTTTGATATACTATATGTTTTATGACACCACAAAGAAATTAGTAAGATTTAACAATTTATTAAACTTATGGAAATTTATATTTAAAATTATATAATAAAAAGTCAAACATAAATTATTCATGACAAAAAAAGTCATATTTATTTGACGATAATTATGGAAATCATTTTTAGTGTTGACAAAGTGCTTTTGCATGATTGGAATAGTAAAATTTGGTATCTTAGTGATAAAAATGGAGAATTTAAAGGTATTTTCATGGAATTTTTATTTAATATTATGTATAAATTATGGGATTTATTGGAATTTTTAATTCTTTAGTATTATAATATGAAACTTATCCAAATTCTTACGCAATGATTTTACAAAGCTAAAAAACACAAAATAACATATTAAATAAGTTTTCATGATAAATATAAGAGTAATTACACATATCTAATGAAAATAAAGGTTTATAATGAAAGTAATTTATTTATTTTTTGAATGAAAATTTCTTTTTAATTCTTACAAATGAAATAATTACATTAAATTATTTCATTACATTGGCACTGTGCTAGTGAAAGTAGTAGAAAAATAAATTTAACAATTTTAAAAAATATAAAAGTTCTTTTTTGGTAGAGTAATAGTGTTATGAAAATTTTAAAGGAAAATATAAAATATTAGGAATATTTGAAAACATTAAATTCTAATTCCATTGTTTAAAAATTTTTATAGGTCAAATCAAATAAATAGTATCAAAAATTACACTAATAATGTATTTTTATATATTATTTTACTAAATTATGTAATAGTGATTAAATCATTTCTTAAATACAATTAGGAAGATTAATTGTATATATTTTCTTCTTTTTTCAATTTATGATATAATTATTATATTATAAATAATATTTGAAGTCCATAATATTAGAAAAATTCATTATCGATGTTATGGTTAATTTGGTTAACAAATGGGTTTATCCAATTGATAAAGTTATAAATAATATCAAAACTAGTAAATGTTTAATCAGATGGTTATATTAGACCAAATAATCGTATCATTTGATTTTATATCATTTTTTTACAATTTCACATGATTGAAACACTTATTATGTTATAATATTTCATGTATTTTAAAAAATGACAATGCTGAAATTTTAAATTAAAAATATTATATTAAATGATTTAATATTCATGGAAAACCTATATTCATCAACAAAAATGGTATATGGTTAAAAATATGAATCATGGTTAATTTTTTAAATCACTTTCCATTTATACTAACTTTATTTCCCCATAATTATTAAAAACACATTGATTAACTATAATTCTGTATATGTTTATTGGGGGTTGAAACTAAGTGATATGGGTAACAACATAACCAAAACCCGAAATAAAGTTTTTATGAGTGTATTTAAACTAATCCTCATATTATCTAAGATTTATATCATATTTCCATAATTTATTGAGGATAATTATTTATATTAATTTAATAATTTATAAAATTCCAAGATTTCTCCTCCTTTTATTTATAAAAGGTCATCTTCTATCCTATTATCATTACACTTAATTAACTATTACTTTAGAGAATACCTAACCAAATACCTTCATAAATACCTAAAAATTGTCTATATGTTGTATTTATGGTATAATACCAAACATAGAGGCTTTATGAGGTAAAGAGAAGTAGGTTTTCTGAGGAATATGTATAAATTTTAAATAAATATTTTAGAATTATTTCTTATTCTACCTTCATGAAATAATATTCAAATAGTAGGAAAAAATAAAAATAGTATCTTACATATACTAAGGTGGTTTAATTTAAATGTAATAAAATATGTCCATCTCTATCTTCTATCATTTTATAAATGAGTACATCATTTTTCTATATGGCTGACTACAACCACTCAAACTGATGTAGATTGTTTTCCATCAAAACCACTCACTTCAGGTTATAATGATCGATTTAATTTTAATATATGATATTCATGAAATAATTATCATTGTTTAAAGATAATATTTCACAAATTTTCATAAATTTCCAGTCATTTTGAAATGAAAATGTTGTGCATATATTCTTGTACTCACCACCCCCACGAAGAGATGTGATTTGTTTTTCAACACAACATCACATGGATGATATATATATTTATATTTAGTTATAAAATATTATATTAATTATGAGATCATAATTATATAATTTTAAAAAATGACTTACCTTAATTCTAATAAGGTCTCTGGAAAAGGGAAATGTTATAGATGCGTACGTATGACCTACTATTTCCATGGTCGTAACATAATTAATTTCACACAACCATCATTCATGGCTAGTTTTAAAAATAAATTGATATATAATTATTATAATTATTCCATAATTATTATTATTGATATATTTTAGTAATGAAAACATTGACCATAGTCAACGAATCAAAGTAATTTTGGACATGTGAGCTAAATGTCATCAACACATCTGATATGAACATAATTGATTGTGACAATGTACATAAAAAGGAAATAAATAAAATAAATATTATAATAAACTATAAAATGGTTCTTAAGAAATTAAAAAATTACCTATATTAATTATTCACCCAGATAAATTAATATGTTACGATTCAGACTCGGGGAAATAAACCCTTTACTTTAAAACAACATTTTAAATATTTTATTGATTTATTTTCTGAATCTTTTTCTTCCTGTTTCATATATATATAAGAAATTTTTATCTAAAATTATTTGAAAATAAATAAATTATAATGGAAATTTTATATATTTTCCCTTCTAATAGATTTAAAAATGATCCTTTTTACAGAACTTTTGACATTCATTTGAAAAGGAAAAAAATAATGTTCTATTTTAACATATAATAAATCAATAGTTTTCTCATTCTCACAACTAGAATTTGATGTTTTATCTTTAATTATATTTTTCAATTTTTTCATAAATAAAAAACAATATGTAACCTTTTTGTGGGTATTTCTGTTTTGAAAATGTGATTTTAAAAGGAAAGGGTATTTTGATATTTAAAAGTGCTTTTCATATATCGTAAAATTTGTTTTCGAATTGATATATGATGAAAACCACGAATTTTTAAAATTTATCAATGATATAGTCCTTTTAAGTTTTTTTTATTATCGGTGAGTCTGATACTTATAATTTTGGTGTGTTATAATAATATATATCATTACGATAAGTTATCAAGATATATATTATGATTGAGGTTGTTCCACATATAGTTATCTAATGCATATAGTAATGATAGTGTTACCCAAATCATTATATTTCATGTCAACTATATTTTCTATTCCATTTGTAAGAGTGATTATAAGATAAAATCTCAATGGACCTATATAACTTTTCTATGATTTCCAATGTGTTTTCATATAAATAATTTGATATGAACTGGTAATATAATTATCCTTTTTTAGGAATAATTTCTTCCATTTATTTAAAAATGAAATTTTTTAAAGAAAAAATTATCACGGGATCTCACGTTTTATATGAATTATTAAGGGTTTTCCTTATTTTTTTCTTATAAAATGTTTTATGAAATAATGTGGGAAGTAATGAATATTTCTTATATAACTAACTGATTATTTATGCATAAAATTTATTATGTTTTTGGAAAAATATTTTTGATGATATCATGGTTTAAATATAAACTTATGGGTTTATCTATTACATTATTATCCATATTTATCATTATTTTTCTCTTCTGATTATTCTTAAAAATTTATTAGTAATAAGTATGAGTAAAAATATTTATAGATATATAATATGGGGAAAAAATCATGGTATAGTGGGTATATATTTCAATTAAATATATCGGTGCTTTTATATATGAGTATGTTAAAATTCATTTAAACTCTATACCTAAAAGTACTTGTGTGTGTATGTGTTAAAATATTTTCAATTTATGTTGTATGTTTTATATAGTTGATGTTGGGTCAAAATTATTAGTATCAAATTGAAAAATGTATCTTTTATTTTTTTATCATCATTTATTTGAGATCAATTTCAAGGAAATCATAGATTCCATAGTTAATGGATTGTTTCCTCACAGAAAGTAGGTTATCTGTCATCTTATCACTTTTTAGTATGTATACATAAATAATTGGGTTAATAAAATAAAGGTGAAGTTCTATAGTTGGTTCTAGGAATTCATGTTATTTATCGACGAATTTATTTATTTCAAATATTCCATTTAAGTCAAGGAATGAATTCTAATTGCTATTATATTTTTTTATTACTAAATTTTTCTTTATAAGAGAGTAATAATTCTTTAAACCCACTTATGTTAGTTGTTTTTGAGAAGGAAAAACATTGAATCATCGAGTTAGTTCTTGGATGGTATATGTATCCACATTATGAAAAGAAATTTTTTTTTCTTGATATCTCATCATGATCAAGTGATAAAATAGGTTTTTAACAGTGATGTAATTTAATGGTGATATCCTAATAAATGTCATCAATAATAAATCAGACATATTTCCCATAATATCTAGATAAATTAAAAAAAAATAAGTAATAAACAAGTTGATCATCTACATGGGTATGTTTCACAGAACTTATATCTATTTGATATTATTCACTATCATTTTATATACATTGGCGATTTCTTATTTCAATGTATGAATAAAAGTGTTGAAAATTTTATTATAATCTTGAAGGAATTCAAAGGAATAATCATGGTGTGTACGATCAAAATGATTCATATTTTGATGTAAACATTTTCATTGACATGTGATGGTGATATGAGATATGTCCTTTGACAGCCCCCAGACGTCGTTAATTCTTACGGGGTTAACAAAATTTAGTTAATTATAAATCTAAGAAAATCCTAACTAAAAATGTTGTAATTGGTAAATCCAAGTGTCGAAACCAAAAGGATGATCCTTATATTCTTAATTAATTAGTAAACTGAAATTGTAATTGATTGGTTGTTTATGAGAAAATAGAAATAATACAAGGATTGATTGGGGTTTGAATCAATATAGAAGGCATTCTAGGTTCAGTTATTTTTTTTCGTGTTCTGGGGATTTACATGAAATTGTTTTTTCAGTTTTGGTATCTGAGTTTGGTTAACATGGATCCTCTGTCTTGGAATCCAATCCTACTTCAACGATTTCACCTTTGGAATGGTTATCCACTCAGTTCAATCACAATAATTGGTGACCCAAAAAATATTTTAACCATCGACTAACCAATGGTGTACAATGTTCATTGGTAGAGTAGTCTAATTAATTGAGGAAAATAAATAAAACACCTCACATCTCACACAACGGTCATTCAATATGAAAATATGATGAATTAATTGAAATAATGAGTTATACCAATTCAAAAACATGAATAACATAAATAAGAAATCCCTATGTACACCCCTCCCTACAATCACATCTCTTTGCACTAGAAAGACTACTCTCTTAGGATGAGATAGTGTGTCATAGTTACCCAATGAAGAAACTGTGTTGAAGCCGACATCGGATCATCACTCAATGTGGGCGTCTCCTCCGTGTGGTGTTCCTTAGCCTTAGTTGGCCCAAAAGTGTCATATAAGAGAGCCTGGTGTCTCATTTTACATGAATGATCATCTCAAACTTATCTCGCATTCCATTAATTTTTTTCTCTGAATCACCACCTACATGATGTGTAATTGGGGTAAACGACATTTACTCCAGATCTAGTTTTTCCCCAACTGTGTTGATTTCGTAGACGTTTCTTTGACTGTTTGACCTAGGTTATATTGCGTACCCTCATTTCACACTGTGTACTCTCAATTAACATCATTTACAATAAGTTCACAGCCTATATGATCATAATGACTTTTCTATTGCAAATCTCTTTCTCTTGAAATGTTTATGATGTGTAGTTGTGGTACATGATGTGTAACAATGTTTTTCCTGTTTCCTGCACGGCTTCATCTCCAAAAATACAGTGGCATGGTGCGAGCGATGCTCACAGCACAAAGGGTTTTTCAACTCATATTCTTTACACTTTTCGTTCCTTTTCCACCTATTTGATATTTCGATCTAAAAAACATAATACAAGTAAATGTAATCCAAAATTTTAAATATTTTTCATTTAAATTCAAATTTCCATATACCAAAAGTCTCTAAAATATATTCATAAAATAGAATGATTATCCTCAAAACAACTAATCTTATGAGTTCATAAACATGGTCACCAAGGGTGTCTAAAAACAACCAATCGTTGGATTTATATATGAATTTTTTTATTAATGCATGAAGTAATTTTTCAAAGACTCCCAATAGGCTTATTAGGGGTTTCATTTTCATTAATACAACCCAACATTCATTCATATGATTTTAAAAGAAACATAATCATTCTATGTTCGAAACATTAAATTATAACGGAGCAGCTTTTTGGTACAGAGTTTCAAAACCATCTAAAAGGAATAGTGATCGAGAACTATTGGTTTTATAAGAAAAAAGGTACTATGATTTTGGTTTAATCTAAGCAATAAGGTATCCCTATGCACATTTTATTATATCATGTGCATCGATTAGTATATCCTGGGAACCTAATGATGATCTCATTAATCTCTTGAGAACAATTGTTTCTTGATGTAGTGTTACATGATCCCTTTGTTGTATTTTCATTATTTTAAAATTCCTAATAGTGAACCAACTATGGTCTCTAAAATTACTAGGTTTTACCCTTAGGGAAAAAATAAATCTACTTATATTTGAAATGAGGTAGGCTGGAATTGAGAATAGGAAGTGGTAAAAATGATGTACTATATGACACAAAAATTGTATTACTCATAAAATATGTCCTAATGTGGTAGGAAGAAGCTCCATTTAACCATATCAATTATTTTTTTAATATATTTTATCATTTTTTTAATAATTATTGTATTTTAGATTTTTTATTCATTCATTATGAGTTAGATACATATCTCAATTTTCCAGTAAAATTTATTTAATTTTTTCAATAAAATGTATTAAATTATTTATAAATATAACATCATAATATATGTATCTAATTATTTTTTCCATTGAATAAACATCGTATCAATAGCTTATTTCCCATGGAACATGGAACAAAATTGATATTCAATATATTTTATAAATATTTCTAGGAAAGAATATGAATAATAAAACCTATGATAAAAAACATTGAAATAAATTAGAAATTCATAAGAAAATGATAATAATACTATTTTTTAAAAAGTAATTATCTAATTAAATTAAATTTCTATATATATTTAATTTTATTTCAAAATTTAAATCTATAAATATTAAAATTATAATTTTTTTTAAATTGGACCATCATTGAATTCCTCATATAAAAATTTA
Organism: Viscum album; assembly: GCA_963277665.1. NCBI lineage: Eukaryota > Viridiplantae > Streptophyta > Magnoliopsida > Santalales > Viscaceae > Viscum > Viscum album. The sequence continues at coordinate 679,734,487 of OY728150.1, forward strand.
CATATTATGAAATTTTTTATGAGATAATTGAATATTTGTTGAATAGTGACAATTACATTTTTTTCCAAAAAACGAATTTATTTTCATTATGAGTTTATAAAAAAGTGCTATAATTTTTAAAATCTTATTAATCTGTCAGATATGTTTTTAAAGAACAATTTCATTAATTTTAAATAATTCTTTTTTATTAAAATTTTGAAATATATGTTTTACCATATAAGAAAAAGGAATATTTTAGTTCAACTAAGAGAATGCATGATCCAGACAAGATAAACCTAAAAATTATTACACTGATAGTAAAAGTACAAATTCATGAGTTATAAAGTGGTTTATAGTGGGGTAGTAGGACACCTCACACATATTCCCATCCACCATTGCTACAATGTATTCAAGATTATTAAATGACCACATAGTACTTATTTCCGTGAGTGCGCTCTTTTATAATGCATTTCCACCCGATTTTCATCCCAATGGACATGTTAAACTACTAAATTGGGTTTTTTTGTATGATTGAGACATATAATACAATGATGGATGATTTTCCATATGACATTCCCGCTTATTTCTTGAGGGCATTAATATCCTGTCCATAGTCTTATTGGGTCCGTATTGAGTTCCACTAATGATGGGCAACATGCTTAATAGCATAAATTATAAACTTTAAATCAGCATCATATGAAATTCCCTACCCAATAATGTGATTGACTCAACCATTTACAAATAAAAAGTCAGTGAGGTAGTAACCTCAACAACATTAGGGCCTTGGAATGTCGTTTGTTACACCAAAAATATATTCAATTATTCATGAAGAGACATGAGGGATCCATCAAATAAATTTCAGTAATAGTGGATTCCATGGTCAACCAGGAATTCCCAATATTATAAGAGTGCGGGGGTCTATGAATCTGCTTTTTATTGAACCAATCCATACACTTTCACCAATGTGTATTTCCCTATGATGGAAAGGATAACTACATGAATATATTGACATTGGTTTTCAAACATGGATGTTATTATTGTTTTCTGATTAGATATACTGATAGATGCAGATGCCACTAGAAGGATGTTTTGGATAGAGTCACTCCTTCCACATTTAATGATGCATACCCTTAATCCATCATGTGGACATTTAATACAAAGATCAAAATTAACTGGGATAGCAATATATTTCCACATTTCTTCAAAAACAGGTGCATCTGAAAAACATGTGTTGCAAAATTTCCTCCACCCTCAAGAATTTATCACGTGCTAAGACAATTTTCTACTTATCCTTCCTAATCAAATAATTTTTGGGAAATTTGTTCTTTCAAATCCCTTAAATAATCAGAAATATTTAAGTTTAGAGAAAATGTTCATAAAAATAATGAAATTTTTGTGGTGGTTTTATGGATCCATCACACTATAGGATATAGGTTCCCTTTGTATTAAAATGTCCATTTATATTGGGAATCTAGTATAGGGTGTTAGTATTAATGAATGTGTAGTTATATCTCTCTATATCATCTTTAGGAGGACCTATTCCATAGTGACAATAATTTTATGCATGTTGGAAGATACATTCATGGTGTTGAGTGATATTTATAAATAGGGTGTGTCCTAGTAATTAAGGTTGGACTCTCTACTAACAAAACATTTTTAGTTCTACATTATATCAGGGAAATAATTCTAGAGTGAGGGCCAATAAAATAATGTAAGATAATGTGGATACACATTAAACAACATCAATTTTAACAAAATTGATATGAAATTAAAGGAGGAATAATTTGAGGTTAAAATATTCATTGTGAATTTATTAACAAGACTATCATTGAAAATATAAATACCCTTGATTATATGCATCCCATTTCAATGGGTTTAATGCATTCCTTCCAAGAGGTAATTATGAGAATCCTTTCAGGGAATAACCATGTAAAAATGAAGTTCTTATCATTCATTGAAGATAAATAATGAGTTTTCATGGCCATCTATAAGAAGAAAAAAATACAAAAATTTAGAAGTGATAACTAAATTAATAAGGTGCACCCTCCCATCTTGAGATAAAGATTTCCTCATACACCTATGTAATAGATTAATATTTCCATGACATATAAATCCATGATATTAACTCTAAAAACTCCCACAAAGTAAGGGAACACCAAGATAATTGAATTAAGTGGATTCACTCTTCATTACATGAGTACTGGTGACCATGTTTTTTTACCAACAAAAATTACATCTCCAAAAATCAATGAAAGATTTCTTCCAGCTTATGGCCTAACTGGAATCTTCTACATAGTGTAAAATAAATGATTTCATATAATTAATTGTTTTCCATGATAATTTACTAAAATGATAATTTCATTAGTATAGAATCAATATGGTGGAATGGATGTATCCCTACTATGTTTTATTTTATTGATGATTCGGGTCTAAGTGATTTAATTAAGGAATCTACTCATGTAGTATTTTTCAATCAAAAATAGAATTATTGAGAGTAGGTATCCATGTCTAAATCCTACAGTGCATTGGAAATAACCTCTAGGTGATCCATTTATTAGGATGGAAAAAGTTATAGATCACATAATGGTTCAAATTAATACAATAAAAGCATTTTAAAACCCCTACCTTTTGAGGATATCAATTATAATGCTCCATTTTAGAGTTTCTATAGCCTTAGAGATTCAAATTTTGTGGCAAATAGTTCTCTTGATTAAATTTACTTTTCTTCTAATTAATATTTTCTAAGGCAGTGAATAGATAATTCCAGATTATCCTACCAAGTAAAAAATCCAAACTAATTTGTAGTGATATAATTTTTAATTATGAATCCCATTCTGGTCAACATGATTTTACTAATGTCTTTATGGAAAATGTTCCCAAGAGAAATGAACATGAAATTTTTAGTTTTAACTACAATATCCTTCTTGGGTACCAAAACAATGAAATTTCAGTTGATCACCTAAGGCATAAAAAATGGGTACACAATTATCTTATTTAATTAGTCATTTTTTCAAGAAGGATATCCCAACAAAACATGAAAATTTTATTAGTAAATATATTATGACCAACTTTAATATCCATGTTTAGAGATATTATGGATTCTTTGGTATCCTCTTTAAAAGAGGGCCTGATTAGAGTATGGTTTTTACGATCTTCAATACATTGTGATATGTTTTCAAAAAAATTATGTTTTATTACCCTCCCATCATCATAGTATATCCCATTGAAACAATTCACTACTATATTTGATATTTCACTTTAAAAGGTGTGAATAAATCCATTGATACTTATGGACTTTATTCATTCCGTTATTATTTTTTCTTATTACAGTATATGAAATAATTTCGAGTTCTTATCATAATCCTTATGCTATTTAACAATTATCTTATTTTGGTAAAACCATTCCTTGATTGTTAGATGATCATAAATCCTTCATAGATATTTTATTAATTCTATCTTGGGGCTATTTTGATGTTGATTTATTATTTTTAAGCTTTAAAAATTATCTATAGTATCCTTTATCACGTGTTAAATCTTAGAAAAAGTGTGTTTACTCAACTATATTAAATGAAATGTGTATTCTAACAATTTTCAAAAAGTATGTGTAGTGTACTTCCAAGGTGTTCTATCATCCGAGCCTCCATAATAATCTCCCACCATCCTATAGAATTGAGACATACATTGTTGAATTGGAATAGAATTGGAACTGGACTTATAATGTGAGTGGGGAGATAAACAATGATAGGTTTATTATCGGAGTGATGATTTGGAGGATTGTGAAATGAGGCTGGAATATAAAAACTAATTTCATTAATCTGAAAAAAATATCTATCAAGTTTTATTACATTCCTTCTATTTATAATGTATCTTCTCTAGGTGAATTCAACACCTAGAATTGGAAAACTAGTAAAATTACCTAGAAGAATGTATGAGGAGAATTCAATTACGACAACTTATTTTATTTTAATCCAGTTTTCCCATGATATAAGAAAGAGATGAATTCTCCCTAATAATCAATTTATGATTTATATTTTCAATTATTTCCTCAATATCATTACATAGCTATCTTCTTCTGATTTATGGAGTGGAGGAATTGAAAAGATAGACCAAAATGTTTCTTCCCCAGATATTGAAATAGATTGAGATAAATTATATTCATTTGATACATGAGAGTGTGTGAATTATCTTAGGCTTTTAAACCCAAATGTGATCCTTATTAACATCTTTAAGGATATAAGACATAAAATTATACCCATGAAAGGACATTTTAAATTCCCCCATTTTTTAAAGATGATTATTTCCTCTATAATTCAAATAATAATATTTTTAAAATAAAATATAATTTATATTGTCCTTTTTCATTGTTGGATTAAAAATCCATTGATAATTCAAATTAAAGAGATTTAATATAAAAGGTATTATCTCCTTGTTAGTTGCCCTTCATCTTGTGTGGGATCAATATGGACATTAATTTTTCTTCCTCTTCCTTTCTTCTTCCGAACGTAAAGAGTTGTGTCCACTCCATATTTTTCTATAGTTCCAGCCAAATAATTCTAAACTGGTCTAGAATTAATTTTCGCTCCTCCTTAAATGCGGAGGTTTTAACATTCTCTTGGAGCTATGATTCCTCAGTATCATCAGGCCAAAAAAATCAATTAAGATTTGAGATCATATTACAATAATACATGTTCTTAGGGTCATAAATTCATAAGATTTTTCCTTCAAGAAGCCTTGGAAGCTGGTATTTTCAAGAAAGGAACATCCAATTCAGTTATAGAAGAAATTTAATCATTCATACCACCACTCTTAGCAATATGGGTAGGAATATTCAAAGAGTCACCCTGGTCATTTTCATCAGGTCACATCATAGAATCATCATCATTCTAATCATGGGATACATATTCATGTCTGATTTATTATATCATCATGATGGATTTTTGGGGAAGGTTTCCAATTCATAGGTGGGTAAATTTATTTATCGAATGTATTTTTAACATGACAAACCTACGTTACTCCAAAAATATCATGTATGTGGTTTACCTCATCATAGATAAAATCCAACTGATTAGGATTGGATTTTTGTTTCATGGAGTCATCCTCTATGTAGAGATACTGCTCCTTTGGGTCTTCCAAACCTTCCCATTTTAAGGATGTCTAGATTTCTAACATAGACCTTCCACTATTTTATACTATAATAACTCTGTATATTTCTTTTTCTCCTTGAATTTAGAGGTTTCAACCATTTTGACATTCTAAGGATTATGTGGTATTATCTTACCATTAACTTTCCTCCTTCAACATGTGGAATCATCATTCCCTTTCACCTTTAAAAATTTTCACTCTTTGTCATTGTTACATCTAGAAATAAAATGGCCAAACCACATGCAAACCAAGCATAATTTTGGCTTCCTATAATACTAAATCTCATGTCTCATGCTATCATCTCTTATTTTAAGGTCCAACAATTACACTACATTTTTGGACCTGGCATCCTCCACTAGTACTTTCATGACCCGACCTGTTGAGGTCTGACCCAACACTACCCCAATACTACCTCAAATAGTCCAGGGGATGTAAACTAGTGTCGATTAGGTATATCCCTCAAATGGGGGGCATTAGACTATATTTCATATACACATTTACACATATATAATTAAATAAAATGATAAATTATAAAAAAAAACTAAAACCAATGCATGAATAAATCTAATATACTATAGTAGAATATGACAGTATAGTACAGAGAGAGGAAAAAAGGATAAAATTATTATCTTGCCAAAAACAGAACATATTCCAACCAACTCCGAGTGTGAGGAATAAATAAAAACAAGATCCTAGTAACCCCTCATTTAGACAATATCTAGCTATTCTCTAACTCCTCCCTATCCACCTAGGATAACATCAAAAGGGTCATCATGTGCATAATACAAAATATGTACATTCAAATTCCATACGTGGGTGAGTATAAAAATAATAATTAGGAGACCGTCAAAACACTAAACATGAATAGAAATGTATATTCATCTCAAGAAATATATAATAGTCAATTTATAATATAAACACCTAGATTTACTCAATAAAGACTCTATTTCACCAAGTTGTCAAAACCAACTACCATACATAAGATTCTTCTTGAAGAGTCACTCATTTTATTAGAATCAACTCGATTATCTATGATATCATTAGATAAAATCTTTTAAGACATATATGTAATTATTCCATGACCATGTAATCTATCTTTTCTAAGAATACCCTGATGCACAGATAAGGAGTCAAACCGAGAATATGTGGGGGACACCATGAACCTAATATATATCATCCCAATATATAAGGGATCATATGTCTATGATAACACTAACCATGTCAATTTTCTAAGTCAGATATAGGATCATAATCTAACTCATGAGGTTAAAGTTTATTCGAAAACCCCCACATTGGTATCAATGATAGTAGATGATCACACTGCACTCTCATTAAGGAACCCTAAAAATCTATCAGATACTAGGAAATGGATCAAAATCATATCGTATTGATGTAATATAACACTTTATCCTTAAACTGAAGAAACATGGGAAATCACTCATCATATACTATTAGAAACTGTGGAAACTAAGAGATATAAGGAATCCTGAAGGGGATACAATATCTATCAGTGGGTATATGGTGTGTCTAGTTGTCCCCATGACAACCCATGTGGAAGAGTCTCACACAACAAGTATGTCTCCATATTCACATTGTGTATATGAATTAAACAGTGTGTACAGAAACATAATATCCTTACCATGCCTCCTGGAAGTGACTATGTATAGTTACCTTTTCCATGTACCATCCCATGTATGACATGTGATGTATGTGTCCAAGTACCCAGTGTGCCACATGGTCGTGTGCTTATTTTATGTGTCTATGTAATCTATGAAGTACAATCTGAGCCTCACTAAAGGGGTTCACACACCATGTGATAGGGATCATATGGCCTGTGATTATTATCTTCTTCCCAAAACCCTAGCTATCACTGAATAGACCGTACATGACATGTAATCCTATGTTAGACATCATGTTGCTCCTGATTTTCTAGATCTAGAGTTTCCCCTATATTATTCCTCATAAACCAATTCCTCTTTGATTTATACTAGAAATCGCACTGTAGATCTAGAATCTAAATTGAATGAGCTCGGTCACCACTAGCTCTTGGAAACCTGGGATCAAAATGCATTGGGAAACCACCTCAATTATTTTAAACATCATGCTACTCTTGGGAATAAACACGATTTAAATCACATAAAATCATCCTACCTTGATTTTGGAAAAATCATTGATGAATAAAAACTATGATTCCATCATTGGTTAGATCCATGAACATTGATGGCATCATAACCCATTATATGATCCTGAATTGTAGTGATTCTCCAAGAAAACATCTCTAACGATTGTATAAAATCTATATGGTTTAACCATCCAAACCCTTGATATTTATATAATCATTTAATTAATGGGGAAAGATGTTCAATGTGTCAAAATAGACCAAATAAATTAATTTTATAATTTATTTCCTTATTTTATGTATTTAATAAAATTTTCAAATAATGTTGGTGCTGAAAAAGCATACGTCCCACTAAGGGAAAACCCCGTGTTTTGGACCAACAATGACATATATTTCGGATCTATGCCCCCACTCGAGTGTTATTCCACTTTTTTGTAGGAATGGTTCATGCCAGTTATTTAATAAATTTAATCTATTTAATCTATTTAAAACATTTATTTAGGGAACAATGCACCTCAAAATAACCCACTATATCACCAAATTTTCTTGAAAATAATCTATATAATAACTAAAAATAATACACCAAAAATATGATTCATTACATGTATCCAAGAAAAGCTCCCAAACCATGGGATTTATTTCTATTTATCCATTTGAATGGGATTTCCCACAAATATGGAAATGTCCCAAAGGATCCCTGGATTCCATTATTGACAATTCAACATGCATATAAATATCCATACCTTACCATGTGTAATCTATACATTGGTAGGTTCCAAATTCTAATCCCATTCTTGTATGGTAAATAATCTAGGTTTTAGGGAGACTGATCCCATGCTCCATCCCAATCACTTGAATTCTTTCAAAGGGAAACCCTAATGGAAGTACCCCTCACCACATAATTTGCATCGTCCATTCAAAAAATCCGCATATATCCATGATTCTATGGGAAATATTATTACACATAAAAAGTCCTTTCAGAGTCAAGACTCGATCATTGATAAAGTACCTGCATAGATTCACCAGTTCTTCTAACAATTCATGATTCTCTAAAATATGAAAGACTTTTTCATTCTTGATCACCCATCTTGGTGGGTGTTTGTCAAAATTATAGAAACACTAACTAAAACAACCCTTCACCAAACCTATAAAATTCCACTTTTGACCAATATATTTGTGATGGAACATCGCATCGCATTTTTATTCCTGTTCCCAAAAGATAATATCATGTTATGTCCAACATGATCAATCAAAGTTTTCACCAAGTATGCTCCATTTTAATTTTTAATAGAGAACATCTTCTCACAGCCTCTTGAATCATCATATTTAGGCCTTTCTATTGTATTCCCTTTCACATCCAACCCCATGTTTCATCTCCAATATTTTAATTCTGATGAAAAAATAATTTAAATATATTCATTTAATTAAGTACTATCATCATAAAGTTATAATTTTTATGATTTGAAATGTAAAAATTTTCTATTTTATAATAAAACAATTTATTTAATAATAATGATAATTTAAATAACTATGTCATGCACATTGGTTTTATGCATGAAAAACACATTTTTCCATGAGTTTTTTTTAAATAATATGTTATTTAATTTTATAATTAAAATTCCAAACTGTATGAAATATTATTTCATAAAATGTTTTTCAAATATTATATTATAACATATAAATTTGGATAAATAATTAATTTTAATTTTCCTTATTCCAATTAATTTTTACAGTTTAAAATTAATTACCTTCCTAGAAATAATAATGGTAAAAATTAATTTACTAAGAAGAGATGATCCAAAACAATGTAAAAGTGTTTCAAAATTGATGTATTTCTATGGATCAACCAAACCTCCCACCCCATTCTTATTATTTTAATTTATAAAATATTACCATTGAATAGTAAATTTACATTTTTTTTAAATGTAATGGGTGGTTCCAAAATTAATCTCTTAATCACTTATAAAAAGGTGATTCTTCCACCACATCATGTTAGACCTTTATCTTAAAATTTATTCCTAGAAATACACCATTTTATAATCTTATAACCACAACCATCTACCTTAATACTTTATCATGATTCAATATATTAAGGCCTCCATTTCTAAAGATATTTATAAGAAAAAACCGATTCTATCGACATAAATATTATATCCCTCTAAATTAGTTCATCATAATATTATTATTTTAATAATTTTCTATCATCCTTAATATAATTTATTCAGTATAATTAATATAAAAAATTTATACTAAGGGATATCCATTATTTATGAGTTTTCATCCAATATAAAAATAAAGTAATATTAGTAGAGTGTTTGTGAGGTCTGATGCCACCACGAGTCGATGTCTTTTGTCTTTCGTAACCACTAATTATAGATTGTTAAAATGAAATAATTTATGAATAAATATTTTTTATAAAATATATTTATGATTTCAAAATGAAAAATTTATATTTAATTTCAATCATTATAGTATTGATAAATAAAAAAAATTATGAATATGTGTACACTACTGCCTCTAGGATCGAAGTGTCCTATATTTCTTAACCACCTAACATGGATGGTCTTAAAATTGTAGTTTATGTAAAAAATATAATATTTTAAATAGGTTTCTGATTCTAAAATGACTACTAATATTAAATAATTCATCCTCTACATGGAAAATGAAATTAGTATCCATGCATATGGGCAGACTACCTGCTCCATAGAGCATTGCATCTCATCATTAGATACGACCATTCATGGATTTTTATATGGCTAGGTTTAAGGGATAAATATAATTTTTGTGGAATTATTAGGGTTTTTGAATATCAAATTGTATTTCACATTTAAAATATGGGAAATAAAAAACTGTTTTAAATTCATCCATCCAAAATGAGCAAGCGGATAGGAAAAAATGATTTCTTCTTAGTATGTAATTAAATTGTATAAGATATATTATTCATTTAAATATTTAAATTTATGATATATAAAAATAATAAACACTAAATAAGATCATTATTATTCCATTACAATTATTTAATTATTAAATCACTTCATAATCATTCATTACTTATTTTACGTTATTCTCTAGGTTGGTTTTTTTAAACATACTAAACAATTCTATAAAACTATTTCATGGATGAATTTTTTAATTTAATTTCTATTAAAACTTTATATAAGTAATTACATTAATAATTTTATTATTCTATAAGGGTGATATAAAATTGTTCCGCAATATTTAATATAACAATAAATTCATCCTCATGTATCATTACCAAAAATCCCATAGAATGAAATTATAACATTATAATTAATTATAATTCCTCAATTATAGTACCTTATATGATCTAGGAATTTTTATCATTGGGATAAAAATAATGTACGATACATCCCTTTCAAAACTAGTTCAAAACGATCATGATTGCCCACACATGATATTGAAAATATATAATTACTTACTAATTGAGATATAGAGAATAAAAATAAATGAATATTATAATATATTATAGTTATTGAAAATGTTATAATTAAGGGAATATGATAGTTATTTTTTATACCATATGTCAGGGTGAATTCAAGTAAGCGTGAATACAAGGTATGGTTTTCTTATGCTAAATTTTATACCATTGAGACATATTTATAATTATATGCCATTTATTATTCATACTATTTTATCTAATTGTCCTTTAGAATTTTTTATCATTATCCACTAAACATTCAAGGAAGTTAATTCTATATTTGGATGCACATGCATAAAATTGTTTTGACATGAATGTTTCTAATATCATAAGGTATTCCTTATCTCAAATATAAATTTACTAATACTTGTTTGTTATTAGAACCATATTTTATTTTCATGGTGTATTAACTACCATATTTCCTTCAATAATAATGAATATATTTCATATAATGATATTTTAATTTTGATTAAATTGAAAATTTCAATCATGTTCTTTTGATTCTTATATTAAAATTAATATAATGTTTTTTCACTCAACTATATTCGTTGAGTTAAGATACTTCCTCTTAAATTTCATTCCTCAAATATTTGTTTCTTTTACCCAACTGTATATTTAATTATAATTTATATTCCATGATAATTAAAAATGACTTTTTCATTCAAATCATTTACAAAGATAAAATTTCCTTCCAAAATTTGTATACTTTTTTATAATAATTATCTTCCACATTAAAATAATATTTGAAAGTATCATGTAACATCATATATTTAAAATTTATTCTAATATACCTTTTTAAATGTTTTCTATTTGATAATACATTTCTTCCACATTATTTATTTTATATTCCACAGCCATACTACATTTTTATAGATTAAAAAATAAATTATTTTAATCCCAAATTTATAAAATTTTTCATTTAAAATATTTTAAAAAGATGAAAGATATTTCTTATTTAAAACATTATTTTTTTAATCTCATAAATGATCTTTTGATCCATGTTAATTTACTTTCACATATCTTATTCTCGATCAAGTACATTTTTCAATTTAAATTTTCCATCGTCTATTATTTCAAGGCCTATTAAATTTTTATTTATATTTGTTATTTAATCAATATATATTTGTTTCCTTCCTAGTTATTTATTTAGTATAACATTAAGTTTCAAAGGATAGAATAATAATTGGTTTGGGTGTTGAATCATCTGTTCACTTTTATATGTTTAAATTATTTTCAAAACATAACTTATTCAATTGGTTAAGATTTATATCCTTATTAAATTTTAGAAGATACTCATGAATGAAATATTTTGAATGAAATTATATCACATAATATTAACAGGTTTTAGCCTCAGTGTGAGAAATTACATCATTCCCATGGACACAATTGTGGGACTATGGAAATCCATTATTAAGAATAAGTGAACACAACATGTGTCAAATCTTATTAGAATATTTATATCTCTGAATAGGAACAATTATACGGACTATATTTAGTTTAAAATGTTTTACTGAAAATATAAATTTAATCAAAAGAATAAAGGCTTTTTTGAATTTAATCCACAATTTAATTGTTCTAATACTCAATCTGATTCGGAAGGATCCAATTTTCTCAATCGTATGATGATATATTATGGATCTGATTTTCTAAATACAATGATGTTAGATTCTGGATCTGATTTTTCTCAATACTATTATGCAGGATTTCGGATCCATTTTAATCTATACAATGATGTTGTATTCGGGATCCTATATTCCAAGTATGATAATTCTAGATCTATTTATCTGAATACGATAATGTTTGATTTGATTCTATAAATCTGATAATTCTAGATCAGATTCTCTAAATTCAATAATTCATCATAATTATTTCATTCTCAAACTGAAATACTCAAATACTACTCAAATTTTCAATACAATTATTTTTCAATCAGATAAGATATTTTACATCAAATTCCCTAGAGCTACAACTTTTTATTGTGTATGAAAAATATAAGATTATAAAATGATAGAAAGAAGTATTTATATGTTTCTTTTAAAACAGTATAGGGAAACTCTGAAACATTCCTCGTTTCCTAAAATTTCAAAAATCAACAAAAATCATTAACATTTAAAACATCAACATTGACTTCTTCAATCCTCCTAGGATTTCACTAAGATTTATGCAAAATTTAAATTTATGTTTGACCTTTTCAATTCATCATACCTTTCTAATTTTCATTAATATATCTTTATTTATCACATCATAATAGTAGTTTTCTATCTCAGCCCATAACGATCTTTTGGTTGGACTAGATTGGATTTTTATTATCCCTTCCTCCATCCTGATCCGGTCAATCTAGGTATAATTAATATGTATAAAATAGTTTTATAATTGATATGATGGAGATCAGATACTACAGAACCTAATGTGGATTGACCTCAAAACAATGTAAATTCAGTTACAATGGAATTCTCATATTGATGAAATTTTCATTAAGGGCAAATTCCCATTACAATGGCATTCTCAAGATAATGAAATTCACATTACAATGAAATTATCATTAGGATAAAATCCCCATTATGATGGAATTACCTAATTTAAAATATTGAATTTTTTCAATAAACTCTACCATTTCTTCAAAATCTATTATCATGAATTGTTTTTGGATTTTTTAGAACATATTGACAATAAAACCATCACATGATTTGGTTTTAGAAAGTATGAAAAATTTCTAACTCTTGGCTGCAAATTATTCTTACAAAAACACTTGATCAAAAAAATGACTTCCTCAATTGGCATTTTCAATCTGATTATTTAAATTTGATGGACCTATGTATGAATCTTATGAATATGGAAAATTTATTTTCCCCCTTTTTTGTATCTGAACATTCAGCATTCTTCATAAAGACATTATTACGATGAATCTAAATACGATTTCTAAAAAACAAAAACATTCAAGTACAAAAATTGTTTGTTTTCATCAAATAAAATAGTTTTATAAAATAAAAAACCATAAAGGTTATTCAATATCCCATTTGGTTTTGATGAAACTCCTCATTAACAACATTTCTGATTCTAATTTCTTTTCCAAAAATCACCTTTTTTGAATATTATCAAAACAATAACTTTTTCCAAAAGATAGTTTCCTTACACCACACTGCTATATAAAGTTATATTTTGACAGAATTCCATCCCTCAGTGGTAAGAAAATTATATGGCCATGTAATGATAAAATACTCTTCAATTTTATCTTTTCCTCTCATTTTTTCCTCTCGTATATTTTTTATTCTCACATTCAGCCACCCAATTTTCTCTTTTTTGACTCCCTAATTATATGATAACTAATGCATCATATTCAAAAAAATAATGATAAGTAACAACTTCTTACAATGTATAAATTTTTAAATTTCAATCCCCCTTTTTTAACACAATCTAAAGAACAGTGGGGTTATTTCCCTTATGGGGTTTATAGAGACATGGGAGGATGCTGGACATGATGTTGTACCTTCAATTCAACAAACCATTCTTTCATAATTTCATTTATAATGATATCATCAGTCTAATCTTGGTTGAAATATATTCCATGATAACATCTATAGGAGTAACATTCTCTTTTAAAAAGAGAAACATTATATCAATGTTTTTTCTCTTGAATATAGGACATGATTCATAGAAATATCAATTTCACTATGAATATCACAAAGTATCCGCAATGGATAAGAAAAATTTACTTTCTAGTATTACTACTAAAATTTCATCCCCAACATTCAAGTACAAGCTTATGTAAATACAACATATTCATATTTTATTGTTCTCAATTTTACTAAACATTTTTTTATACTGTGAAAATTCACACAACATTCACCCAAGAAAAATTCTCCACCAGAGATTTATTTCATATCATTATAATCTCATTCCCAATTAAAATTAGTATATCCCTAAAACTTCATCTCTGTATTTATTTTGTGTAAAAACCCAAGTGAATTTGATCATTTGACACATCTTCGAATCATCTTTTCTTAAAACATATGTGATTATTTTGGATTTCTTTTAAATTGGAACACAATTTCACAATAAAAACAATATATTCCCTTGAGGATATAAGGTAAATCAGACTTCCTATCATATTTTGAAAGTTTTTCTGATTAACACTAATTCCATATTCATCTTTACTTAACATTATTTCACTAAAATAGGAGTATAATATTCTTTGGATTCTACCATACAAAACTTATTTAGCAATTCATTGGCATACATTTCATGAGATAATAAAATGTATTTTATTTTTGACCATGTAAGACATGAAAGAAAGATAATTCACCAAACATAGACATTTTACAATTCTTTTTCATTTCCATAGAAAATGTTTTACAAACATATTATATATCCCAAAAAAATATATATCATCAAAATTAACATTTACAATTATATATTCAGATTCAAAATCATTCACATATATGTTTCAATAAACTTATACTTGAAAAAAGTTCAACATTCTATAAAAAATTGGTATGTTTTGAATACCATGCTCATATATCATGTTTTAACCCATAAAAAGATTTATTCAATTTACAAACATTGTTTTCATACTCATAATGTAAAATCCCACAACGTTTTCCAATGTAAACTTCTACCTCAATCTCATCATTAAAAAATCTTACTTTACATCCATATGATAACCTTTTTCATTCTGATGTGCATCCACTGGAGGAAACATTCTGATAGTTTCAAATCATTCAACCAGGGAAAACGTTTTCTCAAATCCACAACTTTCAATTTTGCCAAGGTAATACAAATAGGATTGTATTTGTGTCATGAATCTTATACATGCTCAATTAACTTGTTTCTGTAATCCCACTAGGTTACAATGAAATTTTATTTACTGTTCACAAAACAAGTTCTCAAGTTTCATTTTTCTCAATCTGATCTAACTCTTCATTCATAGCATTCACTATTTCTTTATATTGAATAGTCTCTAAAACTGATTCTGGTTCAACTTTGGAGATAAGTGAAGTCTGAATTTTTAATATAAAATTATTTCTGGTCTGAACTGGGTCCTTTTGATTCGTAATAATTTTATTAGACTCTACATGCTTTTATACAGTATAAAATATTTTGGTTTCATTCAAATCTTCACTTTCCTCACCACATGACTCCTATGAATCTTGATAAGGATATTATTTAGAATATTCATTAATTTTTCAATTCTCTAGTGTATCTTCCTCATCATTCCTAGAAAATATTATTATGAAATTTTATTTTCCATAACCATCACATTATATTATTCCACCATGATTTTTTAATTTTTTTCTCATATTAGAAACCACTTATTTTTGGGGAAGAAATATAAATGTTACTTCCTCAAATTTCTCATCAAACATTCCCAAATCATGATTTGTTTTCATTTTGATCAATCATAGACTTCCAAAAAAATTATTTATTTTAATGAAGGTTTTTTATAACACATTTCATAAGGTGTCAGGTTTTTTTCCAGTATCAACAAACACCTATTTTGGACAAGTACAATAGTAATAACTATTTCACTGCAATATAATTTTTAATTTTTGTATTAAACTAACATAATTTATCACATTTCTACCAAGATTATGTTATTTTGTTCTGCTACTCCATTTTTGTGTAGTTTAAGGATCCATATACTGATGTTTAATACCATTCTCTCTCAGATACTTTTCAAAATTATTGCATGTGAATTTGGTACCATTATCTATTATGAACTTATTTATGGAAACTTCCATTTCTTCTTGAACATACATTCTTGAAATATGAACATTTCAACTGTATATAACATGTGCGTCATATAAATGATTTTTTTCATTTCAGTGAAATCATTAATAAAAGTGATGAAGTATAAATATACTTTCCCTGATTGATGTCTAATAATCCCCCATAAATCTGAACGAATAATATCAGGTTGTTTGGTATATTTCATCTCAATTATCTTATGAATTTTATTATTCATATTTCAATTTTAGAATTTAATAAATATATCTTCATATATTCTATTAAATTATGTAAATCTCATAATAACATCAACAGAAATTGTTTATTTATGGTTTTTTTCCAATAATGTCATGTCTCCGGTGGTATAATTTGTTTTCATCTTCAGCACTAAAGTAATATGATTAATTGAATAATCATATTTTAAATAGATTCCCAATTGTTCTTTCCTATTTTGTAATTACTTTTCCATCTTTCACACTATTTAGGATATAAATAACATTTTTAAAAAAAATTCTTTTCCAATATCACAATGTTTTCTTACACTATGTAAGTTAATGTTTAGCCTGAAAAAAATTAATACTTACTTATATTTTAACTTTTCATCATCACTCCCAATAGTTACGATTCATCTAAATTTTAAGTAACTAGCATTTTCAAATTTAACTAATCCTTCATCTTGACATTCAATATGACTCATTATTTTTATATCGCCAATCATATGTGAAGAACAACCACTATAATGTATCCATTATTTTTTCCTTTTAATTTATTTCAAAGATATTTAAAAAAACCCTTTCCTCAATTTTCATTCATATCAGCTTTAATTTATTTTAAATTATAATAAACATGTTTTTGAACTAGTGTTATACATCATTCATAATGACAAAAAACATGATCACATCTTCCAAAAAACGTATTTTAGACATTCAAATTTCATTCAGACTCGCTAGATTCTAACATATTGATAACTCACCATTTCCACTTTCTTAAAATAAGGAAATTTTTTCATTCTACATTCAATATTTTTTAAACATTTCTCAAATATTATTCAAGATAAGTATAAGATATGAAAAATATTATAACACATGTTCCCACAGATTTGAAAACACAAAAAATAACAATCAAATCTTTCTTTTATATTGAAATAAGATCTTTCTCTTTTGAAACTTTGTTGAGGTTGGTAACTTCTTTCATCACTAACATACACAAGATATGGACCATAGAATATTTTGATAGAGTTTTTTACTTTTGTAGACATGATGGGGTTTTACCATCCTTTTTCTATCCAAGAATTCATAATATTTTTTTTGGAATATGAAGTACTAAAATAATTAGATGAAACATTATTTTTTGTAAGAGAATATTTCACTAGATTCTAATATTGAGCCTTATGAGAAAAATTAGAAGTATAACCCTTATATTTTGAAGATTTGTTTATTTTTTCATTAATATTATCAATGTTTATTTTGGAATCATGAATTTTTTATTGAAACTTGTTACCTTCTTCTTCTATTGTTATCAGCTTCTTACTAAAATCTTTAATCATCTTTCCCTGGTTATCAATTATCTGTTTTTAACATAAATTAACCGCGATGTATTCTTATTCATTATTGATATATCCTTTTCTTCAATAAAAATCTTTGTGAAATATTTCCTCACAACTCAATTTTATTTCCTAGTAGTTTTTTTTCATTACATGAAACATGTTTTATTCTGAGATGATACACTATGATATTCTTCACCACCTTCTTCACTCTCTAAGGAATGTTTTGTTTTCTCAACATTTGGAAAGAAGGTTATAAATTGTTCTAAACATTCATCCTTATAATAATTCTTGTCATTATAGGTTGATTAAAAATTCTTACCCAACATAATTCGTTTTTTCATGCATAATTATTCTTGTATCTTTTTGAATAATTTTCTTCATCATCATTTTTTTCACTTCATAAATAGAGGTCCTTAATCTGGATCATCTCTATATTATTTAACATAATTTTTGGTAAAATTAATATAAATTAATATGATTCCACTAGAGTACAAATATTTGATAATATGTTTTCCTTCTATAATTTTTATAGTTCTATGTTATAGGATACATTATTTTTTTCATTCAATGCATCATCCTATTTATATTCAGATTCATGAGGATTGTCTTCTTCAACAACTTTAATTTTTATCTTTTTCATTGATTTAATATCCATTTCATCTTTCATATACGTTTTAAAAATTGGTGCTTTCCTCATTTCCTAAGAAACAAGAAATTTATTAAATTAATCAAGAGATAAATCATCCTTATCTTCTAAAGAATATATTTTAGAATCAAACATGTCCAAAAAGTTTTTCATAAGCTTATTCACAATTAAATTATCATTAAAAACGTCAACAAATCCTCTGATGTTGCAAATAATTTCATTTACTATGGTGAATAATTCATCAATTGTTAATTAATCTCTAATTCTAATGTCTATATGCATACTATTCTAGATTAATAAATTTCCTTATTAAACTTTTGTATTCCCTTCAAAAACACTTTCCATCTTATCTCACATACTTTTTGACATTTTGAGAGAAATAACCTTCTTATAAATTTTATATGATAAGGGCATAATTATTTCATTTCTAGCCTTTAAATCAACTTCTATATTTCTCTTATCGGAAAATTTCATATGAGTGTCATTCTATATAGGTGGAAAACCTATAGTGGTAACATCAAAAACATCATGTCCAAGATATTGGTAATAAAAAATCATTATACTATTCCATCCATAATAATTTGTTCTATAAAGAGTTGGAACTCCTATAATATTGAATGATTTGATATTATATGTGGTAGGTATGCAACAAGGGAACCTCCCTTTGATACCAATTGATGTTCCAAAGGATTGAATAACAACTGAGAAGGGGGGGTTAAATCAGCTGGTCACATTTAAGTGTTTCAATTCTCTTGAAAACATAACCCCTGCAAACCTATTAGGATGTATATCCTAATCATATTTTAGTAAGAAATATCTCATGTAATATTATGTAAGAAACTAAATCATAGAATATTTACAAGGTTCATCCTTAGTGTGAGAACATGCATCCTCTCCATAGCCACTCTTATGGGCCTTTGGACATCCAAATTTAATAAGAAGTGAATACAACTTGTACCAAATACCATTAGAAAACTTATATCTGATAGAAATTATTACCCTAACTCCACTCTTTTTATAATTTTTCACTACAAAAAACTTTAGAAAAAAATATACACATTGTTGAATCTACTAAAAAATTGATCAGTTCAAATCATCTATCTGATTTTGATGGATCTGATTTTCTCAATCTGATGATGCTGGATTCTAGATTTAATTTTGTCTATAAAATGACAAAGGATTATGGATCTGATTTTATATACACAATGATTATAGATTCTAGATTTATTTTTATCAATACAATGATGTTGGATTCGGGAACTGATTTTCTAAAATGATGATTTCGAACCGATACTATGAATATGATAATGATGGATATAATTCTATTAATACGTTAAATAAATACAATGAATTCATTCTAAATCAATAACACTAAAAATTGGAACAAATTTTCAATAAAATGCTTCTTCAATCAGATATGACCTTTTAGTTAAAATTCTCTAAATCTACACCTTCTGCATATTTGTGAAAAAAAATTGAGGGAAAATGATATAAGGAATTACTTATAGGAATCTCAGAAAACAATGGCTAGAAACATGGAAAAATTACCCACTTACTCAATTATCAGAATCATTGAAAATATATCACATCTAAAACTTGAAAATTTAATTATTCAAACCTCCTAAAATTTCTCTGAGATTTAAGAAAAATTGAAATTCAAGATTGACCACTTTAATTCATCATACCTTTCTCATCTTCTTTACAATCTATTTCTTTCTTAGCTTATTATTACCTTTTTATTTCTTATCCCATTTCAATATTCTGATTGGATTGGATATGATTATCAGTATATATCTCTCTATTTGGATCAGATCAATCTAGTTATGATTGTTCTAGATATAAATGTTTTATAACTGATATGATGTAGATCAGATGAAACATTACCTAATGAAAATTGGCCTTAATATAATGTAATTACAATTATGATTTAATTATCATTGTAATGAAATTTTCATTATTATTAAATTCCCATTACGACGGAATAATCATTATGATGAAATTACCAATATTATGGAATTCCCATTATGATAAAATTACCATTACGATGGAATTCTTCACTCTTTAATTTTGAATTTCTTCAATTCTCTATACATTTCATCAAAATCATTTCTAATGAAAGAGTTCATGATTTATGGGAACATATTGATTTGAAAGTAATGGTGGGATTTGGTTTTAGAAAGTATGAATACATTCTAACTATTGACCTCACATTATTCTTTTGAAGACAATTTAGTAACGAAATTAATTCTTTACTTCAAATTTTGAATCCAATTATCTGAATGAGATAGATCTATGAACAATTCTTCTGAATGTGGAAAATATCTAATTCCCACTTTTTGAATGGATCCAAACATTCACCATTCATTACAAAAGCCTTATTAAGATGAATCTAAATATGATTTCTAGAAGACAAAAAAATAATAATAAAAGTTTTAGTTGTGAAATAATACAAGACATTATATATAAATAAACCAAAAAGGTTCTTCAAATAATTATTGTTTCCTCAAATTCTTGTTTTTTATGAATGCCTTATTTTCAATTTATCATACTGCAGGGTTCTCACCGACATTCCATCCATTGATTAATTTATAAAAATTTTATATTAACCACATACCCACTTTCAATAAATTGTAAATATGATATGATTATTTATCTTAATTAAAGGTTATTTAATAATAGAAATATTAAATATCCTTTAATATCCATTTATTTTTAATGGGTTTTTCTTGGTTTTATTTTTGTTGATTTAACTATGTTATTCCAATTTAAATGAATATTAATCCCATTTTCAGTTTATGTGGTCTTCAAAATTAGTTGAAATATTTTTTAAAAGTGGCACTCATATGTATGGATGATGATGGGTAGGTTCATGTATCACCCTATAATTCGTTTATTCATGATTTTTATATCATGATATATATATATATATATATATGTGAATCAATTATGTAATTATCACTACACTATAGGAATCAAGATGTTATGTTTACTCCCCTTTGGAAATTAGGTATAGTAATGTGATTTAATATAGAAATCTGGTGGTGAAGTCTTATTAATAATATTATAGGAAAAGTGTTGAGAAACTATCTCTATTAGGATATATTTATCTATTCATAAGTATGTTTCACTCCCTAATGATGACATTCATTTTAGGAAATTCTATATTTCTTTAATATTCCTTATGTTTTAATTTTTTTCTTATTGTTATGTTTTCATATAAGGGGTCATATTTATTTGATTGGGTTTACTCACCCTTTGTTAATTTTATATAAAATACCATATTGTATTCCATGAATCATGTATTATTATCTAAGAAATATTAAAAATAAATTTATTTTATTTCCTACTAATACCTGTATTCATAGTTATAATTATTAGTAGTAATCAATTATGTATACCCTTACAGGGAATTTAAACTCATCCTTTTTATATTATTTTCATTGAACCATGTAAAAAAATATCAATTAGGAAATGTTTCGAAGAATATCGTATCTGAATATTTTTTGGGATATGTTAAAATATTTATACAGATTTAGAAATTTCTTGCAAAGTGGGAAAAATTCTATTAGTTGATAAATAGATGGGTTTTGTTTTCTCTTATTTCATTAAGACAATATACCTAATTGATAAAATAAATGTATTATTGTTAAAAAAATAATTTAATTTCATGTAATTAATATGAACACATCATGGGGATTCTAAATATTTATCAAATATTATGCTGAGAGAAAGTTTTTTTCACTAGTTCTATGAGTATGTCCCTTCATCGCTTCTGTTAGTATCATGAAATCATTTATATAACAGTACAAGTTAAGATGCTATCATCTGGATAAAAACTAAGAAGTAAAAATGTCCATTCTTGATCTATAGGTTAAGGTTGATAAAATTTTAAAATTTATAGATAAAATATTTGTTTGGTATTATTGAATATTTAATGTTTTTTTGGGATTAGGATGATACACATTAGTAAAAACCTTAAGGAAAATTTCATGTGTGGAGAAACATCATAATTTTTTGGTAATGTTTTTAGTATGTTGCTTCTTAGAAAATATATAATTTTCTATATACATGGATGTTAGTGCAGATATGGGGTATTGATCCAAAAAAATATTAATTGAGAATTGAATGAATAAAAAATATAGTTAAATATGATTAGGCCAGAAACTACACACTTGGGTAGAAACTCGTATGTAATAGGATTTGGTTAATCATATTCTCATTGCAGGAAACAATTCTAAATTTATTCCCTAATTACATTACGAGAATATATTAGTAATTTGAGGGAAAATAAATGAGTCAACATAGTACCAAGATAGTAAGAGGATGTACTAAGGGTGATAATGCTGAAATTAAAATATAATTTGATGAAATAAATGTTTCATTAGAGAATATATATTGGGATTGAGAATTATTGTTCAGATGATTATATAAATGGGTAAGGCCTCATCCAAAAACCCAATCTATATTATCTCATATGACCTACCAATATATCTAGTGGGTATTGTGATCCCCTCTAATAAAATAATTAGTCTAATTCATTACAGAAATTTATGGGGTGAAACTTAATCAATATGGTTATTTTTTATTAAAAAACTAGCATAAAAAGGATAACAATCACCCCAATCAATAAACATAGTCATAAAACATCTCAATAAATATTATTGGTATCAAACTAGTACATCCACAGTAAAAATTCATCCTAAAAAACCTGTAAATAATATAGATGGTAACAATACATAATATCATCAGTGTATCACAAGTAAAATATAGGATTCACTCCATTGATGTATAGAAATACATGAAAAGGTCCTTGAAATCAAATATTTTGAAAAAATAACCTTTGAATATTGACAATCACCTTTTAAAAATAAATCATATCTTTTTATAAATACTATTCATTGAAAATAAACCTTTAAAACTTGTAAAATAAGAAATAAATCATTGATTTCTCATAATGGTGGATAATTATATTCATATCGTACTCTTTAACACAAATATTTCTTTAAAATTTGTAATAAAAGAAAAACTTGAATTATTTTGAAAATAATATCTAATTCTATTTTAAAAGAAAAATTATAAATTCCATAAAATTTAATAACTAAATCATTTTTAAATGATTAAAAAATTGTTTTGAAACATTT
Organism: Viscum album; assembly: GCA_963277665.1. NCBI lineage: Eukaryota > Viridiplantae > Streptophyta > Magnoliopsida > Santalales > Viscaceae > Viscum > Viscum album. The sequence goes on from OY728150.1 coordinate 679,758,223, forward strand.
AAAAAACATGGGTTTTGATGAAAACGAATTTTATAATAAAGAGAGAAATAAATTCTTATTTTTATAAAAATATTTTATCAATAATTTTTAGTAACAAATAGTTGAAAATGGAACAATTTATTATTAAGGTTCATGAATAACCATTTTATATGAATATATATTATTTTTAAGAATTAAATATAAATTATTTCTCCCATGGGGTACATAAACAAAATTATTCTGTAATAATGGTCAAACTATGAAATAAAGGCATACCACTTGTGTAACTTCTGAATCATAGGCTTCATAAAATAAATAACTTCAAATGAAACATTAAATTCCATTAATATAATGATATTCATTATAAAAAATATAAATTAATAGTATATACACCTAAAAATGGAGTAAGTGGTGATTATGGTGTTTGTCTCACGAAAGTAACAGTGAGATGATAAGCCCTTACCTCATGTCTGATTTCCTTTATATGTCATCATAACTCCATTATAATAGTTATAATGTTGTTATTAATTTATAAAAGTACCGTAATAATATTTATTAAATCTTATATGATCCTATTATAAAATTTTACCTCTCGTTTTTTAAATAATATTTCATTATTTTCGTTGTTTTAGATGTTAATATTCATGTCTTCTCATGTGCATTTTTTTTATGAATTTTATAGTTATTGTGCATAAGATATATAAAAATAAAATATCTATAATTATAATATTGTTATATATATATCATATTTACTGAGTTTATATTTGTTTAGAACCATTTATGAATGGTGGATATAGAAAATGGATCACATATCTTCTTGGAGGTGGTACGTTGTATATACATATGAGTGATGATATTGTTCCCTTAAAGATTGAATGAGAAAATAAGTGGGTGAAATATTTATTTTAAATAATAAATCTTATCTCATATTTATGAAATATATTAATTAATTTTATCCTTAGTACATTCCATGTATAGGGGAACTGAAAAATGAATCACATCACTTCGTGAGGCAGTAGTTCACCGTGCACTGATGCGATGTTATCACATTTTAAATGGAATTGAATGTAAAAATTTATATATGATATCAAAATTATTTATATTTAATAATAGCATAAATATCATTTAAATGTTATAAATCCATCATTAAATCCTTCCTTAAATGGTGGTTATGGAAAATAAACTACATCGGTTCATGGGAAGTTGTCCACCATACACACAATCGATGATTTCATTTTCCATTTGATAAAAGTGGAGATGGATAAATATTATGAAATAAAAAAAATTAAATATAAGTATATTTTATATATGTGTTTTACTATACTATTTGTTTTAATAAATAATTTATGGTTGTCCATAATATATAAAATAAAAGATCTTTGTTATGATAATTACATTCTATAAGAAAAACCTCATTAAATATCCTATTATAGATCATAGGGATGTTATTTTGTGGGGAAAATAGAATTATTTAATTTATATATGTATTTTTGGGATATATTTATTAAGGTTTTGTTATCTAAATAGATTTATGGGTGAGAATAAGTGACAGGAGGGAGGTACCTTTTATAATTGTGTAATGGAAACCCTCTAGTATATTACTAAGAAATTTCATAAAGGAATCTAAAATGATAAATTCATTAACATGAAAAATATATATATAAATATTAAGTTATAATTTGGTATAGTATAATGTGTTGATAAGTCCATACAATAATATTCTAACATGTTGGTAGAATATTTTAACAATTATCTTCTTAATTTAACTTCATAGTAAACTAATTTTTACCTTAAGAGTTGTAATTAATTTTTAGCTTTTTTCAAATATTCCTTTTTGTGAAAAAAATAAATTGAACTTATTTGATTATATAATTTTCTCTTTTTCCAAATATAGAATCCATTTTATAAAATTCAATTCACATAAGTTGAAAAAATAAATATAAAATTATACCCACAAATGTGATGAAAAATTCGATTTTCCAATAGAAAATTCCAATAATTATAGAATGTTCTAATATCATAATTCCATTTCAAAACAATAATAATTAGATAAATTATTCAATTTTTTTATTTATCTTTTTTAGTTTATTACCAATTTAAAATATAATTTAACATTTAAATATTTTAAACAAAAATCTTGTTTTAAATAAAAAACATAATTTTCTTAATTCATGTAAAAATAAAACATTTTAAAAAATATAAACTATTAACCCCAATAAAATAATGGTATTATGATTTTAAAAATTAGGTTTAATTTTATTAGTAAATTTTATAATTTTTTCTGAATTAATCATAAGTTATATGCACAAAGTACGATTAAAACACCTTTAGAAAAATAATAAAAATTCCGAAAAAAATTATTTTTCATTCAAAATATTATTATTTTATTTATATCTAATATATAAACACATATTTTATTTTTAAAAAGTATAAACAAAAAATGGTTTGAAATTTATTTACTTTTTATGTTATAATGATCATGTCTAAATAATGATATTTTTATACAGTATCATGTTTCAATTAAAATAAGTGTCATGGGAAACACCAGTGATCAATGAGATTGGATTCATTTTAAAATTAATATATCATAAAGACATATAAGGTTAAATTATATTCTAATACTAGTTTTTTGTGTCATACAGTATTTTGAACTAGATGTACCTATTTTAAAAAACAACATGTGGCTAAATTCTCCCCAAAATAAAAATCTAACTTACAATATAATCTTGATAATTATAATAAACGGTTTGACAATTGAAATTACCTTTATTGAATAACCAAATTGTAAAAATTCTAAACAAAATTATCCTTATAAGAGTGAAAGGGAATTATGAATGTCATCTATAATAAAACAATACTAGGTTTCCTTATAGGGGATATTTTTTATGAAATAAAAACATGGTCATGGTAGAGAATTTGAATACCAAAGGATTCATAGAGAGTGATATAGATAATTGATCAATATAAATTTTTTTATTCATTGAATGTAAATTTTTATTAAACCATAAATTATTGATGATTTAAGGGAGCATTTGATTCATTAAAAATGAATATACTAGTATAACATTTTTGATTCAATATCTTTTCACTATAATTAAGGAATTAATTTACTTTCTAGTTTTAAAACTAGATAAAATACAGTTACTTTAAATCATTATATAGGAAAATTTTCATCATTTGGATATCCATCATTCAATTCTTACATAATCTTTTACTCCATGAAATGGAATTCCATTAGAAATTTTTATGCTTGAATAACTTAAATTACCAACTAAATGATTATAATATCAATAAACTAATAAAAATAATTCATTAAATCACTAGGTATATTCTAATTTCATAATGGTTATCATAATTAATCTAACAAAACAGAACGTTAAACTTAATATATTCCATAAATAGTTAACCTGAAGACTCATCTAAAATTTTTAAGTCCATTTTCAAAGTCCAAAATTTTTTAAGGACACTAAATCAACAATATATCCCCCCATAAAATATAATGTTTAATGTGATGTCACATTACAAATATGGTAATACCGTTATCATTATAAAACCGTTATTAAAAATATCCATTCTTCTAAATATAAAATATCAGGTTTTTAATATATTCTATATATCAATACATGTAATAAACTCCAATAAATATAGCATACACCATCAATACTCTAACTAATTTCATTTTCACCTACACTATACCATAAATATATCATTATCATCTCAATATTGGTAACATATTATGGGTTATCCTCCATAAATCATATTTTTTTTTAAAAAATTAAACTTATCACTAGATCACTTTTTATTGTCATCAGTACCATCAATATATTCTCCCAATTACATTGATAAATATTATTAATGTAAAAATAATTATACATTTAATAATTCTTATAACCCTAATATCATTGATTAAAATACTCTTAAAACACAATTATCAAGACCAAACACAAGAACATTAATCATTACATTTCATCTGTAGCAACAGAATATTATTGACCTTTATCCCTTACCTTATTTTGGGGTATATTCAATTAACGAGTGTGGAATTAAACATAGTTTTTACCAACGACAATAAATTTTAAGCACTGAACATTTGAAATTTCATTCTTTCTCTTCCAATCAAGAGAATTTTTTCCTTTTTCTTTACCAATGAAGCAAAATCAAATCCCCTTCAAGAAAGTGCCAAAGTGTTTCTTTTAAAAATTGTCAAATGTCAGAAAATATGCATTTACTTTCTTCACCTTATCCTTTTTTTCTCTTCCATTTTATTCTTATATTTATTCCATGTTTATCCACAATACATAAATAATTATGTCTATAATTTGATAGAACATAATATCTTGTCCTCGTATGATGATAATGTTTGGAAAACTAGTTCGCTTCAATGGATTGGCATAAGACCATAAAATAAATGGTCAAACTATTTTTCTGGATTATATATTTTTATGTAACATATCATTCTAACCTTGTATTTTTAGCTTCATACATATAAAAATTTTCTTGTTTGTTCTATATTATACTAAAGAATAATCTTTCTATATCAACTAGTTACTCACGATGAAGATGTTTTTCCTAGAAGAGTAACTTGATATACAACAACTCCAGAATTTTTATGTATTTCTTATCCTTAGTATTTTGAATTAATGACGACCATTGATCTTAATTTCATGGTAGATGGAAAAATACAAAAACAACCTTCACCCTTTCATTATTTATAAGAGCGATATATATAAATATTCTTTGAGTAACTTATCCATTTCACGGATAAAAATGGATGTGTAGTATCATTGAAATATTAATTAATTTGAGTAATAAAGTGGTGTAACATCATTATGTTGGGAGTTGTATCTAAGGTATTCACTATGTGAGAATGGTTATTACTCATTACATGAGTCAGTTTCCCCAACATGGTTCTAATATAATTAATTCTAACTCCATCTCCACCTCTAGTTTCATTATCTTTTCCAAGGAGATATCCCTAGATGGGTTGCGTGAATTTGTAGAGTTATCATTCCTACCTTTAGGATACAAGTGTAAAACAATATGACAAACTATATAATATCATAACATTATGAAACTTAATGTATGATTCCAAAACTAGTGAAACAGTAAACCAATTTTGAAATATTTATTCATAGATAATGTCATAATCATAAACATGGTTACATTGGGGATATCTTTATTTTCATCTATATAATAATATTTTTTAAAGAAAATGTGATTTATCCTAAGCATATCCTCTAAGTGTGTCAAACTAGATTCTCATTAAGGAATGTTTTCATGCACCTGGTGATGACTATGTCACACAAATTGATCCATTTTTCATGTTATTACCCCTAGTTATATCCATGATAGAACCTCATAACCCTTTAGTATCCAAAAATTGATGTATTTTCAAGAAAATACAACATAATATCATCTTTATCAACATGTAATGATGTTATTATATACATATCATCTGATATAATTATATTTTTATGTTCCGTAATCTTATTTTTTTCTATATATTTGACTCTTAGTTTATAATAAACTTCCTATGACACCAAATCTAGAGACCACAAACCTAGAAAAACAGTTATGGTGTATAAATTATTACATTGGAACTAGACACAGGGTATCCCATGCGGAAGGACTAAATATTTTATTACTTAGGGTAAAAAAGATACATACTGGAATTTTACATCCATTTCATAAATATAAAATAAGAAAATATATTTTCTTTTAGAAATCCATAATTCTTCATATAACACCCCTTAATATCAATTAAAATACACTACTTGGTGTCATTGGGTTAAATAAAAAAAGGCTAGGGGAGAGATTAGATTCTTATTAATGGTGTGAGTATAACTGTAACTATAAATAACAAATGTATAATCAATATGTAAAAGTAAATAACTGAAACACAAGATCTTTAATAACTAAAATGATCATAGTATTTAAGGAATAATTGATGATAAAATAATGTCATATAAATAATCACATGAACTTGAATGTATGACCTTGGATATTCTAACTATGTTGATAATGAAATGTAGTATCAATAACTGAATTCATAATGATGGAATGCATAATTATTCACATCTAAAACAAAAAATTGAGGCCGTATACCATCATATCTAAATAAATGCACAAGGCCTCATACAAAACCCCAATCTAGTTAGTCAAATGATACCTACCACGAAATTGAGGGGATATATTGGGGCCCACCCATCACATACTAAGTCCAATTAACTTAACACGTGAAAGGGGAGAAACATAATAAATATAAAAACATTTATTGAAAAAGTACTATAATAAATTTTAACAAATATCCCAATAAATAAATGTAATCATAATCAATCATGAGTTATATGTCTACTATCAGACTCATACATCCCTAACCAATACTGATCATAAACTACCCAAAAAAATCATGGATGATATCAATCGAATATATCCTAGGTGAATAACAATAAAAATTGTGGGTTCATGTATTTGATGAATATAAATACTATAAAAACAGCCTCCATAACATTTTTTAGAAAAAAGGCATTTCATTTTGAAAATCACTATTTAAAAAAATTCAAAAGGTTTATGGAGAATTATTTTATCTAAAAATAACCTTCTAAAAAATTTATAACAACCAATAAAACATTTATTTTTCATGATAATGTAAAAATCAATAAATTTCAAATGTTTTAAAATAAATATTACATTCTCATTTTTAGTAAAAGCCAAATGGTCATTATTTTAATGAATATAAGTAAATCCCTTTAAAAAAATAAAAAATAAGAAATTGGTAAAAATATATTTAATAAATAATTTTGGTAATTATAAAAAGAATTTTTAAATTTTTTTTTGAGTACATTTGTTTTGTTGAAAAAGTATTTCCAACCTAAGAGACGGATAAAGTATATTTACCAAAAAATATATTATTAAGTACTAAAGAGTGGAAAATGGTACTATTACATGAAAAAAATCCAGGAATACCCATATTTTAAGAAACTATATATATTTTAACATATAAATATCATTTAATTCATCCATGGGGTACTTAAACATAAATAATCTCTAATAATAGTGAGATTCTGAAATAAACCCTCACCACATGGGTAAATTTTGAATCATAAGTCCCTTAAAAGAAATCATTTAATAAAAAAAATTATAAAAAGATGAGAAATATATACATATATAAAATTGAAATGTTTTAATTCAAACACCAAAAAATAAATAAGTGGTGATTATCGAGAATATCTCATTGAATTGAATGTTAGACAAGAAACCCTTACCTTGGGTTTGATTTGCTCATACTTGTATGTACCTATTATATAATGGTTTTTATTCTTTTATAAATGTATATAAGAATAATAATATTAATTATAATTTCACATATTATCTTGTTATAATATTTTACCACCTTTTTGTTAATAATATTTCATAATTTTTATTGTTTCGGGTGATATTATTTTTTCTTGCTCGTTTTGACATAAAAGATCTGGTTCTTGTGGAATAGGATATATATATATATCATCTTCAAAATTTTAAAAAATTATAACTATAATATTTACTAATTATATACATTTTTTGGACCATTTAATAATGTTTAATATTTAAAGTCAATCACAATACTTTATGGATATGGTCATGCATATGCACGAGCGACAATAGCATTCCCGTAACAAGTGAAAGGGTAAGGAAGTTGGTGATATGTTAATTTTTAAAAATAAACATAACATCATATATCAAAATTATATTAATTAATTTTAACTATATTATATTCCATGTAGATCGTATGTGAAAATGAAATGCATCACTTCACGAGGTGGTTGTCAGTCATATACACATGTGATGTTATCTTATTTGAAATGGAATTGAATTTAAAAAGGTATATGTGATATTAAATTTTTATAAAAAAATAATATCATAATCTTAGTATAAATTTTTAAAATAAATCATTATATTCATCCTTTAATAGTGGTGATGGAAGACAAACAACATCAGTTCATTAGGTGGTATTCCTTCGTATACACGAACAATGATTTCATTTCCATTTTATGAATGTAGAGATGGATTAATAAAAAACAAAAAAAATAAAAAAATAATAAGTGTTCTTGAGTTAATTTTTCTATTATATTTTTTTGATAAAAACATTATTCTAGAAAATTAGAAATAAACTAAAAAATATTTGTTAAGACAACTACCTTCACTTAGAGAACCCATCTTTGATTCTTCTCATAAAAACATAGGAATGATATTTTTGTAGGATCATCACCTATAGAATATTTTAAACGATTTTGGGGAGATATTTATATAGTTTTTTTGTAATCCAAATGACTTCATGTTTTTCAAAATTTTAGGGAAGGGAGTGGCAATATATAATTGTAGAAAGGGAACCTTTTATAAGATTACATAAAAAATATCCAAAATAATAAATTATTTCAAAGGAAACAATCTTCCATATGACCTTATGATCTAATTTTGGGTTGTATAAGTCTGATATTTTTCAATATAATAATATTTTGACATGTTTTATTGTAAATTTAACCCTTATAATATTTCCTCAGCCCCACAGAGAATATTTTTTTACCTTCACTACAATAATTTTAGTTTATTTTTTTACTATTTACATAGGTCAAAATTTAAGTAAAAATTATTACATAATAAAAATTAAACATATTATAATGATTCAATCCATTTTTTCAAATTCAATTAATTGGAATGTTAGAATTTAATTTAATATTATACCTATAAATTTTATTAAAATGTGGGTTTTCAAAGAGAAAATTTTCAAAAGAATATTGTTTTTTATATCCAAATTCAATATGAAATTGATTATAATTACCTTAATTTGTTAAATAATATTATAATTAATATAATTTTACATTAAAACTATTTAAAAATATTATTTAACTTAGAAATTAATTAAACAAAATGGTTGTTTTTATTAAAAAATAATATTTTTCACTGTTCATCGAAAAATGATATAGTTCAAAAAATCTCAGAAATTCACACTAATATATTTTTTTATGATGATTTCAAAATAAATTTTGTTCATTTTAAATAATTTTTCTATAAGTGGTAAAAATTAAATAGAAATTATTTAGTCTAAACATGACTAAACCTCCAATTAGGAAAATAATGTTTTTAAAAAATCATAACACTTACATTAAATTTATTCTTATTATATTTATAAATAATATATCATCATTTAATTTATTTTATACATTTGGAAACAAAATATATAATTTATTTATTAATATTTATATCCAATAAATTAACGACTATGTTATATTGTTCTTATTTAAATAATATTATTTTAAAAGAGTGTCATGTATCATTTAAAACCTTTGATGTGTGGATCAAAACCTATTGAAGATATTTAATTTATTTAAAAATAAATTTATAATAATGGATTTTGAAGTTATATTCTCATCTATGTTTGGGTAGGTGTTTCATAAATAATATCAAACAACATGTTACTATTTAAAAAAATTAGGGTGTTACATATTGTGTCTTCTTGAAAATAATTTATGTGACTATCAATTGTATACTAAAATTATTTTTATTTTTAATAAAATACTTTTATAATAATTTTTTATTCTAGGTTCCATGTATTCCATCTATGGGGATAGTTTTATAGATTCTACCACCATATTCAATTGTGATCCATATTATCACCACATTCATGATGCCTCTTATTCTTCATAAAATTTTATATATTTTTATTTATTAAAAATTCACTTTGAGGATAATTGGGAAATCATAAAAAGAATCCCAAAAAATAACATTGAAAAATGAGAATCTTCAAGAATTAATTTTTGGGGGGTAAATTATTTCATTTAAGAATTTTACTTTATATTAACATTAGAATATGAATGATGTTTTTCTTTGAATATGTATTCTATAAAATTTAAACCAAAATATTAGTCATTATCTGAAAAAAAAATATTTTCTATTCGAATATAAATTGTTTCATCTTGTAATTCAACCAAAGAATATTATTCCATATAGAGGCACTAGGGAAAAATATACATTTCATGTCTCGTTTAATAATTTCTTATGAATATAAATTTAAATGGATATTCATTACCTTCTATGATTAAAATTAATCTATTGATGATTTTCCAAAGTATCCTATTTGTATTTCATCCTTTTTGAAAAATGATAGTTACCAGAAAAAATCATGAAGGAGATTAAGCTTCCACAACCCCAAAATATTTTTTGGAATTTAAACCCCCAAGATTTAACATTCAAGTATTTTAATATTCATGGATGAGATTATAATGGTTATCCTTCAAAACCTTATTCAGAAGGTCATATGGGTGTTCTGTCATAGCCTTGTCTGGTCCCTTTGAATTTTCCCCCAATCTCTTAATAGTTATTAATATTTGTTCATAAATGACTCCATATTGGTATTACGATTTTGAAAAATACTTTAAAATATATTTTTTCTTCCTGGTGGATAATAATCAGTTTCCTTGTGTGAATCCCCATTCCACCATTTCATTATTCTTGATCAAATCTGTAACTAATTTATGTCCTCCTCCTATTTTACAAATAATTATTAATATTTATAACTTTCTTAAATAGTATTTTATAGATTAGTGGATATTGAATATTCCTTTAGATAGTTGTCCTTATCATTATTCCTATGATCTAGACTATTATCATGATTGAATCTGTGATTACTCATAGATGTCAAAAAATATCTGCCACTCATTATACATATTTTATATATTATTTCATTCCATCACATATATTTTAGGTCTCAAGACTATTGAAAAGGAATTACACCCTGTAGTGAAATGGTTCATCTTATTTTAAATTAATGGATTCCTTTCATCAGGGTGCAACTACATTGAAACCCTAACATCCTAAATAATTTACAATCAAAACCCACTATACACATGACACTAAACTATAGTTAGATATATATTTTCAATATACTAGTATCCCTTCCCCACAATCTTTACCTTATTCTCCTTATATAGAAGTTTTCCATCCAATTAAACTAGTTTCATAAGAGTATATGTACCCATTGATGTATGCTTATATTTTATATATCTCAATAATTATTTATAAGAGGACTCATTATAATTATTTTTATTTTTTTATTCTCTCATGAATCATATTAAAATTTGTATATCAATTTCCCCATCTTGACGGATTTAAATCCATCCAAGTAAACAACATATGAATTATAAGTATGAATAATGTCTCATGTTTTCATATTCCATGTTTCTTTCATGCACTTCCCCATGATGGATTGAGTGTTGGTGAATCCATGGTTATGATACCTCATACTAGTACAATGTGGTGATATATAAACAAAAATAATAATACCAACCTTATTAAAAATAATACCAAATCCTTCCTAAATAGCCACTTAAACAACAAAATGGCTGGCTATGAGTGTCTAGGACAATTACAAGATCCATATAAGTCATCCCAAAACTCATAGGGGTGTTATTTATTATAGTGAAACTCTCAACTAACAACCACATATAAAAAAGTCCATTAGTAGATTATAAACATTTAATTCCACATATATGTAAATGAGAAATCAAATGGATGATCAAAATTTTTCTTCTATCTATGAATTTTAACAAACCAACCATATTCCCTAAACATTAGATAATTTATAGGTTTTGAATATTTATAACCAAGATAGTAAAACACTCACAAAGATTAGTGTTTGGAGGATGATTCTTCATTTTAAATTTATAAAACATATAAAGAAGTGATAAATGATATCATTTTGAGGTTATCAGAACTTTGGAATAAGTAAAAATTAGGTCTCCCATTGATTTTAAATGAATAATGATATGGATATAGTGAAAAAATATAATGATCATGTGATCCTATAAACCTCCATGAATGAAAAAACATATAAAATAAGGATATAGAGGAATGATGATAATCATATCCATCCACCAATGTTATTGTAATCTCATTGGTGGCCTATGTAAAATCAATATTCAAAATGTGAATCATTATCCATAACTAAAATAGAGAGGTTTATTTGAAGATGTTTATAATTTAGTGAAAAGGGAGAAGGAAATCCGGGTTTGAGAATAGTTGGATAGAGAATTAGTGCAGTACTCTATGGTTGTGAGTCACATGTCTCCCTATGTGGTGGAAAGAACTAACATTATATTCATTGGTAATTATGTCAAACGAGGTAGATTTGGTATCATATATTTGATTATGTGTACATTGTATTGGACATATATAAGTGAATATTAATTAAAATATCATATTACATATTTTCATTGGTTTTCATGGATTTAATATAATAATTTACTAGAGTATCTATCCAATTTTAACGTTCATGATATTTCCATGCTATGATGATAACCCAGAAATGAAATAATGATATTCTTAATCAATATCTATTATCAGATAACATTCTATTATGGGACACATAGAATGCTAAATGCTAGGTTCATGTACTAGTAAGCATATGAGGCTTTATCTTAAGAAGTTTTCAATTTGTAATCTCTAAGATGAGAGATAATGAGAATAGATATACCAGTAGGGATTCTTTATGGTTATGTGGAATAACATATTTATATATATGAGTATGATTATTGGTCCTAATAATTTATTATTATTAGGAATTTAAATAATGACACATTCACTTATATTTATAAATGAAAACAATAAATCCATGTGCTTGTAGGAAGTATGGACTGTTGGGTAAATGATAATGATTTATTATTAATGAATAAGTCTAGTAAGGTTGTTTTCCTTACATATTAATTTATTTTCACATATCTTCATTTTATTAAAAAGGAACAATCACATTAAATTCTATTTTCATGGTATAATGAAAAGTTTATTTGATATAGTAAAATAGAGTGATATCAATAATATAGGATTAGGACACAAGTTTAAAAACATATTGGTGTGATATCACTCACAATGTATTATATTAAAAATTCCACACACATATGTGGTTTTCAATGTTGTTACACTAAATTATTTATCTTGGGTGTCTTGGCCTGATGAGAGACAATGATCTTGGACATTAGGAAGGCATTACTAATTCAAACGAGAAAGATTCCTACAGTCTTACACACTGAGCGAATATGTTGATGTCAATTAAATTATATATGAAATTAATTATTTTATTAATTATTAATCTAAAGTCTATGGAATAATTTTTTATAGATTCTTTGATCTCTTAAATTAAATAAATATTTATTCACATGGAAATTATATAATTAATTGTATATATATATCATAAGTATCTATAGAACAAATAAATATTTATTTAGGTAGTTAATAATTTTTGAAGAGTGATAAGATACCATGATTTTGTTTTTCCATAAATATTAATTTTCATTTCGGTGAACATAATATATATCATTTCACTTATTCCCACGCACCATGATAAAATTATTTTATTTTTATTTTTTATTGTTATTATTAAAAGTCATTTTGTCGTACAATGAAATATATTTTATTTAAGGGTTTTTGTGAGAATAAATAATATTATATACCTAAATCAATCCCTATAAATAGATGATTCTATTTATTTTAATGAAATTGATTGATTTGGGGAATAGTTTTGCAAAACAAAATCAATAGCTCTCTCTAAAGACCAAAGAACACTATGGAGATTCTCATTCCTCGACCATCATCTCAAGAATATTATTTCAAGGAAGCGTATTTAATATGAGAGGAATAATCATATTGATCAATACTAATACAAAAATATGATCAATACAACACCCTAGCACTCCGCAATCCATCAACATTTTTTAGATATCAAATGTGCACTTCTTGATCATCACATCAGAGATTATAAAAATGTATCAGACATGAAAAAATATTACTGATGGAAAATCTTTTTATAGATAATCAATATCTTTCTTGAGTAATCCTTTCAAGACTAATGCATTATTTATTCTTTTATAATTAATTAATTATATATTTAATATGAAAATATCTTATCATGTTTATAATAAAATTATTTATCAATATTATTGGGAAAATGTGTGTTGGTCCTAAGGCTTATGGTTTGTAGAGTATACGAATAATCCATTAAATCTGATAATTGATGAGTCTGGATTAGACCTAGTAAGCACTTCTATTGGGCCTAGAACTAAAATGTTGTATTAGAATAGTATCATTCTATTTTATAATTATTTATTTTATTGATGATGATTATTCATTTAAATGTTAAATTTATTTTCATGTTCTATTAATTCATCTTTTCATCATCAGTATATATTTTTCTCTATCTTTTTTTCACTTACATGGCCATGATCAGTTAATAATTAATGATTATTACATCTAAAGATCCATCCAAATGATCCATGAACTATGTTTGGATAAAACAGTGTTATAAGGTTTGTAATTATTTTTCACATGTTGTAAATCCATTTTCATTGCATTGGGACACTAATGCAAACTACGGGTTATCAAGTAACGGATACACTTTGTGTACATTTAATAAATCATTTGATTATTTTTCAAAGTTGTACAGGGATTTACCTATCCATGAATCATCTATATTAACTATAGGTTTTGTATTCTATATATTTTATATACGTAAAATACGTTCAGTAAATTTTCTGTATTTAATATACATAAAGTGTGTAATACATTATTTTTATTTTCTAATAACCATCATACACCCCTAACGTACATCACTTCTTTATAAGGAAATATGAAATTTAATTAATGATTCCATTAAACATCACTAATCATAGTTTCATCTATCATTGATTTGATTTTACACAGTGATCATTATGTTTTTATATTATGTTAAATGCCTAATTATTTCTTCATAATATTCTAAAATTGAAATATTGTATGTTCATTCCATAAATAATAATAAATTCATTTTTTATTAAGTCTTTGCAATGATCTTGTCTTTTGTGTTTCATTAATTTGATAGTACACAACACGATATTACGATACATGTCATGCTGAAAAATATGGCTTATTATTTAATTATGTATAATAAAGACCATATTAAGTATATTTTATATATCCTAACTGAATTTATTCTAAGTACAATGTTTTATGCTAATTTTATTAAATTTAAAATACAATTAAAAATATTTTCTTAAAAATCAGAGTGGATGGGAATATCTTTGACTATTCGATTTAATATGATAAAATTAATTTCATGATTGATAATATAATTAATCATATTAATTCATTAAAGTTTTATCTTATTGAATAAATAATTTCAATTAATAGTGGCTATATAGTTTGATTTAAAAGTCATTGAATTCATATAAATATTCATCATCATTGACCAAACCTACAAATGTGTGGATTTAATTTATTTAAATTTTATTTCATGGGTTTACAACTATTTAATGTGAAATTTAATATGATGGAATGCATGTTATGCCTCCCTCGTTTATTATGTAGTAATCTCAGGTCCGAGTTTGTTTTATATAATTCTCTTTAACCAGTCCATTTTTTCTGCTCACCTGTGTGAAATTTATAAAATATATATATATAAAACAGCACCCAAATGATCATGGATTTGGTTAATGGTGGAATCGATATGGATTTATTTAAAGATGTCTCTAAAATGAAACTAACATGAGTAATACATTGGCGGAATGTTAGAATGTTGTAAACCATGACAAGACTAGAACAAGGAGTTTTCCCTTAGGGTCAAAAGATGATTTATTATGTTCTTAATAAATCATCCATTATATTAGCTCTTGATCACATCATTTTTTTTCTTATTTTATTTTTTAATATATATGATTTATTTTACAGAGACAAGACTACAAAAAAATGAACTAATATACAAGGATCGAATTAAAATGTTTTGATTATAAGTAAATGTTTTATCAAAACACAATTAACAATATATTTAAAATAAACATAATTTGAAAAATATATGTAATGGATAACCTAAGAAATCATTATGCATAATAAATAAAATACATCAATATAATATAATTTCAGACTATGTCAACGATTACCTGATTCAAAATTATACCATAAAACTAAGTGTTTGACCAACCCTTGTAGAGATCATTACATTTTTTAGGGAGTTGGTAAAAATTTTGTTGAATAATCCATTTTAAATCATGGTATGTATCACATTTTATAAATGATATAACTTGGTGGAATGTTTTGAGAAAACATGAGAAAGTGTTATTTTATTGTGGAGTTAACACAATGGTTATATGAGATGTAGTCCCATAGTGATAAATTAGTTACATACACAAATACATTAAAAATTTATCCAACCCATTACAAGGATTATTATGAGGGAATTTGGGAAGTTTTCACTATAATATTTGAGTAATTATATATTGGATGTCCAGTGGTGTGGGTTGCTGGTGATTGATAACATAGTGGATGAAACAATATAATTGAACATTTTATTATGTTTCATATAATTGGTAACATATTAATGTAATAATAATATACCCTTTTAATATTGAAATATAATTAAAACATAATCAACTACACTATCCTAATGATCAATTCTAGAAAAATATCATCACCTAACTAGAAGTAACTTCTAGTAATGGTTCAGATGCCAACAAGTAGTATTTCATAGTGAATGGAAGACATACAAATCAAATTCTATTTTCCTAATAAAGAATCAATGGAGTTGAATGATGTAGAGTTCATTGTCTATGATATACACATAATCATTTCATTTGATGTTTATTGAGTAATGATTTCATTAATTTATAATGAACTCATGAAGTCCCCTACTGATATGGATTCCAATAGGATACTCCATCATCTCAGTTGTCTTTATCATAAGATAGCAATTCATGAAAAAATTGAGAAATCCAAGATGGTCTTCTAATGAAGCCATCGATAGGGTGCGCTAGTTTTTCCTAACATAGTGAAACTCATTAGAGTCATTGAGTACCTATAGGTTCTCGAGTTTAAGCTAGAAAAATAAGTACAAAACAATATAATTATCCCATCACTCCCTCATAGTGTCATTATTTTTCTGATAATTTATATTTAAAAAACCTAGAGAGGTCATTCCCTTTTATTCTAACTCTATTTACCCATGTTTATAAGTCCGTTTAGCATGAAAACCCATTATTCCCTTATTTCCAATAAAATTAAAGGTGAGGTGAAGATATCCAATTCTATTGATTGATTATAATACCCTTCCAAGAGGGGAAGGATCAAGGGGAATAAAGTGGAATAGTATTATACCTATTTCTCATATATCTATAAGGTACACTTGAAGAAAAAAATAACCCCTGGAAATAATAAAGGGGAATCCTTAGGTAAATTTTTTATCATGGGAAACAAATTTTCTACAAATTGGAAATTATAAATAGTGTGTGGTGATAAAATATATATTAAAATACTAAATCTATATATTATTGAGAAGTCTATTGAGGTTGAGGTATATCTACGAGATCCAATAAAGCTAGTCTTGTTGTTATGGAATTTGTGGATTAATATCAAATATAACTGACAAGAGTGATGTTCTTATAAAAGATTTTTTTATCTTCCTATATTTAATAAAACATTATATATGTATCCAAAAATTATATAAATGTAATTATTTTAAAATATGGGAAAAATTACTTATTTTATAACAAAATTATATTTTATGATATGAAATATATAAATTATTGTCATTATGATTTGGATTAGATGATCAAAGTAATAGAAATTGATAAAGTAAATACTTCAGAGGACTTATAACCCACCTAAATATGGAATCCATTCCCAAGTCAAGTAAAAAGGGCATCTAAACAAATTACACTTAGAATAATATTTGAATGATTTTTTTCTAAAACCACATGGTTTATGTCACTCCTGTTTAGAAGGAAGAATTACTAAATTCCCATTTAGTGCAATGGGTGAAATGTCCCAGGAGATTTAGGAAGTAGTTCATACTGATATGTGTGGACTATTTTGAATTTATCAAGGAGTGAGTACTCATAGTTCATAACTTTTGCATATAATTTTGGTAAATATTAAAATTTGTATATAGTGAGGTATAATTATGATTCTTTAGATAAATACAAAGAATAAAATAATGAATTTTTGAACAAGCTAGGAAGGAATATTATGGTACTCCAATCAAACTATTATGGAGACTTCATTAATAAATACATCATTGATTATTTATGGGTGTATTGTATTCTATCTCAACTCACTCTTATGAATACACATTAATTGAACTATGTAAGATAATGGAGGAACTATACCATGTTATAAATTGTGATACTAATGATTAGTCACGAAATCCATCCATTTCCTTTTTGGGGATATGAATTTCAACTAACATCACATTTACTAAAAAAAGTATCCAACTAAAAAAATAAATTGTCTTCTATACGAAAATAGGTATGAAATAAAATATACGTTGTTTAATATATCTGTGTAGGGTTGAACATCACTTGTTAAGGCATACTCAAGTAAAAAACATTCAGATTGTGTAGTAAAGTTTTCTTTATATGATACCCCATTGAATCAAGTAGATATTACCTATTCAAAACCTCAATAAAAAAGGTAATTGTATAAATACATGATACTTCAATTGAGATAAATCACATCTATAAAAAATCATGTGTTTTAGATAAATATTGAGGATGTCAAGACTCCCAGTATAATTGAGTTGGCATGTAAACATATTCCACCAAGAACCATGGAATAGGAATCTTTTAAGACACTAGTACTATATATGAGTACAAGAGAGGTTAATGAACATTAAAGGTATGGATTTCTGGTCATTAGCTATGGTGACTTGTTATTAGTTTATAATAAAGTTCATGTGACCTTAAAGGATTTAGTAAAAGGAAAAAAATTATCCATGTGGCTGGAAGTTAGGAATTCTAAAATGGATTCCATGTATTGAAATCATGTTTCTATTTTTTTATCCTTTAGTATATATAATGATCATCAATTATAATTGGTTATTCAAGAAGAATCTATAAATAGATGGATATATCAGTACTTATATGGCGTGAATGGTTGAGAAAGGGTTTGACATGTGACATGGAATTGACTATGATGGATCCTTTATATTAGAATTTATATTGAAATCCTTGCTAATTATGCTTTTCATTGAAACATACTATGACTATGATATTTGGTTGATGGATATAAAAATTTAATTTATTAATGATTACCTTCAATAAGATTTATCTTATGACCCAACTCAATTTTTTTGTGACTCTAATGGGTTCTAATATGCCATGCATGTTTTAGATAACTCCTTATATATTAGAGAAGGCATACTATTTATGGAACATTAGGTAAGACGAAGCTATAATAGAATATGGTTTAAAAAAGAATGAATGTGAGCCTTGTTTATATAAAAATATTAGTTGGAGTGAAATCATATTCAAAATAATTTAACTCAATGATATATTTGTAATTGGAAATGAAATACTTTTATTATATTATATTAAATAATGGTTGAACACATGCTTCTTTGTAATGGAACTGGTGGAACAAGTATGCATTCAAAGGAAAAAAATCCATCATGATATATCCAAGCGTCTAATAAATCTGATTCAAATTATAAATATTCATAAAATAAAATTAAAATTCATGATGGAATAATCCAAGATGGGGTTATTTGCAGAGTAAACATGGAATTCACCTTTCCAAGATACTATGTCCTAAGATATATGAGGAGATAGAGTGGATGGAATAGATTCCATACATATCAATAATTGGGAAAGTCATTTATATTATGTAATGTTCTAGGTTAGATGTCACGTAATACTTATGCATTGTAGGAGGATATCAAGTTAACCTATGTGACCTCTAATCGATAGTTGTTAAGACTGTTGTGAAGTACTTGTGGTAAAATACAGATATATTCTTACTCTATGTAAGAGTTGAGTTTCTAGTCATCAAGTGAAATATAGACTTTAGTTTTCAAACAGAACATCGTGATTGGAAATCACAGTGAGGATGCACCTTCACTCTAAAATAAGAGTTTTGAGCTAGGAGAACTCAAGGATGATCATGGATATAGTTTCTATAGAAGATTTAGGATATATAGTTTCTTCTTTGGTATATTAATAATATTTTTGGATATAAATTTTCATTGATGAGTGATATTTGTTTCCCATTAGTAATGATAATATCACACTCTATTTTAAAAACACTATAGTGGTGCTCTGTATAATGGCCCCAATATCGCATTAATGGAAAAAGAACATACTACAAAAAATATAATCTCTTGAAAGATTTTTTTAAATAGTTTTAGTTATAGTGATAAGATTCCCCATGAAATATGTTATGGTGAACCCATTGACTATAGTATTAACTTAGTAGAAACATGGTCATCTAATGGGATCATAGTGAATTAAACTCATTGTAATTTGGTAGTAGTCCAAGTGGATGTCTCTTGGCGTTGGTTTCCTAGAACCAACTATGTGTATTTTAAATCATATTTATATTTAAATAATTTAATATTAATTTAAATAACATATTATTTATTATTTACTTTTCATCATGAAATTGCTGTAATAATGTCCTAGAGTATCTATCACATTGAAAAGGTAATATCAGTTCCCTATTATGAGGAAAACATTCAAAATTCTTGAAGATACCCATAAAAGGTCATCTATGGTTTTATAAAATTCTTTGATGGGACACATAGAATGTCGACAGTCATACATGATTTCTCATAAATAAAATATCATTTATCTCATTATGTCCTCACTTTACAGTCATTAAGATGGAAGATTATAAGAACAGACCCACCATTAGTAGTTCTGAATTTTTATATTTCATTAGATATTACTATATATATGTGTGTGTGTGAGAGATTGTGTGTGTAATATTCCATATTCTATAATATTGTCATAAATTTATTCCATTACTAGATCACATTGACTTACTAAAAAAACAAGGATGCTAAATGTTCTTATGAAGTAGGGTACGTTGGGTGTGTCAAAAATGACATGAACAATCTCATTGTACACCATGGACATGGAGTAATAACGAACTTATTTGTAATATTTTGAGAAATTCATATCAATAATATAGGTTTATGAAATGAGTTTTAACCTATATTAATGTGATATTGTGATGAAGGGATTATATCACATTGTTATCAATCATATGAGGGTGTCAACATTGTGATATTGACCTCTTTCTCATGGGTTCCTTGTCAAGTTTTTTATAGTATTATTGTACATTAGGTATTCATACCTATCAACATTGTCAAATATTTTAATATTACCTCACACTAAGTGATTCCATTTATCTCAAATAAATTCTATTTGAATTAGTATACAATAATAAATTTTATTCTCAAATATGATGATCTATTTTTTTAGGATTTATTGACAGTATCAACTAAATTAAATTTTTTTATCAAGGTAATTATATAATTACATATATATATATAATATTTATTGAATGAATTTATATCTACACTGTTATTTGTTAAATGATAAGGCGTATTAGAAAACCAAGATTATGTCTAGTGATAAATATTAATTTCAAATATGATGGAAATATTATTTCTCATTTCCCTAGTTAGATCACACATTGAGAGAAAATTATAATTATTCATACATAGATTGGGTTCATATATGAATTTATATATTATTTAATTATCCTTTTGAGATAAAATAATATTTTAACCCTATACTTATCTCTCTAAATAGATAACTCTATCTATTTGGTAAAAATTGACTGATATAGAGAATCATTGTCCACATTTTAGATCTAGAGCTCTCTCACCAGACCAAATAACACTCCCCAAATTCTCATTCCTCCAAAATATTTTAATAAATTAGATACAAATGATTATTCTTAAACACTAAGTGAATTACATTTTGATCATGACGAACACCACAATATGATCAATCCATATTCAAGCACTCAACCATTTATTGACACTGTTCAGATATCATAGGAGCACATGTGGATAAATTATAGATGTTTCTGCACTAATATCCTATAAGATAAATGGATATGAAACAAGAAAATTAAGATGATCAATAACATTATCAAAGTATAAACATAAGAATGAGGTATTCTTTTTTTTGGTCAATTTAAATTAATTCAAAATTTAATGTGAAAAAGGCCTTCTCTTGATTCTGATGATCTTATTTACAATTTTAATTATAAAAATTATATTGTTCGTAAAATTAATGTCATAAAAAATAATAAAATGATCCATTAATTATAAAAACGGTTGGGATAGTACATGACCGAATAATTTTATATATTATCCATAAAACCAAAAAAAATGTAATCTAAATAAGGTAGATGCTCTTCAACATTTGTATACAAATGGAAAGTAAAATAATTTCAAAAACATAGATTATACTATCTGTGTAACTCTTAATCATTCCCATACGGGAATGTGGAACCATGTTAATCCCATTATGTGGTAGTTCATCTTCTGAAAACCCATTCCAACTTCAGCTAGTCTGTTTTCTTCACTTCATTCCCGAAATATGTCTTAGAATAATGACATTAACTAGAGGAAATATCTATCATGACCCATCCCCTAGGGCCAGCATAGTGACTACCCCATGCCCACGTTCCATAGGCCAGGGGCTGGCGACTAGCACCAAAGGCATAATCCCCTAAAACTGGGAAGGCATTGCCTTTATAAAAACGTAAACTCGCACAACCAGAGTACAAGAGGAAGAAAAAAATAAGTAAAGAAACTGTATAACAAGTGTACTGAAAATAAAGGGGGCAAGAATACATGCCCAACATGAAAGTACAACTGAAAAACAAGTACAACAGAAAAGAAAAAGACAAACAGATGAAATGTAAAAGCAAATCTAAGATCATCGTCCGGGATTCCTACCTGAAGGGTAGGTACAGATATCCACCTCATCATTGTGTGTCTATAGGTCTGCTCTGTGTGCTGTCTTGCCAAGTAGTCCACCTCCGGGTACCGTCGAGTCCTAGACTGCTCTCAGCCTCTATCAACAATGTCTGTCTTCTGCATCTAACACAACATGGTGTGGGAAAATCCAATGCAGGGGTGAGTATAATGATACTCAGTAGGTACCCCGAGACCCTCAATGTCTCACAAAATCCAACAAGAATAACAACAAAGTACGAAATCAATGGCTGACCATTAGTTAAGTATATGTCCATACATATACTTAAGTTATTAAGTATCCCATCTCAATCATGAGGAAAAATAACTCACAGGTCATTGAGTCAGCTCAAACTAGGATTTTTCATTAACTAAACCACGACTACTGTAGAACTCCTCCTCTGTTGAGTATAGTGGACTTGTCATGACTCTGAGGCGCTACTCACTAACCTTATACTGTTGAGGTTATCCTCCTGTCGAGTATCGTGGGACAGCTATGTCACACAGAGATGCTTCCCACCTGGGGTTTGCCGCCTCACACAGTAGTGCTCCCCCTAATAGCCTACATAGATACTCCTTCTGTCGAGTACCGCAGGTCTGTCGCCTTACACAACAGCGCTCCTCTTCCATGGTTTTTCCACCTCACACAATAGAGATCCCCACTGGGCTAGTCGAGTCACTTCGAATCGAATCGGTGAAGTAATCATCAGGTCTTAGCCAGCTACTAGGTCTTCGTAGTCTTCTCGCTCGTCTCTGGGAGGGTCCTCTACACGATCTACAAGCTGATACTCCATGTGTCATGATGTCCCATGAAGAAGTACCTCAAAGTTCTGCAATGTCAAAGTGGTCTCAATGCAGCAGACGTCACGTCAATCAGACGCCCGGTCTGTGAGTTATTAGCCTTTTGTCCCAGGGGCTCGGCTGGTATTGTGTACGAACCAGCCCAACCATATCTCAACTATATCCTGAACTCCCATGGGGTATTTTTTAAGGGACCATTTCTCAAAGAGATTACTAGCGCCACTGAAGGTTTGTCAAACGGACGTCCGGTGACAAAGGTACGACCAAAGTAAGCAATGGGTCATTAGTGGGTCTGGGTCTGGTCTGACCAGGTCAGACCGACTCGGCCCAACCCAGTTTAGGTCAACCCGATCAGACTTACTAGGTCTGACTTAGCCCGTTAGGCGGGTCAGCCCGCTATGTTTGGCCCAGTCCACTTGGCCCGGCTCAGCGGACTGCGTAAACAATTCGGGTCGAAGTTGCCACGTGGGTAACTCGGCCCAAAGGCCAATGGCAGGTTCAGCCGGTGCACCGAGGGGCGCGGCTCTGCCGGCTCGCCCCAAGAGGCCAACAGCGGGCCGCGCGGGGCGCGGGCAGGCCACGGGTGTGCCGGGAAGGGCGTAGGACACTCTGGGTAGCCAACCTGGGCACCGGCCAGGTGGACTGGACACCGGGGAGCGCCGGGCAGGCGGCCTGGGCATAGGGGGGCTCCGTACAGGCGTCCTAGGCGTCCGGTAGGCACCGGGAGGGTGACCTAGGCATTGTGAAGGCACGGGGAGGACGCCGGGCAGGCATCGGGTAGGCGCAGGGAGTGTAGCCTGGGTGCCTAGCGGTGGGCCTGGGTGCCTGGGGGTGGGGGGTGCCGACCGGGCCGCGGTTTCGGTCGAGGCGCGCGCCGGGCAGCACGCGGGTAGGCTGGTCGGGCGCCGCTTGGCCGGCGGCACGGTCTACGGAGGTCGCGGGTAGCATGACCTATATTCGTCATTTTAACGATAGCAAGAGTCACATGATGTTTATTTAACGGGATATTATTAAGCGTTAAACAACATTAAACACACCCCCTAACTTTTTAATCATCGGGTGATCATTCATCATGAGGGAAGATGATGTTGCTTCCGTTCATCATTAAATTCCACATCCAAGCTCGTGCATCGGTACGTTGACGACAAAGAGGAAGGAATAAGGGTCATCGAATATATCACACGTCGGTAGGGGGTTCTGAGGACGAATCCGAGGAATAATTCTTCGTCTTCGGCGACTTCGCATTCTTCGTTGGACGACTCTATTCTCCCAACCTCTCCACTAAAGAGAGAACAAACATGCCAAAATAATATATTTTTAATCTATTATTTCTGATGGTGTGAATTAATTAAGTGGTCCCCACTTAATTAAGTTCACATTGGCAAAATTTCAAAATTCTAAAAAAAGAGAAGTGGCTCCACCAAAATAATTACACGAGTGGTTGGAATAATAAAAATTGGGGAGTTCTGAGGGGGTTTAGAGGCACGTGTGGTCCCCACCAATTTTATCATGAAGAGGGTCAAGGGGGTTCCCTTTCATTAATTGGGGGGTTTGAGGTGGTTTTATTCTCCTTCATTAAGAGAGGAGTTAGAGACCAAGAGGCTATCCCTCATTAATGAGGGAGGGTTGAGAGGTTTCCTCCCTTCCCATTAAATCGAGGGTTAAGCCCTGTGTGGACCCCATGTCATAACCTCTCATGGGAGGTTATGCTGCTCGAGTGGTCCCCACCCCAATCATCCTCCCATTGGAGGTTATGGTGTGGCGGTCCCACCTCCAACCCCCATGTGCAGCTTTTAACTAACATGACCACATGGCGTGAGTTCAACAAAAATAAAATAAGTTCTTACTTATTTTATTTTATTGATCCATGTGAAACCCAAAAACCAACTATCAAACCCGATCAATGGCCATCGAGGTGAAAGTCTTATTAAGTGAAAACTGGAACTATGTGTTCAATGGTGCCCTCAGATTTCAATTTCGAGCATCCATTAAAAAAATAGAAAACCCCACATGTACGTTTGTTGAACGTACCCGAGAAAAACTTCAGAAATTGATTCTGGGCACACCGGGCCTCGGAATCAGGCACTGTCAAAAACTGTGGACTCGTAAAATTCCAAAGAATTTATGAAAAAACATTTCCTTGTAAGGTCTTTACAATATCACGTTTCAATTATTTTGATTTATGAAATATGTAATTTAACTTGATTATAAGTGGCAGGAATGTGTGCATTTATCTATCCCAATATTAATATTAGGAAACTTGATACCACATGATATCATTATTACATACTTTGTGACAAGATAAATGTTTTATGGACTTTATTATAACAATTTCATTCGAATATATATCTTATTAACATTAATCAACTTCATATTTTTTGAAGGTTGTTAGCATCACACACCTCCTTCACATATCTAATCCTAAAATGGGAAGAATTGTGTCAAATAATGGATGAGATTTATCTTCATATTTTTATTGATAACTCAGAGGCTGTTGAGCCACATGTTGACTTCTGTATGATGAATATCCTCCCCATGATGATGTGTCAAGTAACAAGGATGACGAAAATAATCATCTAGAAACTCCTCCATTTTTCATGATAGACAATCCAACCCATATACTATGCTTACCTAGGTCTATGATGCCTTTTTTTAGTTATTTTACAACATATTCCCTTACTATATAGAAATATTATTTCATGGTTGTATGAAAATGGAACCTACATAGATCTAATTTTTTACTCAGTGAGGAGAAACCCATTACACATCTCTCATAATATTCCCATGTGGGATAGAACTCTGTCTAGAATATATTATATGTCAATATAAGACTATGTAAGGAGGAATGTAAATAAAATCTACCATCCATCACAGAATATGGAGTATACCTAACTCAAGAAAAAGATACATAAGAGGAAAATATTATGAAGCATAGGCATTGACATACATGACATTGATATAAAATCTGTTAACCAATCTACGGCCCAATAGAGTAATTGAGACTCTGATGTAGATGAGAGAAAATTTTTTTACATTTTTAAAAAATATTGTAATTGAGATCTATGAAATATGATAGAATAATTTTCTCCTGTAAATTATTTATGAAACAAAATTTTATAGGTAATTAATATGATTCATTGTTACATATTTTAATATTATTAAATAATTAAATAAAAAAATTTCCAATTAATAATATAATTAGTAATCCATTATATGATTTATTAAAATAATTAATAATTAATAATATGTTACATTTATTAGAAATTGAAAATCCATTTTTATAATTAGTAATTATTAATATGTTTAACAATTATCACCAACAATTTACACTTAATGAAAATAATTATGATCATATTTTATATTTTATATTTTTATTTTGTAATTTTATTTAGTGTTTAATTATCAATAAAAATATTGCTTATAGTAAATAGAATGAAAATAATATAACTACTTGTAAAATTATTAATTAAATATTTTGATAAATTTTTCTTTTTCCAACTTGTAAACATATTGTAAAATTTAAGACGAAGGCCTATAAAACTTTTATTTGTGATTTTTTGGAACTCTTGGCTTGATGGAGTTTTCTTTAAACTCTTGGAATAAAATTATAATATGATGTTAAAATTTGTTGATAGTAATCCCATTATTTATTCTAAGAAGAAATGGTAATATTCATTGACCAAAAAATGGTTGTGGTGTTATTCCTATATAATATAATCATATTGGTTGTTACTAATTACACCTTCTCATATGTTTATATTAATGATGAGGTGAATACTGGTGTTCTTTTGTAGAGCATCATTCTTCAAATAACCTATAAGGTGGATAATTCAAAATCATTTCTAGAATAGAACTCTAGGGAGATGTAAATATTCATTATTAATAGTGATGTTATCGATGATTATTTAAGAGAAACTAATGGTGCTTCAAAACCTATTAATACTTCATAACATGTAAGGTATTCTAATGACCACAAATGTGGACATGTTTAGATTAATTATGGAGATCTTTGTAATGATATTATATGCTTATTGGGTGAGGGTATTAAAATCTCATATTGTGATTCTTGGTATTATGTCTTTTATGATGAGGAAATTCTTTCTTTGTTTGACCTCATCACTTCCATTTTCTACATTCTATCTTTTGTTCTTGATTTTATTTTCAATAAACGGGCTCTAACCGTAGCCCATATATATTTTAATATTGAAAAAATTATATTGTATGTTATTTTCATTATTAATTGCCAAAATTATTTATATAATTACTAATATTACGGAATAATCAATATTTTGATTTACTATATTATATATAATTACTAATTATATTAACTATATTCTTAGATGATAATTATATTAATTATATTCTTAGATGATAATTATATTAATTATATTCTTAGATGATAATTATATTAATATCTGAAATAGTGTAATTTAAATAATTGTTTATTGTTAATTAATTATTTAAATATTGTTATTAATTAATTAATTTTAAATTTCTTATGTTACATATTTTAGTTAGTTTAATATGTATTACTACTATTTGAAAAAATTTATTTTTTATATATATTTTTATTAATCAATAAATATATATATTCTAAAACATACCAATCTTTAAATAATTAAAATTTTAAAAATAAACCCATGAAACGTAAACCATGTTCACAATTCATGTAACAGTATAGAAGGATGTGTGAACTATATTTATGATACCTATCTATTATGGAAAGAAGAACATAGTTTCAATTTCCACAAACCCATTTCTAAAAATCATTTTTAAAAACTAATTTAAAAAAATATTATCTATATATGTGTTGATAAGTTATAATATAATAATTATATTAATATTAATATAAATAATTCCAATATGGTAAATAAATTTTATTAACTATTTTTGGTTTCAAATCAATCTACACAACCACAATCTAATTATCAAGATGGTTTATTCTATAAAGATATATTGTACTCAATTTTGGCCAATGGTGTGGGTCCTAAGTCCCCCAATATACACCCTCCCTTTAAACATTTTAAAAAATGATTGTTTTCACATAGGTGTGAGATTAAGATAAATAAATACTTTTTATTAATCTTTATAATGATATATTTTTATTGTGAAAGGTTTAGAGACATTATGTTTGTTTTAAGGAATTTTGGGGATTTTGATAAATAACATGTGTCGATATGATAATGACCACTCTTTGAAATTTTTCAAGACTCCACCAGAACTATTTTCATTAGTAGAACATGATTATTTCAACATTGGTTAATTTAAGTCTATAATGTTCACAGAAATACTAAATATTTATTTTTTATGCAAGTGAACATGTAGGAATATTGAGAATTTATGTGATGATTAGGATTTTTTATTAGACTCTGGTTCGAACTGTGACAATATTTCAAATTATGATGAATCATATAGATTAGGTATTCAACATTATTTAATTATTTAGATATGTAATTCACAATGATGTGAAAAAATGAACCCATAGTGAGTAGTGTGTGTGAAAAATTATAGTATATTATTTTTTATTATTAATGTAGTTTATTGGAATAATTAATGTTTTGATACATAAAAAATACTCGTATTTAGAATGTTGAATTCCCAACGATTTGATTGAACATGAATTACTGATGATTTGTGCATTGAAATGTCGTTGATGCATAATTACGGTGTGATGTGGCCTATTTTATACTTTATACTCAAACGTTGTTCCATGATATGGAAGCACACATCATGATCTTTTTCACTTTAATATTTAATTCTATTTAATGGTAGTATATATATAATATGTTTTATTAATAATTTTTTTGTATCCAATGGGTCACTATGTATCCTTAGTGTGATAATGGATTGGGATTGATACTAGCATGATGTATCATAGACATACTCATTTGACTGTAGTGGATGGACCATTAGAGTTTTTCTATATGAGACCACTTTGTGATGATAAAGTGGATTACATATGATGATTAGGTGTATATGATTATCTTTAGAGACATATACCTAGGTGTAACACGGTTTCCTGATTATTTTTATTATTATGTTGACTGTGTGATAATTTTAGGATAGTAGAATTGATTTGTATATCATGATGTTGATATAGTGCAATGGATGGTATGATCGATGATGACGGTCGAATATATGTTATAAATATAAATTAAGATTGTAACTAAACTTGGTATGAGATATTTTGAGATAGTTTTTACTATATTTTTATGTTATTTTGTCAATGGGAGTACCATTCTCTATGAAACCACCACCCCAGGGAAATTTTCATAGTCGTGACACATGACACACTAAGTGCATGGGATAGAATGATGTTCAACGGGTATATTTTTTTCCTTCCATAATGATGTTCATGGTTATCATGAAAAATGTAGTAAAGATTCACATAAAGATATATGGAGGTTGATATCCATTATGATGCATCAATGTAGAAGATATGTTCATGGGTAGATCATGATGTGGAAGACCATCATAGAATTTGTAAATGGGACAACTAGTGAATGTGTTGGTGTGAGTATGTTTATATAGGTTCTTAATATATTTTGGTATATTGTGTCATATTATACATACAATTTTATTTAGTGATTAATGGTTGTAGTGTGGATGGGAATGAAATGTTTTTTTGAACTATATTTTTTAATAATTAATTATTTACTTCTCGAATGAAATAATATTTTTCATAATAACATGTGATACTTTATGATGGGAGAGTATAAAAGTTTATCTTTGAATTAGTTTACACTCAGTGATTTTGGATAGTGAGGATATGTATATTTATTATTATTTTACATCATCTTATATTTTTTATACATCATTTTGACTTGGTTTTTCATAATTGGGGGGGGGGGGATGTTGAGTATATTGATTTTCTCACCCTAAATTTTACATTAATGTTTTTAGGTTCATTTTAGTGAGGTTTTTAGGTATAATTTAAATATTAACCAAAGTATATAGATAGGGAATGATGTTTAGCTGATGGAATATGTCACACTCTGAGGTACCAAATATTGGTTGTTCAATATATTATTATGTTTCGTGAATATTTTTTCAATGATTTATGTTTATTTTTTTCATTTAATTATAATTTATTAATTCATTCATTGAACCTTACTAAATACTTAATTTGATGGTTTATTCCTTATTATTCATCCTGTATGGTTTGTATTTTATTTTATACACTTCAATTGGGATGATCATTTGGAAATTAATCCCATTAGAGTGATCTAAACCCTTAATGATAGTATCCAACTCATGATATAATGGAGGTGGTCGTTGAGTATCACACATTGTTTATCTACTAACCTGGGATGGGTTTCAGTGGAATTGGGTTTTGATAGAGTTATACTAAATAATTGTTTTGAGATATAGGATGGAAATTGGAGTTAAGAATATTTTATATGTTAATCAGTTTTGGAAAAAATGAGAAATAGGTTCAAAGGTTTTGGGGGTTTGGTTTGAATAGACATATAATCCAACAAATCATGTGGTGGTCATTTTATTTTGACCCGAGTACATTAATTCTCTGATGAATAACATGGGTATGTAGAGTATTAATTTTAGGGTACAATTAGGTTTTTATATGCATCATATATTGGATAAGACTTGATATATACACATTCTTCCTTATCTTTGGTGAACCCATATATGGATATACATTTACAAAATTTCATTGATGTCTTTTTTTAATTCAATTGTTGTTATGATATCAACTAATTAAGATTTGTAATTTACATTGAAATTCTTAGGAAGTAATCCCTCAAGATGGTGCTTTTGGGTTGATTGTGTTTGTTTACAAGGTTTGAGGTTGTCGATGAAGACTGGTTGTTAAAGAAAACATAAAGGGGAATAATAAATTTCATAACATGCACAAGAAGGAATTTGTGAACTAATATCATGTTTTGATCTCATGAAAGAACTTATATTTTTATTTGTAAATTGTGATAGATCACACAAATCATTAAAAACACTAAAAAACACAATATATAATTTTGATACAATGACAGGATCTCATGAAGCACATGATTATATTTGAATCTCACAATGTGATCTCATGCAACACTAATGATTGTATTTGTATCTCATGAAGGTATCTCACACAACATTAATTATTGTATTTGGATCTCACAGAGAGATCTCAGGGATTTCTCATGAGTTTCGCTATAGACCACACTTGGGTCTTGCACAAAGAAAGAACAAGACTCGCGTAAAGTGAGAATGGTGATCTCGGACTCACTCAATGCTTGAATATACAGTAGGGGAAAATGCCATGATCTAATTCTAGGGTCTCACAGTAGGTAATCATGCTATGGACTAGCACTAAGGTCCCACGCCATGGTCTTGTTCTCGAAACTCACTTAGAGAGTTATGTGCTAGGATCACATGGAAGGGGTTAGGTTTGATGATCTCAAGGAAGTGGTTGTTCATAAAGGTATTTAATAGGGGTATCATGATAGAATAATTTGAATGGATATTCATGCCTTCATTTCCTTATAAATAGTAACATATTCATATCAAAATTATAAATTAGAATAAGAAGATAGAGGGTCTGCATCATTCGAAAAATATTGCAAATGTTTCTTATTTACTGCTACATTCAATACATTGAAAGGAAGAGTTGGAATCTCTTAATTATATTTCCAAGGAAGAGATAATTTATTTGTCTGAATAAAAGATAATTATATTCAAATTTTATAAAATTTTATGTGTTGAATCTAGGTGTTTTCACAAAATTTATCGATCAATCGAGAAATAGCTTCAACAAATCATCTACCTAAAATTGAGGATACATTAATTAGTGATAATGAAGGGACCTACTAAAAATACTCAGCCTTAAACATTATGTAATCTTTAATTAACGTAATGAGTAACATTTAGGATCATTTTACGTTTTGATATTTAGAGAAATAGTTCATAACATATATATAACAACTTGAATATTACATGGAGACACTTTTACATAGTACACATTTTTTATAAAATAAAAACCCTTTAAAAAATAGGTCTTGTCTAGTTCTATGTGTTATATAGTATGACCTTTTCTGGATCCCATCCTTAACCCTATTCAAATTTATGTCCTATGAGAAACATTTCAAAAAAACATCATAAGATCATAATAAGCTCAATAGGGACTATAAAATAAAGAACGAAAACATTAGTCCATCAATACATACCAAGCATAAGCTCTTTGACATATCTCATGAAATCATAAGATTTATGAATAACACATAGAAATCATAAATCATAAATGTAACTTGTAGCATCCATAAAATAATTATGTTATAGCTTTCACAACTATTTAAGGAATTGTATTTGGAATACCCATCACATTATATTCCCTATTTCTCATAGGAGAAACATTCAATTTTACCTTCATCGTGATAAAAAATGCATTAGAGATCTATCTCACGCTCACCCACCCTAGGTTTATCACGGAACCACCCATATATATAAATAATTTCCTTGAACCATATGATATTCATAACACATGAAACAAATATAAAGGAAGATTACATTTCAACATTTCCATCACTATATATCATTTAAATATATTGACGTAACAAATACATTATCAAAACCATATTCGATACCAAAATATGTAAAAGAGTATATGGTATTTATTATCCTTTTTAAAACATTATATCTTTTTAAGGAAGCCAAAGATCAAATAATACTCATAGAAGAGGATTTGTCATTTTCACCGCTTACGTTAAAAAGAAACATGCCTTTTTGACATTTAGAAAAAAACTTCATAGAAAAATATTCCCTTTTAATTAAATGAAATTTCATAGGTGTTTATACTTCATATAAAGTAAGGTCGTGTATAAAACACAATATGCCTCAATGAAAGAAGATTGAGACGAAGTCCCTTACCTCGTTTCCAATTTGACTTGTTCATTATTTAATCTCTTGAATAATAAACTGTAATTTTTTTCTACTGGACTCCAAACATTATTCAGGATTATTATTTCTTTAATATCTCTTATGAAAATTTTATAAAGGTACATAATTATTTATGTTAATAACGGTGGTTTTGTCGATATTTGGTACTTGAGTCAAAAATGAACTTCTTATAATTACAAGTTGTCCATGTGGTCAAAATAACATTATCTCAGGAATTATATTCATGGTATAGATATCATATATATTATATATATCTAGTTTATATATGTATTTATAATATTAAATAACATTTGGGGATAAGAAATGAAATGCATTGTTCATGGAGATGGTATGTCGTACATACGCATGAATGGTACTTTCATTTCTATTTCATATTTAATAGAATGAAAACATAATGATACATGGGTATATTATAATTCCATTATAATATCATATATAATTTCATTAACTCCATCCTTTATATGTTTCATGTATGGCATGAATGAGTCATATCACTTTAAGGTGGCGGTAGTCTGCACATCCTCAAATAAAATTATCACGTTTACCCATTATGGAAACCATAAATGTATGATAAAATGAAAAATATATAAGTATATAGATAATATAAATATAATATATATCACATATAAATATATTTCCATCTTAATGGCCACTGTAAGTGGTGGTAAGAGATAATTGAACAATCATCATTTCGTGAGGCATTTGAATTCCATCCACAAAAACAGTATATTCTTTACCCATTAAACATAGGTTTTTGTAACTGTAGTTCAAATAATTCTCATAAAAATAGCATAGTATATTTGGGATACTATTTAATTTATGTAAAAAATAATAATAAGAGCATAGGGGGTGAATAATTAAAATAAAAGAAGAGAGCCTGAGGGAAGACGTTAACTTTTAATCCATTAACTCTATTTGTATTAAACCAAAACACTTTCTTTAGGTGCCCTGTTCCTAAGGTGAGAATTTAAGGTGGATGAGAAGGACTTTGGGAACTTATTTGGAAAGATATTGGCTGAGAAAAAGGGCTTGAGAGGTGTGAGTAATGGGTTAGAAGTGACGTCCTTTTATAAGAGTGGGGAGAGGATCTTTAGGAATGTTTAAAGATATTATTTTATTATAAAATTATTTTCAGTGCCAAAAGATTCAAAACATATTTAATTAAAATATAAGGTGAATATAAGTTGAAATAAAATCATCTAATAACAATTGGATAGGTTTTGGATATTTTTTTAATCCTTATCTTTTTTAGTTAAACTTTTGTTAACTTATTAAACATTTACAATGTCCTCTTATATATTCATACTATATGGTTAATATATTTACTATAAAATGAAAAAGAACCCAAAATGGATCAGTAATGACATTTTTAAAATTATGTAGGTCATTTGGCCGAATCCTAGATTTTTAGGACTATTTTATCATTTAATAAAATATTAATTATTTTAAAACTCATTTTTGTCAATTTTTAATCTATTCATATCAGGACTTTTTGAAAAATAAATAACAAATTTATTATTTAGAAAATACATAATTAATTCAAATATAAAAATTCATTATTCTCCTTAAAATTCAGTTCTGACATAAATAGTTTCAAAATAAATATATTTTATTATTTATAAAATCATTTATTTGAATTCTTTATTAATGAAGAAATTACTGCTTCACCATTGTGTCATAATTAAATTAATTTCTAAAAATTATAAATAAAATATGATGATGTATTAAATCGTTTAAGATTTGAAATTAATATTTATAGTTGAAGGGATCACTTATATAACCCCATGTAAAAAATTGTTTTACTAAAAGCTATATGTTTATGTTACTTTTATCTTTACTTTAAATTAATTAATATAAAGTGTTATTATCAACCCCATGTGGATCAATCTGGTCCCAAAATTGACCCATGGATGCCCATGGTTGGAAATATATCAGAAAATAGGATTAGTACATGTGTTAGTGTAATTTAATATTATTATAATATTATTATTCTACACTTATTTTCCATATTTACCTTTTAACGATGGTACATAAAATATTTATTGTAGTAAATATTAATAATGTATAAAAATAAAACATAACTATTTACACAATTTTGACCTCATAATTAAAAACATTTAATCTATTTTTCCAAATTCAAAACACCTAAGTAGCAGAAATTAATTTTAAATTAATTTCTGTTGTCAAAAAAAACATGTTTTTAAGAAATAAAAACTATCAAAACATTTAACTTTGATTATGTACAATTTAAGTGTTAAATTAATTAAAATGATAAAAATTGGATTAAATGGTAAAAATATAATCCATTTACAATTTAAACCTAATTAAATGAATAATCTAACTACATATATAAATTAGATTAAAAGGCGGTTTTGAATTAAAATGCAGTATTTTTCAATATTCCTTAAAAATGAAAATTTTAAAAAAAATACCAAAATTTCAACCAAAGAAAATGTTTATGTCATGATTTTACATAATAATATTATTTTGTCAAATAAAACATATAAAAGTGACAAAAACTAGATATAAAAAGGGTTCTCCATAAAAAAATTGGTAAATCGCCCTTTTAAAGAATGTTAGAGTGTTTATGCTTAAAATTGGATTCATTCACATTTTATGCTTCTAAAATATATTGGATAAATGTAAAAACATTTAGAAAACATGTATAGTCATATTTTAGTTAGTTATGTTCATTCCCACCTATGCAACAGCTATGTGTTAACTACCATTTAAAATAATAATAATATTATATTGTTTTTCAGTATAACTCAATGTTGTGTGTGATGTAAGATTTCAAAGATACCCATTTTTGCATATCGAGTACGCCATGAAACATAGTATCACAATTAAATTAAAATTAATATTTAATTTACAAATATTAATAAACTAGAAAATGTTGTATTAATTATTTACTAGAGATGTTACATCATTTCCCCCTTTTAAAAATTGTTTCCACGTAATTTTGTTCACATATCAAATAAATGGGGGTATTTATCCCTTGTATCATATTTAGATTACCATGTTTCCTCTACAAGAATATGTTTTTTCCACAAAACCTTTACCTAATTAATTACTTTATTTTGAAACACTTTCTCTCTTCAGTCAAGAATCTGGACTGGTTTTTTCTCATAGGAATGATTATTATCAAACTAAACTACCTCTAGACTTAGAACATGAGATAGACCCAACATATAATTTCTCAATATTGAAAATGAAAAACATTGTGTACCTGGGATAAGCATGGAGGTAAATCCACTCTGTAAGAAACTGATCCAAATGTCTCCTGGATTTTATAGGGTCCAATGATCCTCAAACTCAACATTCTTTTATTACCAAAATGCATCACACTTTTCTATGGAGAAACATTGAGAAAGACATGATCACCTACCTAAGATGAAATATACTTCCTTCAATAATCTACATAACATTTCTGTCTTCTCTGAGTTGTTCTCGTGTGCTTTTGAATCAACTAAACTTTTTCTGTCATCTCTTCTGCCAATTCGGGTCCCATCAGTTTTCTTTCACCAACTTCATCCCAAAAAACTAGAGTTCAACACCTCTTTCCATCCAATTCCTGAAATGGTGCCAAATATATGCTAGGATAAAATTTTTTATTATAAAAAAATCAACCAAAGAAAGATGTTGGTCCAAACATCACAGGTAATCCATTGAGCAAGCACGTGGCATATCCTCCATTGTCTGAATTTTTCGTTCAGACTACCTATCTGATTGAGGATGAAAAGTTGTACTAATATTTAATTCATTACCCAAAGGCATCAGATGTCCTTTCCAAAAGATAGAAGTAAACCTTGGATCATGATCAGATACAATGTAAAGGGGAACTCCATGCAACCTAACTGTCTCTTTAACATACAACCGAGAAAGTTGATCTGGAGACAAAGTATATATAATAGGAACGAAATGAATAGATTTAGTCAATCGATATATAATAAACCAGATTGCATTATTACCTTGAGAAGTATTTAGTAATACCATGATGAAATCCATGGACACATTTTCCCATTTATACTCTGGGGTAGGTAAAGGCAGAAGTACCCCTTTTAGTAACTACCACTCTACATTAACCTACTAACAAGTCAAACACTTCATAGTAAAATCATCAATATCTATTTTCATTCAATCCCACCAGTAATACTTCCAAAAATCTCTATAAATCTTAGTACTGCCTGGATGAATTTAAAATAGAGAACTATGAGCTTAACATAACAACTCATTCTTCAATTTTCACTCACAAGAAACACAAAATCTCTTCCCAAATTTTAAAATACAATCAATATCATTGTTGAAATCAGGAAACGATCCCTTATGAACCAAATCAACCTTTTTATGAAACTCAATATCTTCCTTCCGCACTTTCTTAATTCTCTCTAATAAGGATTATTTCACTAACACCTGAAACAAAATAGAGGAATTTCCTGCACCAATAACTTATATGCCAACATTCATCAAATAATTAATCAAAGGATAATGTTCCAAATGTAATATGGTTAATTTATAATTACTCTTTCAACTAAAATCATTGTCCATATTATTTTGATTTCCTAAATAGTAATGAATAATACAATCAAAATACTTGATTAATTCCACCCATCTCCTCCATCTCAAGTTCAATTATTTCTGAGTAAATATACACCTCAATATTTTTTTGTTAGTATATATTTCACATTTTACTCCATACAGATGATGCATTCAAATTTTTAAAGAAAAAATCAATAGTTGCTAATTCCAAATTATGTGTAGGGTAATTTAATTCATGAGTTTTCAACTAAGGTGAAATATAAGCACTTTCCTGATCATTCTGCATTTGGACACAACAAACTACTTTCAATAAATTCACCATCTCTAGAAGGTAATTCCAAAACTAGAGCATTCAATAATCTTATTTTCAATTCCTAAAAAGAATAATCATATTCTTTTGTCAAGAAGATCTTAACACCTTTTTTAGTTAATGTTGTCATTCGACTTTATAACCATTAAAAATTTTCAATAAAACTCTGATAATAACCTTCTAAACCTAGAAAACTATGGATCTAGGTTGTATTTGTGAGTCTTGGCCATTCTTAAACAACATTTATTTTAGTAGGATCAATAGTTATTCTATTTTTGAAACAATGTGACCAAATAATGAAATTTTTTGCAACCAAAACTCACACTTTCTGAATTTCCCATACAATTTCTTTTCATTGAAGATTTTTAATACAAACCTTAAAGGACTTTCATGTTATCCTTTACTTTTTGAATTAAACAAAATATCATCAATAAAAACAACCACAAATTTATCCAAGAACTGAAAATAAAAATATATTCATAAGATCCATGAATATAAGAGGTGAATAAGTTAATCCAAAAGGCATAACTACAAATTCATAATGGCCACATCTAGTATGAAATGTAGACTTATAAATGTCTTCTTCCTTTACATTCAACTTGTAGTACCACTACCTCAATTCAATATTTGAAAAATACTGATCTCCCTATATCTAATCTGAAAAATCATCGATATGAGGCAAACGATAATTTGACTTAACAATGATGTTATTAAATTATCTATAATCAAAGAAATGTCTCATTGAATCATATTTATTTTTAACAAACAAGATAGGATCACCACATGGTGATGTGCTAGGTCGAATGAAACCTTTAACTAATAAATTTGACAATTGATTTCCTTAACTATAAAAGTTTAATTTGAGCATTCGATAAGAGGTTTTTAAAATTGTCTTAGCATCCAAAACTATGTCAAAAATAAATTCAACTTCCTGATAAAGTATTATACCAAGAAACTCATCAATAAAAACATCATGATACTCATTTACCATCGGCACATCATTAATTTGAACAGTTCCTTGGTTTTTAAAAATATCTTCAAGGGAAAATTCATTTCCATCTTTTACTAGTTTCTCAGCTTCCTAATATGTTATAAAATGTAAGGGTTTATTCTAGTACACACACTAAAGTTCATTCTGAAACGAAACCTATTTATCTCTGCAGTCAATCTTAGCATGATAAATGAAAATCCAATCCAAACCCAAAATAACATCAAACTCTATTAGAGGAAAAACTATAAGGTTTGCAGGTAGATTCTTTCCTCACACAAGGAAAAAAAGGTTATTATAATTTTTTAGTCTCAATATTACCTCTCGGTGTTTTTATAATAAATTCAAGATTCATAACTTGATATTGAACTCCCAATTTAGATGAAAATTTATCAGAAATGAAAGAATATGAAGACATTGAATCAAACAAAATATTAGCCTTATCTGAATAATTAAACAGTG
The DNA here is from genome assembly GCA_963277665.1 of Viscum album. Classification (NCBI taxonomy): domain Eukaryota; kingdom Viridiplantae; phylum Streptophyta; class Magnoliopsida; order Santalales; family Viscaceae; genus Viscum; species Viscum album. The sequence continues at coordinate 679,797,967 of OY728150.1, forward strand.
TACTTGATTCTACTTCATTTGATGGACCTAAATCTAATAAAGTAGTTTCAATAGACTTCAACACCCCATTATTCTTATAGTTCATTAGCTTTCCTTCATTTGAGTTATTCGTTGGACACTCATTTTCATAATAACCCATTTCATTGCACAGAAAATATTTTACTAATTGTAAATCTGATTTTGTCTTACCATAACCCTGATCTTTTTCTGTACAATTACAAGCCTTATTCTCCATTTTACCACATCGGTATCACTTACCAGAATTCAAAATACATTCCACAATATGATTTTTACAACAATTTTCACAAACTGTAATCTTAAGTTTCTTACAATCAGACTTTTTTAAAGAGTTCTAAAATTTAGTCTACCATCTCTTCCTCTTATTTTTTGGTTTTTCAAAGAACATATGATCATCGAAAAACTCCATTTCCACCTTCTCCACATATCAGATAAGTTTTTCATCACTTTTGAACTCATGAGAAGCTAAACTCCTTTGATACTTTGTCTTTTATCCTGAGTAAAAATGAATGATTTTACTATGAAGATCTTGTATGAAATTCCGAGCATACCGTACCAATCAAGTAAATTTTACTTCATAAGAAGCCACTAATTCCTCATCCGTCCTAAATTCGATGAATTTTTTTTTCAATCCTAAGATGAACCACCTTAGGAAAATATTTGTCAAGAAACATAACTTTGAATTCATCCCAATCAAGAGAATAAATCTCCTCACTATCCCTGATATTTTTCACCATTGACCACCATTGATCAAATTCACCTTTAAAATTGTAAATATAAAGAGTAAAATTTTGAGGTTCTACACACCCAATAACATCAAAAATCTTCTCCAGTTCTTTAATCCACCCTTCAGTTAGCACAGGTTCAGATGATCCTCTAAATGACAGGGGATGTTTCCTCATGAAATGATTCATTACTGACATGTTCCCCTATGGTTTATCTATCTGATCTCGTTCATGGACACCACCACCATTTATACCCTGATTCAACTATTCCATCACTACAAAAAACTATTCATTTCTGATTCTGACTATATCAGTTTTCAAATTTGGATGGTTTACTTCCCCTTGATTTCGTCCCATTATATCTGCCATGTTTCCTCTTCACGAAAATCATTCTGAACACAAAAATATCTCAGGTGAAGTAACATTATAATATGTTTATGCTATATCATTTCAGTTTTAACATAAATAAATTTATGGATATTAATTTAACAATATCCAAACTCATAAAGTTATCTAAACTGACCAGTGATACCAACTATAAGGATTCGGCCTTAAACATTACATTATCATTAATTACGTTAATAATTCACATTGGGTATCGTTTCAGGTTTAGAGCTCTATTGAAATAGTTCATAACATAAACATAACAACTTGAATATTACATGTAGACTCTTCTGTATAGTATCCATTTTTTTCATAAAATAAAATCCCTTGAAAAAAGAGTCATGTTTAGTTCCATGATTTGGATAGTATTACTTTTCCTTGATCCCCTCCTTGACCCTTTTAATAATTAATTACTCTAATAATCATAACAAAAAAACATTGGATGAGCATAAAAGGATCAATAAGAATTATAAAATAAAGAAAAAAGCATTAGTCCATCAATACATACCAAGTATAATCTCTTTAACATACCTCATGAAATCATAAGATTTATGAATAACATGAAGGAATCATATATCGTAAATGTAACTTGTCGAATCCATAACATACTTATGTTGTAGCTTTCACAGCTACGTAGGGAGTTACGTTTGGAAAACCCATCACAACATATTCCCTAAATCTTGTAGGAGAAACAATAAAATTTACCTCTGTCATGTTACCCAATTCATTGGAGAGGTATATAAAGCTCACCCTCCCAAGGTTTATCATGGAACCACCTGTATACGTAAACAACTACCAAGATCCATAACATATTCATAACATATAAAACAGACTTTAAAGAAATATACCATTTCCACATTTCAATCACAATATATAATTTAAATATATTGACATAAAAATACTTTATCAAAACCATTTTCAATACCAAAATATATAAAATTTTATATGGTATTTATTTTATTTTTCAAAAACATTACAGCTTGTTGGGGAATCCAAATATCAAATAATACTCACGGCGGCAGAAAGGTCATTGTCACTGCTTACGTTAAAAAGAAACATTCCTTTTTGTCATTTAGAGAAACTCCTCGTATGAAAATATTCCCTTTGAATTAAATGAAAATTCAAATGTCTTCATAAGTCTTACAAAATAACTTCATGGATAATAAAAATATTCCTTAATGAATGGAGATTGAGATGAAGTCCCTTACCTCATGTCTAACTTGACTTGTTCGTTCTTTAATCTCATGAATAATAAAAGAAATTTAATGTCTAAGTGCTTACAAAAAATTTTCAAGTTACTTATTACTTTTATATCACTTATTACCACATTAAAAACATTACATAATCCTTTAAGTTAATATCTATCATTTTGTCGATATTTGGTACTTAAGTCAAAAATGAACTTCTTATAATTACATGGTGTCCATGTTGTCATAAGTTCGTTATCTCCAGAATTATATTCATGATTTAGATATCATATATTTCATATAAATATATAGTGTATATATATATATATATATATATTTAAAATAGTACATAACATTTGGAGATTAGAAATGAAATGCACCACTCATGGAGACGGTATGCCATACATATGCATGAACGCTAATTTGTTTCTATTTCATATTTAATGGAATGAAAACATAATGATACATAGATATATTAAAATTATAGTATAATATCATATATTATATCATTAACTCCATAATTTATGTGTTCCATTTAAGGCATGAATGAGTCATATCACTTTGAGTGTGTGTTAGTCCTCACATCCCCAAATGAAATTATCACGTTTACCCAATATGGAAACTATAAATGTCTTCTAAAATAAAAAATAAATAATTATAAAGATAATATAAATATAATCTATATCATCTATAAATGAAATTCCCTCTTAATGGCTACCATAAAAGGTGGTAGAAGATAATTTAACAATCAACATTTCGTGAGGCATTAGTTTGTCGTCCACAGAAACAATATGTCTATTACCCATTAAACGGAGGTGTGTGTATGTATAGTTTGAATACGTGTCACAAAAAAACCTAGTATATTGATGATACTAGTTTTTTTATGTAAAAATAATAATATGATCATAGGGAGTGAAGAAGTAAAACAAAATGAGAGAACTTGAGGGAAGACATTATCATTAAATCGGGTAAATCCCTTTGGTTTGAACAAAAAGGCTTTCTTTAAGTGCCTTCTGCCAAAGGTAAGGATTATAGGTGGAATAGAGGAATGTTTGGAGCTTATTTGGGTAGAGTTTGGATGATCCAAGGAGCTTTAGAGGTGTGAGTAGTGTGTTATAACTGGTTTCCTTTTATAAGAGTGAGGATGGGCTTTTTAGAAAAGATTGTAAGTGTTATTTTATAATAAAATTACTTTCAGTTTCAAAATGTCCAAAACATATTTATATAAAATATAAGGTGAATATAAGTAGAAATAAAATCATCCAATAGAAATTGGATTGGATTTTGATATTTATTTAATCCTTATCATTTTTATTACCCCTTTGTTACCTTATTTTACCTTTACCAGGTCCTCTTATATATTCATACTATTTGGTTAATATATTTACTATAAAGTTCCAAGAAACCCAAAATGGATAATTAATGACATTTTTAATATTATATATGTCATTTTACTGAATCTTGGATTTTTAGGACTATTTTATCATTTAATAAAAAATTAATTTTTTTAAAACCTCATTTATGTCAATTTATAAACTATTCAAATCAAGACTTTTAAAAAACCTATAACAACATTATTATTTTAAAAAAACATCATTAATTCAAATATAACATGTCATTGTTATCCCTAAAATTCTTGTATGTCAAAAAAAGTTTCAAAATAAATTTATATTAATATTTATAAAATTATTTATTTGAATCCATTATTAATAAAGCAATTACTACATCACTGTTGTGTCAAAATTAAATTTATTTATTTAATGTATTAAAATTATAAATAAAATATCATGATGTAGTAAATAATTTTATATTTAATATTAAAATTTATAGTCCAATAGATAACTTATATAACCCCATATAAAAAAATGTTTACTAAAATATATATGTTTATGCTACTTTTTCCTTTAATTTAAATTAATTAATTTAATATTTCATTATCACTCCCAAGAGGCTCCATGGGGTCCCAAAATCAAAAAATGTTTTTCCCATAGTCGGACATGTATCATCCAATTGGATGAAGACATGATTTTGGGTAATTTAATATTCTTATAACATTATTTTTTACCTTTATTTACCATATTTAGTTTTGAGAATGTCAAATAAAATATTTAATGAGTTAATATTCAAAATGTCTAGAAATAAAAGTTACCTATTTACACAATTTGGACCTATTGATTCCAAATATGGAATCCATTTTTCCAAATTCAAAACACATAATTGGCAGAAATTAATTTAAAATTAATTATCGTTATCAAAACAAAAAGCGTGTTTTGAAGAAATAATAACTATCAAAATATTTAACTTTTTTTATGTCCAATTTAAGAGTCATATTACATCCAATGAAAATAATTTGATTAAATGGTAAATATATAATCCAATTTAACATTAAAACCAATTAAAATAAAAATATATCTATATAAATAAATTATATTAAAAGTCGGTGTTGAATTAAAATGCAGTATTTTTCACTATTTATTAAAAAATGAACATTATCAGAAAAATACCAAAATTTCATCCAAAATAAATTTTGATGTCTCTATTATAAATAAGAATATTATTTTTTCAAATAAAACATATAAAATTAATAAAAACTATATTTATAAATGGTTCTCCACCAAAAGGCGGTAAATCGACCTTTTAATTAATATTAGAGTGTTTATGCTTAAAATTGGATTCATTCATATTTTAAGCTTCTAAATTTTTTTATTAATGTAAAAACATTTAAAAACATGTACAATAATAATGTAGTTAGTTATGTTCATTCATGATAATACAACAGCTATTTGTTAACTACCATTTAAAATAATAAGAATATTATATTATTTTTTGGTACAACTCGATGCTCTGTGCAACGAATGATTTCAAAGAAAATCGTTGTTGTGTATTGAGTAAGCCATTGAACAGAGCATCCCGTTTAAAGTAAAATTAATATTTATTAAACAAATACTAATAAATATGAAAATTTCATATTCTTTATTTACCTGGGATGTTAACCGTAATTCTCCATAAACTATGTTTGGATCCCTTCTAGACCAAAGAGAGAATGAATTGTAAATTTGGGATCCCTTCCACTAGTAGTGATCCCTAGAGAAAGAGAAATGGAGTGACCCTTGGGAAAGTATTGAGAAATCCTTAAACATTTTAACGTCTAAAATCCAAGTCAAATGTGTGATCTTTCCTAAACCATATATTTATTGATGTGATCCTTAGTGGATTTGGTTCGTCGTCAAATTTCCATTGTATACTCCTTGGACATAGCCCAGTGAGGGTGATCAAAATAAAATTGATGTGTCTCATTCATGATTCCATTTATGTTCAAACATTTCTATGATAAAGGGAGATAAGACTGTTCTTTGTAACAATGAAATAAGATCTGAATGAGTACTTTTTTTAATATGTCATAACCTGATTCACCCCTCCTTTTGTATTTAAACAAGTTGGGATAAAATTTATATCAGTGATAATGTTTTAATTTCAGTGGTTCTCTCAATGTATAATAAAACGAGGTTTTCAATCACAAAAGTATTTTAATCTATGATTAAAACTACTTTCAATTATTGAATAATTAGATGCAGAACTACATCCAATCATTAGTAATGGATTCCATTAAAGCAACAATGCACAATGTTTCATCCAGTATTGACAATGCTTCATTATAAAAATCTTACCGCAAAGACTTTGTTTTTCATACCAAACCAACAAATTCCTTAGGGTTAGACATATCTAATTCCATCTATACAAATTTTATGTCATGTAATTAGTCACAAACTATATGGAAAAAGTTTCTAAATATTTTTTAGGGAGACTAAAATGCTAGAGAATCAAAGATATAGGTTCTATGGACCATGTATTAGGATCTCAAAATTCTCCATAATGATTCTTCTGATGCGTTATTTGACTTATTTAATTTTATTGTGAAATTCATTTGTGTTCTTGGAGAAATTATTAAATATGTAAATATATTAAAGTGCATCTTCAGAGTACTTCCACATTGGTTAAATCTGAAAGTTTCTATATTGGATGATATAGATCCGAAAGAGTTAACATTAGATATCTTGAAAAGTTTTCTTGTTTAATACTATCTGAGAAATGATGATAATAGTTTTTTGGAAAATGGGAAGTCAAAATAATTGGAATTTGAAGCCATGAAAAAGCTCAATATTGAATATGGGTAGGAAGAAGAAGAGACAGATGAAGTCATGTCATTCCTATTATCAAACATATGAAGAGGAAATTAAAATTTCAAACGCATTCTCCCACTTACATAATTTAGATTTGGAAAGGTTAGACATATTTCAGAGATTTTCCCTATTAATTTTCATGATTATGATGAGTTTGAAGTCAAAATTCCTAGTAAGAAGTCTTCGACCTATGTAAAAGGTAAGAAAGAAATAATAAAAATTTCTTCAAAAATAATAATCTTCTTTCAAAAAAAGATTATAGTTAAAATAATATTAGGAATAATTGTTTAAGTAAATTAAGTATCATGGAGCAGATGCTATGGTAGCCATTTTTGGTTTCTCTTATAAAAGGATATATTGTGATAGTGATGAAGAAGACGAAATTGGAAGTGTTGATATAAAAGCTGAATTAGAAGCCACTATTGAGTAAATAGATGTTTGGAGAGACAAAATAAAGAAATATAAGAAAGTGGTTCATGATGGAAAACATAATATATAAGAGTGGAAAAAATATAAGTCTAATTTGAATGGAGAAATTTAAAAACAAAATTCTTCAATGCCATAGAACTCCAAAAATATTGCTGAGTACAATCTCAAAATCGAAAAACAGAATAGATAGACTATTATTTTGACTAGAAATAAAAAAGATAGAATCAAACATATCAAATAAATTATAGATAAAGTTATAAAACTATTACTAAGTGTTAATTATTAGGATAAAATAATCACTCAAGGTACGAAATCATGAAATAAAATCATTTAGACAATATAAAAGATATAAGTGAAGCATGAGGTCCAGTAGAATTAGAGCAACAGTCAAATCCAAATGAAATGACTACTATGTAGTTTGACCTAAAATAGAATGAAATAATGGTTGAAGTCATGCCATAAACACTTTATCTGAGATTCTATATTGATTTGGGTAAAAAACATAACTTTAAGATTAAGAGAACCCAAGGGAAAACTAGTTTTGTAGTAGTGAAAAACATGAATAAACCTAGTATCAAATGTCATTGTTGAAAAAAAATGGGACACTCACAAAATATTTGTTCAATATCCAAAATTTACTGAAGGTAATTAGGCCAAAAAATGTACCCATATAGAGTTCAATATTCTAGGTCATCATTTTAGGGTCATCGTTTTAGGTGTAGAGGATTCAGACACTAGGAAATATAATTCTCAAAGACTAGGTAAAGTATTATGCCGAAGCATGCTGAATTTTGTCATAATAAACATCTAAATGAATCCTAAATTGAGCCTAAAAATGGAAAATCAATTTGAATATCTTCAAGATAAATAGGTTTTATCATACTCCCTGGAAGATCAAGATTATCAATTATTACCAGGTATGAAGTCAAAATCACCGATTGAGAAGAAAAGATATAAACATACAGTGGATACTGATTTCTACATAAAAGAATCGGATTTTAATGCATTATAGATCATTGATAGTGGATGAACCTCACATATGACAGGAAATAAAGATATAGTGGTTTTAATTAGATATGAATATTAATTTTTTATGGGATTTGGAAATAATTATGTCCAAAAAATAATATTTTATATACAATAAAAGTTTGGGGGAAAATAAATGAGATGTGAAGCTGTCTTGGTTGATGAAGGTTGTAACATCCCCATGTTTTTTAAAATAAATATAGAATTAAATTTTATAATCTAGCCATGAAACACAATACTACCTGTTCTATGTTTTGAATTTCAAAAAATGGTCAACTAGAGTTGTGTTTAGTAAGTCATTCGTAGTCTGATAGAACAAAATTTATTTTTGGTGAACAGTAAAATACCCTTAAGAATAGTAATATTAATAGTAATATAACCCTTATGAATAGTAAATAATAATATTATTTTATTTTCTTAAGGAAATAAGATAATGAGATCTTAATTATTTTTTCAATGAGAAATAAAAATAATTGCACTTTAAGATTGTTATTTTTTGAATTAACTAAGACCTTATTTAAAAATTAAATTAATAATATTTAGGAAATTATTTTTAAAAAATGGATTTCACTTTTTAATTCAAAACATAGAAAAATGGCAGTGGTGATGTTTTGGGATTTTTCTAAAATACATTAGTTTTTCATGAATAGTGATAATACAGTTTTGAGTTTTCTGTAGTTTAATGACATCATACTGATGTAATAATTAAATATAAAAGTATGGTAGACTTTTGTATAGTAACTAATGACATGAGTTGTCCCAAGTGGATAAAACCATGGGCAAATATTGTGGGTAAGCCAATGTTTTGGCAAAAACCACTAATGAGGTGTCCCTTAGAAATTATTAAAAAATACCTCTCTTTTTCTATAAATACCCACTCATCCATTCTTTTTCATTCATTAAATATCCCTCATCCTATAAGATCTGGAGGTTTTACCTCTCTAGGAGTCCTCACAAGGTGTCCCTAATCCCCCAATGTCCCATCCTTCAAGATCTAGGATTTATTCTACGAGGTAAGGGAATCCTGCATTCTCTTCTTTAAGTCGACACTTCTTTTATGTTAGTTGTTTGAAATTATTTTCTCATATGTTGGGGATTGATTTTATTTATTCTTCTAACTAAAATTTTGATTTTAATATGATGAGATACCCTTTTTTTCTCACCATTTGAGTTTATGAAATTTTAAGTGATGACGTTAGGCTGCCGAATTTTCATAAGGGATCTCTTAACTTTTATTTTATTTTCTAATTCATTTCTCTTATTTTTCTCTCCTCACCTGCTATGTCCAAATTATCATGATAAATACAGTATCATCTATATACTGGAATTATATCATTTTAATGGAAGAAATATCATAAATATTCTTACTCCCTCAATTTTATTTTTTATAAACGAAATCAACATCCATGAGGCCCCAATTTGTTGCCTTCATGGATGACGTTGTTTCGTTCATCAATTTCTTCTTCATTACTGGTAATGAAACTATATTTATGGTTGAAAAAGACTATAACATATTTATTATAACATAATCAATATTTAGGAACCAGAATATGAACATATAATTAAGTTATATGACAAACTAGTTCATAATAATCCAAATACCTCCGAATAACCAAAGTGGTTGTCATCTAATGATTATTCCTCATTACATGTAACCAAATGATATAAGTTACCATTACCAATTATTTATGTTCATAGATAATATATAATTACAATCCTGGAGAATTATAACCTTTCCACATGAACTCCATTACTTAAAAACAAGTGAACCGATTATGAAAATAATGAAAACGAACACCCCGGAACAATGAAGTTCAATATAATAACATAGAAATAAGGGTATAAATGAACCAAACAGAATTATGATAAACAAAATACATATATAATATGATCTTAAATAATATTTTAATAAGTATAATTTCATATTCCAGGATCATAAGTTCAAGAGAGGAACACGTTCGGAGTTAAGGTAAGGGGTTTCTCATCTCACTTTCAATTCTGTGGAATTTTCATTGTTCGCCACTTATTTACTATATGTGGTATATGTGGACTTAAATTTTATATATAATAATAGGATTATCTTTATATTCAAGTTATTCAATGATTCTCTTGATTTTCATTAAGTTCTGGTCATTTGATTCGACTGATTAGATTATGGTAAGGGACTTTGGCTCTACTAACTTTTCGTTGTGACTAACTTTGTATTGTGCACCGAATAATACTTATGTGTTGTACCTACATCCCATTTGATATCACATTTCATTTGAAATTTTATTTCTATTAAATATCCATAATCTCATGTCATGTATATGTTTTTTTCTAAACTGTACACCATCTTACATACAGTGTTTATTTGGAAAGTTATTTTAATTATGGAAATATTGATGAACTTGTATACTCTACTCTATAAGGATTTCGAAATGGATTATTTCTCTTGTATTGAATAAATTTATAATGAATTATTTGGACATGCAGTGGCGGGTGGAGCCCTCTCTTGCCCCTCGATGCATTGGTAGGTCTCATGGGACAAAACAGTTTTGCGACAAACCGTTCGAGTTTCTTTCCAAAAATCAGAAGGGTTTCTACCCATAGAACTAAACCGTTTTTTATAGTATTATGGATTCATGTGCCAGATATATGACATTGAATTAATAAGAACTCTCTTTATTAATTATGAGTTATTAGTATTATCCATGAGTTTTTCACTATGAAAAAATCTATGGATGCAGTTTCATTCGCAATTTATTAATGGCATTAGTTATTCATTTATTCACTATGACATATTGATTATGTCAGATTGATTTTGTTTCACTTATTATTATACTCATTCTTCCAATATTTGTAACCCTTATTTGGTGTTTGATCTCACCCCTTTCATTGTCTACCTTCAACTGGTGATGAAGAGAAGATTATTTATTGAGTTCTTGGGGATTCCGTTTTTAGTTTTTGTTATGTATTGTATTTTGTAAACTTTTCCAATGTAATTTGAGTAACATATATGTATATAGTTTCTTCAAGACTACTAAACTGATCACTCCTCCGGGATTTTCATTCCTTCTAACCATTTCAATATCACAAGTAATGCACTGGCTCTATCCTAGAGGGGTCGGAGTGTTACAGTTGGTATCAGAGGAAGTTTAGTAGAAAACTTGGAAACTAGAGTAGGAAATGAATAGTAGGGAACAAATCCCTAAGGTAGTATCTGAGGATTAACATACAATAACGTCCTTGTATTTTGGTAAGGAAAATATTTTGTGGATATTTTAAGAAATACGTCCCTGTCTGGATACGGGCAGGTAGAGGCGGCTCTGGGACAGATGTATCAAGGGGTAAAACCTGAAAACACCACTTTGAGCTAGACTCAAACGGAAACTGGTGCATGAAAATAGTCCTTTCTACACTCTTGGTAACGACACTCCCAAGGGATATGCTTATGATAATTGATATTTTCTTTACAAGCTGGTATAAAGGAGTTAATGTAAATTTTTCCTCAGAGGAACCATGTATATAAGATTAGCTATGCGTAGAATTTTAATCTATGTTGAGTGATTTTCTATTTGAGATTCATAAACTAATATAGTGTATTCCATTATTTAGAAAAAGAGTATAATGGAAGAATGAGAATCAATACTTGGGGGAAAGGTAAGGATCTCCCTACTGAGCAAGTCAACACAGTCAACGTTGGAGGAGATCATATCATGACCATATTGGGACAACATACTCAAGTTGTAACAAATAACAATTCAAAACATATGTTGGATAGTTTCATGCAGCAGAAGTCCCCATCTTTCTGCGGGACTACTATTTCAATGGTGGTTGTGCAATGGATCAAGTCCCTTGAAAAGATATTCATGGCGTTAAGATGCAACAAAAATGAAAAGGCAGTACGGGAAGTATATTGTCTAAATGGAGATGTTGATCAATGGTAGTCCCTGATTAAAAATACAATGGAGTAAGAAGAGATAGAGGATATGTAATGGAGGAATTTTAAGGAAATATTATTCAAAAAATTCTTCCCTCCTGGGAAACGAACTGAAATGAAGAGGAAATTCCTTGGATTAAAACAAAGGGAAGAAGAAAGTGTTACAGAGTATGAGGCTACCTTCACAATGCTAGACAGATATGTCATTGATTAGGTACATGGCTCGGTGGACAAGATTGATCATTTCTTTGAAGGTCTTAAGCCATGTCTTTGAAGGGCACCGGCTTCTCAATAATTTTCATTATATGATGAAATTGTATCAAGTGCCATCAAAACAGAGAAGGAATTTTCTAGATCAAATTTTTTCAAAGGAAACCATGATAAGAAGCGGTATTCTAATAACAGATGAAAAAGATAAGCACCAAAGAAGATCAAGGGAATGGATAGTTTCCCATTATGCGAGAATTGTGGAAAGAATCATCTCCATAAATGCTTGAAAGGCATGGGAGTCTACTAAAACTGTGGGGAAATGGTTCATTGATCTGATGAATGCAAGGGGAAGAAACAATTCAATTATATTCAATGCAACAATTGCAAAGAGATGGGACACTATACAAATGAGTTTCCTAAGCGCCAAGGAAACATGCCTCAGAAAAATCCAAGAGAGCAAGGGAGAGCCTATGCGAGTACTACCGCGGAGGTTGAATTTCCTAGTGACGTGGTGGCAGGTACTTTAATTTTTTCCTCAAAAATAGCCAAAACTTTATTTGATACTGGATCATCGCATTCATTTATATCCTCTCAGTTTTACAAGAAAATTAGATATGTCCAATTTTATTTAAGAAAGGATTTGTAAGTCAAAACTCTCATGGGATGTATCATTGCAACAAAGGGATGTCGACTAGTCCCCCTCCAAACACCAAAATGTGCATTAGTTTCTATCCTTATCATCATACCCATGACTGAATTTGATATAATTCATGGTTTGTATTGGATGTAAAATTATGATGTGAGGATTTATTGCAATAAAAATGAAGATGCAATTTTTGGAAATGGTGTATAATCTCTTATCTTTAGAGCGAATACTGCGCCATCTGATTCTTATCTAGACCCACCCCTAGTAGCTCTATTGAATGCAATTCTTGGAGAGTAAGAGAAAACAATATCGATGGGTGAGGAAAGAAATATTCAAATTGAATATGTGAATATAGTGATAGAATACATTGACGTGTTTCTAGAGGATTTACCTAGACATCCTCCTAAGTGGGAAATTGAGTTTTCCATTAACTTAATTCCTAGTGCAAGACCTAAATCAAAAACCCCATATAGGATGTACACATTTCAGTTAGTGTATATGAAGAAACAACTAGAAGAGTTGAGTGATAAATGATTTATTTGACCTAGTGTTTCTCCATGGGGAGCCCCGATCTTGTTTGTAAAGAAGAAAGATGGATCCATGAGGCTATGCATTGATTACAGAGAAATCAATGCTATAACAATAAAGAATAAGTATCATATACCTCGGATTGATGATTTATTTGACCAAATTCATAGAGATCAATACTTTTTAAAGATTTACCTTCGATCAGGATATCATCCGTTGAGTGTGAAGAAGAAATTCCAAAAATAGAGTTTCAAACCAGGTACGGGAATTACGAGTTTATAGTAATGCCTTTTGGATTGACTAATGCACCCTTTGTCTTCATGGATCTAATGAAAAGATCTTTCAACGAATATATCGATGACTTTTTAGTGGTATTTATTAATGATATCTAGGTATACTCTAAAAGCTATGAAGATCATGAAAATCAATTGCGCATTATCCTGAAGACTCTTAGAAGACATTAATTATATGAGAAGTATAGAAAGTGTGAATTATGGCTTTATGAGATTTATTTTCGTGGCCATATTATCTCTAAGGATGGAATCCTAGTTGATCATGTGAAGACAAAGGCAATCCATGATTGGACCATTCCAACAAACATAACTGAGGTATGCAGTTTTATTGTCATAGTAGGTTATTAGCGGCGTTTCGTGTAGAATTTTGCCTGACTGGAAAAACCGCTAACGAAGCTCAAATGTAATGGGGTTAAATTTGTTTGGAAAAGAGATTTTTAAGAATGTATCAAGTAACTGAAGAGAATATTTGTCAATGATACTATATTGACTCTACCATCGGGGAATGACGGGTTTTTTGTTTATAGTGACGCTTCAAAGAAAGGACTTGGTTGTGTACTTATGCAAAATGATAGTGTTATTGATTATGCATCAAGACAGCTAAAAATTAATTATCAAAACTATCATAATCATGATCTTGAGTTAAATGATGTAATAATTTCATTGAGGATATGGAGGCATTATCACTATGGTGGAAATGTGAGATTTATACTGATCAAAAGAGTTTGAAGTATATTTTCTCACAGAAAGAACTCAACATGAGGCAAAGGAGATGGCTTGAACTAATAATGAATTATGATTGCATGATACACTACCACCCAGGGAAGGTAAATAAGGTGGCAGATGCTTTGAGAAGAAAGGATCGTGGAGTTTTGAACAAGATAAGAGTTTAAAGGTATCCAATTTTCATGGATATAGTAAAGATGGATATGAGAATAACCCTGGAAGGTGAAACATCAATTATTTTTCAAATGGTTTCCAAACCAAATTTACTAGAAAGGATACAAAGTTCTCACGCTGATGATGAGGAGTTTCAAAAGAAGATTACAGCTGTAAATGATGGGAGATTGAGTGAATTCGTATATGAATATGGAATTTGGAAATTTGGGAAGAGACATTGTTTTCCTGATATACCTGATCTAAAAAGGGAATTGTTGGATGATTCTAATAGTTCTATTTGCTCTATACACCCTAGTGGCACTAAGATGTATAGAGATTTGAATGAACATTTTTGGTGGGACAACATGAAGAGGGAGATTAATGATTTTGTGTCAAGATGTATGGTTTTTCAACAAGTGAAAGCTGGAAGGCAACAGCCTGGAGGAGTATTGAAACCTCTTCCCATACCTGAGTGGAAATGGGATAATATCATGATGGACATTGTAATGGGACTACCAAAGGCTACTAGAAGGAATGATGCAATATGGGTCATTGTTGACGGTCTTACAATGTCAGCACATTTTCTTGCTATAAGAGATGATCTACCACCTGAACATCTAGAAAGAAAATATATTAATGATGTTGTGAGACTTCATTGAGTACCCCTATCGATTGTTTCTAATCATGATCCATGTTTTACGTCAAGATTATAGAAAACTATTCTGAAGGCCCTAGATACTGATCTTCATTTGAGCACTTCCTACCACCCACAAACTGATGGACAATCAGAACAGACTATTCAAACATTGGAAGACATGTTGTGGTCTGTTCACATGATTTTCAAGGCATTTGGGATCATTATTTACCTCCCATAAAATTTTCCTACAACAATAGCTTCCATTCAAGTATTCAGGTGGAACCCTATGAAGCATTGTATGGGAGGAGATGTCGTACACCAACTTGCTGGGTTGATGTTGGTGAAAGAAAGCTCGTGGGCCCATAACTTGTTAAAGAAAGAACAGAGAAGGTGAAGATTATCCAGAACCCTATCAAAATAGCTCAAAGTAGGGAAAAGAGCTATGCAGATAACCGAAGGAAGGATTTGATGTTTCAAGAAGGTGATCACATTTTCTTAAAGGTATATCCATGGAAGGGTATTATACGATTCGGTATGAAGGGAAAATTAAGTCCCAGGAACATCGGCCCTTTTGAAATTTTGGACTGAATTAGAGCTGTAGCTTACCGTTTGGAAATGCTGCCAAGTCTCTCCATGGTTCAAAATGTGTTCCACATGTCAATGTTAAGAAAGTACATGCCAGACCCAACACATGTACTCATTTATGAAGAAGTATATCTTTAGCCAGATCTATCTGATTTTGAAGAGCCTATCAAGATTCTTGATACTACATAACAAGTATTGAGAAATTGGACGACTCGTTTGGTAAAGGTACTATGGAGGAACCATAAGATGGAGGAAGCAACATGGGAGCCTGAGGATCTTATGTTAAAGACATACCCGAATCTTTTTAGGTAATTTTTTTTGACTTTCAAGAATGAAATTTTTTTAAGGAGAGGATAATGTAACACACCAAGGTTTTGAAAATAAATATATAATGAAATTTTATAATCATTCCATTAAACACAACTCTCCCACTTCTATGTTTTGAATTTCAAAAAATAGTCATCTAGAGTTGTGTTCAGTAAGTCATTTGGAGTCTGATAAAACAAACTTGATTTTTGGTGAATAGTAACATACCCTTATGAATAGTAATATGACCCTTATGAATAGTAAATAATATAATTATTTTATTTTCTTAAGGAAATAAGATAATGAGATTTTAATTAGTTTTTCAATGAGAAATAAAACTAATTGCACTTTAATATTGTTATTTTTTGAATTAACTATGACCTTATTTAAAAATTAAATAAATAATATTTACAAAATTATTTTTTAAAAATTGATTTCAATTTTTAATTCTACACATCGAAAAATGGTAGGGGTGAATTTTTGGGATTTTTCTAAAATTCATGAATTTTTCATGAATAGTAAAAATACATTTTTGCGTTTTCGGTAGTTTAATGACATCATAATGATGTAATAATTAAATATAAAAGTATGGTCAACATGTGTATAGTAACTTATGACATGAGGTGTCCCATGTGGCTAAAACCATGGGCAAATACCAAGGTCAAGCCCATGGTTTGGCAAAAACCACTAATGAGGTTTCCCTTAGAAATTATTAAAAAATTACTTCTCTTTCTCTATAAATACCCACTCATCCATTCGTTTTCATTCATTAAAAATCACTCATTCTTGAAGTTCTGGCGGTTTTACTTCTCTAGGAGTCCTACCAAGGTGTCCCAAAGCCCCCAAGGTCCCATCCTTCAAGATCTAGGAGTTATTCTACAAGGTAAGGGAATCCTTCATTCTCTTCTTTAAGTCAACACTTCTTTCATGTTAGCTTTTTGAAAATCCTTTCTCATATGTTGGGGTTTGATTTTATTCAATATTTTTATGGTACTATTGATTTAAATATGATGAGATACCCTTTTGTTCTCATAATTTCATTTTATGAAATTTTAAGTGACATCATTAGGCTGCCGAGTTTTCATAAGGGATCTCTTAACTTTTCTTTTATTTTCACGTTTAACTCCTTTATTTTTATCTCCCCACCTTCTCTGTCCATATGATCATGATAACTCGCGTATCATCTATATACTGTAATTATATCATGTTAATGGAATAACCATCATAAATATTCTTACTCCTTCCCGTTTTATTTTTTATAAACAAAATCAACGTCCATGAGGTTCCAAATTATAGCCTTCATGGACAACGATGTTTCGTTCTTCAATTTCTTCTTCATTACTAGTCATGAAACCATATTTATGGTTGAACTAGACTATAAAAAATTTACTATAATATAATTAATATTCTTGAACCAGAATATGTACATATAATTATGTTATATGACAAAACAAGTTCATAATAATCCAAATATCGCCGAATAATCGAAGTGGTTGTCATCTAATGATTCTTCCTCATTACATGTAACCAAATGATAGAAATGACCATTACCAATTATTTATGTTCATAAAAAATATAGAATTCCAATCCTGGTAATTTATAACCTTTTCACATGAACTCCATTACTTAAGAACAAGTGAACCGATTATGAAAATAATAATATAAAACGCCACGAAACAATGAAATTCAACATAAAAACATAAAAATTAGGGTATAAATGAAAAAAACTGAATTATGATAGACTAAATACATTTCTAATAGGTTCTTAAATAATTTATTAATAAGTATAATTTTATATTCGAGGATCTTATGTTAAAGAGAGGAACACGTTTGGAGTTTAGGTATGGGGTTTCTCATCTCACTTTCAATTCTGTGGGGTTTTCATTGTTCGCCACTTATTTCCTGTATGTGGTATATGTGTACTTCCATTTGATATATAATAACAAAATTATCTTTATATTCATGTTATTTAATGATTCACTTGATGTTCATTAAGTTCTATTCATATGATTTGACTGATTAGATTGTGGTAAGGGACTTTGTCTCAACTACCTTTTCGTTGTTACTAACATTGTATTGTACACCTAATAATAGTTACGTGGTGTACCTACTGCCCAATTGAGATCACTTTTAATTTTAAATTATATTTATATTAAATATCAATAATCTCATGTCATGGATATGTTTTTTGTCTAAACTGTATACCATTTACATACTGTGTTTATTTGGAAAGTTATTTTAATTATGGAAATATTGATGAATTTGTATACTCTATTCTATACAGATATTGAAAATGATTATTTATCATGTATTGAATAAATTTATAAAGAATTATTTGGACATATTGTGGCAGTTGGGGCCCCCTATAGCCCCTTGATTCATCGGTAGGTCTCATGAGACAAAACAGTTTGGCGACAAACCCTTCGAGTTTGTTTCCAAAAATCATACGGGTTTCTACCCATAGAACTAAACCGTTTTTACGGTATTATGGTTTCATGTTCTAGATACATGAATTCCAATTAATTAGAATTCTCTTTATTAATTATTATTTATTATTACTATACATAAGGTTTTCACTTTGACAACATCTATGGATGCAGTTTCATTCTATGTTTATTAATGGCATTAGTTATTCATTTATTCACTATGCCATATTGATTATGTCAGATTGATTGTGATTAAATTTTTATTGTACTCATTTTTTCCGTTATTTGTAACCCTTATTGAGAATTTGAGATCACCCCTTTCATTGTCTACTTTCAACGGGTGAAGAAGAGAAGATCTTTTGTTGAGTTCCTGGGGATGTCATTTTTATTTTTTGTTATGTATTGTATTTTGTAAACTTTTCCAATGTAATTTGAGTAACATCTATGTATCTAGTTTCTTCAATACTAATAAACTGATCATTCCTTTGGGATTTTCATTCCTTCTAACCATGCCAATATCTGACGTAATGCACCGGCTCTAGTCTAGATGGGTCGGGGTGTTTCAAAGGTCGTACTCACAACATAATAAGTGTCACTCAATTATGTTATTCAAGATATTCCATAACATTTTCCTATAAACTATGTTTCATTAAGGAAAATGAGAGTGTAATTATTTTATTTGTAAATTATATGAAATTAATATCTATCTTTTGAGTGGAGAAGATGGTATGTTCTTTCTGTCCAAGGAAGAAGAAAACAAGTCATTACATAAACATCTTTGTAACTTGAGCCAAACATACTTTTAATATCTGGTTAAATATGATGCTTATTTTGACATAGAAAGGTTATTACATGATCATACTCATATGTGTGATTCTTGTCAACAAGATAATATCATTCAGAATACATATAATTAAATGATAAAAAGTTAACAAACTACTTGAGTTAGTGAATATTGTTGTGTGAAGACCTATTTTCCAAATATTTATTGATAGGATGTTATATAATGTTCTCCAGATTTATGATTTTATAATAATGAAATTATTTTCCATCATCAGTCTAAATTTTCACATGTTTAGATGAATAAGAAATTATCAAAGGGATGTTTAAATGATTCTAGTTCAAAAACCCTAAAAGATAAGGACAGATAAAATAATATAGTTCACAACATGAAAAGTGGCGGATTATCTAAAGAAACATTTGACAGGCCATAGAGTTTCAATTAAATTAACTCTATAGAATATTGGAGTATTTGAGAGATTATATAAAAATTATCAACAACATGGGTAGAACAACACTCTTTGAGAAATATCTTCTAAAGAAGTCTATGAATGAATTAGTGATGAATTTAGTCCACACATCAAACAGAGTATTATTATGTCTGAATGAATGGAAGAATTTATGTGATCTATGGTATGGAATGAATCCAACATTTATGTGTTATTGAGACTTTAAAAGTTATTATTTTGTTATAAATAAATATAAGTATATTAAGTTTTAAATGGAATATCCTAAAATAGTATCTGTATAAAAATCAAAGAGAAGAGCCAAAACAGAAAAATAGAACATAATCAGTGATCAAAAAATCCCAATGTACAAAAAGAGTGTGAAGACACTACATAAAGCATCATTCTTGTCATATGTAGAGTCAAAAATTTTTGATGAGGTAGCTGGAGATGAAAACTCGGTTCAAGCTATGAATGATGAGTTTGACCAAATTGAGAATAATCAGACATGTGAGATTTCTTCACGACGAAAAAATAATAATTTCATTTGGACCAAATGGGTATTTTGAAACAATATGAATTAATATGGAATATTGATGTGAAATAGAGAATTAATTATATCCAAATGGTAGTTGCAAAAAGATTGTATTGATATTTATTAAACATTTTCACCTATTGCATGGCCAGAGTCAATAAGATTATACTTGTTCATAACATTGCAAAGAAGGGTCAAATTTTTCCAGATAGAAATCAAGTTTGAATTTCAAAATGGGGTTCTGGAAGAATAACATTATATTGAGAATCCATAAGGTTTTATCAATCATAAATGTGATTATATAGTATTTTAGTGGAATTATATTCTATATGGGTTGAAGCAAGCACCCAGAGAACAATATCCATGACATGATCAGTTTTTGAAGAATCTCTATTTTTAGTATGGTGGAGTTGATTAGAGAATATACATAAACAATGTGATTATCAAAAGGATTATGGTGCTGGTATATAGAGAAGATATATTATTTGGTGGATCATATGATGTGAAATGTAGTCAGTTCACAAAATTCATGAAAAGAGAATTTAAAACGCCATTGATTAGTAAAGATGTTTTTCCTTTTTTTACAGGTCTTACAAGGAATGAATGACAAATTCATTTGTCAATATATATTTTCCAAAGATGTTTTGAGAATATATTTATTAGATAATACCAAGGATATTATGACTCTAGTTTATACCAGGATGAAACTTTCTCATGATGATGAATGTAATGGAGTTAACGTTAAAAAATACTATTAAATCAGTATTAGTCTATTTTACATCAAAAAACAAGACCTAATATTTTTTCTCCACTTTCCCATCATCATTTTATGAATCGAATACCCTATAAAACCACTAGAATGTAGTAAAAATAATACTCTTTTTTATTAAAGGTATGGTGGATTTCAGTTTTCTAAAAAATGAAAAATATCAGAATGAGTTATTATGCTACACAGATGCAGATTGGACCAGATTAGAAGATGATAGAAAACCAACATCAGGCGGTGCGATAAATCTTGGTGTATTGTTTATTTATTGGATAAGAAAGAAACACGATTCCATTACATTGAGAACCATATAAGATGAATATATTTTTTCCACTCAAGATTTCATGTTGTTATTATAGATGAAGTAGCATCGTGAGGATATTGGGGTTTTAGTGAAGTCTCTGATTAGAACCCATTTTGATATTTCTTGTGATATAAGTATTATATAAATTCCCTTTAATAATTAAATGACAAATCCCACTGAAATAAAATATCATCTACCAAGGATGATGTGGATCAATTGCATGTGAAGTTGGAGTAAGTTTATATATCACATTAGATGGGGTCCTTGATGAAAGAAACTGAGTTTTTTTGGAAATAACTGTTTTTTGATGAAAATTTCATGCTACTCTTATTTATTATGTTGATAATGGATCATGTGGTCTTAGAGTGTGTGTTGAGTAAATCTCTAATTTCTATTAGTATTGCAAGAAGTGACACTTTGGAAGACAATGTAAAAAGGATTAATATAGTTTTAAAATGTGATCTTGTTCTAATAACCCAAAGATAATATTTTTAGGAAATATTATCGCATGGTGGTTCTTTTGGGCTGATTTTTTTCATTAATAAGGATTGAGGTTTTTGAAGAAGGCTAGTTATCAATGAAGTCATGAAGAGTTATCACGAGTGTCTGATCATGCGCAAGAAAAAATATATGAAAAGGTCTCATGATGGTATCTCACACAAGAACCCATTGTTGTATTTGGATCTTCTGATGGTTCATGAAATTAATTGGAAGATGAAAAAACTAAGAATCATAAGATTGAATTTTGAAATCATGATAGAATCTCACAAAGCACATGATTGTATTTGATTCTCACAAGGGGATATCCCACAGTTCTCTTGATTTTCTTTGAATATCCTAAAGGGATATCATTCAACAATCAGGATGGTATTTGGTTCTAACAAAAGGATCTCACAAGGTGGTCATGATGGCCTTTATATCTCGCTCTTGTGTATTGAAAAAAGAAAAAATATGACTCTCACAGAGTTCGAATGAGGAGCATGGACTTTCAAAAATCATGAATATGGTACTAGGACTCACACTGGGGTCTCGCGATACGGTCTCACACTAGAGACACTAGCTAGGGAATTGTTCCTAGATCTCATGCAATAGTCTCACGCTAGAATCTGGTGCAAGGAGTTACACACCATGATCACATGCAAGGGGTCATATAACAAGATCTCATGTAAGGGGTTATGCCGCAAGGTCTTACAAGTATTATCACACAATAATATTACACATTTAAAAACAACCCAAATAACCCTGTGAATAGTATCGTTTTCATATCAAAATTCTAAATGATATGAAGAATACATAGGGTCTACCCTATTTGATAATACTTATAGAAGCTGTTTATCCACTACGACATTCAAGGTGGTCAAAGGTAGGGTGGGAATATGTTGATGTTTTTTCCATGGTGTAGTTTATTCTTTTTTCTGCAGTAAATATAAATGTGTTCCAGTTTTTAACAAGTGGATGTGTTTAATCGAGGTGTTTTCACAGAAGTGAAGGAGAAATCGAGAATTAGAATCAACTGAGAATTTACCTACATTTTCAGATGCATTATTTAGTGATAATAAAAATAAAGACATGTCCATATACTATGTGTGAACCCTTTATATAGAAATGAGAAAAGGAAGAAGAAGAATGTGATCTTTTCAACCAGTAGTGATACATTGGAATAAAGTTAGGAAGTGAGCCTTAGGAATGTCATGATCTAACCCTAACAATTATAAAGTTAGTGAAACTTGTCTTAGAACCTCGTATTTCTGTAGTGAACCATAGTGTGTTTGGTATATATGCATATTAACATAGTATTCTCCTTAGACGTAGCCCAGTGAGGGTGAACTAAGTAAAATTACAATGTATCATGCATTATTTCATTTATATTCATACATTTCTATGGTGAAAGGGGGAGACAAGTGTCTTTAGTAAATAAAATAAGATCCAAAGGGGTAGTTCTTATATCTATCATACCCTGATTCACCATCCCCCCTCTCAGGGTATTTAATCAAGACAGGCTGATAGGAAGTGTCATTGTTATATTTTTGGAATTACATGTCATTGTGGTAGTTAATTATTATTATATCTATAAAATATACCATAAAATATATTGATTTTAAAATATTTCGAGACATTTCATGTCAAAGATATGACTCGAGTTGAGTTCGTTTATTGATATGGGGGATGTAAGACCACACATTATTTCCTTATATGTTTTTTCATTATTTAACTACATATATTTTTTCTTTTATGTGATATTTGTTTTCTTATAAATATGAATATTTTTTTATTCAAATCAAAATAATGACAAATCAAAAACTTTATAATCATCAGTTAAATTCCAATCATTCAAAAAACAATATGAAACATTTAGCTCCAGTAATGACCTCATGAATAAAAACACCATCTAGCTACTCATATTCGGACTTTGACTGTATCACCATGATAATTTTTTCATTTAATGATAAGAAACCCAAATTGATGTCATGTCAAGAGGTGACTACATTTTTGGATAATTATTATACTTGGATCAATGGAGGTTATACCAACAAAGATTAAAATTTATCTACTATAAAAATCAATATTATCATTTCTAAAATAGCATTGATGTTTTAAGTGGCCTTAAAGTCACGGTGCTTTTATTATCCATTTAAAAAACATTAGCAAAGGGTATATTCATTAGTACTTATTTTATAAATGATTAATGTACACTTCATCTGTTATTTTTCATAAATGATAGAAGCTACCAGTTTATTTTTTCATTTATAAAACAATACCACAAACATTTATAAAATAAACATAAAATAAATTCAAATTACAATAAATTAAAAATCAAAAAAATATGTTACAAACATCTGAAAAAATCAAAATTTTATTGATATGTACAATTTAGTCAAATCATTTCTATTTCCAATTAAAATTCTAATAAAAATTATAATGTGTAAAATATAGTATCCCTATATTTTGATGTCATTGGGACACCCTTCCAACAGTTTTGGATCACCCTACTAGTTTTTAACACACCACCCCAACTCAAAAAAATAACTATGTACCCATAATAAAAAATAAATCTTTTATTTTTAATATTATAATGATATAAATAAAAAATAAATAAATAAATAATAAATAAATAAATAAATATAATTTTAATTATAAATTATAATACATAAATAAAAATTATAAAAATATATATTAATAAATCATATTTCAATGTAATATAAATTTCATAGTGAATTTTCTATGTTATGTGATTATGGGAAACTTTATGTCATGATAGTAATACCATGTGTTAGATTGATTTTTTTTAATTAAAAAACATAAAAAATAAATTATTTATATCTTTTTATAATATAACAAAATAAGGGATGTCCATTTTCTCAGTTTTTAATTTGTGACTCAAGTTTCGAACTAAAATTACATGTTTAAATGAAATCTCACACCATCATTCATTCTATACACTTTGTGTCTCAGACTGATGTGAAATTGATTCCAATGCCCAAAAATTGAATAATGGTGTATTTTATTAATGTAAAAATATAATTATGGAATTTTTTTAAAAAAAACTATGTGACATTTTTTTATAATAAAATATCAATATTAAATAAAAACATGAACATTCAGTCATATTGACCACACTTTGTGTCATATTTACGTACTGTTGATTCTTACACATAAAAATTTAATTATAGATAATTTTTTAAAATATAAATTCAATATTGGTGTGTTTGAAAAAATATATATTCATTAAATCATATTTTAAACTAGGAAATCACATCACAATGAAAAAATGTATTTCTGTCAGACGAGTCACATTGTGTTTTGGATTAAAGTAAGGTTGTTTTTAACAAAACACTAATTAATTGTTGATTAGTTTCCTAATTTATAAATAATAATAGAGTTCATTTACATGGTTTTCACTATGTGATGAGTGTTTTGAATTGAGGTTTAACTTATAAATAAAATAAAAACTTTTATTCATGTTGGCCACATTATGTATAAAAATAATGTGTAATTGATTATAATTTTTTAGAAATTAATTTTTATTATTTTACCTAAAATTTTGACAAATGATGAGTATTTTGAATTACTTTTGAGTTGGTAACACATGTTTTAAACTCAAACAGTATTTTAAAATAAAAACATAGAGTTCCAATCATACCGAAAACACTATTTTTTAAAATCTTGTGCAGTTGATTCATTGAAATCTTAACTAAAGTTAGGACTATTTTAATAATTTATTATGTCATTGTTCCTTGGAACAAGTTCTCTAGTTGTAATAATCATTGATTCTAGGCTGTTTCCATTGGATTTATTCATGGAATCCAAAACACCCAGTAGTTTTTTATCTAAAAGGGACTTGCTTTCCAAAGTAAGGCATTCCTTAAGTTTGAACATTACGATACTTTGGAATGTGCATTGGTCGAGATGATGGGAGGTCATACTCATCACACCATTTTTGGTGGAATAATAGCCTACTCTATGACTACCATTATAAATTTAAGATATTTTCGTAAATCCTTATTATTTCACCAAGTATAACATATGTTTCCCAGTGAATTTTCAATCACATAATAACATGTATAAAATTTAGAACCATATGTATTTATTCAAGGTTCTTAATTTATGGAGATATCTGTATGTATTTGAGTTTCTCCATAAATGGTATCCTCTCATATACTATTTAGAGATTTTTTTATTAATCGTTATGATGATACTGGTTTTTAAGCCACTCAGTGGAGAACTCTAGAATTTATTGTCATCAAGGGAGATGAATTTTAGTTTTGATATTGGGATCATACCCATAAAATGGGATACCTACATATCCTTGTGAATGGAATCAGAACCCTCGTATTTTGGACCTACTTAATGGGACTAATCATATCTTTTAAGGTCTTGTGACAAGGTCCTAACTGTACAGTTTAATTTCATGTTGTAAAGACATCCAAGCGAAAGGTTCTTAGTCAATGTTTGGTGTCAGACTTATGCCAAATCAACCCAACAAACTTAAAAAAGATATGAATTTCTATGTAATATAAGACCATGTTGGGAATATGGACCAAGGAGAATAGGGTTGATTTGATATGTTGGGTTTGAACCAGATGGAGGCTTCCTACGTATCCCGTGTGGCTGGGAATAAAATCCCATTTATTTTGATAATTCTCATAGGAGAGTATAGTCCTTTGAGAGAAATGAGTTTGGGATTATGTCCTAAAAAGGATTCCTTGGTGATTTGGGGGTTTAATTTGGGTCCTATTCATAAGGAGGATGCCCAGATTAAGGGAATTAGGGTTGGATTCCTAAAGAGGATATCCAAGAGCTCGAGCCCTGATGAAGGCTTCCTACTTATCCTAGATTGAACAAGAATCATAGTTCTTGTAGTTCAAGTAATTGTACCAATTTTGTGATCAGGAAAAATCTCTTAGCCCCCATGAGTCATGCTCGGTGTGAGAAACAATAGGATGTCAAAGATTCAAAAATGGAACCCACACTTTTCCTCCTCCACTAGTGGAAGAGGGAACACCTATAGTGGCTTGGGTGAATGAGGTCGAGGAGACCCGGGTAGAGGGAGAGGTGACCAGCCTTCCCTATATTAACATTACATTGGACAATGGTCCAATAAATGGAATAATGGATGAGGGTTAGTGGATTACAACAGGATGGACGCCCTTTGATATTAGTTGGGGCTTAATACTAAGGAATATTCCCCTTTAGTATTTAGTTGGGACATACTCCTAAAGAGGATGCCCATTTGAGATAGCTTGGGGCTTATGCCTAAGGAGGATTCCAATGTGAGGTTTGGTAGGGGATTACTACTAAGGAGGATGACCATTTAGGAATTGGATGGGGCTTACTCCTAAGGAGGATTCCCATTTTTTGTTGTTTGTGGCTTGCTCATAAGGAGGATGACCATTTGAGGTTTGGTTGATGCATACTACAAAGGATGATGACCATTTGAGGTTTGGTTGGGGATTACTCCTAAGGAGGATGCCCATTTGATATTTAACTTAGCATAGGAGTCTAGTGATGAGGTATGAGTAGTTTCATGAGGAATGTATTGACTCAAGGTACTCAAGTAATCTATGAGAATAGTCTAAACACGTAACATGTGAAAGGAACCAAGAGGATAAAGTCGAATCATGTCACTTTCGTGAGGGTGGTGGAGTATCTCAAGTCATGGTATTCTAATGATGGAAGTTAGAATACATAAAGGGCGCAATGGAAAATGTTTTCGACCTATCCCGCAATGTTTGCGGTGCAACACTCCATTTTTCATGGGAGGAAGTTACAGAAGAAAAGTGACCGACAAAAAGGGTTGGGACCCTACCCGGTAGTGATCAAGATCTGGGGTGCGGGGGCATATCCCCCTGTAGTATAGACTAGTGGGGCTACACAGGTTCTCCACCAAGGTGTGTCACCCATGTTCTCTATATAGATGCATTATGAAGTTTCTCTACACCGGTGCATCGCATAGGTTCCCCGCATAGGTGTGTCGCATAGGTGCTCCACCATTGTGCTCTATGGTGGTGCTTCATAGAGCTACATGTGTTCTATACCTTTATGGAACTTTGAACCATTTTTCCTCATGTAATTATCTCTTCTATCAAGTTTTAGTGAGATACCTATGAAATTTGGGGGGATCTTGGTGAAGGATCTATGCAACGGGAGGTTTGGGACTTCATCAATCTTTTTCCGTCTTTGAAATGGGGAGCCCAAGGGTATTATTTAAAGGCATGAATGGGACCTAGTCGAAAGGATATTGTCTGCTCAGGTCCTCCATGAAGGTCCTTCACATAGGTCATCAACATAGGTGTGTAGAAGTTATATTGTCGCATAGGTCATCTCTGTAGGTCCCTTTGTGAAATTTATCCATATTTTGGGTGTGGTAAATTTTGATCCGTAAGTCTGTTTAGGCTCCGCAACTAGTCAAATAGAAGTCCTTTAAGAGTTCTACACTTATTGAAGTGTTTAATACACAATTTCTTCTTGGATGAAACTCAGAAATTGAATTTAATTTGTCGATAGATTTTCATCATCAATCTTGGAAATCCACCACCTACTCTTGGATGGGGGTTTCATTCAAATTATCCATCATTATGGAATAGTATTTTGTCACATAGAAATCCAGCCTACATCTTCATTATTCATGGTGAAAACATCATTACTCATAATTGATATTTTTAATCTATATCAAAATCATATCTTCTCTCTACGGAAAAGTACATGGAACATATTTAATGGTTTCTACAAAATCCCCCCTTATAATTTGATTCATTCAAAACGAAAAGAATATTTTTCTATGGTAAAATTATGCCACTTTGATACATTCCAACATAATTTGGTTAGATTTTGAGCAACATCATGTATGGTAGTATGATAAAATTCATTCCTGTGTTGCGGGGTCTAGTGAACATAGTTGGATTTTTACTAGGGTTGTATGTACAACCACACAAAATTTGTATATTTTTACAT
Source organism: Viscum album (assembly GCA_963277665.1). Lineage (NCBI taxonomy): Eukaryota > Viridiplantae > Streptophyta > Magnoliopsida > Santalales > Viscaceae > Viscum > Viscum album. Next base: position 679,826,632 of record OY728150.1, read on the forward strand.
TCTATTGCTTAATATTACCTAAACTAAATAGAAATATATGTTTAGTGAGTTGGGACTTGGTGTTTTCCAGAGTGCATTTTCCAATTTCCCAATCTGGTGGGTACCATGTCCCTTTTTGTTGGCAGTTTAGAGCCATGAATGTTGGACTATAAAGGGATAATGTTTAAGGTCGAATATCATTGACCATAAATTTTGAAATTTGATCCCAAAAATACATAGTGACTAATAATTTCTCTAATATTATTTTAAATACCTCCAAGGGGAATATTGAGCCATGATTTTTATGGTCTCCAAATATAAAACTTGTATAAACATAAAGGAAGTGTCTTCCAATAATGAAGTTACCACTATTTGAAAAACTTGTTATGGGGGATGTATTATGCAGGTCCAACTAGGGCATATGCTCCATAGCCAAATAGTGGCATCTTTTGACTGATAAGACCATTTTGTAGGAAACTTATGCTAGGCCACCTAAGGGCATGTACTGCATAGTCAAAAAAAGTGTTGAAATTTTAAACTATGTCACTAGAAATTGTATGAAATATTATAAAGATCTGGGAAGTATCCATGATTAATAGTGTGAAATATTGAAGGTGTTATGATCAATGCACATGAGATATATTTGGATTAATATTTACCATGTATTTGAATTCCTTTATTTGAATCCGACTCATATGTAAAAACAAAGACTTTATTGGTTTTAGTTGAATCAATATTATGCTACACAGTTTAGATTCATGCATCAAGGACATTTTAATGTGTAGTTTTAAGACATGTAGTGAAGACTATTGATAACCCCATAATAAATTGAGACACCATATTCATATAAAGATGTTTTTTAACCCAATTCCTAAGCTCACATAAGATATGCTTGGTGTGAGAAATAAGGAGTAGTAAATGAATCTTCTGTAACATAAGGATGACAGAAGTGAAGAATAAGGGTATTATGATTAAGTGATGTCTGATCTAGGGTATAAGATCTAGGATTACTATGAATCACATTGGAGAAATATTCATGCCAAACATAGTTCTTCGATTTCCATGGAATTTAACATCTTATGGTAAGGATGAAGATGAACTAATGTGAAAAGAAAGACATATAATAGCTGGAATAAGTGACAAAACAAATGTGTCACTATGTGTCTTACTTGGGGGAAAGAATCAATCCATATCTTGTTCTTTAAATATTTTCTATGTAGGTTTTGATTATTATATTATGAATAAAAGGGGGTTATTTTATATCATATTTGGGCACAATAATGGAGATCTGGGCGTCTCTATATATCTCATATAGATGAGAATCAAGTCATACATAGTTCATCAAACCTTCATTTTCCACACCAATCAAGTTTGACATTGGAGACGGGAGATTTTAACACATTCTAGATGGATGATTTAATTTAAGACAAAATATGGTATGATAATCAAATCATGTTCCTTAAAATAGAACTCAGTATAGATAAAGTTCATATATAGTGGAAAAGAGAAATAAAACTTTTGGTTTCTTGCGGCTGGGGCCAAGATTGGTGATCTAGGCATCTCTACATATCTCATATGAATAAGAATCAAGCCACAAGTAGTTCTTGAAATGAGGTCCCTATCCAGATTTATCTCAGACATTGGGAAGAAAAGGAATCATGTGCCACTATGGAGGATCAATGATGTAGATGATTCATTTATATGGAATCTAATAATGTCAATTAGAGAAGATGTTAACCATACAGTTTTATTTCATGTAACGAGGACAAATGATGTCATGCAGTTTACCATCGTGCGACAAAGACAACTATGCTACACATTTTATCACCGTGCAGCATGGATGATTATAGTTGTTATACATTTTAGCCTCATGTAACTAGGACCTTGTACTGTACAGTTTAGAGTCTTACAGCGAGGACATGGGGCAATTGACTTAAATTTCTTTCAGTAAGGACATGTGATCTTTGTAGTTTTTAGTCTTGCATCGAGGAAGATAAGTGAAATTACACAATGTCTTTCTTCAAGAATCTTTCTTGGTCGGAGTTGTAATAAGATCTACATCCATTTAGATTAAGGCATAAGATCAATTTGAGTAGATGTTATGTATAGAATAAGTTCTTTCCCACTCTGGCTCATGATTTGGAGTTTTATTTCAGGGTATCATTGGATTCATGAGGACTAATACCAATTCTCCTTGAAGAAATGAATGGAGGTGAACTTTCTTCTTAAATGATATCTCTGTACTATTCTGATAGATTTCTAAATGATGAAAAGTATGGAATATTTTTTCGTCTAATCACTCCATCTCATAAAAAAATTTCAGAGACATATCATCTGTAGGAAACTGATCACAGATTTCAACTCAGAGTGAAGGAAATTGAATTTCAATTGACAATACTACCTCTGTTCTCTACACCAATGAACTAGGAGTTTCTTGGGGGATTGTATGGGTAGTAATCTGATAATCCCATAAAACAATAAAAACTTTATTAGTAAAATATTTCTTATATTTATCCACCAACATCTAGAATATATTTGATAGGGTCTTATTGAATGCTTCTATCTATCCATTGGCTTCCACATGATATCAAGATGAATGGTTGGATTTGATTTTGTGCTCCTGATATAAATTATTTATTTTAAAAAAATACATAATTTGGTTCCATTGTCCATCGATATAGTATGAGAACACCAAATCTGGATATGATTTCATTTTTAACAAAGATGACAATGATTTTGGATTCGATTTCATTGAGAGTTATTGCCTCAGCCCATTTGCATAAGAAATTAGTAGACGTAAGAATCTACTTGAATGACTTATCCATAGCTAGGGGATAAGCCCATTCTATATCCATTACCCATGTGGAAAAATGCTAGGAGTATTTAGTTATCGGTAGATACTCTAGGGGGTTGATTAATAAAGTTGGAATGTACATTGAAGGGATGACATTTCTTAGTGAAATATTTTCAATCCTATGTTATTGAAAGCCAAAAGTATTTGAGCCTTCATATTAGATCACAAAACCTTTAACCAGACTGGTGAGCACCACAAGCTCTTGAATGTACTTATTTCATGACTGTTGGAGTTTCATCTCCATCAATACACCTGATGAGGATTCCATCAAATCCTCATTTTTAGATGATCTTTTGTTGATTTGGATGATTATAAATAGTAAAATTTTCCGCTCATCATTGGATTTGTTCCTTTTGAGCTCTATCTGGTGGAAGTAATATATTTTCATGGTATTCCATGATGGGTGTTCTCTATCTAATGGTATGACTATATGCCTCATAAATAGGTCTGATTTCATTAATTTCCACCATTCTAGTTTGAAAAAAATGTGAGACCACATGATGATGGGTTTTACTGATTACTGTCTCATCTCAGTTTGGTTTTGCCAAGGCTATAGCTGCATAATCTAGTGCATCATCTTGGGAATTATGTGATCAGGGGACATAAGATAGTGTCAGCTCTGAGGAAAATTCATCCATTAACCCTTTGACGTAATCACATAAATGTATTAACTCGTCTTTTCTGATATAATATTCCCCATTGATTTTTTAATTACCAATTCTGAATCACCTTTAACTTTCAAGTGATTCACTTGCACCTAAAGTGCCAATTCCAAGATTGAAATGAGAGGTTGATATTATTATTTATTGTTTGTACCATCTTCTGACAATAGGAATGATTAAGTCAACACATCCTTTTCTAGGGAGATTAGTGCAATTCCTATACAAAACTTTTTGAATTTAGAGTTTCCCATTTTATTCCCTGTTGGACTTTTGGAGGCACCATCAATGTACATTTTCCATGTTTGGGAACTATATTTAATAGAGAATACCTCTTCATCAAGATGTTCAATATTTAATGATGTATCTTTTGGAGATGGGTGTTCAGTAAGGAATTCATCCAGAGATTGTCCATTTATTGCCTCCTGATGCACAAACAGGATATGAAACTATTAAAAAATAACTTCCCGCCATGCTAGAGGCCATGTAGGCATAGGACGACTGAGGATAAATTTGAGCGGGTTATTTCGAGACACAAATTGGACTACATGTTGTTCGAGGTAGTGCCTCGATTTCTGAACTACAAATATTAATTCCATGGAGAACTTTTTAATACATGAATACCAACTTTCTGCATCAATCATAGTTCGAATGAGAGAGTAAAGGTTATTTTCATTCCCATTATCATTCATTTGGGAATTTAAGGAACCCAGTGATAGGTGACTCCCTTCTTCATTAATCTGGTGAAGGTAAAACGCTTGCATGCCAAATTAGAGATAAAGCACCGAATATATTCCATGTGTCCTTGTATTTGTAACACCCGAGACATTTATGAGAAATATTTTGTTTTTAAATCATCAAAGGAATCTTTCACTACACACAACACTAGATTGGCTTGCTTTACACGCAATCGCGGCCTTCCTCGATAGCTTGCGTCGTACGCAATATCGAGTTTCACTAAACAATGATATGATATTAAAATATTATTAAAACTAGCCATTATGAATAGTAATAAACACTTTTTGAAATTTTATAAATTTTATTTTTCAAAATGGACTTCATTTTTGGATTCAGAATATCGAAATTAGCCTAGGGTAAAATTTTGGTATTTTTATGAAAACTTTCAATTTTTGATGAATAGTGAAACCACTAAGTGGTAGTTAAAAAACTAAATTTTTCCTAAAACTTAATTTTACCGCTTCTGTGAGTGGAATTTCGAAAATCCGAGAGACGCGGTTGATGTCAGTATGTAAAATGTGGTTCAATGAGATGAAAATAATTTTTTGGTGAATAGTAACTTTTTACTTTTATTTACCATGGTTAAAAGTAAATAGGGTAATTAAGGGTAAAAATGATATTATTATTACCCTAACACATGTCCTAATTCTATTGGATAAGTGTAATTCGACCAAAAACAACCTTAGGAATAAAATATGACCATTTAGGCCCACTTGGATTAGATTAGGACATTTATTATCAATTTACTTAAAGAAGGGTTAAAATAGTTAAAATAAAAGTTTAATAAGTAAATCATTTTTAATATGGGGTTATACATAAGATAAATTCGACTATAAATATTCATTATAAATCTAAATAGATTTCCAACATAATGGTATTTTATTTATAATTTTTAGACAATAAAAAATTTAATTTATTTATGACACAACGATGATGCCGTAATTATCTTATTAATGAAATATTGACATAATTGATGTTATAAATACCCAAATAAATGTAATTTGAGACTTTTTATGAATTCCACTAATTTTATAGGTTAATATGACATGTTAGTATTGATTTAATTAACTTTTCTCGAACTAATCATTCTGTTATAATTTTCACAAAAATCAATTACTAAATCGTGTCAAAATTGACATAAAATAGTTTTTAAAACAAATATTATATTATTAATTGTTATTTTATTCATACAAATCTAAAGTTCGGCCAAATAAATTAGATAAGGTTATATATATTAATAATAAACAACATTGGGTTCTTTTGTCTTGATATAGTATGTTTATTAACCTTATAGTGTAAGAAAACAAGAAGACACGGTAAAAGTTAAATTATCTAACATAAAGTTAAATCTAAATGATAAGGTTAAAATTGATACCTAAAATTGTCTAAATTCTATTGGATTAGAGGAGTTAGACCCATCCCCACCTTAGCTTTAAAATAAATCAATTTGGAGCTATTTAAAACCGAATTTGTCTTTATAATAAAATAATATTTTTAGTTATTCCAAAGGTTCCCCTCTCCTCCCTTATAAAAGGGCACCTCCTCCCTCTCTTCCTCACACCACTTTGAGCCTTCATGCTCGGCCAACCCCTGCCAAATTTTTCTCTCCACTTCCCTAGTGACATCCTAGAGGTCCTTGTATTCTTCAAAGACCAATTTTAGTGCCCTAAAATGAGGTCTCAAAGAAGCGCTTCAAAGAAGAGGTAATGCCCATTACCGATTCTTTCATATTTATTTATTCTTCCACTTCTTCTTCTTTAGTTGTTTAATTATGAAGTAATAAAATCAGTATCACTCATATACTTATATGTTATTATAATTAGGAAACCACCCTATTTCACCATCTATCCATCCTACGAACAATGTAATCACCGCGCGTGCGTACGTACGGAATACCGTCTCCACGCCGTGGTGTAATCTATTTTCCACCACCACATTACTTGGATGGGTATAATGGTGTAAAGAATGAATATATATGACTATTTTTAATTGATATTGATTCTTAAATAGTATACATACACTCCAATACAATTCCACGATCATAGGAACGATATCTTCGCTCGTGCGTACGTACGGAATACCATCTCCACGATGTGATGCGACTTGTTCTACATGATCTTCATTGCATAATGATTATATAAATTAATTGAATGAATTAATGTGATATATATTACAGTAATACCATTCTGGAAATGAGTTATCTATAACCTAAAAAGAAGAATAAGAATGTATTCGACAAAACACGCATAAGAACAAAAAGTAATAAACACTCGAATAACAAGTAGCAATGAAATATTACTAATAATAAGCTAAGAATATGACCATATATGATATCATAACAATGATTCTGATTCTAGAATAAGTCAATGACATTATTTAAATCATTATACAGGAGGTTCGGACACTTACGAAGCAAATCGGACCTAAGGTAAGGGAAAATATCACAATCTCATTTTTATTCGAGATTGTTTATACTTTGGTATTTACTGGGGTGTATTTTATCATCCACATCCATGTTCCCTAAATATGTAATATTGTTTCCATACACCTACAATTTTTTAAATCCAATTTTACCATTCGGTGAGTTTTTAGTAAAACATATAAAAGGAATCTTTTTTCGTTTTTTGTACGAGGTACTTTATGACTTTTCCGACAAAAGTACGGGAAGAATGTTTTTTTTAACTTATACGGCCTGAATGGATTTTTAAAACAATATTTCCAAGAAGCTTCCTTTAAAAGTTTTCAAGTATATTTTTAATCAACTTATTTTAGATTAAAATTTTATGACATGTTAATAAAGGAAAAATGTTTTTGAAGTAGAAAGGATATTTTCCTCAAGAATGGAGTTCAAGTGTTTTATCAAAATTATTTTCCATCAAGATAATATAGGGTTCTGTTTATATCCATATTATTACATTGATATGATTATGTTGTGATGGAAATATTTTTATGAATTCCTTTATCTTATATCAATTGTTTTATGATGTCATGATGTTTAAGATTCCCATTTTTATTACATGGGTTATGCTATGATGTATGGTTTATGACTTTGTGGAACACATAAGAATGGTATCATTATGAGATGGGTGGGACCTATATATCCCTCCAATTCATTGGGTAAAGATTTTATATCTCATGAGATAGACATGTTTGGAACGGCAGGTTAAACAGATTCAGTGAAACAGGACTGGAACGAGGAGTGAACTCGGTTCAGAAATGGACTTTGTCCGCTAAGATAGTCTTGGCAATGAGTGTTGACTACTAAGAAATGATTCTCTATGATTATGTGTGTATGCCAAAAAGTTTCATGTTTTAAGTTATGATTATTGGGATTACATTTCACTACTATGATTTATCCCATTTTATGAAATTATGATCTCTTTTGCAGGTTAAGATTTCCAAAAGTTATGTTCTTTTGAATATGATGTGATTGATATTTATTTTTTTTACCCTTAATGAGAATTTGATCTCACCCTTTTGTATGTTTTCTTTCCCCAGGCTAGGAAGAAGGTAATTAAGTATGTTATGCCAAAAGGGACTATAGATATGATGAAATAAATGGGATACATTGTAGACGCTTTATGAACCAGTTGTTTATGTTTCCCAGTTTCTAGAGACACTATACCTATACGGTCCTTCCCTAGTTTTGTTATATGATGTAATAAGTGTGCTTCAATTTTGAAGTAATAACAATGTATGTAATGTTTGGGTTGTTATAGTTGGTATCAGAGGAAAGGTATAGTCAACCTTTGGAAACTAGGATGTGAAAGCCATAGTAAGAACCCTAAGGATAATTCTAAGCATAGAACACAATCTTACTGTTTTAGAAATGACCATGAATAACCTAGGATAAGGCCTTAACTATGAAATTTCATTCTTGAATATGTGGTTTTCCTATTATAATTGGTGTTTCTCACACTATTCTTCTTGGTTTTAGTCAATGGCTAGAACCCGAAGGAACCGTGTTAATACGGAATGCGACGGGAAATGTAATGATTGTCCCCCTGAGCAACCAAACGTTATGGGAGCTGGAATGAAAAATCTTGTAGCCATGCTCACACAACATTCTCAAGCTATTAATCATGAAGGACAACCAAACAAGCAAAGGAAGCAGAAACATTCTGTTGAATACTTCATGAGGCAGCATCCACCTTCATTCAGCGGGTCTACTGATCCATTAATTGTTGAACAATGGATTAGTACTATTGAAAAGATATTTTAAGTTCTTCAATGTTCTGAACATGATAAAGTCATCCTAACAGTGTATCGTTTGGAAGGAGATGCTGATCAATGGTGGAATGTTATTAAGAATATGAGGCAAAGAGAGGAAATTGAGTCCATGGAATGGGACGAGTTCAAGAACTTTTTTTTAATAAGTACTTCCCTCGTATTCTCCGAACAAAGATGGATAAATAGTTTCTTCAACTTACGAAAGAGGATGATGAATCTGTTGGTACCTATGAAGAAAATTTTACAAGACTTGCAAGGTATGCTTCTGGTATTATTATCCAACCTGAGAGTAAGATCGATCAATTCTTTAGTGGCTTAAAACCAAGTCTTCGAAGGGCGTTATCCATAAGGGACTTCAATAGCTACGAGGAAATCGTTCGATGTGATCTCAAAGTCGAGATGGAGATTGGAGTAACCCATAAGTCATATGTGTTTGATAAAAATGGGAAAATGGAATTCAAAGAAAAATCTAAAGAGCACACTGAAAAGAATATGAGATTTCCCTTATGCTCAAAGTGTGGAAAAAAACATGGAGGGAGTTGTCTTAAAGGGACAAGTAAATGTTTCAAATGTGGAAAGGAAGATCATCGGGCATTTGAATGCCGCAACACTACTGGAAAAGGGACCTTTCCCAAAAGTTGTGTACCAACGGTTCAATGAACCGTTGGTATATCTTGTTTTTCCCAACGGTTGCTATAAACCGTTGGGAAAAACCCCTCAATGCATAGTTTTCCCAACGGTTTCATACAACCGTTGGGAAAGATAGGTTTTTCCCAACGGTTCCTAAGAACCGTTGGGAAAAGTGGTGAAGGACCCTTGTTTTCCCAACGGTTTATATGGAACCGTTGGGAAAGATAGCTTTGTCCCAACGGTTCTAAGAACCGTTGGGAAAAGTGGTGAAGTTTGGTCATTCCCAACGGTTTTTAATAACCGTTGGGAAAAAAAAGCCCCAAATACCAAATCGAGCCAGCGGCCTCCCCACATTCCAGAAGCATTCAGTTCGTGTCCTCCTGGAGCGATTCCTTGCGGAAGGACCTCCCAATCCCCACATCTTCCATCATATCAGCACCTACCAGGTTAGACTCCTATATTTTATCAACGATATAGTTCCAGCTCTTATAAATCATATACTTCTATTCTTGATTTCGTTATTCCCAATTATTAGGGTTTTTGTAAAAATTTATGATTGTTTCATGGTGGTCATGTGCGCCACTATAGGTACATTGATTCACTAATTTATTTTGGTATTTCCATAAAATTCGAATACAATTTATTAATTAATCAATGTTGAGTGTTAACATGACATTCATGTTCTTTATTTTTGTTGAAAACCTTATTTATGGTATGGGGTCATATTATTTAAAGTGTAAACAAATACTTATATAGAATTTCCTTGTAAAACCTGATGGTTTAATTCTAGTTAAATGGACTCATAATTTTTTATGTTATTACTATTTAGTAATTGGTGAGGTGAATCATATATGTATATGAAAAATGGATCAAGATCATTTAGTATTGGATAGAATTATTCCCTAGTAATGTGAGACCCTTATGTTATGGGGTGAGTATGGAGTAGTGAGATATATTGATTGTTACTTACTTTTTTCAATTCTATGAGGTAATCATGGAATGCACTAATTTTTTGAGATCTGTCAATGTTTTTATGGTTTTGATAGTGATCCATGATGTGTATCCTAGTATGTAGATCCTGTTGGGTATTGGACCCTGGATTGGGTGAATTTGTATGCAGTAGGGTGCTTTCTAGGATGGGTTGTACTGATGTGATGGTAACTTATGAGAGGGGTGGGTCTTACTAATGTGGATTCATTCTATATCATAAGCATGTAAATATAATTTGTATTATGATAACTAAATGCGAATGATGTGTGATCAAATATTGTCTTATCCTAGAGAATTCCTTGTGATATATTGATATGGTGGCAAGAGTGATGATGCATGTGGTGACATGACCAACATACATGTGTTTCATGGTTAGTGATCAATTAGGTTAGTGATCCTATGATCATTGGGATGTGACTCTAAATGATTCAAGAAGAGTTATTAATATGATAACATGAGGGTGTGTTCCTATTTGGTTTTATCTAGAATCGTAGTATAGTATTGGAGTTGAGTTATTTTTATATATTATCTGTTTTTATGGATGTTGTCTTTTAGTGGTTGTGTGTTTGGGAACCCCCCTCCTTCCTAGACCCTGGACAACCCCCCACCCTCCTCCCTGGACCTTGGACAACCCCCCGAACACCCCCCGCACAGCCCCCCGCACAGCCCCCCACCCTCCTCCCTCGACCCCAGACAACTGTTGTAACCCTCTCTCTTGGATTTTAATGATCACAATCACTCTCATCGTGTTCTAACTTGTTTTCAAGTGTTTTGATGCTAGGAAAAAGGTTGCCCAGGAGTTGGCCCAAGAAAACTGAAAAGGACTCTCTGAGTCCACCGGCCAACCGGTGGATTCCCACCGGCCGGCCGGTGGTCTCTGGCAGAAGCATTGCTTTCTGCCAGAGCCACCGGTCAGCCGGTGTTAGCTCACCGGCCAGCCGGTATAGGCACCGGCCAACCAGTTCTTGCCCACCGGCCAGCCGGAGGTTCCAGGCAGTAGGCTTGCCCACTGCCTGGTGCCACCGGCCAACCGGTGGATGACCACCGGCTGGCCGGTGGAACCCAGACAGAAAGCCTGCTGTCTGGACCACCGGCCAGCCGGGAGCTCAGCACCGGCCAGCCGGTGGACCACCGGCCAGTTGGTGAGCCACCACCGGCCAGCCGGTGTGACCAGTCAAACTAGCCGTTGGGCTTTGACCAGACTTGTACTTTTGACCCCCAACGGCTCCGGAAGCTCTCCAACGGCCATATTGAAGTGTTTATGGGTATTTCTCCTATAAATAAGAAACCATGGATGCCGGGAACATAATGGAATGATATTTTGTTTAAAATGGGCATAATTTTAAGTGAAAACAACTGACATATGCCAAACCAACCAAAATTCTTCTGATTCTGTTGAAACTTTAGAAAAATGATCCATGGGTCATATGTGATGTGTATGAGTCAACCCTGGCTCAATCCAAGACACGATGTGACTGAGACCATTGAAACTGTCTCCCTTTTGTTCAAAATGGACTAAATTGTAAGTGAAATCAACAACTATCATATGGGAAACCAACCAAACGCCTTAGGATTATATTGACACTTTAGGAAAACGATACATGGGTCATATGTGATGTGTACGAGTCAGACTTGACTCAATCCGAGGCGCGGTGTGGCCTACACCACCAAAACTATCTCTCTTATGTTAAAAATGAACAATATTTTACGTTCATAAGCCAAACCGATCAAACGGATTCTGATTGTGCTGAAACATTATGAAAACGATCCATGGATGATATGTGATGTGCACGAGTAAACCCTGCCTCAATCTGAGGCCCAGAGTGGCGGACACCACCCAAAGTGGCTATCTTTTGTTTAAAATGGACTTAATTTTAAGTGAAAACAACAACTGACATACGCCAAACCAACCAAACGCCTTCTGATTCTATTTAAACATTATGAAAACGATCCATGGGTCATATGTGACATGTACGAGTCAATCCCTCATAAATCCGAGCTGTGGTGTGGCCGAAACCACTCAAACTATCTCTCTTTTATTTAAAATGGACATAATTTTAAGTGAAAACAACAACTGACATACGCCAATCCAACCAAACAACTTATGATTCTATTGAAACGTTAGTAAAACGATCCATGGGTCATATGTGATGTGTACGAGTCAACCCCACCTCAATCCAAGCCATGGTGTGACCGGGACCACTCAAACTGTCTCTCTTTTGTTCAAAATGGACTAAATTGTAAGTGAAATCAACAACTGACATACGGGAAACTGACCAAACACCTTCGGATTCTATTGACACTTTAGGAAAATGATCCATGGGTCATATGTGACATGTACGAGTCAACCCCACCGCAATCCGAGCCGCGGTATGGCTGGGACCACTAAAATTGTCTCTCTTTTGTTGAAAATGGACAAAATTGTAAGTGAAATCAATGACTGTCATATGGGAACTGACCAAATGCCTTCATATTCTATTGAAACTTTAGGAAAACTATCCATGGGTCATATGTGATGTGTAAGAGTCAATACCGCCTCAATCCGAGGTGTGGTGATGCCGACACCACCCAAACTGTCTCTCTTATGTTAAAAATGGACAATATTTTAAATACATACACCAAACTGATCAAACGGATTCTGATTGTGTTGAAACATTAGGAAAACGATCTATGGCTCATATGTGACGTGTACGAGTCAACCTTGCCTCAATCCGAGGCCCGGTGTGGCTGACACCACTCAAAGTGTCTCTCTTTTGTTTAAAATGAACTTAATTTTAAGTGAAAACAATAGTTGACATACGCCAAACTAACCAAACGACTTCAAATGATATTGAAACTTTAGGAAAACGATCCATGGGTCATATTTGACATGTAAGAGTCATTCCCGCCTCAATCCGAGCCACGGTGTGTCTAGGACCACTCAAACTATCTCTTTTTTCTTTAAAATGGACTAAATTATAAGTGATATCAACAACTGACATACGGGAAATAGACCAAATGCCTTCGGATTCTATTGAAACTTTATGAAAATGATTCATGGGTCATATGTGACATGTACGAGTCAACCCTGCCTCAATCCAATTCACCGTGGGGCGGGGAACACCCAAACTTCATCTCTTTTGTTCGAAATGGATAATATTTTATGTACATATGCCAAACAAATCAAACAGATTATGATTGTGTTGAAATTTAGGACAATGATCCATGGATCATAAGTGATGTGTACCAGTCAACCCAGCCTCAATTCGAGGCCCGGTGTGTCACTTATGGAGTCACAAGTGATGAGACTTCAATAGGTGGTGTTCTTTTTAGTTGTTTTAATTCTGTTAGTGTTTTTAGTGGTGTGTTTTATGCAGGTCTATGCACTGGAGGGGCTACTGCAGGGGCATCTGTGCAACATTTCTGGAAATACGCAATACCAACGGTTGTAAACCGTTGGTAAACTTTGAGAAAGAATTATACCAACGGTTCAATAAACCGTTGGTAAAAAACTGGTTTCAATGAAACCGTTGGGAAAATGATATACCAACGGTTGTAAACCGTTGGTATAACATCAAAATCATAGAATTCCCAACGGTTTCAATGAAACCGTTGGGGAAAAAACTATACCAACAGTTGGGAACCGTTGGTATAAGTTGAGAATTATAGAATTCCCAACGGTTCTAAACCGTTGGGTAAACCTATACCAATACATAGAGTGGGCTATCCCAACGGTTTACTTAAAACCGTTGGTATATATCTTTCCCCACGCCTTACTTCCCTACGGTTTGGAGAACCGTTGGTATAGAAAATACCAACGGTTTTCCAGCCTATACCAACGGTTGTAAACCGTTGGTATATACTCTATTTCCAGTAGTGCAATGATGGGAAGAAGATGTCTAATGATGCAAACAAAGGAAGGGATACACAGAAAGAACCTACTACAATTGAATGTTTCAAGTGCAAGGAGATGGGGAATTATGCCAATAAATTCCCTAATCCAAGGGTTGTTGACGATGATTGACATCAAAAAAATCTTAAGGCTAAAGACAAAGGAAAGTCACATGCAATTTCTATTAGCGATGTGGAGTACGATAACGATGTGGTGAAAGGTACACATACCATCCACTCTAAAGTAGAAAATGTTTTATTTGATTCTGGATCCACCCACTCTTTTATTTCTAAAGATTTTTCTAAGAGTATCACTGAATTTCCTCAACAATTAGATGTTGAGTAAGCTGTGACAACCCCTAATGGCACAACAGTCGCATAAAAAGTTTATAATTCTTCTCCGATTGAAGTTTGTGGGAAAGTGGTTTCTGCAAATCTTGTGATCTTTCCTATAGTGGAATTTGATATGATTCTTAGTATGGATTGGATTTCTTTATATGGAGCTAATATCAATTTACAAAGAAAGGAAGTCACATTTCATATTCCAGATCAATCTATGATCGTCTATCAATGCAAGGATGAACATAACCTTACAGTGGAAATTTATTCCATCTTATGGGTCTTGATTCCACTAAATGAAGGTTATTTATCTCAAATGGTTGGTGAGAAACTCACGATTAAAAATATTCCCATTGTACGGGAGTTTGATGATGTCTTTCTGGAGGAATTTCCATGTCTTCCACAAAATCGTGAAGTTGAGTTTTCAATAGATCTCGTACCGGGTGCTTTCCCTATTTCAAAGAAACCTTATAGAATAGCCCCAATTGAGTTGCAGGAATTGAAGAAGCAACTCCAAGATAATCTTGATAAGGGATTCATACTCCCTAGTGCCTCACCTTGGGGAGAACCTATTCTATTTGTTAAGAAGAAATATGGATCAATGAGACTCCGCATTGATTATCGAGAACTTAACAAGATCACTATCAAGAACAAATATCATCTCCCACACATTGATGACTTATTTGACCAACTACGCAGAGCTCAGTACTTTTACAAGATTGATCTTTGTTTAGGGTATCATCAATTAAGGGTCAAAAGGGAGGATATACCAAAGACGGATTTCCATACATGGTATGGACACTATGAATTTATAGTGATGCCATTTGGTCTTACTAATTCCCCTTCTATCTTCATGGATCTGATGAATAGAGTCTTTAGAGACTATCTTGGTCAATTTGTGGTAGTCTTTATAGACGA
Source organism: Viscum album (assembly GCA_963277665.1). Lineage (NCBI taxonomy): Eukaryota > Viridiplantae > Streptophyta > Magnoliopsida > Santalales > Viscaceae > Viscum > Viscum album. Next base: position 679,841,839 of record OY728150.1, read on the forward strand.
TATTATTTTCTATTTAAAGAGCAAGGATGAACTTGAAGATCACTTGAGAATTATATTGAAGACCCTGAGAAAGGAGAAACTTTATGCCAAATTTACCAAGTGTGAATTTTGGCTTCAAAAAGTTGCATTTTGGGTCACATAATCTCAAAAGAGGGGATATCTGTGGATCCAGCAAAAAATGAGGTTATCGAAAGATGGTCGAGACCAACAACAGTAACTGAGATCTGAAGTTTTCTTGGTTTGGCTGGATATTATCGACGTTTTGTGAAAGATTTTTCACGATTATCTAATCCACTCACCAAGTTGACTCGAAAAGGAGTTAAGTTTGTTTGGACGGAAGAATGTGAAGAGAATTTCAAGGAGTTGAAAAGAAGTTTATCCAGTGCACCTGTTCTCACACTACCTTGTAGTGGAGAAAGGTTTGTGATCTATAGTGATGCATCCAATAAGGTATTGGGGTGTGTTCTTCTGCAAAATGATATGGTGATAGCTTATGCCTCACGACAGTTGAAAATCCATGAGCAAAATTACCCAACTCATGATTTGGAGTTAGCTGCGGTAATCTTTGCATTAAAGATTTGGAGTGATTATCTTTATGGAGAAAGGTGTGATATTTATACTGATCATAAAAGATTAACGTATATTTTCACACAAAAGGAATTGAATATGCGCCAAAGAAGATGGTTGGAACTGATTAAGGATTACGACTGCTCAATTCATTACCACCCTGGGAAATCAAACAAGGTGGAAGATGCATTAAGTCGACAAGACCATGATAGATTATCCATGACGAGGATCACAAAAGATCCAATATTTATGGATTTACAAAGGAATGATCTTGGAATTTTAATGGAAGGGGGAAAATTGTATCTTTCTCAAATGAATGTTCAACCATCTATACATGTGAAGATTAAAGAGGCACATAAAGAAGATGTCGAGTTGCAAAAGAAGGTGAGAAATATTCCTGAATTCAACATTGATTGTGATGGGATAATAAAGTTTATGAATCGGGGTTGTGTTCCTCCCATCCCAGAATTAAAGAAGGAGCTGCTGGACGAGGCTCATAGTTCTTCATTCTCTATTCATCCTGGAAGCACCAAGATGTATACGGACCTACAAGAGTACTTCTGGTGGGATGGCATGAAAATGGATGTTGTTGAATATGTCTCTCGATGCTTGGTTTGTCAGCAAGTTAAAGCAGAGATAGAAGTCTAAGGTGATGTTACAACTGTTACCCATACCTGAATGGAAATGGGAACACATCACTATGGACTTTGTCACAGTACTTCCTATAACATCCAAAGGCAATAATGCTATATGGGTCATATTTGATCATCTTACAAAGTATGCACACTTCATTGCTATTAGAGAGGATTTCTCTCTGGATCAGCTTGCCAGGATATATGTAAAGTAAGTGGTAAGATTTCATGGAGTACCACTTTCTATTATATCTGATCGGGATCCGAGGTTTACCTCGAAGTTCTGGAGAAGTCTTCATCATACTCTGGATACAGAGTTGAGTTTCAGCACTGCTTATCATCCTTAGACAGACTGTCAGTCTGAGAGAACAATTCAAACTCTAGAAGATATGTTGAGAGCTTGCTCTATGGATTTCAAAGGTGGTTGGGATCAACACCTACCTTTGGTGGAATTTTCTTATAATAATATCTTTCACTCTAGTATTCAGATGGATCCTTATAAAGCTCTATATGGAAAGAAATGTAGGACTCCAACTTGCTGGGATGAAGTTGGGAAAGAAAGCTATTAGGACCTGATCTTGTTGATGAGATGGCAGAAAAGGTCTGATCTATTCAACAACACATAAGAGCAGCTCATAGTTGACAGAAAAGTTATGTCGACAATAGAAGAAAAGACCTAGAGTTTGAAGTGGGTGATAAAGTGTTCTTACGAATATCTCCCTGGAAGAGGGTTATGAGATTTGGAATGAAGGCGAAGTTGAGCCCTAGAAATATCGATCCTTTCGAAATACTGGATCGTGTTGGAAAGGTAGCTTACCAATTGGCGCTTCCACCGAATCTCTCTCTAGTTCACGATGTGTTCCATGTATCTATCATGAGAAAGTACAAACCTGATCCTTCACATGTATTCAGCTCAGAAGTTGTACCACTAGAGAAATATCTTTCTTATGAAGAACAACCGATAGAGATCATGGATCGTAGCGAAAAATTCCTACAGAACAAGACCACTCGCTTGGTGAAAGTTTTATGGAGGAACCACCAATTAGAAGAAGCTTCATGGGGGCTTGAGGATATGATGAGGGAGAGGTATCCTCATATGTTTGTTACAAAGTGACGAATTTCGAGGGTGAAATTCATTTTAAGGGGGGTAGAATGTAACACCCGAGACCTTTATGAGAAATATATTGTTTTTAAATCATCAAAGGAATCTTTCACTACACACAACACTAGATCGGCTTGCTTTACACGCAATCGCTTCCTTCCTCGATAGCTTGCGTCGTACGCAATACCGAGTTTCACTAAACAATGATATGGAATTAAAATATTATTAAAACTAGCCGTTATGAATAGTAATAACCACTTTTTGAAATTTTATAAATTTTATTTTTCAAAATGGATATCATTTTTGGGTTCAGAATATCGAAATTAGCCTAGGGTGAAATTGTGGTATTTTTATGAAAACATTCAATTTTTGATGAATAGTGAAACCACTAAGTGGTAGTTAAAAAACTGAATTTTTCATAAAACATAATTTTACCGCTTCTGTGAGTGGATTTTCAAAAGTCCAAGAGATACAGTTGATTTTAGTAAGTAAAATGTGGTTCAATGTGATGAAAATAATTTTTTGGTGAATAGTAACTTTTTACTTTTATTTACCACGGTTAAAAGTAAATAGGGTAATTAAGGGTAAAAATGATATTATTATTACCCAAACACATGTCTTAATTCTATTGGATAAGTTTAATTCGACCAAAAACAACCTTAGGAATAAAATATGACCATTTAGGCCCACTTGGATTAGATTAGGACATTTATTATCAATTTACTTAAAGAAGGGTTAAAATAGTTAAAATCAATGTTTAATAAGTAAATAATTTTTAATATGGAGTTATAAATAAGATAAATTAGACTATAAATATTCATTAGAAATCTAAAAATATTTACAACATAATGGTATTTTATTTATAATTTTTAGACATTAAATAATTTAATTATTTATGACACAACGATGATGCAGTAATTATATTATTAATGAAATATTGACATAATTGATGTTATAAATACCCAAATAAATGTAATTTGAGACTTTTTATTAATTAAACTAATTTTCTAGGTTAATATGAAATATTATTATTGATTTAATTAACTTTTTTAGAACTAATAATCTGTTATGATTTTCACAAAAATGAATTAATAATTAGTGTCAAAATTGACATAAAATAGTTTTTTAAAAAAATATTATATTATTAATTGTTATTTTATTTCTAAAAATCTAATGTTCAGAAACATGACTTAGATAAGGTTATATATATTAATAATAAACAAATTTTGGTTCTCTGGGCTTGATATAGTAAGTTTATTAACCTTATAGTGTAAGAAAACAAGAAGACACGGCAAAAGTTAAATTATCTAACTTAAAGTTAAATCTAAATGATAAAGTTAAAATTGATACCTAAACTTGTCTAAATTCTATTGGATAAGAGTATTTCGACCCATCCCCACCTTATCTTCGAAATAAATCAATTTGGCACTATTTAAAACTGAATTTGGCTTTATAATAAAATAATAATTTTAGTTATTCCAAAGGTGCCCCTCTCCTCCCTTATAAAAGGGCACCTCCTCCCTCTCTTCCTCACACCACTTTGAGCCTTACATCTCGGCCAACCCCTGAAAATTTCTTCTCTCCACTTCCCTAGAGACATCATAGAGGTCCTGGTCTTCTTCAAAGACCAATTTATTTCCCTAAAAGGAGGTCTCAAAGAAGTGCTTCAAAGAAGAGGTAACGCCCGTTACCGATTCTTTCATCTTAATTTATTCTTCCACTTCTTCTTAATTAGTTGTTTCATTATGAAGTAATTACATCAGTATAACTCATATACGGATATGTTATTATAATTATGAAACAACCATATTTCACCATCTATCCATCCTACGGAAAATGAAATCACCGCGCGTGCGTACGTACGGAATACCGTCTCTACGCCGTGGTGTAATCTATTTTCCACAACAACCTTACTTGGATGGGTATAATGGTGTAAATAATGAATATATATGACTATTTTAAATTGAAATTGATTCTGAAATAGTATTCATACACTCCAATACAATTCCATGATCATGGGAACGATATCATCGCTCGTGCGTACTTACGGAATATCGTCTCCACGATGTGATGCGACTCGTTCTACGTGATCTTCATTTCATAATGATTATATAAATTAATTTAATGAATGAATATGGTATATATTACACTAATAACATTCTGGAAATGAGGAATTTATAACCTAAAAATAGGAATAAGAATTTATTCGACAAAACACGCATAAGAACAAAGAGTAATAAACACCCGAATAACAAGTAGCAATGAAATATTACTAATAATAATCTAAGAATATGACCATATATGATATCATAACAATGATTATGATTCTGGAATAAGTCAATGACATTATTTAAATCATTATACATGAGGTTCGGACACTTACGAAGCAAATCGGACCTAAGGTAATGGAAAATATCACAATCTAATTATTATTCGAGATTGTTTATACTTTGGTATTTACTAGGGTGTATTTTATCATCCACATCCATGTTCCCTCAATATGTAATATTGTTTCCATCCACCTACAATTGTTTAAATCCAATTTTACCATTCGTTGAGTTTTTAGTAAAAGATATAAAAGGAATCTTTTTTCGTTTTTCGTAAGAGGTACTTTATGACTTTTCCGACAAAAGTACGGGAAGAATGTTTTTTTTAACTTATACGGCCTGAATGGATTTTTAAAACATTATTTCCAAGAAGCTTCCTTTAAAAGTTTTAAAGTATATTTTTAATCAACTTCTTTTAGATTAAAATTTTATGACATGTTAAGAAAGGAAAATTGTTTTTGAAGTAGAAAGGGTATTTTCCTCAAGAATGGAGTTCAAGTGTTTTATCAAAATTATTTTCCATCAAGATAATATAGGGTTCTGTTTATATCCCTATTATTACATTGTTATGATTATGTTGTGATGGAAATATTTTTATGAATTCATTTATCTTATATCAATTGTTTTATGATGTCATGATGTTTAAGATTCCCATTTTTATTACATGGGTTATGCTATGATGTATGGTTTATGATTTTGTGGCACACATAAGAATGGTATCATTATGAGATGGGTGGGACCTATATCTCCCTCCAATTCATTGGGTAAATATTTTATATCTCATGAGATAGACATGTCTGGAATGGCAGGTTAAACCGATTCAGTGAAATGGGACTGGAACGAGGAGTGAACTTGGTTCAGAAATGGACTTTTTCTGCTAAGATAGTCTTGGCAATGAGTGTTGACTACTAAGAAATGATTCTCTATGATTATGTGTGTATGAAACAAAGTTTCATGTTTTAAGTTATGATTATTGGGATTACATTTCACTACTATGATTTATCCCATGTTATGAAATTATGATCTCTTTTGCAGGTTAAGATTTCCAAAAGTTATGTTCTTATGAATATGATGTGATTGATATTTCTTTTTTTTACCCTTAATGAGAATTTGAGATCACCCTTTTGTATGTTTTCTTTCCCCAGGTCAGGAAGAAGGTTATTAAGTATGTTATGCCAAAAGGGACTATAGATATGATGAAATAAATGGGATACAGTGTAGATGCTTTATGAACCAGTTGTTTATGTTTCCCATTTTCTAGAGACATATACCTATACGGTCCTTTCCTGGTTTTGTTATATGTTGTAATAAGTGTGCATCAATTTTTAAGTAATAACAATGTATGTAAAGTATGGGTCCTTATAGTATTCCACTTAGTTCATTCAAATATTAATGAGGTGACATACCAAGGATTGATTTTTTTTCTCAGGATCAACTTTGATACCACGATAGCATACAATGAAGCTAAGGAAAATTCCTAAGGTTACCCCAAAAGCACATTCCAGGTGGTTCATCTTCAACCAATGTAGCCAATGTTTGTTAAACATTGTCTCCAGATCATCCATGTGATTGGAACTTTTCCTATATTTGACCACAAAATCATGCACATAACATTCAACAAATTCCCTTAAGAAGTGTTTGATGATGTGGTTCATGGAACTTTGATACATTTCACCTTCATTTTTAAGCCAAAGGGATTACCCGATAGAAAAACACACCTTGGGGGATCTGAATGCTATTGATTCTTCATCCTCAGGGGATATAAGAATTAAATTATACCTAGATTATCCATCCATTAAGTGAAGGGATTCATAGATATTAGTTTCATTGATTAAAATATCTGTGATCGGAACGGGAAATTCATCTTTAGGACAATGCTCATAAACATATCTGAAAACAATTAAAACATTGAATTTACCATTCTTATTTTTCCCTAGGACAATTTTGGACAAGAATTTGGGATATTGAACCTCTTTATCCAAGTTATCCTTTATAATCATATCAGATTCATCTTCAATTTTATAGGCATGAGTTGGGTGTGTTCTTTTTCTACTTACTTGAATCATTCATGTTATTTTGGAAAACCCAAAATATGAGTATCTACATCAGGATTAAGAACTAGTATTTCTATATAATTCCAAGAAAATATATCTCAATTTTTATTTAGAAATGAAGTATACAACTCTTGTTATTCAGAAGTCATGGCTGTACTAATTACAGTGGGGTGTTGATCTTCTTTCGTGCCCATATTTATGTCTCTGAGCTCATCCACAGTGGTAGAGATTCCTTCTTCAAATACTAGAGGAGCATCCCTAAGATCTTCCACTTCTCCATCTTCTTCTTCCTTACGTGTCACTTTGTCTATTTATACTTGCATAGTAGATGAAGAATCAATATTTGCAGAGCTATGAGAGGAGTTAGTATATGAACAACCTGAAGAAGAGGCCACCATTTTGGACCCTACTAGTGATGAAGGGTATTCCTGGGGTAATAATGAGGAGATGATGGATTGGAAAATAATCATCCTTGTATTCCTTTATTACTACTAAAACTCCTTCTATTTTGATTGATGAAGTTGAGTCTTGTTGTAGTTCGTTGAATGAAATTAAGGCATCTCAATTTATGCTTTCACAAATTCAAGGTGAATCAATAATTTCTCCCATGTTGTCAGGCTCGATTGACAAAATTGACATTATATAAGTTACTAGACAAATTCTTGGACTTGGTTTTACCTTTTCTATTTGATTGGTAGGTAACACATAACCTGTACTCAACTGTATGAATAGGTATTCTAGGATATTTTCCAATACATTCAGAGCATTGATTCGAGTTACCTCCTTTGTCATAGACCTCATTTTCATCATGTGATGAAATTATACCTCAATTTATAGAGATTCAAAATTTTGTAAAAGAGCCTTATCACCAAAAAATGTCCTTATTTGACCATTGAAACATTAATTGAGACATTGATGGTATGATAAAGGTATGGGTACATGTTGATGTATCCAAGGTCTTCCATGAAGAATGTTGAAGGTTGGGTTCTGAAGGACAACCATGAATTCAGAATTAGACACAAGATCCACAAACTCTGTTGTGAGTGTAATCTCACCCAGAGGTTCTTGTTCACTCTTTTCTTATCCTTGAAATATTAAAATGGAGGTTGATAAATCAGATTCAGTGAGGCCTAATCGACAAAGCGTATAAACTGAAATGAGGTTGACTCTTGTGAAATTATCAATGAATGCTCATTTAATGTCTTTTTCGTTAACCCTTCCAGATAGATATAAGGGACTAATATGTCATTGTACATCATCATCCTCGTCTTCATTTATAAAAATATAACTGTCTAACACTCTGCAGGATCATTTTCTATATGGTAAACCTAATTATCATCAAAATAATTTTCAAAATCTTTAGGACTTGACAAAGCCTCAATAAATGATTCTCAAATATCTTTTGAAAGATTTAAGGGATCCAAAATTGATAACATGGACGGTACTTGGGAAAACTATTTCAAGAAATCATACATTATGTCATAGGGTCTGTGTTTCCCAGTATGGAGTTATAGTTTTGCAAGTTCCTTGTAAGTTGACACTAATGATGTAGATGTACACTATGTCAGAGAAAAAACTAGAAATACTCCCAGATTTGGATGATTAAATTGACTAGGTCAATCTACTTTCTAAGAGGAAGATGGTGTATCCTCTAAACGGTCCTATAAAATAATCATGTTAGGACCCTATATTTCATTTGTGGAAGAATATATTTGTTCTTGTTGAGCTTGATGAATGGATCTCCCATGAGTTTCTGCCGCATATAAGATTATATACGGGGTAGAGTTAAAATAATGGATTCTAAAATTCCCACATCTTCCCATGTATCAAGGACCATGTCCTCATCCTCCTGGTCCCCAGATAGATACAGGGAACTCAAACTCATTATAACCAGAATCACCATTGGCCTAGGGATCTTTTAGATGGACAATGTTAATGGAACCAAAGATATATTCTTTATCTGATGAATATTCTTCCTGAAAAGTTTGTTCTGATTGTTAAATTTTGGGGGTCAGTTCATGTGCTTTTGAAGCCGATGGAATGAAATCTGCCAGAGTTAAAGACCACTTTGGCCTGGACACAAGAGCGTATTCATCTGACTTCTCTATTCCCTTCTGATCACATCGATTTTTTAAGAATTGACCTTTTGATGAATGTGGTTTTCCTGTGGAAGAAGTAGAATATGACACAATCTGTTGATTAAAATGTGTTCATAAAATGGCATGAGTTTTGTTGATTGTTTTCCTAATCATCCAATAATTATATTTCTACGCATTTTTTCTTTTTACTTCATTCTATTCTCCGTCTTTCTCTGGATTAGTATTTGAAACACATGCTACTTGGGATAACTAACTTATTATCTTTACTTGTCTAGAGTCTACCATTTTTACAGATGTATTTGAAAACAAAACACTACTAAATGGGATGCCCCATCATCTGGTAAAAGGGATAATAATTTGGAATATCTTTATCACTTTCTTTGTTGGGTTTTTTGACCTTAGCCACTAAACCAATTTATTTTTCAGTGCTAATATTAATTAACCGAGAACCTTTTCATTCCAAAAATAATAAAATTTATTCTTCGATTCCACCAAATGTTTCTACCTTTGATCTCTTTGATCATCTTGACAAGGTCGTCATTGCTGCTAATGCTCAGGAGGCGGAGTCCTTTGATATGATGAAGGTATTGATGTTAAAGTAGGTATTGGTGTTTGATTATGTGTAACCATAAAATCCTATGCTTTCTATGTTCTCCATCCCTGAGTTGATGGAATTTCACGATTTTTAGCTTTAGTTACCATGATGGAATCTTTAATCTGTTGAGAAATTGAATCAAGGTCTCGAAACCCTCCTGTGTATTCATTGGGATCAGTGGTTTGTGTAACGCATCACACATATTTTCCAATCATATTTCCAGAAACTTTTTGGGAGGGAGTTCTGAATTAATGTAATATGTTAATCTTTTTCATCAAGCAATTAAATCTGAAAATCTTTCATTTTTAATTTTCTGCAATTTATAATGGAAAAAATTGTTGTCCTTGGTAGTTTTTATCTGAATTAACGACGGAATTTCTAACATAGATCTTCCTATCCAGTAATTGATCGAGATTGAAAATAAGTATACCATAATAAATATGGTCCTTGTAATTACTATACACAACACATAATCTTTACGGCATTATGTTGTTGAGGAGTTATCATCATGGGATCACAACGAGAAATGAAATGTGTTAAGTGTTGTTCATGATCTCCAGAACCATTAAATATTGGGAATGTGGTATTAAAAAAATTTTGTGGGGAGGTAACAGACCCACCCATTCTGGGTAATCATTCTTTTTCAGTTGAACTGTTCCACGTCATTCTTCCATGGCTTCCAATCGAGTTTTTAATGCCTCAATTGTGTTCATAAGCACTTGGGGAATATCTGCATGACCAGGGACTTGTACAAGTGAAGCATATGGATCATGAACTAGTGAAATGACTAGAAAAACCATTGGTGATGGTGATGGTATTTTCCATGCATAACCCACAGGAACAGGCTTACAAGGGTGTGTTTGATAATGTCCTAGTTGTGTACACAATGGAGGTAATTCATTATCCACATCTGTAGTTACCAAAAATCTTCTTTTTTTAGTATCTCCTACAGGAAGTGAAAGTTGAGGATCTTCATGTGGAGTATGTCCAACAAAAATAATGCTTTTATGTAACTCTATATTGAGTCTTCTCAACTCTTTTATCTCCTATTCTTGCTGTGAAAATGTCTCGTCAATTGAAAGAGATTGACCTTCTCCAGTGGAAAAGTGAGATTCAATCTGACTTTTTCCTTTCCCCTTGTGGGATTCCTTTAGAAGTGTTGGGATATGGTTATTTGAAGGCATATATAGATTTTGGTTAGGCCTTTTATTTCGGGTAAACACAATTTCTTCATTTTCTTTAGTGTGTATCATATTATGGATAAGAAAATCATCTTCTGATTCCCCTAAATTGCACTCATTTTCAAGAGAATCTTCTGCATTGGTGTAAATTAAATTTACTCATACATAATGAATTAATGGAATTTTTTCAGTATTTTTGTAATATTGTCTCCCTCACTATCTTTCTTGAGACTATGTTCTCTTAATTGTTGAACTCCTGGGAATTGTTTGGCAAATAGTTACCCGAAGGGAGTCCTTGGATAGTTCAATTGTACGCTCTCTTTTTTGCTTCTTCCCAAATTGAGATAAAACTGTCATACGTAGAGGAGGGGATTTAAAATGATAAAAATCTCCCAGCCCTACATTCTAGGGTTGTTCATGTTCCTCTTCATCAAACCTTTGATCATTTTTAATGAATTTTAAGGTTGAATTAAATGAGCCTTCAGCCCTATAAGCTGGGAGGATCCTGAACATCTATAGTTGGTATTTTCACAGCTACTCTACTGATTTTGAAAATTTTGGTTTGGAAATTAGTTGGGGAATTATCCGACAACCACTCAAATAACATATTTCATAATATTGTTGTACTATTTCATACATTTGCATTATCTAACAATCGACTTCCTCTATGCGGGATGCCTGGTGAAGATCCTCAAATTCTTGATGAAAAAGTAACTCAACCACTTTTTTTCTTTGGGCTTGACTCTGATGAGAGTGATTTGAGGCCTGATCTTGAGTGTACATTTGATTAAATACAAAATCTATTGATTGTATCCGACTATGGGAAATAACATTGCATGAGACCACTTTTGGCGGGATTTGCTGATTCTGGTGTGTAGTGAAATCCAATGCCCTATTTGCACCCCTCCTCTGATACAAACACCAGATGGGGTGTAAGAAATTAACAAGCATAGCCTCTTTAGATAATTGAGGCATGCACGCTAAAGGGTAATTTGTTTCTTTTCAATCATTGGATGATGGGAAACTAAGAGATATGCCATGTAAATTTGGCGTTTCAACCCTTCTATTACCTTTACATGATTTTTATATTCCTCATTTGGTAATAAATTTCTTTTAAAATGATGAAGAGTCTTTCATATGTTGAGGAGGATATCATAAATGTAGTCATCTTCCATCAATCCTAGAATGTTATGTTGAGAATTTTACAAAGGATAGAACATGACTAGTATTTCTCCTTTATCCATTTTCCTTCTAATATTTAACATATGTTCATCATCTTTCACTAGAGGTTTCTCCACTTGTTTAGACCAAGGAGGATGCTCTATATTAGAAGAAAAATAACCCAAGTGATGATCGAATAGTGATCATTCCCTTAATATGACTTCTGGTTGAGAAAGTATTTCACCCGTCAATGAAATGGAATCAGACATGAATGGACTTATATTGGATAGTGCCTCGAGAGATGAGGGCCTTCTCATCTCTATATTTTCAATTATAGAATTATCTTGACAATTCAAAATACTACTACAGAGTAGACTTTCGTAGCGAATTCCATCATGAGGAGGACCAACATTGTGGATTATATTAATGGATAAATCCTCTTGCTCTTTGTTCTCTTAGAAACATAGAGGGTTGTTGTGTCTCTCAACTGGAGATAAGATCTCTAGATTAACTAAATTTTTATGATCCAAGACTTCATGATGAATTGTCTGACAAAGAACTTCAGAATTAAAGCTACCACTCCCTTAATTTGGTAAGGAGAGGGTATGATTTTGAGCTGTAATAGAAAAATGTATGAGGGCTTCAAGAACACCAGCATTAAGAGAAGCTGAATTGCATCTTAAAAATTGATTTTCCAACTGTGTTTAGTGATACGTATTATTGGACGTTCTATTACACTTAGTTGGGACCACTTGTTGTGAGAAGTGGCTATATCGGCAGGTGTATGTGCCTACCATGGAGCGGTTACCAGAACGGACTGATTACCTATAATTGGAACGGGTGTATGTTCCCAATCCTGTTGTCCATATGATATGGGGGATTATGCCCCATGACCCTCCCGGACTAGAATATAGGTGTGTGTCTACTACAGGATGGCATGCTGATGTGTCTTCCCAGGTGTGGGGATAGATTTATGTGTCTATTCCCCTAGTACAGCTGAAGTTGTTGTTATATTATTCGAGCTTGCTTCTAGAATATGTGCATGAATTTGTATATGCCCTTTTACCATTGATAAGATGTGTTTGGTGATGTCAGCATCCAAAACAGAAATATATTTCTATTTTGTATTTGGTGTAAGTATATATGCCTACTCTTGTCCCCCTTTTCATATCAATGGGTATCGACAGTACTCATGTATGGGGGAAGAGAGTCCGGTCGGCCCAAGATTTGTCATGAGGGATTTCTGACTGACTTCTCCGGGTGCTGCCAAATGAGACTATTGGTAGGATTGATGAACCCTGGCAGGTGTATGTGCATGCTATATGTTTGTTGTCCATCATGGTTGAGGAACGTCCTTAAATACCGGTAGATGAGGCTGCTAAACGAATTGGTGATTATAGGCAGGTGTATGTTCCTATTTACTAGTTTCCACCATTCTTTATAAGTGGGATTTCAGAAAATCAGTCAGACAAGCCTGCTGACTAGCTGATTATTTCTAGATAGGTGTATGTGAATGTTCATGGTACTCCACCAGATTTTCCTGGTTGGATTAGTAATTTTCTTCCAGACGGTTCTGCTGGCCAACGGAATTAGGACGGAGGAGTGTATGTGCTTGCTCATTGTTTGACATCAAGTTTGGTTAATTGTAACACCCCAAGCTTCCACGGTACACTTCACTTTGAATAATATAGTAGTGTTTGTTGTACGCAACTTCGAGTTCTAACACACACCACAACCAATCAAAGTAGCCGTTATGAATAGTAATACCTAATTTTTGAAATTTTATAAATTCTATCTTGCCAAATGGACTTTGTTTATGTATTCAGAATATTGAAATTATCCTAAGTTGAATTTTTTTTAATTTTCGGAGAACTTCTAATTTTTTTATGAATAGTGAAAAATACTTCAAAACAACTTTTTTAATAAAAATAATTTATAGGGATAAATTATACTATTGAGTGGTTTTAAAGTATAATTATAATATATTTTTACCATTTTATTCAATGGTGTTCATTATAATTAATTTCACTTTGAAATTGGACATAAACAATTACCAGGGTTTTGATATATATTGTTTCTAAAAAACACGCTATTTGTTGTGACAGCGGGAATTAATTATAAAATTTATTAATGCAACATATATGTTTGGAATTTTTTAAAATAGGCATCATTTTGGAATTCGGAATATCAATTATTTCTTAGGGTGAAATTTTGGCATTGTTCTGAAAAACTTCAATTTTTGATGAATAGTGAAACCACTAAGTGGTAGTTAAAAAACGGATTTTTCATTTAAATGAAACATTACCACTTCTGTGGTTTGATTTTAAACAATCTGACATACATGGTTGTCATTATGAAGTAAAATGTGGTTCAATGGGATTAAAATAATTTTTGGTGAATAGTAACTTTTAAGTTTAATTAATCACGATTAAAGGTAATTAGTGAAATTTAAGGTAAAAATGATTTTATAAAAATATGAAAATACCTTTACACATGTCCTACCCCTATTATATGAGTCATGGCCGACCAATAAAATCCATGGGTCAACTTGGTGACCCCATGGAGCCACTTTGGTTGGAAAATGACATTACAAACTTTTTATTTAATGTTAAAATAAAAATGTCACAAATATGAGTTGTTTTACTAAAACCATATTTAAATGGGGTTATACAAGTCATATTTTTGACTATAAATATTAATGAGAAAGATAAAAAGCTTTCCTACATCATGATATTTGTTTTATAATTTTTAGACATTAAATAAATTAAATTATTTAGGGCACCATGATGATGCAACTATTACCTCATTAATTAACGATTTAAATTAAATGAAAAGATAATGTAAAATCTAAGACTTACCCTTATCAAAAACCTATTGGATGAGTATATTTCGAACCCTTATCACCATATCCTCGAAATATATCATTGTGGTACCTTTATAATCCGAAAAGAATTTCATAATAATGTAACATTTCAATCATTCCAAGAGTGCTCCTCCTCTCCTCTTATAAAAGGCCCCCACCACTACCACATTACTCAGACCATCAAAGCCTTTTGGCTCGGCCAACCTCTGCCCAAATACTCTCTAGACATCCCTATCTTACTCCTAGAAGCCTCAATTTGGGCAGAAATATTCCCAAGGAATCCTTGAGCCCAAATCAAAAAAGAGTTACCACATTTTAAGGTAATGTCTTCTCTTATGTTATTTTGTTTTATTTTGCTTCTCCAACCACTTAATCTATTTTTATTCATTTCATTTGTAACAACACCAGTATAATCAATATACTAGGATTTATTTATCATATGGATTCGAGCTACACTTACACACACCTACATCTAATGGTTAAAGAACATACTATTTCTATGGATGGCGAATTTCTCCCTCACGAAATGATGATTTTTCAACACTCATATAACTCCTTCAAGGTGTCCATTAAGATGTCACTATATTTATATATGATATATAATATGTTTATGGTTTCCTGAATCTTATGTATTTTTCATTTATGGCATACCTTTATGGTTTTCATTATGGGTAAACACGATATTTTCATTTTAGGAAGTGCGGACTACCACCCCTTCAAAGTGATTTGAATCGTTAATTCCATATGTGGGATGTATAAAGGATGGAGTAAATGGTATTATGAATTATATTATACTGGAATTATATTATACCTTTATATAATTATAACTTCATTCCATTAAATAAGAAATAGAAATGAATGTAGCGTTCATGCGTATGTACGGCTTACCGTCTCCATGAACGGTGCATTTCATTTCTTACCTCTAAATGTTATGTAATATTATAAATGAATGTATATTCTGGATATATATGATGTATATGATATCTACATCATGAATATAATTATGGATATAATGGATATTTTACCAAATGAACAACTTGTAATTTTAAGAAGTCTATTTTTGACTCAAGTACCAAAGATCGATGAAATGACCATTAGTAACATAAATAATTACATAATGGTCATAACATGGTAATAAGTGATATAAAAGGAATAATAAACTTGAAAAAGGGTCTTAATAAATTATAAATAAACTCTAGTTTATTATTTAAGAGGTTAAAGAACGGTCGAGTCACGTCGGACACGAGGTAAGGGAATTTCTTAACCCAATTTCCATTCTTTGGGTTAATCTCCTAATTTCAAATTATGTCGTGATATTATTATATACTATATTGTATTTGTACTTTTTTATGTGTACTTATAGTGAATACACATAATAGATCTATTTTATTTTAAAAATGATCTTTTTAAGTACTTCGTCTCAATCTCCTTTCATTGAGGCATATTTGGTTTTATACACAACTTTCATTTATATGGTGTATAAACCCCTTTGACTTTTACTTTTATTAAAAAGGAATCTTTTTATACTAAGCGTTTTTACTAAAAGACAAAAGGGATTTTTTTCTTACGTATGCGGAAACAACAAATTCTTCGCCACCGTGACTATTATTTGAGTTTTGGATTCCTTTATAAGACATAACATTTTTTTAAGAAAAATAAATACCATGTTTTAATTATCTTTTATTTTTGTATTGAAAATGGTTTTGATAAATTTTTTATTATATCAATGTGTTGTATTGATATCTTGTGATTGAGGTGTGGGAATCTTATGTTTCCTTTATGAATATTTTATGTGATACAATTATGTTATGGTTTATTATCTGTTTAAACCTGTTCATATGAGAAATGCATTGGACATAATAAGTGACGGGTGGAGCCCGATATTGCTCCTCGATGCCTAGGTAGGTCTCATGAGACAAACTAGTGTCTTGGCACGAGGCCTTGACAAAATCTTATTTGTGGTCTTGGCATGAGGCCTTGGCTATGTGGTTATGATAGTCTGGCGTTATGCGTTCCATCATTATGAAAGTGGTTATTGATATTGCATGTGATTATTTGACTAGAAGAATATCTATTGAGTAAGTAAATGGCATTATTTAATTTTATTTTTGCCGTATTATGCTGAAGTTAAAGTTTAAAAAGGATTTTGTTTTAGTTATACATTGCCTTAAATGTTAATGTTTATTTATGAATGCTTCCGCAATATTGTTATCCTTACTGAGCATCTGAGATCACCCCTTTCAATGTTTTAATATTTTCCAGGTTGTGAAGAGGTATTTAATGAGTGACCTGTAGGGATAGTCAGAAGAGGATATGAGTGAGTAATATGGAGACATTTTTGTTGTAGTTTTTCACTTTATGATGTAATGTAACATTTATGAATGTATCTAGTGTTTCTAAGGCTACTAAACTAATCGGTCTTTCGAGACTTGATCTTTTTTGATCATGCCAATGTTACACAATGATGAACCGACTCTGGGTAACTGGAGTCGGGGCGTTACAGTTGGTATCATAGGTAGTTTAGTACTAACCTTGGAAGCTAGATTTAGATAAACTCTGATTAGAGCACATATCCCAAAGATAAACTTTTAGGATTAAAATAGAATAACTTCCTAAAATTTTGATATTATAGAGATTTTGTGAGTTTTCCGAGCAATACATCCATGTATGGATACGAGCAGGTAGAGGCGGCTCTGGCACAGATGTACCTAGAGGTAAAACCCGAAAACACTACTTTGAGCTAGACTCAAACAGGAACTGTTGCACGACAACTGGCCGTGCTGCACTCTTGGTTATGACACTCCTGGGGGATATGCTTAGGATAATTCTCATTTTATTTACAAACCTCTATGAGGGTTATGAGTATATACTTCCTCAAAGAAAACATTTCTTTTTATGAATATGGATTATATCCATATACTGTTCAATTTAGGTTAAGTGTTTTACAAGTATGGAATTATATATTTTAATTCATAAACTAATCTAGTTTATTCCATTGTTTAGAAATGGTGCCTAGTGGGAGGAATAGAAACCGTATAAATGCATGCACTCCATGTAGGGATTTCCCTCCTGCTCAAGATAATTATTTTGGAGCTGGAGATACAACTGGTGCTGATCAACTTATCACCATACTTGAACAACTCACTCAGGTTATTAATAATAACCTTACTCGTATGGAGCACCCTGATCCGCAATGTGGAAGATCAATGTTAGACCGCTTCATGAGGAAACAACCGCCAACATTTAATGGTGGTACAAATCCATTAGTAGCTGAGCAATGGATAAACTCCTTAGAGAAAATATTCCACGCCTTGGGGAGTAGGGAAAGGGAGAAGGTTGTCGTGGCAGTCTATCGCCTCACTGGAGATGCCGATCAATGGTGGTCGCTGATTCAAAACACAAAGGAAGATGAAGAAGTATCAAGTATGGAATTGAGGTAGTTTAAGGAAATTTTCTTAGAAAAATACTTTCCACATGACCATCGAGCAGATATGGAAAGGCAATTTCTGAGTCTAAGGCAGAAGGAGGATGAGAATGTCGCAAAGTATGAGGCTAAATTTACAAGGTTAGCAAGGCATGCTGTAGATTATATACGTAACCCAAGAAGTAAGATTGATTGATTCATTTATGGGTTAAAACCATTTCTCCGTCGAGCATTAGTCTCACAAACCTTCTCGTCGTACGAAGATATTGTCTCGTGTGCTATCAAGATGGAAAAGGAATTCTCTAAGTCTTATGACTTTAAAGAAAGTCAAGAAAAGAAGAGATCTTCTGATCAATCTGTAAATGGAAATAAGGGGAAGAAGGGAAGAGTTTAATATTAGTCCTACAGTAAATTTGGGAAGAAACACCCCGGTACTTGCATGAAGGGAATGGGAGCCTGTTACAAGTGTGGTGAAAAAGGCCACCAAGGTCAGGATTGTAAGGGAAAGAAAGTTACTGTCAATCTGGAATGTTATAATTGTAGAGAGATGGGACATTATGCAAATGAATGTCCTAAGCGTCAGGGGAACTTACCTCAGAATAGGCCAAGGGATCAAGGCCAAGTTTATGCTATCACTACTGCTAAGGTTGAAGCTCCGAAAGACGAGGTGGTAGGTAATTTAATGGTTTCCTCAAGTTTAGCAAATGCATTATTTGATTCTGGATCATCACATTGTTTCACATCTTCCCAGTTTGCTAAGAGAATTAGATATTTCCAATTTTATTTAAAAAGAGAATTGTCAGTCAAAACTCTTAAGGGAAGTATCATTGCAACAAAGTTTTGTGAATCAGTCCCAATTAGAGCACATAAATGTTCTTTATCCGCTGATCTCATTGTCATACCTATGATTGTGTTTGATATAATCCTTGGTATGGATTGGCTTTCGGACTATGATGTGGAGATTTATTGTAAGAAGAAGGAGGTTATGATTTCTGATGATGATGATAAGGAACACCTTATTTTTAGAGCAGAATCGTCACCACCTAATTCTTATTTAGATCCACCCCCAGTAGCTCAACTAAATTCAATTATTGGGGAGGAGGAGAGTGAAATGACTAAGGGAGAGGAAAGGAATGTTCAAATAGAGGATGTACCTATTGTGAAATAATATGAAGATGTGTTTCCAGAAGATTTACATGGACATCCTCCAGAACGAGAAGCTGAGTTTTCCATTGATTTAATTCCTGGATCAAGTCCTATATCGAAGACCCCTTATAGAATGGTCACCTTGGAATTAGTTGAAGTAAAGAAACAACTAGAGGAATTGAGTAATAAGGGATTTATTTGCCCTAGTGTTTCTCCATGGGGAGCCCCTATCCTTTTTGTTAAGAAAAAAAATGGATCTATGATGTTGTGCGTTGACTACAGGGAGATCAATGCTATAACAATAAAGAACAAGTATCCCCTACCTCGTATTGATGATTTATTTGACCATTTGCATGGAGCCCAATAATTTTCAAAGATTGACCTTCGATCTAGATACCATCAGTTGTGTGTGAAGAACAAAGACATTGTGAAGACAGTATTTCGAACAAGGTACGGGCATTACGAGTTTACAGTAATGCCTTTTGGATTGACTAATGCACCCTCTGTATTCATGGATCTTATGAATAGAGTTTTCAAGGAATATCTTGATGATTTTGTGTTAGTATTTATTGATTATATCTAGGTATACTCCAAAAGCCACGAAGATCATGAAAATCGCTTGCGCGTTATCTTAAAGACTCTTAGATGGCATGAATTATATGGGAAGTTTAGCAAGTGTGAATTATAGCTCCAAGAGATTTCTTTTCTTGTCCATATTGTCTCTAAGGATGGAAGTTCCATTGATCCTTCAAAGACGAAGGCAATCTAAGAATGGCCAGCACCGATCAGTATAATGGAGGTATGCATCTTTATTGGTTTGGCAGGTTATTATCGACGTTTTGTCCAGAATTTTTCCCGATTGGCTAACCCATTAACGAAGCTCACACGTAAAGGGGTTAAATTTTTATGGACAAAAGAGTGTGAAGAATGTTTTGAAGAACTGAAGAGAAGATTAGTCAACGCTCGTATATTGCCTCTACCATCAGGGAATGATTGGTTCGTTATTTATAGTGATGCATCAATGAAAGGAATTGGTTGTTTCCTTATGCATAATGATAGGGTTATTGCCTATGCATCACGACAGCTAAAAATTCATGAGCAGAACTATCCTACTCATGATCTCAAGTTAGCTGCTGTAATCTTTTCCTTGAAGATATGGAGACATTATCTCTATGGTGAAAAATGTGAGATATATACCGATCACAAGAGTTTGAAATATATTTTCTCACAAAAAGAACTCAACATGAGTCAAAGGCGATGGCTTGAACTACTCAAGGATTATTATTGCACGATACACTATCACCCATGGAAGGCAAATAAGGTTGCATATGATTTGAGTAGAAAATATCATGGAGTTTTGAACATGATGAGAGTGGAAAGGGATCCTATTTTCATGGATCTAGTAAATATGGATATGGGAGTCACCATGGAGGATGAAACATCAAAAAAAATTCAAATGGTTGCCAAAC
This sequence comes from Viscum album, assembly GCA_963277665.1. Lineage (NCBI taxonomy): Eukaryota > Viridiplantae > Streptophyta > Magnoliopsida > Santalales > Viscaceae > Viscum > Viscum album. Next base: position 679,862,459 of record OY728150.1, read on the forward strand.
CAACTTTACTAGAATGGATAAAGTGTTATCAGGCCAATGATGAAGAGTTGAAAAAGAAGATTAAAGCTGTGAATGATGGGTGATTGAGTGACTTTGTGTATGAAGATGGAATTTTGAAATTTGGGAGGAGACTTTGTGTTCCCGATATACCTGATTTAAAGAGAGAATTGTTGGATGATTCTCATAGTTCCAATTTCTATATACACCCTGAGAGCACCATAATTTATAGAGATTTAAAGGGACATTTTTGGTGGGACAACATGAAGAGGGAGATTGCTGATTTTGTGTCAAGATTTATGGTTTGTCAACAAGTGAAAGCTGGAAGGCAACTGCCTGGTGGAGTATTGCAACCTCTTCTCATACCTGAGTAGAAATGGGATAATATTACGATGGATTTTTTCGTGGGACTACCAAAGACTCCTAGAAGGAATGATGCAATATGGGTCATTGTTGATCGTCTCACGATGTCAGCACATTTTTTTGCTATAAGGGAAGATCTACCACTTGAACGTCGAGCAAGACTATATGTTAATGAAGTTCTGACACTTCATGGAATACCCCTATCGATTGTCTCGGATCGTGATCCTCGTTTTACATCAAGATTTTGGAAAAGTCTTCAGAAGGCCTTGGATACTGAACTTTGTTTGAGCACTTCTTACCACCCTCAAATAGATGGACAATCAGAAAGAACTATTCAAACCCTAGAAGACATGTTGAGATCATGTTTACTTGGCTTTCAAGGAATGTGGGATCAATATTTACCTCTGGTAGAATTTTCCTATAACAATAGCTTCCATTCAAGTATTCAGACGGCACCATATGAAGCGTTATATGGAAAGAGATGTCGCACACCAACCTATTGGGATGACGTTGGTGAAAGAAAACGTGTAGGCCCAGAACTAGTGGAGGAAACGATGGAAAAGGTGAAAGTAATCCAAAACCACATCAAATCAGCTCAAAGTAGGAAGAAGAGCTATGCCGACAACCAAAGGAAGGATTTGGAATTTCAGGTAGGAGATTATGTTTTCTTGTAGGTATCTCCATGGAAGGGAGTTATACGTTTCGGTAAAAAGGGTAAATTGAGTCCCAGGTACATCGGACCCTTCGAAATTCTAGAACGAATTGGGGATGTAGCTTACCATTTAGAAATGCCACCAAGTCTCTCCAAAGTTCATGATGTATTCCACGTATCACTATTGAGAAAATACATGCCTGACCCAACACATGTACTCACGTATGTGGAATTAGAACTGGAACCCGATCTGTCTTATTGCGAAGAGTCCGTTAGGATTCTTGATACAAGAAAACAAGTGCTGAGAAACCAGACCACTAGTCTGGTAAAAGTTCTATGGAGAAATCATAAGATGGATGAGGCAACGTGGGAACCTGAGGAACTTATGATGAAGAATCACCCAAGACTTTTTATACTGTGATATTATATGAAATTTCGAGGATGAAAGTATTTGAAGGAGGGGAGAATGTAACACCCCATGCTTCCACGGTACACTTCTCTTTGAATAATACAGTAGCGTGTGTTGTACGCAACTTCGAGTTCTAACACACACCACAGCCAATCAAAGTAGTCGTTATGAATAGTAATACCTAATTTTTAAAATTTTATAAATTCTATCTTTACAAATGGACTTCGTTTTTGTATTCGGAATATTGAAATTATTCTAAGTTGAATTTTTTGTACTTTTCGGAGAACATCCAATTTTTTTATGAATATTGAAAAATACATAAAAACAACTTTTTTAATCAAAATAATTTATAGTGATAAATTATACTATTGTGTGGTTTTAAATTATAATTATAATATATTTTTACCATTTTATCCAATGGTGTTCATTATAATTAATTTCACTTTGAAATTGGACATAAACAATTGTCAATCTTTTGATATATATTGTTTCTCAAAAACACGCTATTTGTTGTGACAGCATGAATTAATTATAAAATTAATTAATGCAACTTATATGTTTGGAATTTTTTAAAATAGACATCATTTTTGAATTCGGAATATCAATTATATCTTAGGGTGAAATTTTGGCATTGTTCTGAAAAACTTCAATTTTTGATGAATAGTGAAACCACTAAGTGGTAGTTAAAAAAACTGATTTTTCGTTTAAATGAAACATCACCACTTCTGTGATTTGATTTTCATAAATTCGACATACATGTTTGTCATTAGGAAGTAAAATGTGGTTCAATGGGATTAAAATAATTTTTGGTGAATAGTAACTTTTAAGTTTAATTAATCACGATTGAAGGTAATTAGTGAAATTTAAGGTAAAAATGATATTATAAAAATATGAAAATACCTTTAAACTTGTCCTAACCCTATTGGATGATTCATGGACGACCATTAAAATCCATGGGTCAACTTGGGGACCCCATGTAGCCACTTTGGTAGGAAAATGACATTAAAAACGTTTTATTTAATGTTAAAATAAAAATGTCACAAACATGAGTTGTTTTACTAAAACAATTTTTAAATGGGGTTATACAAGTCATATTTTTGACTATAAAGATTAATTAGAAAGATAAAAATATTTCATACATCATGATATTTGTTTTATAATTTTTAGACTTTAAATAAATTAAATTATTTAGGACACCATGATGATGCAACGATTACGTAATTAATATTTAAATAAAATGAAAAGATAATTTAAAATCTAAGACTTACACTTGTCGAAAACCAATTGGATAAGTATATTTCGAACCCTTATCACCATAGACTCTAAATATATCATTTTGGGACCTTTATAATCCGAAAATCATTTCATAATAATGTAACATTTCAATCTTTCCAAGAGTGCCCCTCCTCTCCTGTTATAAAAGGCCCCCACCACTACCACCTTACTCACACCTTCAAAGCCTTTTGGCTCGTCCAACCTCTGCTCAAATACACTCTCAACTTCCATCTCATACTCCTAGAAGCCTCACTTTGGGAATAATTCTTCCCAAGGAAGCCTTGAGCTCAAATCAAAAAAGAGTTACCCCATTTTAAGGTAATGTCTTCTCTTATGTTATTTTGTTTTATTTTGCTTCTCCAACCACTTATACTCTTTTTATTACTTTCTTTTGTAACAACACCAGTATCCTAAATATACTAGGAGTTTGTTATAATATGTATTTGAGCTACACTTACACACACCTATATCTAATGGTTAATGAACATACTGTTTCTGTGGATGGAGAATTTCTACCTCACGAAACGATGATTGTTCAACAATCATATAACACATTCAAAGGTGGACATTAAGATGTCAAAATATTTTTATATGATATATTATATGTTTATGTTTTCCTTAAGCTTCTGTATTTTTTATTTATGGCATACCTTTATGGTTTCCATTATGGGTAAACGCGATATTTTTATTTTAGGAAGTGCGGACTACCGCCCCCTCAAAGTGATTTGAATCCTTAATACCATATGTGGGATGTATAAAGGATGGAGTAAATGGTATTATAAATTATATTATACTGGAATTATATTATACCTTTATATAATTATAACTAAATTCCATTAAATAAGAAATAGAAATGAAAGTAGCGTTCCTACGTACGTACGGCTTACCATCTCAATGAATGGTGCATTTCATTTCTTACCTCTAAATGTTATGTAATATTATAAATGAGTGTATATACTGGATATATATGATGCATATGATTTCTACATCATGAATATAATTATGGATATAATGGATATTTTACCACATTAACAACTTTTAATTTTAAGAAGTCTATTTTTGACTCAAGTACCAAAGATCGACGAAACGACCGTTAGTAACATAAATAATTACATAATGTTCATAACATGGTAATAAGTGATATAAAAGGAATAATAAACCTGAAAAAGGTTCTTAAGAAATTATAAATTAACTCTAGTTTATTATTCAGGAGGTTAAATAATGGTCGAGTCAAGTCGGACACGAGGTAAGGGAATTTCTTAACCCAATTTCCATTCTCTGGGTTAATCTCCTACTTTCAAATTATGTCATGATATTATTATGTACTATCTTGTATTTGTACTTTCTTTATGTGTACTTATAGTGAATACACATAATAGATCTATTTTATTTTAAAAATGATCTTTGTAAGGACTTCATCTCAATCTCCTTTCATTGAGGCATATTTGGTTTTATACACAACTTTCATTTCTACGGTGTATAAAGCCCTTTGACTTTTACTTTTATTCAAAATGAATCTTTTTATACGAAGCGTTTTTACTAATCTACAAATGGAATGTTTTTCTTACGTATGCGGCGACAACGACTTCTCTACCGCTGTGACTATTATTTGAGTTTTGGCTTCCACTATAAGCCATAACTTTTTTAAAACAAAAATAAATACCATGTTTTACTTATCTTTTATTTTGGTATTGAAAATTGTTTTGATAAAGTTTTTATTATATCAATGTGTTGTATTGATATCTTGTGATTGAAGTGTGGAAATCTTATGTTTCCTTTATGCATGTTTTATGTGATACAATTATGTTATGGTTTATGATATGTTTAAACCTGTTCATATGAGGAATTCATTAGACTTAATAAGTGATGAGTGGAGCTTGCTATAGCTCCTCGATGCATCGATAGGTCTCATGAGACAAACTAGATTCTTAGCACGAGGCCTTTACAAAATCTTATTTGGTGTCTTGGCACGAGGCCTTGGCTATGTGGTTATGATAGTCTGCCATTATGCATTCAATCATTATTAAAGTGGTTATTGATATTTCATGTGATTATTCGACTAGTAGAATATCCATGTGAGTGTGTAAATGGCATTATTTAATTTTATTTTTGCCATATTATGATGAAGTCCAAGTTTAAAAAGAATTTTGTTTCAGTTATACATTGCCTTAAATGTTAATTTTTATTTATGAAAGCTTCCGCAATATTGTTATCCTTACTGAGCATCTGAGCTCTCCCCTTTAAATGTTTTAATATTTTTCAGGATGTGAAGAAGTATTTTATGAATGACCTGTAGGGATAGTCATAATAGGATATTAGTGTGGAATATGTAGACTTTGTTGTTGTAGTTTTTCAATTTATGATGTAGTGTAACATTTATGAATGTATCTAGTTTTTCCAAGGCTACTAAACTAATCAGTATTTCAGGACTTGATATTTTGTGATCATGCAAATGTTACGCTATAATGCACCGACTCTGGGTAACTGGGGTTGGGGCGTTACATTTGGTATCATAGGTAGTTCAGTTGTAACCTTGGAAGCTAGATTTAGATAAACTCTAATTAGAGCACATAGCCCAAAGAAAGAATTTGAGGATTAGTATCGATGAACTACCTAGAATTTTGGTATTATAGTGATTTTGTGAGTTTTCCGAAAATACATCCATGTCTGGATATGAGCAGGTAGAGGGGGCTCTGGCACAGATGTACCTAGGGTTAAAACCCTAAAACACCGCATTGAGCTAGACTCGCACGGGAACTGGTGCACAACAACGGGCCTTGTTGCACTCTTGGTTACGACACTCCCGGGGGATATGCTTAGGATAATTCTCATTTTCATTACAAACCTCTATGAAGGGTTATGAGTATATACTTCTTCAAAGAAAACCTTTCTTTTTATAAATATGGATTATATCCTTATACCGTTCAATTTATGTTAAGTGTTTTACAAGTATGGAATTATATATTTTAATTCATAAACTAATATAGTTTATGCCATTGTTTAGAAATGGTGCCTAGTGGGAGGAATTGGAACCTTATAAATGAACGCACTCTATGTAGGGATTTCCCTCCTGCTCAAGATAATTATTGTGGAGCTGGAGATACAACTGGTGCTGATCAACTTATCACCATACTGGGACAACTCACTCAGGTTATGAATAATAACCTTACTCGTATAGAGCACCCTGATCCGCAACATGGAGGATCAATGTTAGACCGCTTCATGAGGAAACAACCGCCAACATTTAATGGGGGTAAAAATCCATTAGTAGCTGAGCAATGGATAAACTCCTTAGAGAAAATATTCCACGCCTTGGGGTGTAGCGAAAGGGAGAAGGTTTTAATGGCAATCTACCACCTCACTGGAGATGCCGATCAATGGTGGTCTCTGATTCAAAAAAAAGGAAGATGAAGAAGTATCAAGTATGTAATGGAGGGAGTTTAAGGAAATTTTCTTAGAAAAATACTTTCCACATGACCATCGAGCAGATATGGAAAGGCAATTTCTGAGTATGAGGCAGAAGGAGGACGAGAATGTCGCAAAGTATGAGGATAACATTACAAGGTTAGCGAGGCATTCTGCAGATTATATACATAACCCAAGAAGTAATATTGATCATTTCATTGATGGGTTAAAACCATTTCTCCATCAATCATTAGTCTCACAAACCTTCTCGTCGTACGAAGATATTGTCTCGTGTGCTATCATGACGGAAAATGAATTCTCTAAGTCTTATAACTTTAAAGCAAAGCAAGAATAGAAGAGATCTTTTGATCAATCTGGATATAGAAATAAGGGGAAGAAGGGAAGAGTTTAATATCAGTCCTGCAGTAAATGTGGGAAGAAACTCCCAGGTACTTTTTTGAAGGGAATGAGAGTCTGTTACAAGTGTGGTGAAAAAGGCCACCATGCTCATGATTGCAAGGGAAAGAAAGTTGTTGTCAATGTGGAATGCTATAATTGTAGAGAGAAGGTACATTATGCAAATGAATGTCCTAAGCATCAGAGGAACTTACCTCAGAAAAGGCCAAGGGATCAAGGCCAAGCTTATGATATCACTACTGCTGAGGTTGAAGCTGTGCAAGATGTGGTGGCTGGTAATTTAATGGTTTCCTCAAGTTTAGCAAATGCATTATTTGATTTTGGATCATCGCATTTTTTCATATCTTCCCAATTTTCTAAGAAAATTAGATATTTCCAATTTGAATTAACAAGAGAATTTTCAGTCAAAACTCCTAAGGGAAGTATCATTGCAACAAATTTTGGTGAATCAGTCCCCATTAGATCACATAAATGTTCTTCATCCGCTGATCTCATTGTCATACCTATGATTTAGTTTAATATAATCCTTGGTATGGATTGTCTTTCGGACTATGATGCAAAGATTTATTGTAAGACGAAGGAGGTTATGATTTCTGATGATGATGATAAGGAACACCGTATTTTTAGAGTAGAATTGTCACCACCTAATTCTTATTTAGATCCACCCCCAGTAGCTCAACTAAATTCAATTATTGGGGAAGAAGAGAGTGAAATGACTAAGGGCGAGGAAATGAATGTTTAAATAGAGGATGTACCTATTGTGAAAGAATATGATGATGTGTTTCCGGAAGATTTACCTAGACATCCTCCAGAACGAGAAGTTGAGTTTTCCCTTGATTTAATTCCTGGATCAAGGCCTATATCAAAGACCCCTTATAGAATGGCCATCATGTAATTAGTTGAACAAAAGAAACAACTAGAGTAATTGAGTAGTAAAGGATTTATTCACCCTAGTGTTTCTCCATGGGGAGCCCCTGTCCTTTTTGTTAAGAAGAAATATGGATCTATGAGGTTGTGTGTTGACTACAGGGATATCAATGCTATAACAATAAAGAACAAGTATCCCCTACCTCGTAATGATGATTTATTTGACCAATTGCATGGAGCTCAATACTTTTCAAAGATTGACCTTCGATCTAGATACCATTAGATGTGTGTGAAAAATGAAGACATTTCGAAGACAGCATTTCAAACAAGGTACGTGCATTACAAGTTTACAGTAATGACTTTTCGATTGACTAATGAACCCTCTGTATTCATGGATCCAATGAATAGAATTTTAAAGGAATATCTTGATGATTTTGTGGTAGTATTTATTTATGATATCTTGGTATACTCCAAATGCTACGAAGATCATGAAAATCACTTGCATGTTATCATGAAAACTCTTAGAAGGCATGAATTATATGGGAAGTTTAGCAAGTGTGAATTCTGGATTTAGGAGATTTCTTTTCTTGGCCATATTGTCTCTAAGGATGGAATTTCCATTGATCCTTATAAGACGAAGGCAATCCAAGAATGGCCAACACCGATGAGTATAACTGAGGTACACAACTTTATTGGTTTGGCAGGTTATTATCGACATTTTGTCCAGAATGTTTCCTGATTGGATAACCCATTAACAAAGCTCACACGTAAAGTGGTTAAATTTTTATGGACAAAAGAGTGTGAAGAATGTTTTGAAGAACTGAAGGGAAGACTAGTCAACAGTCCTATATTGACTCTACCATCAGGGAATGATGGGTTTTTTATTTATAGTGATGCATCAATGAAAGGAATTGGTTGTGTCCTTATGCATAATGATAGGGTTATTGCCTATGCATCACGACAGCTAAAAATTCCTGAGCAGAACTATCCTACTCCTGATCTCGAGTTAGCTGTTGTAATCTTTTCCTTGAATATATGGAGACATTATCTCTATGGTGAAAATGTGAGATATATACCGATCACAAGAGATTGAAATATATTTTCTCACAAAAAGAACTCAACATGAGGCAAAGGCGATGGCTTGAACTACTCAAGGATTATGATTGCATGATAAACTACCACCGAGGGAAGGAAAATAAGGTTGCAGATGCTTTGAGTAGAAAAGATCATGGAGTTTTGAACATGATGAGAGTGGAAAGGGGTCCTATTTTCATGGATCGAGTAAAGATGGATATGGGAATCACCATGGAGGGTGAAACATCAAAAAAAATTCAAATGGTTGCCAAACCATCTTTACTATAAAGGATAAAGTGTTCTTGGGCCAATTATGAAGAGTTGAAAAAGAAGATTAAAGCTGTGAATGAAGGGAAATTGAGTAACTTTGTGTATAAAGATGGAATTTTGAAATTTGGGAGGAGACTTTGTGTTCCCGATATACCTGATTTAAGGAGGGAATTGTTGGTTGATTCTCGTAGTTCCAATTTCTCTATACACCTTGGGAGCACCAAAATGTATAGAGATTTAAAGGGACATTTTTGGTGGGGCAACATGAAGAGGGAGATTGCTGATTTTGTGTCAAGATGTATGGTTTGTCAACAAGTGAAAGCTGGAAGGCAACTGCCTGGTGGAGTATTACAACCTTTTCCCACACCTGAGTGGAAATGGGATAATATTATGATGGATTTTTTCATGGGACTACCAAAGACTCCTAGAAGGAATGAGGCAATATGGGTCATTTTTGATCGTCTCACGATGTCAGCACATTTTCTTGCTATAAGGTAAGATCTACCACTTGAATGTCTAGCAAGACTATATATTAATGAAGTTGTGAGACTTCATGGAGTACCCCTGTCGAATGTCTCGGATCGTGGTCCTCGTTTTACATCAAGATTCTGGGAAAGTCTTTAGATGGCCTTGGATACTGAACTACATTTGAGCACTGCTTACCACCCTCAAATATATGGACAATCGGAAAGAACTATTCAAACCTTAGAAGACATGTTGAGATCATGATCGCTTGACTTTAAAGGAATGTGGGATCAATATTTACCTCTGGTAGAATTTTCCTATAACAATAGCTTCCATTCAAGTATTCAGATGGCATTATATGAAGCGTTATACGGAAAGAGATGTCGTACACCAACCTGTTGGGATGACGTTGGTGAAAGAAAACTTATAGGCCTAGAACTGGTGGAGGAAATGATGGAAAAGGGGAAAGTAATCCAAAACCACATCAAATCAGCTCAAAGTAGGTAGAAGATCTATGCCGACAACCGAAGTAATGATTTGGAATTTTAGGTAGGAGATCAGGTTTTCTTGTAGGTATCTCCATGGAAGGGAGTTATACATTTCGGTAAAAATGGTAAATTGAGTCCCAGGTACATCAGACCCTTCGAAATTCTAGAATGAATTGGGGCTGTAGCTTACCATTTGGCAATGCCGCCAAGTCTCTCCAAAGTTCATGATGTATTCCACGTATCACTATTGAGAAAATACATGCCTGACCCAACGCGTGTACTCACCTATGAGGAATTACAACTGGAACCCGATCTATCTTATTGCAAAGAGCCCGTCAGGATTCTTGATACAAGAGAACATGTGCTGAGAAACCGGACGACTCGCCTGGTAAAAGTTCTATGGAGAAATCATAAGATGGAGGAGGCAACGTGGGATCCCAATGAACTTATGATGAAGAATCACCCAAGTCTTTTTATACAGTGATATTATATGAAATTTCAAGGAAGAAATTATTTGAAGGAGGGTAGAATATTACACCCCAAGCTTCTATGATACACTTCTCTTTGAATAATACAGTAGTGTGTGTTGTACGCAACTTCGAGTTCTAACACACACCACAACCAATCAAAGTAGCCGTTATGAATAGTAATACACAATTTTTTAAATTTTTTAAATTCTATCTTTCCAAATGGACTTCATTTTTGTATTTGGAATATTGAAATTATCCTAAGTTGAATTTTTTGTAATTTTCGGAGAACTTCCAATTTTTTTATGAATAGTGATAAATAATTAAAAACAACTTTTTAAATCAAAATAATTTATAGTGATAAATTATAATATTGAGTGGTTTTAAAGTATAATTATAATATATTTTTACCATTTTATCCAATGGTGTTCATTAGAATTAATTTCACTTTGAAATTGGACATAAACAATTGCCAATCTTTTGATTTATATTGTTTCATAAAAACATGCTATTTGTTGTGACAGCGGGAATTAATTATAAAATTAATTAATGAAAATTATATGTTTGCAATGTTGTAAAATAGACATCATTTTTGAATTTGGAATATCAATTATAGCTTCGGGTGAAATTTTGGCATTGTTCTGAAAAACGTCAATTTTTGATGAATAGTGAAACTACTAAGTGGTAGTTAAAAAAAACTGATTTTTCATTTCAATGAAACATTACCACTTCTGTGATTTTATTTTCAAAAATCCAACATACATGGTTGTCATTAGGAAGTAAAATTTGGTTCAATGGGATTAAAATAATTTTTGGTGAATAGTAACTTTTAAGTTTAATTAATCGCGATTAATGGTAATTAGTGAAATTTAAGGTAGAAATGATATTATAAAAATATGAAAATACCTTTAAACTTGTCCTACCCCTATTGGATGATTCATTTCCGACCAATAAAATCCATGGGTCAACATGGGGACCCCATGGAGCCACTTTGGTAGGAAAATGACATTAAAAACTTTTTATTTAATGTTAAAATAAAAATGTAAAAAACATGAGTTGTTTTACTAAAACAATTTTTAAAGGGGCTTATACAAGTCATTTTTTTACTATAAATATTAATTAGAAAGTTAAAAAAAAATTCTACATCATGATATTTTTTTATAATTTTTAGACATTAAATAAATTAAATTATTTAGGACACCATGATGATGCAACGATTACCTCATTAATTAACGATTTAAATAAAATGAAAAGATAATGTAAAATCTAAGACTTACACTAGTAAAAAACCTATTGGATGATTATATTTCGAACCCTTATCACCATAGCATCGAAATATATCATTGTGGGACCCAAAGAATCCGAAAAGAATTTCATAATAATGTAACATTTCAATCTTTGCAAAGGTGCCCCTCCTCTCCTCTTATAAAAGGCCCCCACCACTACCACCTTACCCACACCTTCAAATCCTTTTGGCTCGGCCAACCTCTACCCAAATACTCTCTCAACTTCCCTCTCTTAATTTTAGAAGCCTCACTTTGGGCAGAATTATTCCCAAGGAAGCCTTGATCTCAAATCAAAAAAGAGTTACCCCATTTTAAGGTAATGTCGTCTCTTATGTTATTTTGTTTTATTTTGCTTCTCCAACCACATAAACTCTTTTTATTCATTACTTTTGTAACAACACCAATATCCCCAATATACTAGTATGTTGTTATAATATGTATTTGAGCTACACTTACACACACATACATCTAATGGTTAAAGAACATACTATTTCTGTGGATGGTGAATTTCTGCCTCACGAAACGATGATTGTTCAAAACTCATATAACACCTTAAAAGGTGGCCATTAAGATGTCACTATATTCATATATGATATATAATATTTTTATGTTTTCCTTAATCTTATGTATTTTTCATTTATTTCATACCTTTATGATTTCCATTATGGGTAAACGTGATATTTTCATTTTAGGAAGTGCGGACTAACGCCCCCTCAAAGTGATTTGAATCGTTAATGCCATATATGGGATGTATAAAGGATGGAGTAAATGGTATTATACATTATATTATACTGGAATTATATTATACCTTTATATAATTATAACTTCATTCCAATAAATAAGAAATAGAAATGAAAGTAGCGTTCATGCATACGTACGGCTTGCCGTCTCCCTGAACGATGCATTTCATTTCTTACCTCTAAATGTTATGTAATATTATAGATGAATGTATATACTACATATATATGATGTATATGATATCTACATCATGAATATAATTATGGATATAATGGATATTTTACCACATGAAAAACTTGTAATTTTAAGAAGTCTATTTTTGACTTAAGTACCAAAGATGATGAAACGACCGTTAGTAACATAAATAATTACATAATGCTCCAAACATGGTAATAAGTGATATAAAATGAATAATAAACTTGAAAAAGGTTCTTAAGAAATTATAAATTAACTCTATTTTATTATTCAGGAGGTTAAAGAATGGTCGAGTCAAGTCGGACACGAGGTAAGGGAATTTCTTAACCCAATTTCCATTCTTTGGGTTGATCTCCTACTTTCAAATTATGTCATGATATTATTATGTACTATCTTGTATCTGTACTTTATTTATGTGTACTTATAGTGAATACACATAATAGATCTATTTTATTTTAAAAATGATCTTTTTATGGACTTCGTCTCAATCTCTTTTCATTGAGGCTTATTTGGTTTTATACACAACTTTCATTTATACGGTGTATAAACCCCTTTGACTTTTAATTTTATTCAAAAGGATTATTTTTATATGAAGCGTTTTTACTAAACGACAAAAGGAATGTTTTTATTATGTATGCGGCGACAATGACTTCTCTGCCGCCGTGACTATTATTTGAGTTTCGGCTTCCTCTATAAGCCATAACTTTTTTTAAAGAAAAATAAATACCATGTTTTACTTATCTTTTATTTTGGTATTGAAAATGGTTTTGATAATGTTTTTATTATATCAATGTGTTGTATTGATATCTTTTGATTGAAGTGTGGGAATCTTATGTTTCCTTTATGCATGTTTTATGTGATTCAATTATGTTATGGTTTATGATATGTTTAAACTTGTTCATATGAGGAATGCATTGGACTTAATAAGTGACGGGTGGAGCCCGCTATAGATCCTCGATGCATCGGTATGTCTCATGAGACAAACTAGTGTCTTGGCACGAGGCCTTGAAAAAATCTTATTTGTGGTATTGGCACGAGGCATTGGCTACGTGGTTATGATAGTCTGGCATTATGCATTCCATCATTATGAATGTGGTTATTGATATTTCATGTGATTATTCGACTAGTAGAATATCCATGTGAGAAGTAAATGGCATTATTTAATTTTATTTTTGCCATATTATGCTGAAGTTCAAGTTTAAAAAGGCTTTTTTTTAGTTATACATTTCCTTAAATGTTAATGTTTATTTATGAAAGCTTCTGCAATATTGTTATCCTTACTGAGCATCTGAGCTCACCCCTTTCAATGTTTTAATATTTTCCAGAATGTGAAGAAGTATTTTATGAATGACCTGCAGGGATAGTCAGAAGAGGATATGAGTGTGGACTATGGAGACTTTTTTGTTGTAGTTTTTCACTTTATGATGTAATGTAACATTTATGAATGTATCTAGTGTTTCCAAGGCTACTAAACTAATCGGCCTTTTGAGACTTGATCTTTTGTGATCATGCCAATGTTACACAATAATGCACTGACTCTGGGTAACTGGGGTCGGGGCGTTACATTAATGGACTTATCCATAGGGAAAATATGTGAGAACATTCTCCCTGTGGGTCGGACGTTATCCTCAGTGGTTCATCTTATGTGATCGGGTCTGGAAGACCTGGGTAAAACGTCCAAAGGAAACAACCATTTCATGTTGTGGGTTCACTTCCGTAGGATTTTTGCTGGCGGAAATTTTCAGTGGGACTCCATAGGAATGACCCCTACATCATTGAATATATTTACTGGGTGACATGTTGATATGCCTACCTACTGTATGGGATAGACTAGTTGTTGCATTCTAGGGATAAGGACCTGAAACAGTTGAAGAAATTAGTTGGCACTGTCTTCTTCTTGATCATCGGTCATCGCTGGCCTGATGATCGAGGATTGTAATTAACATAAAGAGCATGTTAGGTAGCCTCAAAGGATGGGATGGTAGAGTGTTGATGTTACTCTTTTACCATCATGTTGCAGACCCTGTGTTTAAGATGTTGGATGGGTGATAGCTTCCTTCTCATGGATGAGGATCCAACCTGAGCAGTGGTTGTGAAGTTCACATATGTTGTCTTTAAGAAATCCATTTTTGACTGAAGGTAGTTCTAAGAAAAAAAATATAAACAACAATAAACTCCATTAAATTGAAATTTTTTAGATGGATAAATTTTTGATTTATTCCTTTTTCTTTCCTTCCTTTATCAATTGATAGGTGATTGGCATGTGGGTAACATTATTAACATGGTTAAGGATTAACATCGGGTTTACTATTTTTGTTTCGTAGTTCCATGAAACGTGTGTTCTAGTTTTAAGAATCACTACTTCGAGGAGGTTTCCATTGGATTTATTCATGGAACAAGAAACACCCAATAGTTCTTTATCAAAAAGAGACTTTCATTCCAGGGCAGGCGTTCGTTATGTTTGAACATTACGATACATGGGAATGTGCATTGGTTAAGAGGATGGGAGTTCATACTCACGACACCCTTTTGGGTGGAATTATTGTCTACTCTAGTACTCTCTTTATAAATTGAAGATATTTTAATGAATCATTATTAATTCACCAAATATAACATAAGTTTCCATTGGAATTTTCAATCACTTATTAACATGTGTAAAATTAAGAATCATCAGTGTGTATTCAAGGTTCTTCATTAATGGAGATATATGTATGTATTCAAGGTTCTCTATCATTGGTATCCTCTCATATACTATTTAAAGAATCTTGTAATCATCATTATGATGATACCTGTTTATACGCCACTCAGTGAGGCACTCTATAATTTATTTTTAACGAGGGAGACAAAGGCTTTTTTTTATATTGGGGTTGCTCCAATAAAATGGGCTACCTATGTATCCCTGTGAAAGGAATTAGAACCCTTGTAGTTTAGTTCCATATAATGGGACACATCATACCTTTTATGTTCATGTGCTAAAGAACTAACCATATAGTTTAATGTCATGTGGTAAGGACAACCAAGCAAAAGTTGCTTTGTCATAGATTGTTATGGGACTTATGCCAAAGCAGCCCAAGGAGCGTGGAAAGGATATGAATTTCTAGGTAATATTAGACCATGTTGGTAATATGGATCAAGGATAATTGGGTTGATTTGATGTGTTGGGTTTGAACATCAAGGAGGATTCCTACA
This sequence comes from Viscum album, assembly GCA_963277665.1. Taxonomy (NCBI): domain Eukaryota; kingdom Viridiplantae; phylum Streptophyta; class Magnoliopsida; order Santalales; family Viscaceae; genus Viscum; species Viscum album. The sequence goes on from OY728150.1 coordinate 679,878,016, forward strand.
TATCCAATGAGGATGGGAATCCAATCCCATGTATTTTGATATGTCTCATAAGAGAGTATTATCCTTTAAGAGAAATGATTTTTGGCTTATATCCTGAAAAGGATGCCTTGGTGATTTGGGGGGTTTAGTTTTGGGATTATTTATGAGGAGGATGAAATGATTAATGAAATTTGGGTTTGATTCATGAAGAGTATATCTAATTACCTTGAGCTCTAATGAAGGCTTCCTATGTATCCTAGTTTGAACAAGAATCAGAGTTCCCGTAGTTCATGTAATTATGAAAATGATGTGATCATGAAAATCTATAATCCCACGTCAGTCATGCTCAGTGTGAGAAACAAGAGGATGCCAAATTTTCAACAAATCCACCCACATTTTTCCTCCCCTGATGGTGGAATAGAATAGACCTACGACAACCTGGGTGGATGAGGTCGAGGTGACCCGAGAAGTGGGTGAGGTGATGATCCTTCCATTTATTCACTTTACCTTGGATAGTGGTCCAAGGAATGGATGAAGGGATGATGGTTAGGGGTTTAAACCAGGATGGATGCCCTTTGAGAATAGTTGGGGGCTTACTCCTATAGAGGATTTCCATTTGGAAATTGGATGGGGCTTACCTATAAAGAGGATGACAATTTGATATTTCTTGTGGATTAATCGAAAAGAATATGTTCGTTTGAGGTTTTGTTTGGGATTACTCATAAGGAGGATGGCCATTTGGGAATTTGGGGGGGGCTTAGTTTAACGGAGGATTCCCAATTGAGGTTGGTTGGGGCTTACTCCTATGGAGGATTCCCATTTGAGGTTTGGTTGGGAATTACTCCAAATAAGGATTCTAAATTGAGGTTTGGATGGGGATTACTCTTAAGGAGGATGAAAATTTGATATTTCACCTGACATATGAGTCAGGAGATGAGTTTTGATGAGTTTCATAAAGAATGTTTAGACTCAAGGTACTTGAGGAACCAATAAGAAGAGTCTAAACACATAACATGTGAATGAAACCAAGAGGAGAAAGTTGACTCAAGGGACTTATGTGAGTGTGGTAGAGTATCTCAATTCATGGTATTCCTAGGCTAGATGTTACGTGACATGATGGAAGGAATGGAAAATGTTGTCTATCCAACACAAAAACTTCACGATGTGGCTCTCCATTTTTTATGGGTGTCAGTGATGGATGTGAAGTGACTAGGCCGAAGGGCCGAGACAGCAGACCATCAGGGATCCCGAGTGGGGGTGCAGGGGTGTATCCCTCTTTGGTATGAACTACTGTTGCTATGGAGGTTCTCCATCAAGGTTTTTCACACATGTACTCCATGCAGGTGTGTCCCGCAGGTGCTCCGCGCAGCTGCGTCGCATAGGTTCTCCGCCAAGGTATGTCCCATATGTGCTCCGGGCAGGTGCTTCGCGTAGCTCCATGGGTTCTAGACCTTAATTGGACATTGAACCATGTTTCCCCATTTAATTATATCTTATCTCATGTTTGAATGAGCTACTTGAGAAAATTTGGGGAATATTGGGGAAGGAGCTACGCAACAGGAGCTTTGGGACTTCTTCTAAATTTTTCTGTCATTGAAATTGGGAGCCCAAGGGTCCTACTTATATGCATGAAGGGGGCTTCGTCGAATTGAAATTTTCCTCACATGTCCTCTTCATTAGTACTTCATGTATCTCTTCTAATTAGGGGTGTAGAAATTATATTTCTGCATAGGTCCTCTATGTAGATCCTCTATGTAGGTCCCTTTGTGAAATTTATCCGTCTTCTGAGTGCCGTAACTTTTGATTCGTATGTCTGTTTGGCCTCTAAAATGAGTCAAATCGAAGGTCTTCAAGATTTATACACATATTTCAGTGGTGAATACAACATGTATTCTTGGCTGAAACTCATAAATTGAATATAATGGGTCAACAGCTTTTCATCATCAATCTTGGAAATCCACTACCTACTCATGTATGGGGGAATCGTTCCACTTATCCATCAGTATGGAGTAGTATTTTGTCACATAGAAATCCATCCTGGATCATCATCCTTAATGGTGAAAACATATTTACTCATAGTTTAAATTTGTTGTCTACTTCAGAATCATATATTCACTCTATAGAAAAGTGTATGGAACACATTTCATGGTGTCTACAACTGTCAATAAAATATGAATTTTTCATTATTTTGACTATGTGATGTGTGTATTAAACTAAGATGCCACTTTTAAATTAAATCAATGATATTTTTTCATACTAGACACACCATGTGATATATTTTTCTGTGGTTGATTCTTATATATTATAAATTAATTATAGATAATTTAACTATAATATTGATATAATATTAGTGGTATTTCATAGTTTTTAGTTTGTGATAAATGTTTTGATATAAAATTTTATTATCAAATAAAGACACACACATTCTATCATATAAAACAAAATGTGTGTTGGACTGCTTAATTATTGATTAATTCATTTAAAAAATGTAATATGGATTTTTTTCATAACGAATCAGTAGAATCAATGTACAATTTCATCATTTTGACAATGTGATGGGATTTTTGTACTAAATTGTCACTTCTGGATGAAAACATCACTTTTAATTAAACAAGTAAAACTGGGTAAAAATTTACTGTCTTTTTTATTACTCAACATATAAATGAATTATTTATAATTATCCTTAAATATAAATACAATACATGTGAGTTATTGTTTTTTATTTTGAAGTATATGTTTTGTCCGAAAATGTCATTTTTAATTGAAAAGATACATTTCCTATCATGAAGACAAAACTGGTATTATGTTTACATGTGTTTAATTTATATATGTCACCAATTAATTGTGTGTTGTTTTAAAAAAGTAAATATTCAATTAAATTATCTTTTCTTGGAACGAATTTCTATGTTTTTTAAACTAAAATGTTGCTTTAAAATGAAAATATGAACTTTAATTAATACTGAAAACATTGTGTGCGTGAAAACTGTGTGGTTGATTCTTACTCATTAAAAAATAGTTATTGATGTTTTCCATAAAATATAAAACTAATAAAATTCATTAATTCTAAATTTTAAATCAATCTTACATTTTTTTGAACTAAATTACATTTTTATGTGGAAACACGCTATTTTAGTGGTATTGGCCACATGGTGTGTCAGATTAATATATTTTGGATTACAAAACCTCACAAAATAATTTTATATTTTCATAAAAAAATTATAGTAAAATGAAATAATTTTTACAAGTTTTGATTGTGTGATGCCACTTTTGAACTAAAATGTCCCATTTTAATGATACCACTCACTTCTTATCATATCCATCATATCGAGCATTGGATTGACATGTGGATGATTTATAAAAATTAAAAATTAATTATAAACATTTGAAATAATAATAATATATATATATATATATATATATTCTAAGTCTCTCTTCTCAGTTTTATGAATGTGTTGAACATTTTGAACTAAAGTGTCATTTTAACATAAGGAAACACGCTAAAAGTCATATTGCCGACAATTTGCCTAAACTAACATGTGGAAGATTCATACACATTAAAAATTAATTGTGTGATTATTTATTAATGATTCCAGAATATCATATAATCATTTCTTAATATTAAAAATGTGACATGTATTTTGAACAAAAACATTACTTTTCAATTAAATCACACACATTCAATCATATCGAGAACATTATGTTTAGGATTGATATTTTGCTGATTCCTACACATAAAATATTAATAACATACATTTTTCTTATAATAAAAAAAATAATATGAGTGTTTTTTGTTAGTTTTGTGTCTATAATGCATAATTTTAACTAAATGTACATTTTTAAAATAAAACAAAAACATTATATCATATTGGCTTCACTAAGAGTTATATTGATGTGTTGTTGAATCCTACTCATCAAGAATTTATTAATAATATCCTTGAAAATGTTTCAAATTAATCATGGTTTGTTTTTGTTACAAATTAATTTTCATTTTGAATAAAATATAAATATAAAAACAAATTATTCATTTTTTGGTTATATTAGTCATACCTTGTCTCAGATTGATGAGTGGTTGATTTCTAAACATCAAAAATGAATGGTAAATCATTTTCTAAAACTATTATAAAATAAAAGCTTGTTTTATGAATTTTGAGTGTCTGTCACACATTGTGAACAAAAAATTATTTTTAAATGAAAATGCATAGTTTCAGTCATCCCAGGCACACCGTTTTTTGGATTGAAATAATCTTGATACCTATAAGTAGAAATAATATTATATATACTTATTTGAAATTGTAAATATAATATGTGAGTAATTACTTGATTTTGAGTCTGTGAAAGTTGTTTTGAACAAAAATTTATTTATTTTAATTAAAATAATAACTTTTAATCATACTAGAGACACATTGTATCATATTGATGTGTGTTTGATTCATAGTTTTCAGAAATCATCTATATTATATATTTTTTAAAATTATCAACAGAATGATTGTGTATATCTTATTTCTCACTATTTGACATGTGTTTTGAACTAAAATTTATCTTTTAAATGAATACAATCGGTTTTAGTCATACCAGACACACCATGTGTTGGGTTAATTTAATGTTTATTCCTAAATAGCAAAAATAAATTATATTTCTATTTCCTAGAATATCACGACTAACAAATTGATGTTCGTTTTTGAGTATGGTACATGTGTTTTGAATTAAAATTTTATTTTTAAATGAAAACATATCCTTTTAATCATAACATCCACACTATGTGTCAAATTTACATGAGATTTATTTGTGACACATTATTATATTAAAAGAACACTATGTTCTATAGAGTATACAACATGTAAAACATAGATTAAATGAGCTATAATTTATTGTTATTTTAATATGATTGTTATAACCTTGTCGTTGAATTGGAGGGTATGAATGGGATTAACCAAATGATAAAATAACTCTAAATCACTACTAAAAAACAAATTGGTTAATTCATAGGAAATAATCACTCTATTTTTAAGAAATGAATTTCATTCTTCAAAGTGTGTTTTCTTCATAAAATGGTTTTTATTGGGTTTTGTGAAAGAATAATAAAATTATTTTAAAAAAACATTAATAAATTATATATTATTTTTTAAAAAAACATGTAAAAATTATATTTGAGTGTATATTTTGTATATCTCTATAATGGTTGATTTTCTAATGAAAAGTTAAAAATACCATTTTATTAAATGTTATATTATTGTTTTAAAAAATTACTCAATTAAATTTTGTTTCAAAATTTTCTAAAAAGTAACATTGGTTATATAATATAACCTCTAATACTATTATATTCATTGAAATCAATTTCATTATTGATATTGGTATCAAGACATTTTAATACTTAAAAGGCCTTTTTCTGGAAACCTGGTTTCAGTACGCTTTATATTTTTATTATAAAGTAATTTCTCCCCTTCATCAAATTGAATCCTTAAAATAGATTAAATATTTTGATTCATAAGTTTTAATGTTTTTAAATATGCCCCTTTTATTTTTGGTTTTTATTATTAGTAACCACGGTAAATATTTGCCCCTGAATATGTGTAAAATAGGTAAATAGTGTATAAACCATAAGATAAGGCCTAAAAATAAAAAAACATTAATTCATCTTATTATATGGGTTTATATAGGTTTTTTCCATAAAATCTTAAAATATATAGACACATGGATCTTTTTTTCATTTATTAAGACCTTCATATTAATTTATAGAAACATTATATACAAAATTTCCCTCTCTGGAATATAGTATCTCAATTTTATTGAAAATGATAAAAAGATTACATGTTTAGTTTTAAATTTTTATAATAAAGATAAATAAGTTTTTTTATAATTTGAATTTATTAAAAAACATTTTATATTATTAAATTAAATGCTTATAGAACACCTATATAGTATTGAATCAATTATTATTAAAAATAAATTTTTTTACAAATTTGAAAAGTAATAAAATTTTACAGAATAATTTTGTACTAATAACTTTTTAAATACCATAACATATTATATATGTTTTTATGTTTAATATGTGAATTCCATTTCATCATGTTTCTTTCTAAGTAAAATTATGTGAATCCTTCTTAAAATGAGATTAATATTATTTTATGATTTAAATAATTTAATAAATAAATTCAATATCATAAAAATATTGATAGAGGAATTTTATGTTCATCAATGCTCTAATTTTCACCCATTTTTCATTTGTGTGAAAATAATTAACTTATAAGTAAAATTATAACCCTTTAAGATGGAAAAAGTTGTTACCACTGTTATGGATGAAATTTTTTAATGTAGGGGTTAACCAAAAATATAAGGGTAAAAATAAGAACAAAACTAGTAAAAATTTCATTTTATAATTATATTTATACCTTATAAAATTTTTCATCATGTTTCTATCCATTTGGAATATTTTTTTGAGATAAATACATAATTATGTTTTAGTTATTTCCAAACTTTCAGGTGTGATATTTCCCTCCCTTATTAAAGGGTTCCTCTTTCTATCAATTCTTCACAACAAAATGGGCTATATACATGACAAAATCCTTAATATTTCTCTTATAAACATCCTCATACACATATTATAGGATATTGTAAACTTTAAAAGACCATTCCATGGGTCCTTAAGAATGAATATAAAGTATTTTTACCGAAGATTTAGTAATCATCTTCACATAGTTGGGTAATATGTCTAACATTTTCATATTACATGAATGGTTATAAATATGTAAATAATTTATATTTGTGAGATTTATAATATAATTATTCTTATATAATTAAAATATTATATCTACCTTATTACCTTCCAATCATTTTGAAAACTACAACATCGGTCGTATATATGTGCGGACTACCACCTCGTTGAAATGATGTGATCTATTTCTCATTTCCCCTTTGCATAGTTATAAATAAGGATAGATTTAATGAATATATATGATATTTTTATCATTATTATAAATTTTTTTATGATTTATGGATGATCAATGTTTATGTACCAGATTATCCAATCCAAAACATCCATAAAAATGTGACTGTAAAAACCCAAAAATGATTATTTAAAAGGAATTATTAGTAAATGGTTGTTTCAATATAATTTTATGATCATATATGAGATAATAAGTATGAAAATAATTCTAGAATAGAATAATAATAAATTTGAATTTATTTAATAGGAGTATCAAATAACTGATGAAATAATTTGGACTTAAGGTAATGGTTTCCCATCTCACTTTTAAATCCGTGAGACATATGCTATTTTCGCCACTATTTTTATATGGTCTATATAATATTTGGTATTAGGAATAAAAAATAATCAAACATGTACTTATAAGATCCACCTCTATTTCCAAATGTTTGGTAATAAAGTATGTTGTTCTCTGGATTTTTTTTCTAATTTTTCTTCATGATACCTAACATTTGGTATTAGAGGATGAACCTTTTAAGGGATAAGGTAGTTTCAAAAAAATTTGAAACCATGGAATTTATTTCATAGAATGGTTTATTTATTATATATTTTTCTTCATTTTGATTATATTAATTATTCTATCTTTTTATCATAGTCCTTAATAATACTAGTGGAAATATCTATTTTCGTGATGGTTGACTTATGGAATATAAGTGGATTGGATACAAAATTTCAACCACATTTTAATGGTAGTGACTACACTTATTGGATGATCTTGAAGAAATATTATCTAATTAGTATAGATATTATTTTTTAGGATATTATGATTAAATCATATGATTTAAAAAAATCTATTCTAGTTAATATTAAATGATAAGTTGATTTAAAATATGATCTTAATTATTAGGTAATGTCTATTCATTATTATTATTTTTCTAGAAAGTTTTCTAATGGAATTTATAGCTATAACACTAATTATTAAATTTAAAAATAGATTGATACACCTACCATTGAAGAAGGATATTATAAAAAATATGTTCTATCCTATTACATAAAATCAAAAAACTTGTTAAAGGTGTGTCATGCCTTGCTAATAAGAAACAAAATTTTCCTGATGGGTATGTCATTCAAGGTAGTTCACAATCGAATTTAGATTATTCCAAATTTATTTTTTATGGTTTTAGTAAGGGATTACATATTAATCCCAATTTTATAAAACTCCAAAATTAAATTAATTTCAATTATATGGAAAATAAATCTATTAGTACATGGTGTAATTCCAAAAGGTCATTTAATAAGGATGATATTCAAAAAGAAACAGTTAATATTTGATTTATTGAAAACTATTTGAAGTTAAATATTTCACCTCCAAGGTATTGTTCATGTGATATTGGTTCATATACTAGAAAATATTGAAATATATATATGAAAGGTATAAATAAATATGGTGATATATGTTTTGAATCTCATGATTATATTAATTTATTAAATAATGCTTCAAGTATTGAATATCTAAAGGAAACGTGTGATTCAGATGTGGATCAAATAAATGAAATGAATTTTATATTTTTATTACTGAAAGATAAATATAAAATAGTTCACGAAATGAAATGGATCACATCCACTAAATATAAGAATAATTTTTATTATAAGATGTTTTTATGTCTTGTAATTGAAAAATTGAGAATGTGGAATGCAGAATTTTAAATGTTGAATATTAATGTTGAAAATAATAAGATTAAATATTATATTTATCATAATAATATTTATCAATAAAGAATATTTGATTTATTATTTGATGAAATGTATAATGTTGATGATCAATGTATGAAAGTTAATAATGAAAATTAAAATCATAGAAACACAGGCTATTCCAAACCTGAAAATGTTTGTGATTATTTAAAAAATTATACAAAAATGGATGGATAAGTAATAAATTAATTATTGTTAGAAATAAATAATATTTTCATAGAATCTATGTTTTATAATAAATATTATGTAAATGCTAATATTAAAAATATTTATTATTTCAATAAATGTAATGGTAAATGGAATGGACATAGTTGAGATTATTTTTTTCCCATTATGTTTAGAAATAATTTTTTTAAATTAAATGTCTACTATAATTTATTCAGTAAAATTTTTAATTGAGGAAATTATGGCCATTATTCTAATGATTATCCATATCAGGTCACTAAATATTTTGGTTACCAAAGAAATTTCATCTAAAAATATAATTCCAAGGTCAAACTTTAATAACATATACAACTTTGTCTCCTAAGGGTAAGTATTATACATAATTTAAATTTAATCCATTATTTATACCTAGGTAATATGTAACTTATGATTCTTATATTTACCTTGAATGAAATAATATTTTTATCCTTAATCAGAAAACAGAATCAATATATGTTTGCCTACTTTATAACATTATGGATTTCGTTGTATCATTTCTTTTTTCAATCACTTTAATCTATTTTAAATATCTCTATGGACATTAAATATGTTATTATATTTTTAAACTATGGTATACTTATATCATATTATCATTTTGTGACTTCGAAACAATTGAATTCCTTAAAATATATTTTGTGGCTCTTTTTTACATGAAAGATTATTTTTTGAGATGTTTTAACTTTTGAAATTAAAATTACATTCATACTATTTTGATAATTTGATTTTTAAAAGAATATATTAATTAGGGGGGAGTAAATATTATTATTAACTCTAAATTCATCATTGATATATTAGTTATTGAAACCTATTATATGTAGTTTTATTTGTAAAATTTTCAAAAACATTAGATTTATATATTTCAGTTTTTTGTTTTTAAAATACACAATTACTTGTTTTGTATTTCGGATGAAAAAAAAGGGAAATTGAAATTAAGGGGAATTAATTATTGTTTACTTTTTAAAATTTATTCCATAGTTATGCATTGTTTGAATGATTATTTTATAGATTTCCATTTTTATTTTTAATTTTTTTATTTTAATTATGAATTCTCTTATAATGTAAAATCTAGTTTCATGATTTTAAAATGTATAGTTTTTTTATTTTATTTATGAGCTAAGATTAATTCAAGGTATGGAACCATCCATAAACGTTACATGGTCTAGATTTTTTATACTAGAATTAACATTCAAGGATATTTCATTTTAGAGTTTTAGATAATTAGAAAAAACCATTACAAACTAATCCCACACAATATAGGAGGCCACTTATACTCATTATCCATTTTTCACAATAAGAAATCATTTAAATAAACCAGGATTTATTTCATGTAAAATATTCTCTATATTAAACATGAATAATTCCATTACCTTACCCGCCCATAAATCTTGTGAAAAAACATTTTAAAACAAGGGATGAGCCCAAGTAACTCAATAAAGGATACACAAGGAAGGAAAAACGTTAGTCTTATAAAAACATGAAAACGCATGAAAACATTACCATAATGTAATTATTTCCCCCTTAAAAATTAGTAAATACATAACATTGAAAAAAAGTTCATTTCTTAATTTCTTCTGTAATAAAAAAAAATCCAATAAAACCCATAAAAATCAAATATAACATAGAATGGTATCTTGGGACATAATAATACTTAAATGGAATAAAAATATGATTTAAATCCATAAATTTCTCTCTTATAAATGGAATAATCATACGGTAAGCTTCCATACCCAAATTATTAGAGGTTATAACATAACCACCCATCCTTGGTTTATCACAGAACCCCCTACTCTATATATTATCACATAACCACCTATCAAAATGTAAAATTAACATTATATAATCATAACACATAATATCTAGAAATTATCAACATCTCAATATTAAAATTTCATTTACGCTAATATGAAAAAAAAATTGGTTATTGAAATAATCATTCCATTTTGAAAAAAACATTTTCAATACCAAAAAAATAGTCATAAAAGTAAAAAAAGTAGTTTATTCATTTTTTAAAATCATAATGCCTTGAATAAGAATCTAAATATTTAATAATGTTTACTATTTTATATAAGATAATGTTCCTGAATATGTCAAAATTAACATTACATTTGTCATTTGTAAACAAACACAAATGGTCCACATATAAAACATATAATGAATAATTTTTAAAAACATTGAATGAAATTAAAAAATAGACATAAAATGTCAATTATAATCAAATTATATCCATATAATTGAATATATAAAATAAATAAAATAATATATACATGGATGGGGGGAATATGAAATTCAATCTGTAAATATTTAAGAAGAGATTTTTAAGTCAAATTTTTGCAAACAATTTTGAAATATTTGAATAATAATCACCATGATGGAATTTTTAATAAATTAAATCACATGAGAGTAAATAAATTAATGATATCATATTTAAAATGGTATTCATATACACTATACAAGATAATAATGGTGCACAAAATCAATAATTACCTCAATGAAAGGAAATTGATTCAAAATCCATTATCTTGAGACCAACTAATCAAACAAAAAATTTATATTACAGAATAATAAACATTGGTTACATATTTAATTTCTTGAAAACATTTATCATGTTTATTATTCCACTTATTTCACTTATTAACATGTTATAAAAATTACATAATTTTTTAAATTCACGTTATAATTTTTGTTGATATTCAGTATATGAGTCCAAAATGACTTTGGTATGATGTTAGTAGTCAATGTGGTCATTACTCCGTCATATCTAAAATAATATTAATGAAATAGTAGTCAATTTGATATATCAATTTTAATTTAAAATCCATTAATTAAATATTTATATGAAATATGAACTAGATTACAATCACAGAAATGGATAGCCATACGTATGCATGAGTAACATTTCCATTTTGAATGATCATTATGGAAAGAAGGTAAGAATTATTTTATCTTAAAAAATTTTTAAAAATATCATTAATTTAATATTATAAATTTTAATTCACTTATATATATGATCCATGTGATGTGGTGATGAAATAATAATCACATAGGTTTATGGAGGTGATAATGCATATGAACCCACAAATGATGTAATCATTTTTATGTTCATATAATAGTAAGGAAATAAATTTTATAATTAATTTAAATAATTATAAATATATATTTAATATCATATATAAACATTAACTCCATAATTATAACTACTCTTTATTTATTGTGTTTGAAAATGAATTATATCGGCTCGATAGGCCGTAGCTCATCGTACATACGAACGACAATTCATATCCCATTCGATGGATGTGGAGATCGGTTTTTTATTAAATTAGAATAATAACACCTTAATATATTTATAATACTTTAGTTATTATTTCATTAATTTTTAATATTATTTTAATAATTGTAAGAATAAATAAAAAAATAAACATTTAATTAAAAATGATGCCACTTTTCTAGATGATCTCCTTGTGATTAACACCTTGACACCTATAAGGATGGTTTTTTTGCCTAAATAATGCCTCTATAATGTGGGTAGGGATTCAAGGAAGGTATTTGGAAATATTATATCTGAACCAAAGAGGTTTTAAAGGGTTGTAAAGAGAAAATGATGGATTCATTTTTATAGGAGAGGGGGGGGGGGCACTCTTAGAATTATTCAAATTATTAAATTAATATAAATTAATTTTCTATTCCAAATGTCTCAAAACTAATTGATTTATAACATAGTTATATTATGGGTCTATATACATTCCTAAAACTAAAATTCTTCAAGTTTATACTATTTTTTAATTCATATAGTTTTATTTTAACCATTATTTAATCTTTTTAATTATTACCATGACACAACATGTTTTTAATCCTTAAGGGTTAATATTGTTTATATTAAATTTATAATAAACATAAAATGTATCTTTGATGAATTAATAATCCTTATCCCAATATTTTTTCAAATTTTCTATTTTTTATGATTTTGATATCATTTAATAAAATATTATTTATGTTAAAATACGATTTCGAACAATATTGACACTATTCAGTACTTGATTTTTACAAATATCATAACAACATGACATATTCAAGAATAATAATTAAAATCATCATTAAAATTTAAAATTCATCTATAAAATTATTTTATGGGATTATTTATTTCATATTATATTATTTTTAATATTTTTAATTTCATTTATTTAATATTTCTGTTAATTAAATAATAACTACATCATTATTGTGAAAGTCTTTAATTTAATTTTTTATTACGTGAAAAATAAATATCCAAAATGAATATATAAATTTTATATTCCCAAATATTATTTATATTTTAAGATATATTATAAATAAACCTATATTAAAAATGATATAGTTATTAAAACTAAAGTATGACATCTTTGACTTTTTGTTAAAAAAATATATAAAGGGAATAAAAGTAAAAAATGTGGCTTTAAAAAGTCGTAAAATAATACCAAATATGATATATTTTAACAAAAAATCATCAAATAAAATTAGTACATATTTTAGGGTAATTTTATTATATTTATAATAATATTTTTCCCTTAATTTTTTGATTTACCCTTAACCATGTTAATATAAATTATTAAAGTTACTATTCATATTATCCATAAATATAAGAGAAATATTTAATAAATTTTTACACATTAATTAAAAATATGGAATCCATTGTTTAATAATTCAAAAAATCTATTTGAATAAAATTAATTGAAAATTAATCTCATTGATGGATAGAGAAAACAAGTATTTAAAGTGAAAATGTTCAAATGGTAAAAACAATTATATCCAAACTAAATGTGAAATTGATTCCAATGACCTAAATTGGATTAAATAATTAAATATTGATATAATTATATTTGAAATATAGTTTAAAATATATTCTAAATATATAATAAATGAGGCCAAAAATCAATTTTCAATTCAAATACTGTATTTTTTCTCAATTCATCAAAAAATGAATCTTTTTAGAAAAATACCACAAAATAAACCAAATAAATCATAATAATTATATTTAATAGAAGAAGTTTAATTTTGGAATATAATTCATAAAAGTTATAAAAATATATATTTAAAACAAGTGTTCCATTAAAAGGTAGGAAAACTACCTTTTTAGAAAAATACATATTTTATGAGTTAAATTGGATTGATCATATATCATGTCTAAAAAACACATAAGAAGAATGATATATATAATTATATTCAAATTTAAATTATATAATCCAAAAAAATTATTTTTTAATTTATTAGTACAATACACACTTGTGGATTTTGAGATTGTTTTTCAGAGGAAAATCATTTACATTGATTTTAAATTGGTTTCATTTTCATTTAGAATTAAGTGGTAACAAAATTATTTATATATACATGTGTAAACCATTATTTCATAATTCATTTATTAATTTTCAATCAGTCCATTATAAAATCTAGTTTATAACAGAAACATTTAAATAAAAATTGTTACTTATTTGTTTAAACATGATGTGCCATATTTTGTACACAACTAAACATATTGTTTCCTTTCAAAAACATAAAATATTACATTATTCTATCATTTATAAAATTCCAAACTTATAATTTTACCCTATTCATGGTATCTAGGTTATGATCTTTCAAATTACCTTTATTGAAACCTCTCATCAGAATAATGGTAAATAAAAATTATACCTTAAAATAATAGAAGAGAAGTACAAAGGTCACATGAGATAACACATACTAGGGTTCCATATAGGGAAAAATGGACATGGAGTAGAAACAAAACTATAATGTTCTGATAAATATTGATAGATAATATAGTCACAAGAAATTAAATAATCCCAAAACCATAAATATATTTTGGGTTAAAACATTCAATGAATCCTTAGTAAGAAAAGTGAATAGATAACGTATTTATTTTAGGATTCATTTCATACAGTTGATGAATAATTTTACTACATGGAATAAGAATATAAGGAAAAATACATACATCAAATTTTTTGTTTCATCCATCAATCAATTTCCCCTATAAACTCATCTTTTTCTCCAAATGATGGGTATTAAAAATGAATATTTCACACCTAAATCACTACAATAAAATTCTTGAGAATCACAACATCTAAAAAAGAATAATTATATATTTATCATGTATTTATAAATTACAAAAACCCAAAATATTTAGTAAAATATAATTTAATTATCAAAAAATAATAAACCATACATGATTAATAACTACTTCAATCTCCAAAATTCCACAATAATACCCAAATATCAAAAAATACCATTAAAAACTACTATCCTTAAAATTAATAAGAAATATTTTAGACTAAATTGAATCCCAAACTTCATAAGGATTTTATCAAATAGACTTTCATAAAAATATTTATCATTTATCTCTAATAAATATAATTAATGATGAATACTTACCAAAAAATAACTACTCTAATAATCCTCAAGATATGCTAACC
Source organism: Viscum album (assembly GCA_963277665.1). Taxonomy (NCBI): domain Eukaryota; kingdom Viridiplantae; phylum Streptophyta; class Magnoliopsida; order Santalales; family Viscaceae; genus Viscum; species Viscum album. Next base: position 679,893,310 of record OY728150.1, read on the forward strand.
ATTTTATAAATAAAAAAATACCCATAAGTTCACAATAAAATAAAATATTTTTCAAGAATATAATTCAATCATTATTACTCAAATAAAATCCCACAGTATTCCATTTAATATAATCATATAAAGCTGCAAAAATAGTAAACATCTTCCGAAATTACATTAATCACATAATCTCTAAGTCATTTTTAAATCCCAAAGTTAAATATTCGATAAATAATATATTCCCAAAATCATCCTATTATTCATCCATAAAATAATTTAAATAAAAATAAGAAAACATACTTACTGGTACATAACCTAGGCCAGTAGTGGGTGATTTACCATTGCCTCCCTTCGGTTGTGTGTTTAATTCCCATAGCTTTCACGGAGATGATGAGTTTTCACCCATCCTAGGGGTTTTCATTTTTCTAAAAATATATTAATATAATACATATAAAAATATGAGAAAGATCCTCAAAATAACCATAATAATTCTTAACCTCAATGGAAATCTCATACCTTTCAATTTTAATCCCAAAATGTAATAACCAATAATTACATAAAAAATGAATGTCTTTAAAAATACCACTATTCACATTAAATTTTCATAAATGAAAACCCCATAAGGGGTTTCTAAGGAATGGATATTATGATCAAACTTAATATTATAAAACCTTGGTGACATCCATAACTCCAAAATAATATCCTAGTCTCAAAATATGCCCAAACCATCCATAGATAACAACTTTAAAGATTTGTCTTGAAGAATTAAATGTTCTAGTCTTTTTGAACTAGAATTTACATTCGATGATCTTTTTAGTTTAGAGTCTTAGAGAATTATAAAAAAACCATTCAAAATAGACCCATACATTATAAGTGGACAATTAGAATCATTGTCCATTTCTTCCACAATATAAATCTCTTTAAAATAATGTATTATTTATTTCATGTAAAATGTTATCGACATTCCAATTGAATCCTTTTATTCTATTACCCATCCATACATCCTGTTAAGAAAATTTTAAAACCATTGATGATCACAAAAAGCATAGTAAGGTATATAAAAAGAAGGAAAATTCTTTTTACAATGTAAACATGATACCCCGTGAATATTTTTTTCATAATGTAATTTTTTTCAACCTTAATAAGTAGAAAATACAGTCCTTTGAAAATAAAAACATTTACTAATTTATATTATAATCAATAAATTTCAATAAAAACAATAGAAAACATAGATAACACATAAAGTTATCTTTGGAGATAATTATAATTAACAAAATTAACCATGTTGTTGACTTCCATTCATTTCACAATTATAATTGTATAACCATTCTGTCAACTTCTATACCCAATGCATTAGCAGTTATAACATAACCACCCATCTTTGGATTATTAATGAACCACCCATCTATGGTTATCATATGACCACCCTTTAAATGTCCATGTACCATTATGTAATAATAAAATATTAATGCTCAAAATTTTCAACTTCACACTCTTAAAGATTCATTTACACTAATAAGAAATCAATTCATGTTATATATATAATCAATCCAATTTTAAAACACATTTTCAATACATATAAAAATACCCAGAAAAGGGGGGGAAGGATTTTATTCTTCTATTAAATACATGAAGTATTGTAGTAAAATAAAAATATAAAATAATTTACATAGAGGAGGAGAAGTTGTTTTCTCTATATACATTAGAAAGAACATTCCTTTTGACATTTTTAAATAATGACAAACATTCCCTATAAGAAATATAAAAATATTACTTTTTGAAAACAATTGAATAATATTAAAAAAAGACCTAAAATATCATTTATAATAGTTTTATATCCATATAATTGAAAATATAAAATATTATTAATAATATTGGAATGGGGGAAAACAATTTAAAATTAAATCATTAATCATTTATAAATATATTTTTAAATCAAAGTGTCTCATAGAACATTTATAATTTTTATTAATAATCCCCTTAAATGAATAATAAAATAATAATATAACTTGAGAATAAATAATTTCATTTGATGATATTTGAATGGGTTTTTATATACATCATAAAAAATTATAAAGGGGTATAATATCAGGATTTTCCACAATGAAACAGAATTGAAAAGAAATACCCTACCTTGAGTCTGACTCATCATGTATAATTTTTATTCCTAAATAATAAAATCAGTTTATTTATTTAAATTCATTAAATACATTCTATATTTTATTTTTCATTTTATATCACTTATCATTGTGATATAACCATCTCCCAATTATTTAAATTCAGGTCAGATGTTTTGATGATATTATGTACATGGGTCCAAAAAGACTTAGCTCTGATGTCAATAGTTAATGTGGTCATTAGTCCATCATCACCAAAATAATATTCATGAAGTAAGAATGAATTTTATTTATCTATTTTATTTTTAAATCAATTTATTAAATAATTAAATGAAAAATGAAATGTTTTACAATCATAGAGATGGTATGTCCTATATACGCATGAGTAATGTTTACATTTTTCAAAAATCATTAGGGAAATAAGTTAAGAATTATTTTATATTTCAATAATGATCATAATATAATTAATATAAGATTTAAAAGTTAAATACACAATGATATATAATCCATGTTATGTGGTGTAGAAAAAAGAATCACCTCGCTTCAAGGTGGTGATTGTTCACATATACACACGAACAATGTTTCATTTTTATGTTCATGGAAATGTAAGAAAATATATTATAAATTATATTTTAATAATTATATGTATTTTTAATTTATATCATATATAAACTATAATTACATAATTGTAACTAGTATTGAGATACATTGATTAAAAATGAATTATACTGGTTCATGATATTGTAGTTCACTATACTCACTAACGATAATTATTTTCCCATTTGATGGATGCACAGATAAATTTCGATGTTTATATTGACATAATAACATCTCATTATATTTATTATACTTGTGTTATTATTTCATCATTGTTGAATAATATTTTAAATAAGTGGAACATGATATAAAATAGAAACACTTAATTAAACATGTTACCTTTTCTTTTGATTATCTCTTTTGATTAGCACCTTAAAACATATGAGGATGGATTATACATAAACTAAGGCCTTTTTAAGGTGGTGAGGGATTATATTATGGTTATTGGGTAGATAATGTCCAAACAAGATAGATTTTTAGTGTGAATAATATAGAATAATGTGCTCCCTTCAATATGAGAGGGGAGGGGAACTCTGGAAATTCATCAAATTTTTAAATTAATATAAACTAATTAATTTTAATAATGAATATAATCATATTTTCATAAAATATAGGATGACTATGTGTCTATATATATTAATACAATGAAAATTAGACATGAATTTACAATTTTTTAATCTTTATATATTTTTTAACCCTTATTTAACCTTCTTAATTTTTAACATGACAATAAGTATCTTAACTCCTTATGGTTAATATTGATACTATAAAATTTAAAACGAACCATAAATGGATAACATTATATATTTTCAATTTTATCCATATAGTTCTTTTGAATTTTATATTTTTATTAATTTTATATCATTTAATAAAATATTATTTAATGTAAAATATCATTTTTTTTCAATTTTAACACTATTCATTAAATGAATTTTTACAAATATCATAAAAACATGATTTTTTCATAAAAAATCCTTAAAATAATCCTTATCATGTATAATTAATATAGAAAATTCATGGATGAAATTATTTATATCAAATTATATTTATTCTAATATTTTTAATAACATGTATTTGTTATTTCCATTAATTAAACAATTATTGCATCATCATTGTGAATTCCTTTTATTTAATTATTATTTCACTAAATAAATAATGTTCATGATGAAGATAAAAATTTTAAATTTCCATTGTCTATTTTCTGTTGAAAATATCCTCGAAATTACCATACATAAAAATTGTTATAGTTATTAAAACAAAAGTATGTCATCAATGACTTTTCTTTAAAATAATATAATACAAAGTGAGTAATGTCATCCAAGGGTATCTAGTTGGTCATAAAATCGACCATCGGATGATTTTGGTAAAACATAACTTATCCAATAACATGAGGTTGCATTTTATTGTGATTTAAAAATATTTATAATATTATTTTCTTTGTTAATTACCTGATTTACCATTAACTGTGGTAATAAAAATTAATAAAATTATTATTGATTTTGATCAAAAATAAAAGAGAAATATTTACCAAACATGTATATGATGATCCCAAATATATAATTTTTTTTTCTGAATTCAACACAAATTAATTGGCCAAAATGAATATAAAATTAATCCTATTGATAGATCAAGAAAATAGGGTTTAAAAGTAAATATGTTCAAAAGATTTAAATATTTTTGTATCTAAATTCAATGTGAAATTGATTGAAATGAATTTAATTGTATTAAATGATAATTTATTTATCTAATTATTCTTTAAACTCAGTCTAAAATATAATATATATATATATATATAAGTAAGATGAAAAAGTATTTTTCAATTCAAATACATTATTTTTTTTACTATTCATCAAAAAAATGAATCATATCATAAAAATATCATAAATTTAAAAAAATGTAATACACTTATTTTATAAAGGAAGTTTATTTCTTTAAAAAAATAAAATTTTCAAAATTATATTTAAAACAATGCCCCATCATAAGGCGGGAAAACAACCTTTTTCGAAAAATACATCTTATTGAGTAAAATTGGATTTTATTATTATATCATGTCCAGAAAACATAGAGGATTAATATATAAATTAATATATTTGAATATAATTAATATAATCCAACATGGTTGATTCTTTATTTATTTTTATAAAACACACTTGTGAAAATATAGGTAAATTTTCATAAAAACAATTCATTTTATTTTAAAAAGGGTTTTATTTTAATTTATAATTTATTAGTCAACTTATTAATTATATATACATGTGTAAACCATATTTTCATAATTTTTAATCATTTTAAATCCCTCCATTCTAATGGTTGAGTTCTAATAGTGACATTTAAATTTTAAAATTTAATTGTCTGTTTATGCTTGATGTGGCATATTTGGTACGCTATCAGACATCATGTTTCATTTTAAAAACTATGTATGTTACATTTAAGGTGTAGTTTCTAAATTTAAATTTAAAATGTTTTAATTGATATATATATATATATATATAACACATCAATTAAGTTTTAATAGACATTACTTTAATTGGGAATTTTTTTCCTTGAAAATTAAGGTTCTGTTAATTATACATTGATCATTTTGGAAGGTAATTTATAATTATGTGAGGACATATTGAAATTATAAATTCTAGAAATATTATATTATATTACACGCATTGAGAAAAATATTTAATTATAAAATTTATAAGAAATTTTAGTGGTGTATGTTTCAATTATTTTTGGTATTGTGTGGTGTTTGAATGTTGTACAATTTTATGATTTTTATGAAATCTATAAAGTATAGAAAATGTTTTTATTTTTACTATTGTTTCAATTTTGTACATATTTATATATTTATTTGGGTTTTAAGATTAATAATACTTACTATATGATTTCAAAACACTGTTTTAACTTTTCTTTTTCAAAAAAGAATAATTTCTAAAGGATTTCCCAATATATGTCACCAACATATTTTAAAATTAGTCTCATTATATTCAATTCAATTTCGAATAATGGAAGGATTTATAGTGGCTTTATGAGAGATGTTTTATAATAGGGATGTATAATAAAGTTATGTAATAAATTTTGTTTCATTAGTATGTTATATATTTAATGTGAACCAATTTTTGATTATTAGTTTCAAATAGAGAATTTTCATTTTGGAACATTATCATTTTGATAATTTGAAATGAAGGATATGTTGTGAAATTAAACATGGTTATTTAATTATAAAAAAAGGGTTAGAATATTGAGTGGCCCATTGATCCTCTTTAGATTTTTGATAATTGAAAATATCATATTGTGATTAATTATAATTTTTTCAAAATTATTAACTATTATCCAATATTTTTTATTCTTTTTTTGTTTGTAAGTTTTAATAAATTAATGACCTTTATTTCTTTATTCTCTTCAACATAATTCTTCATTACGTGTTATATTTAGGTTGATATTTTATATAGATATTAAGGAACGATAAACATTTATTCCTATATAACATAATATTTTTTTAGTTTGTTTATCGCATGATTTAATTAAAGTGTGTTTTAAATTGTTTATATCATAACATTTCATTGTTAAAAATATATTTACATTTCACACTTTTATTATTCAAAACATGATCTACATGTTTCCTATTGAGTTATTAGTCTAAAGAAATATTTTTGGACATTTAAATATCATATATATATATATGTGTGTGTGTGTGTGTGATTTATAGTGTTACCACGTATCCAAATTACCAAAAACCATATAGCCAAATAGAAATTCATGTAGCCGATTTTTGAAACACATGACTGATTTTCCAGAATCAGTTACCTTTTTTATTTCAGCCATATCATTTCACATATAACCCTTAATTTAGTTGTTACTGATGCATTATAAATATAATAAAATCTCTACATTTAATTATAAAAAATCAAACTCTCAATAGATCTATAAAATGTTCTTTATTCGTTTAAAAAACATTGCATGTTTTTTGTTTTAAATATACAACTTTTCAAAAGCATTTTACGACAATATTTTGAGGATAACTTGGACTATATTACACCAAGTAATTTTATTATAGATTATTTTTAAATATAAAAAATTATAAAAATATAGAACAAATCTAACTAAAACTAATTCTAAAATTGATATGGTTTATATTAGGACTGAAATTGGATAAGTATTTCTATTTTTTAAATTCCTAGATTTCCTTAAGTGAATTTTGATATGTGAGATATTTGGTTATTTGAGAAATCGATACATGGATATTTAGATATGTGAAATTTATTTCCTATGTGATTTACATTACAATATCGTGAGAGATTTTAATGTGAATTTTCTTATGTGAAATAACTGTGTAATGTCCCTAATGTAAATATACTACATGAATTCCCTAACATGAATTAACTTATGTGACATTCTTCTATGTGGTTTTGGATAAATGAATTCAGACAAGTAAAATGGATATGTAATGTTACATATGGTAATCATTTATGTGTATCGCATACATAGGTCTTCTAATGTGGCTATTCATTTTTCTAATGGTCTTTGTAAAACATTGAAATATGCACTCAGTTATGTTATTCTTCACATTTCATATTGTTTCGTATATTTTATATTGAAATTTGGGTTTTAGCTATTCAAAAATTTCATATTAATTTTAAATAATTCTGGTCAAAATGTTTTAAATTTTTTTTATGAACTATTAACTAAGATTCATATTACATTATAAATGCATGGATATTCACAATGAATTTTTTTAACTTAAGATATTCAAATTCAACTCGAATGTAATATATAGAGTTTATAATGAATATTATAAAGGATTTTTTCAAGAATATTATTCTATATTATTAACTACTTTATTGATATAATTTTAGGAAAAAGATAATGTGGATATTAATTATCTCGCATTTCTAAAAAATTTACCAGAATCATTTCTCCAAAAAATAAACATGAGTAAAGTTAAAATTTTGATTTGGAATATGAAAATTTAGTCTTATATGAATCATTTGAGTATTTAAAATCATTTATTTCAAAATATAATTTATATATTCATTTCCTCATTTAATTTTTTATTATTAGCACTTTTAAATTTTTACATAATGGTTTTTATTTTCTTTACAACTCAGTGTGGCTAGTTAAAATATGATTCCACTTGATGTTTTTATTATTTCAATTTGTGAATGATATTTGATTCATATTAATGGATAATATATTCATTAAATATTTAGTTTATAAAAAAATCCAGGATTTCATAAGGGATGTAACTCTACATTATCTCCTATGTGATGCATAGCTCACAACTGTGTCTTAGAACTTCATTATTTAATGACTTGTTGATGTTAACTATTGGATGCCAAAGATTCACTATTTCAACTTCTAGAAGAGATAGGGAATTTCATGATCCAAAATCTAGCATCTATCTCAAATATCATTCACCATGTGAATTTTTTTATTCATTCACTGTGTTTTAATTATCCAAGTTTTATTTTCACACCTAGAGTGTCCTATATATAAGGTTATACTACCATAAAATGGTGTGTTTATGTTTGGATTATCCCATTAAGAGATTAGGTTTAGTCTATACCCTTAAAATAATGTTTTCCACTTAACATATAAAATATCATTGGAAAAGTTTGTCCTATAAGAGTCCAGGTTTAGCTTGACTACTTAAAATAATGGGTTCATTTTTATCCAGAATATAGAATCTGTAAAGACTAAGACTCTGATAGTCTATTTTGGGTCTCAACATATAAATTAAAATATTGGGGTTACCTATATAAAATATTGGATTCCATCTAATCTAGAAAGATGAAATAGGTTAGGATTGAGCTTATAAAAATCTAGGTTAGTTATTCTTCTATAAAATGAAGTGTTGTTGTCTAAACCTATAAAACACAATAAGTTTTGGTTAAGTATGTACGACCCCAAATATTTTATGGTATGTTTCAATAATTCATAATGCACTATGTTTCCTTGAAATAACACATGGTTATTTTGGAGATAGTCATAGCCTAATCGTTGAATTTAAATTTTCCACTTGTGTACTTTCAATTTTGAATATTTTTCATACACAGTTGTGTTTAGGATGATATATAGAGTCTAATAGAATAAACATAATTTTTAGTGAATAGTAAACGAAAATTATGAATAGTAACCTACCCTTATGAATATTAACTTACCCAAATGAATAGTAATATTACTCTTATGAATGGCATCCATCCCCATGAATGTATAAATAAATTTAGGCACCTTAAAAAAGATGATGAATATTTTAAGTGTTTATATTTTTCGATAAAATAATTATTTTAATTAAATATTTAATTAATCATATTTATAAAATTATTTTTGAAATATTTACTTCATTTTTTTATTATAAATGTTGAAAAATGGTCAGGGTGAAGTTTTTGTATTTTTGTGAAATACTTGAATTTTAGGGGAATAGTAAAATACATTAATTTATAGTATAAATATATTACAAATTAAATTAACAATTCCTCGCATCATGAGTGATGTAAGCACCCAAATATTGAACTCACGTTATCTTATTACTATTATAATTTAGTTAATACTCACTATTTCTTTACTTGAGAATAAATATTAAATTAATTATTATAATATTAAGAAAACTCTCCTCCCCTCCACTATATAAACTACCCCTCACCTCCACATCCTCCCACACCACTCAAGCTTCAAGTATTGCCTAAATTCTACTCACATAGCTCCCTAAAATCTTCCCCCACATCGAATACCTTCTGGTCTCACAAAAATGCCAAGAACAAAGGCCATAAGTAGTTTCTGAAGGAGGAGTACTCAAGAGGTGAACCTCTCTTCACTTTTCTTTCAATTTCTTTTACAGTGCTCTATTCTTTTTTCTCTCTTCTCACCTCCCCTCATCCAAATTACATGATAATTACAGTACCTTAAATGTACTAAAATTTCATTATGGCAATTGAATATGTCATAATAATCTCTCTTTTTTTTCTTATTTTTATACTATACATGAAAACTTCGTCCGAGATGTGTTAATTTATCACACCTAAGGAAGAAGAGTTTTCAATTTTCATTACTATTTTAAGTAATGGTCATGAAAACTTTTAAATGGTTGACACAGATAATAATATATTTATTTTTCCATTTTTAATGTTATATAATACTTACAGACTCATAATATGGCATAATAATGCAAAACAAATGCATTGTGGACCAAACCACCAATCCAAATCCGAGCGTTTATTAACTCTTTGAATGATTCATTATTATTGGTATATAACTAGATTCATTATAATATCATTTATATCTCTTTAATTTCACTAATAATTTATATTAACAATTATTAATGTTTAACAACATTTCATACAAACATCCATTAATTAATAAAAGTTAACTAATCATGAAAACCAAAGAAGAAAATGCTACCAAAACAATAAAATTGAATCTCTTAAACCAATAAAAAATGTCACTAATTAACCTATTAAAGTTATAAAATATCAATTACATTTTTATGAGGCTCGGGAATTATTAATTAATGAAACTAAATTTTATTATTTAGGTTGTTAAGAATAATCAAGAACACATTCAATCATAAGGTTAGGGATCCTCTCTCTCAGTTTAGTTCAAGAATCTCCCCAATGTTGTGATCTTTTCTTTATACCTAATGATGGGGTTGTTTTTCACCTTCCCCATACATCCCTTATGATATATAAATAATGGGATACTCCTTTACCTTTCATTAATCCCTCACAAGAACACTCATTACCGTGCCAAAATGTTTGTAAGGGGTTTTCTCATCTCACTTTCAATTCACTGGGATTTCCATTGTTCGCCTCTAATTTATTATATGTGGTATAAGAGTAATTCCATTTTATATATATTATCTTGATTCTCTTTATATTCATGGTAATCTATGATTCATTTGGTGGTTATTAACTTTTGGTCGTAAAACATAATTGATTGCAACAGGGTAACGAGCATTGTCTATATTTTCACTTCGTTGTGACTTGCTTAGTTTTGTGCACGTAATCTTTCTTATAGAGTGTACCTACTTCCCATTTGAGATAAATTTTAAATTGAAATTGTATTCCATTTAAATTTCCATATTCTCATATCATATATATGATTATTGTTTAAATTGTATACCATTTTACATACAATACTTATTTTGAATGTTGTGTTGACTGTGGAAATATTGATGAATCCATATCCTCTATTCTATACAGATAATGCAATGGAATATTGATATTTTGCGAAATATATGTATAAATAACGCTATGGACATGCAGCGATAAGTGGGGCCTTCTACAGTCCCTCAATGCCTCGGTAGGTCTCATGAGACAAATCTGTTTGTCGACAAACCCTTCGAGTTTATTTTCAAAAATAAGATGGGTTTCTACCCATAGAACTAAACCATTTTAACAGTTTTCGGGTGTAATGTTCTAGATACATGACATCCAATTAATAATAATTCCCTTTATTAATTATCATTTATTACAATCCATGAGGTTTTCACTCTGAAAAAATCTTTGGATGAAGTTTCATTCTCAGTTTATTACTGCTGTGAGTTGTTCATTTATTCACCATTCCATATTGATTATGTCAAATTGATTACAATTTAGTTATTATTGATTCATGATTCCACCATTTTTAACCCTTACTGGTCAATTGATATCACCCCTTTTCATTGTTTACTTTCAACAGGTGATAAAGAGGAGATTATTTATTAATTTCTTGTGGATGTAGTTTTTAGTTTTTGTTATGTATTGTATTTTATAACCTTTTCAAATGTAATTTGTGTTACATCTATATATCTAGATTATTCAAGACCACTATACTGATCATTACTTCAGGTTTTATTTACTTATAACAATTACAATATAATAATTAATAAACCAGATCCATTCTAGAGGGTATGGGCTGTTATAGTTAGCATCACAAGAAGGTTAGTAGAAAACTTGGAAACTAGATTAGAAAATGTAGGTTATGAAAAAAATCCCTAAGGTACTATTTGAGTAAAAACACAAAAGAATGTCCTGCTATTTTGTTAAGGAAGATATTGTGTGGATATTTCTATCAAATACATCCCTATCTGGATACGGGCAGGTAGAGGGGGCTCTGAAACATATGTACATAGTATTGAATGCCCTGACAAGGAGTTTTGGGCTTTACTCGGGATATCCTAGAACACGACAATGGAACTTACTGAACTCTTGGTTACAACACTCTCGAGATATACGCTTAGGATAATTCATATTTTCCTTAAAATACACTATGAAGTATTGAAATATAAATTAGTCCTCAAAGAAACCATTTTTATAATTATGGGATTAATCATGCGTTGGATCTCAATTTATGCTAAGTATGTTTTTATGTTAAGATTATACATTATGATTCATACCCTAATCTAGTTTGTGCCATAATTTAGAAATGGTGTCTAATGGAATGAAGAGAATCAATACTCGTGGGAAATGTAAGGATCTCCCCACTGAGCAAGTCAACACAGTCAATGTTGGAGAAATCAGATCATGACCATATTGGAACAACTTACTCAGGTTGTAACGAATAACCATTACACACCTATGTTGGATCATTTCATGTGGCAGAATCCCCCATCATTCATTGTGACTACTAATCCAGTGGTTGTTGAGCAGTGGATCTTGTCCCTTGAAAATATATTCATGGAATTAAGATGCAATGAAAATTAAAAGGTACTGTTAGAAGTTTATTTTCACAAGGGAGATACTGATCAATGGTGGTCCTTATTTTAGAATACCACAGAGGAAGAAGAAATAAAAGATATTTAATGGAGTAATTTTATGGAAATATTTTTCAAAAAATATTTCCATCATGAGAAACATACTGAAATGAAGGGGAAATTCTTGGCTTAAATAAAAGGAAAGAAGATAGTGTTGTAGAGTATGAGGATACCTTCATAAGGATAGCTAGGTATGTCGTAGATTATGTACATGACTAGGAAGACAAGATTGATAATTTCTTTTAAGGTCTTAAGCCATGTCTTCGAAGGGAACTGTCTTCTCAAACATTTTCAACATATGCTGAAATTATTTCAAGTGCCATCAAAACAGAGAAAGAATTTCCTTGTTCAAATTTTTTTATGGTAAAACCAGATAAAAAGAGATAATCTAGTAACCAAGGGAAATGTGAAGTGCTAGAGAAGAACAATAGAGTGAAGAAATTCCCATTATGTAAGAACTGTGGAAAGAATCATCTCGGGAAATTCTTGAATGGCATTGGAGTCTACTATAAGTGTGGAGAAAAGGGGCATATATCTAATGAATTCTAGGGGAAGAAACAATTTGATGATGTTCAATGCTATAATTGTAGAGAGATGGGACACTATGCAAATGAGTTTCCTAAGCACTATGGAAACATTCCCTAGAAAAGTCGAATATAGCAAGGGAGAGATAATATGATTACAACCGCAGAGGTTGAAGTTCATGATGATGTGGTGGTAGGTACATTAATTGTTTATTTAAAATTTTCCAATAATTTATTTGATTCTGGATCATTTCATTCATTTATATCTTCCCATTTTCCAAGAAAATTATATATGTCCCATTTTATTTAATAAAGGAATTATCAGTAAAAACTCATAAGGGATGCGTCATTGCAACAAAGGCAGGTCAACTAGTCTGCCATGTGACACATAAACGTGCTTTAATTTCTAACCTTATCTTCAGACCAATGGATGAATTTGATATAATTATCGGAATTATTTGGCTGCCAAACTATGATGTGGAGATTTATTACATGAAAAATGAAGTTACAATTTTTGAAAATGTTGTAGAATCCCTCATCTTTAGAGTAGAAACCTCACCACCTGATTCTTATCTAGATCCACCCCCAGTAGTTCTACTGAATGCAATACATGGAGATTAATATTAACCAATATCTATGGGAAAGGAAATAAGAATTCATATTGAAGATGTGCATATAGTTCAAGAATACATTGATGTATTTCCGGAGGATTTACCTGTACATCCTCTAGAGTGGGAAATTGATTTTTCATTAACTTAATTCCTGGTGCGTGACCTATATAAAAGACCCCATATAGAATAGACATTGTGGAGTTAGTTGAGATAAAGAAATAACTGGAGGAGTTGAGTGAAAATGATTTATTTGACCTAGTGTTTCTCTATGTGGAGCCTCGGTCCTATTTGTCATGAAGAAAGATGGATCCATGAGGCTATGCATTGATTACAGGGAAATCAATGCTATTACAATATATAATAAGTATTCTCCACCTTCGATTTATGATTTATTTGATCAAATTCGTGGGGCTCAATACTTTTCTAAGATTTAACTTTGGTACAAATATCATCATCTGCATGTGAGGAAGCAATATATTTCTATGAAAAAATTTTGAACTAGGTATAGGCATTACGAGTTGATAATGAATCCTTTTGGACTAATGAATGCACCATCTATTTTCATGGATTTAATTAAGAGAGTTTTCAACGAATATATTGATAACTTTTTGGTGGTATTCATCTATGATGTCCCGGTATACTCAAAAATATAGGAATACCATGATGATCACATGCGGATTATTATGAAAACTTTTAGAAGAAATTAATTGTATGGGATGTTTAGAAAGTTCAAATTCTGACTTCAATAAGTTTATTTTCTAGGCCATATTGCCTCTAGGGATGGAATCCTAGTTTATCCTACAATGAAAAGAGATCCATGATTTTCCCACTCCAACAAACATAACCGAGGTATGTAGTTTTATTATCTTAGCATGTTACTCTCAACATTTCATTCACCCGCTAACCATGCTCACACATAAAGGAGTTAAGTTTGTGTCGAAAAATGAATGTACAAAGTTCTTCAAATAATTGGAAAAAATATTGGTCAATTCATCAATTTTGAATTTTACATTTGGAAGTGATAATTCTTTAATATACAGTTATGCATCAAATAATATATTGGGATTCATCTTTCTGAAAAATGATAAAGTTGTGGATTATGCATCAAGACAGTTGAAGACTCATGAGAAAAGTTATCCAACTCATGATCTTGAGTTAACAGCCGTAATCTTTGCTCTAAAAATATGGAAACATTATCCCTACATAGAAAGATGTGAGATTTATACGGACCACAAGAGTTTAAAAAAATTCACACATAATGTAGTCATCATTAGGAAAAGGAGATGTATAGAGTTACACAAAGATTATGATTGTTCAATACACTACCACCTAAGAAAGGCAAATAAGGTGGCAGATGCATTAAGTTGGAAAAATCACAGACTCCTAACCCAAATGAGGATTGAAAGAGATCTTATATTCATGGATCCACTAAATATGGACATTGTAATTGTTAAAGAAGGGGAAACATATTTTTCCTTTCAAATGATTGTTGAACCATCTTTATTAGAGAAGATAAAAAACTCTCAATATGATGATGAGAATCTGCACAAAAAAATTATTGCTATTAAGGATGGGAGATTGGAAGAATTCGTGTATGAGGAAGGATTTAAAATGTTTGGGAAGAGGTTATGTGTCCCATCAGTACCTATGCTTAAAAAGGGACTATTAGACGATTCTCATAGCTCAAATTTCCCTATACACCTTGGTAGAGAAATTATGTATAGAGATATGAGGAAATATCATTGGTGGGATAATATGAAGTGGGAAATTGATGACTACATGTTAATGTATCTAATTTTTTTTACAAGTGATGGCAGAGAGAAAACATCCAAGAGGATTGATGCAACCTCTACATATTCCTATGTGAAAGTGAGATAATAGTACAATGCATTTTTTCATAGGACTATCGAGGACACCTTGAAGGAATGATGAAAAATGGGTAATTGTTGATCGTCTCACAAAATCAGCACATTTCTTTTCTATAAGAGATGATTTATCACCTGAGCACCTAGAAATACATTATATTAATGAAGTTGTAAGACTTCATGGTGCACCTATATTGATTGTGTCTAAACAAGATCTCTCATTTATATAAAAATTCTGGAAAAGTCCTCTAGAAGGACTTGAATACTAAGCTTCGTATGTTTACTTCTTATCACCCAAAAATAGACAGACTGTCTGAAAGGAATATTCAAACTCTGAAAGACATGCTAAGATCATGCTCTCTTGACTTCCAAGGTATGCCGGATCAAAACTTTCCATTGGTGTAATTTTCTTAAAACAATATTTTCCATTCTACTATTCAAATTGATCCATATGAAGAATTATATAAAAAAAGATGTCGAACTCCAACTTTTTGGGATGAAGTTGGGGATACTAAACTTTTTGGCCCAGAACATATTGAAGAGACCCCGGCAAAGGTGGAGGCAATACAATCCCATATTAAAGCTTCCCAAAGTAGGCAGAGGAGTTATGCGGACAACCAGAGAAAGGATTTGGAATTCCAAGTGGAAGATCATGTCTTTATGAAAGTATCTCCATGGAAGGGTGTCTTGAGGTTCAGTAAGAAATGAAAATTAATACCCAGATACATCAGACCATTTGAAATTCTGGAAAGAATTGGAGCTGTAGATTACTGTTTAGAATTGCCTTCAAGTCTCTACAATGTTCATGAAGTTTTCCATGTGTTATTATTGAATAAATATAGTCCATACCCAACGCATGTACTCACCTGTGAAGAAATAGAACTGAAATTAGATTTGTTGTACTGTGAAGATCTAATCGGGATCCTTGATACAAGGGAACTACTATTGAGAAATATGACGACTCATCTAGTAATGGTTCTCTAGAAAAACTAGAATATGGAGGAAGAAACATGGGAACCTGATGATGTTATGAAGAAGAACCACCCTCATCTTTTTGGTGGGCTTGATAAATGAATTCTTTTGAGGAAGATATTTCTGAAGGAGGGAATAATGTAGCACCCCATACATTTTATGGTATGTTTCTATATTTTATAATGAACTGGGTTTCTTTGAAACAACACTTGGTTATTTAAGAGATAGTCATATCCTACTAATTGAACATAAATTTTCTACTAGTGTGTTTTCAATTTTGAAAATTTGACTTACACAATTGTGTTCAGGATGGTATATAGAGTTTGATAGAATTAGCATAATTTTTGGTGAATAGTAACCTATCCCTGTGGATAGTAACCTACTATTATGAATAGTATATTAACCTAATGAATAGTAATATGACTCTTCTGAATGGTATCCATACCCATGAATGTATAAATAAATTAAGGCACCTTAAAAATGAAGATGTATATTTTATGTGATTATATTTTTCGATTAAATACAGATTTTAATTAAATATTTAATTAATCATATTTAGAATTTTTTTAAAAATGGACCTCATCTTTGAATTCTACACATCGAAAAAATGGTTAGGGTGAATTATTGGTATTTTTCTGAAATAGTTGAATTTTTTATGAAGTGTAAAATACATTAATTTACCGTATAAATACATTATAAATTTAAATAACTATTCCTAGCATCCTAAGTGATGTAGGAACCCAAATCTAGAACTCACATGATATTATTAAAATTCTAAGTCAATGAATACTCACTATTTCTTTTTTTGAGAAGAAATAATAAATTAATGATTATAATATTAAAAAAATTCTCCTCCCCTCCACTATATAAACCACCCATCATCTCCTATTCCTCCCACACCACTCAAGCTTCAAGACTTTCCTAAATTACCCTCAAATGACTCCCTAAACTCCTCCCCCACTTCCAAGACCTACTTGTCTCACCAAAAGACCAATAGCAAAGGCCTTAAAGAGTATCTCAAGGATGAGTACTCAAGAGGTGAACCTCTCTTCTCATTTCTTTCAATTTCTTTTACAAATTTCCATTCATTTGTTCACTCTTCTCAACTCCCCTCTTCCAACTTCCATGGTAAATCCATTAACATATATGTACTTGATTTTCATTATTAAAATGGAATATTTCATCATAATATGTCTTCTTACCTTCCTTTTATTCTATAAATTCAAACACAGTCTGAGTTGTGTTAATTTATCACACTAAAGGAAGAGGAGTTTTCAATTTGAATTACTATATACAGGAATTTTCAGGAAACATTTTCAATGGTTGAACTAGATCATTATATACATATTTTATCTTGTTTAATGTTCTTTATTCCTTACTCACTCATAATATCGAAAAATAATACAAAACAAATGCATTGTGCACGAAACCACCAAGCCAAATCCAAGTGATAATTAAATATCGAACGGGTCATCCTTATGGTATATAACTAGAATCATTACAAGATCATTTATATATAATTAATTTAACTAATAATTAATATTAAAAATTATGGATTTTTACCTCCATTTCAAACTAACATCCATTCATGAATACAAGTAAATGGATCATGAAAAGCAAAGAAGAAAATGCTACCAATACAATAAAATTGAATTGCTTAAACCAATTAAAAAGGATATTAATGAACCTAATAAGGTTATTACATATCAATTGAATGTTGACGAGGTTATGTAATTATGTATTAATTAAGCTAAAATTTATTATTCAGGATGTTAAGAACAATCAAGAACAACATCAAGAATAAGGTATTGGATCCTCTCTCTAACTATTGTTCAAGAATCTCCCCTATGTTGTGATTTTTTATTATTAATACCTAATGATGGAGTATGTTTTCAAACCATCCCCATGCTTACCTTATGATATATAAATAATTTTATACCCCTTTTTGTCTCATTAAGCCCCCACTAGAACACTCGTTACCTTGCCGAAATGTTTGAAAGTGGTTTTCTCGTCTCACTCTCAATTCTGTAGGATTACCATTGTTCATCTCTTATTTCTTCTATGTGGAATAGGTGTACTACCATTTGATATATATTATAAAGATTTTTTTAATATTCTTGGTATTATTTGATTCATTTGGTGGTTATTAACATTTGTCATACGACTCAATTGATTACAACATGGTAACAAGCTTTGTCTCTATTTTCTCTTCGTTGGGACTTGAATATTATTGGGAACCTACTATTTCTTATGGAGTGTACCTACTGAAAATTTGAGAACAATTTTCAAAAATAATTATATTCCATTTAAATTTCCATACTCTCATATCATATATATGATTATTGTCTAAACCGTATAACATTTTACATACGGTATTTATTTTGAATGTTGTTTTGACTACATAAATATTAATGAATTTGTATCCTTTATTCAATATGGATAAAATAAAGACATATTGATCTAGTTTTTAATATCTTTATAAAGAATGATTTGGACATGCAGTGGGTGGTGGGACCCGCTACAGCACCTCGATGCATCGGTTGGTCTAATGAGACAAATCAGTTTGGCGATAAACCCTTCGAGTTTGTTTCCAAACATCAGATGTGTTTCTATCCATATAACTAAACAATTTTTAATTGAATTATGGTATTACATGAAATATACATGAAATCCAATTAATAATCATTCTCTTTATTCATTATCAGTTATTACTATCCATGGGGTTTTCACGATGACAAAATCTATGGATGCAGTTTCATTCTCAATTTATTAATGGTGTGAGTTTTTTATTTATTCACCATGCCATATTGATTGTGTAAAATTGTATACAATTCAGTTATTATTGATTCATGCTTCCACCATTTTTAACCCTTACTAAGAATTTTATCTCACCCCTTTCACTGTTTACTTTCAATAGGTGATGAAGTGGATATCATATATTGGGTTCTTGTGGATGCAGTTTTCAGTTTTTGTTATGTATTATATATTGTAACCTTTTTCCAATGTAATTTGAGTTACATATATGTATCCAGTTTCTTAAATACTACTAAACTGATCATTACATCAAGATTTCATTCCTTCTAACCATGAAAATATAACAAGTAATTCACTGGATCTGCTCTAGAGGGGTCAGAGTGTTACAAAGTATCCAACTGTGAAAAGGTGGATTTAAAGAGTTTTCAATCTCCTTAAAAAGTGATATAACATAGTTGGTGTCATACACCAGATCGGTAAGTTAATAGGAGATGTTTTATTGTTTCTTGTGTTTTTGAGCTCGTCAAATTAGATGTTTATTGTCAACTAGAATTTCTACAGTATAGTAGCAACCCTAGGTGGTCTCTCGGAGAAGAATTAGATCATTATTTACAAAATGAGGTTCTGACTAAGAATCTAAAAGGGGATGGGGTTTTATAAAACTTGAGATTTTTTTCATGATGAATAGAAATTGATAGTATATTACTACTGAGAAAAAATGGTTGGAGAAATCATGATCAACCTGGATAACTGTCCATTGAAGCTCATTCAGTCATCACTCTCAAGGGAAAGAGAGGGATTATTGATTCCATGATTATATAAATTGTGAAACTAGTAATGGTATGTGAGTTCTTACTAGGTTACCACCTAGGATTTGATTGATAAACTATATTTATTATCGACAGCTGTCCATAATCAACAAACATGAATCTATGTAAAAACGGAACTCAATCAAGGAAGCATGTCGATTCTTGTTCATTTAATTTGTATTTTATCATATCAGAATAAACATAAATTAAGAAGGAATAAATGAAGAACAATTGAAAACAAACCTGGAAATCAATTACCTAATGAAGATTACAAGTGTGGAGTTCGGGAATACAACAAAGGAAACTCCTCCAAATTCATCACTAAGAGGGTTAGAAGTACCTGAGGGAGAAGCAAAATAAAATAGGTGAAGAGAGCTCTGAAATTATAATAAACTTGTCCCCTGATCAAGAAACATAGATAATGAGGGGGAGGAGTGATTTTATGGGCAATTTACATCCATATTTCCACATTAAGTTCTCAAGTATCTAAATAGATTAGTGACTTTTCAAGGAATATTTTTACTCCATATTTATCCTGATTGTTGACTAATATAAGTGAGTGAAAATAACATGAAATTTGGTGGAGATTCAGGAATCAAGTTATCTGTTCAAGGGAAGTAGAATCAGCTCAATTGGATCTCCATGGCCCGAGTTATGGCCCTAATACAAAAGGATGGTCCAATCTGGCCTGCCCAGAATTTCATCACATTGTGGGCCTATTTTGGGCCTCCAAATGGATGAAATGGGATTCATGATCTTCTAATGAAATGAATGACACATTTTTTTCACTCATAAACTCATTTTTAGCCACATTAGAGACACATATTATCTACAGTAAAAATAATTGTTCACCTGCATGCTTGGGGTCTCACGCAGTCTGGCCCATTTTTCTTGAATTCCATCATGATCTCTCCAAATCACATCCTCGAACAATGTCAACACCAAAACAAGTAAAATTTCCCTAATAAATAGTTATAAACATTAATTCATTGATTCAAAACTAAATTGTAATTTATTATTATATTTTTAATATTCATTACTAAACATGTTTATAACAACGGGGTAAGGGTGTATTTGAATAGTGAATTGCTATGTGATCACACACTCACACATAAACATTTTCACTCCTAGGAAAAGTCACATATCCAAAAAGTGATGCATGTATATATTCCCAATATCATAATGTTTTATCTTTTGATGAAATTTAAATTAATTCATGTAATGTGATCAATGCCCAAACCACACCAAGGAGTGATTCCTAGTGAAAATGGAAAAAGATGTATCATGAATCATATCAATGAAATTCAAAGAGATTAATGATAAAAAATTGAGAAAGGAATTAAAATATTAGTCATGACACTAACTCTCCATGTGTGTGTGTGTGTGAAAACCATTCCATGCTATTTTTTCCACTATCTATCTAATAAATATAGGTTATTTTAACATGTTTCAACTAAAAAGATTTATTCCACCGAACCTTCCCAACATCCTTTGCAATAATATTTCAAGACACACTCACTTAAGCATTTCCAAAACTCAAACCATAAGCTCCTGACCTAGATATCCCCATATGTTTCATATTTCATCACTCCCCTCATTTATTATTTTTTTCAGAAGTTGCATTTGGAAAAAATATCACACCTAGCTCTCAACCTTTGTTGGATCTTCTTACAACAATAATTTTAATGGATATAACAAGATAAAATGTTTATTAGGAGTGGTTTTTGACCTACCTAATACACAACCCAAATTATTTTGAGGGCCTGTAATAGTCGAATATCTGGTACACACGCATTGGTCAATCCGGTATAGTAATGAAACAGATAAGATAAGGAACAAACGTATGTAAATATATTTTTAAGCTAAAACTTAGTAACATATCTTACATTTACCTTATAGTAAGTAAGAAATATCCACACTTTGTGGTTTGTAGAAATAATGTGTTGAGATATTAGAGACATTGTTTTCCCAAAAATGACTCACACATGGGGCCTGAATCATCTCAAAGGTTTCACATAGATATGACCATTTATATCATTGCCAGAAAACGAATTCACTAAAAACCACTCCATGATGTTAAATTCATACAAATATTCATTCCATAACAAATATAGGTTTCATCAAATGTTAAAACAACATGGAATCAAAAAATTCAACATGTACTTTTAGAAAGTTCCATGATTTGTTGACCATAAGGGGGGATGGAAAATAACATAAATAATGGGATAATGAGAAGAAATAAGAAAAATGATGAAATTCCTAATGAACCCAGAAAGATGGGGAAAAGTGAAAATACCAAAAATAAGGTGAAAAAGATAACAAAGAATAAAGATAATGAAAATCCTAATGATCCCAGAAATGTATCCACCCCCACCCTCCACCTAGAATGTGCAATGTCCTCACTATAATAATTGAGAATGTGATAAGGAAGGATAACACCTCGTGTGTTTTACTAGTTTGTTGCTTCTAGAATGTGGATTTCATCCACTGGATTCTATGGAAAATCATCATATAAGTTTTTGATTCGTTTCCCATTGACGAAAATACTTTGTCTACTATCCTCATAAAAAAAAAATATTTCACTAAAAGCCTATACATTAATAATAGTATAAGGATGGAGCCGTTGGGAACGAAGCTTACATGGGTGGAGCTTCATCCTGGAATTTACATGAGGACCTTATCACCAATAAGGAACTTTTTCTAATGAATCATGTGATCATGTATAGCCTTTTTCTTCTCTTTACCGATCCAAGAGTTCTCAAAATGCATCATGTCAAATTTCTTCCAACTATTGAATCTGCAGCTTTCTTTGCTCACCTGCATCTAAAAGATTCATATTACATTGTTTAATATCCCAATATGCATGTTTCTCTACCTCCTCTAGGAGGTGAAAAGCCATTCCAAACACAATTCGGTATGGTGACACTACTAGAACTGAACCCTTTACCAATGGTTCCAAACTATTGGTAAAGGCTAAATAACTGTTGGTATAATATATACCAATGGTTATCCAAAGCATAGGGAAGTAAGACATAGGGAAAAAAATATGCCAACAGTTTCGGGAATAAAATTGTTATATGCTATGAAATCTATAGTATACCAATGGTTATGTCAATCCTTTGATATAACCTTTCACCAACGGTTTGAAACCGTTGGTAAACATACTCTTCCAATGGTTTCAAACCGTTGGAGTATAGTTTTTTATAGATTTTTACCAAGTTTTTACACAAACCATTGGTATATCTAAACATTTCACATATATCCCAACGGTTTTAAAACCACTTGGAATGTTTTTTTATCAATGGTTCTCTTAGAACCATTGGTTTAAAACACATTCACATCAATATGGAAACAGTTGTAAACTGTTGGCATAGGCTTTTTTGTGCAATTCAGGCCACAACCTACTACTCTGTGCTGGTCTGTGATTTCCATTAACAGGCTTCCCTTTCAGCATTTCTAGAATCCCCAACTCCAATTACCTACAATAACCAACTATAACACATACATATATACAATTAATTCATATATATTTAATACATAATGCACCCTGCAACTATACACCTACAAAATTAAAACATAATTCATAACGTAATTATAAACATACAAAATTGATTTAGAATTCAATTCAGAATTGAGATGAAAATTTCATGTGCAATATGAATTCAATTCATAATTTAATACTAAATTGAATACATAC
The DNA here is from genome assembly GCA_963277665.1 of Viscum album. NCBI lineage: Eukaryota > Viridiplantae > Streptophyta > Magnoliopsida > Santalales > Viscaceae > Viscum > Viscum album. The sequence goes on from OY728150.1 coordinate 679,916,953, forward strand.
ATAATTTAATTATCAATTATGAATAGAATACATAAAAAACTAAATATGTAATTATATGTGTTATACAAAATTAAATATACTTACAAAATTGCATTTTTTGTAACACACACACGATAGAATTTATAAATTAGAAGCTAATAACACCAAAATAAGGAAATTGATAAATGAATTCAAGCAAAAACAAATATAATGTCCCCTGGTTTGAGGCGGGTGTCTTTGAACTTAATGATGACGATAATGGGTGTGTATCAATGAGCTTGTGTTACTTTGGGAATTTATTTGTACTTTGCGTATTAGATGTCATGTGTTTTAGAATATTGGTTGGAGTTCCTCACATTAAAAGTGGATTGAGTGAGGCTGGACCATGGATCCTTCTTCTAAAGTATCACCACAAACTGAATATATTTGGACAGTTTTTCGTCTCCCATTTGTTTTTAATTAAATTGATGATCATTTTAAACAAAAGACAGACACTTCGAGTGATACCTTCCTCACAGTGCCTCAGATTGAGGCAGGGTTGACTCGTACACGTCACAAATTTTTTTTGAGAAAATAAAGCATTAGAGCCTTAAATAAAAAAAAGGTTACAAGAGTCTAAAAGAGGGAATTTTACATTTGTCTCTATTGAGAATATGAAGAAAATCCTCTGCAACTGTGGTCACATGCGCACCAGAGGCTTTAGGAATACCTTTCCTTGCAAGTATATCAGCAAGAGTGTTGGCTTCACGGTAAACATGTGTAATGATAATGTTCTTTGAGGTGAGAGTTTCAAGGCATTTGATCCATTTCAGAGTAAGTTTCCAGGCCAGATGGATCTGATTCTTTCTAACAGCATGTAAAATATAGTGGAGTAACTTTAAAACCAGATATTACTCCAATTTATTTGATGAACAATCTCCACTTCTTTAATAAGGTCCAACATATCAGCTTCAAGGGCAGTTTCATGACCACAAGAGCCATAAAATCCATCAAGAAAATCACTATTGTCGTCATGGAAAGCAAGACCATATCCAGCTGGTCCAGGGTTTCCCTTTGAGGCTCCATCAAGGTTGCATTTTATCCAACCTGTAAAAGGGGGAGTCCAGAAAATTTCCATAGTGCCCATAGGTTTGGGGAAATTACCTGACAAATGAAGCCTTCTCAAGATTTCAAATTCTTTGATGGAGTTATGTCTTTTTTCAGTGTGAACTGATTTGCACATCGGGTCATTGCTAGAATATGTGTAATGGAACCTTTATGATTGAAAGTAGTATTATCATGCCTGAATTTATTCCTGAAACTCCAAAGAGTATGAAAAGTTTCAGCACAAGCAACAAGGAATAGATAATGAATCTGCTTGGAAAAAAATTCTGTTGTGATTAAGTGCAAAAATTCTGCAATATTGTTGACCTGAGGTATCGAGATGCCAAATAGATCAAATATAATAATCCAGAGTGAATTAGTGGATTTACAGGAATGGAATAGATGATTCAGGTCATTCCTGTGTTGATGGCACAAATCACATCTTGGTCATAGATAGATACCAACTTTTTGAAGGTTGTTGTCCACTGGCATCTTTTTCAAGTTAATTTTCCATAAAAGAGTGAACTTAGAGGACTGGACCCATTTTCTGAATTGCTGGACATCACTAGAAGAGTTGCCTGGAATTAAATTTTTATAAAAGCTTTTAGAATCAAGCATCCCATTTTCACTTGGTTCCCAAACCATGATTTCATCTGAATTAAAGAAGTCATAAGAATTGATAGTTTGTACAATGTGAGAAGGAGGATTGTTGAACTTCTCAAGATGATCACAAATAGAAGCATCTGAATCAATATCCATTGTACCTACATTTATACTATCAATTAAAGTAGTTCCTTTCCAGTTATATATCCATAATTTCAGCTTGGAGGAGGCATTCACCAACCAATGGGAGTGACTATTGATCTTTTGAAAACCCTTTTTCAAACTAGGCCAAACAGAGGATTGCATATAATTTAATTTTCCAGCAATCATTCTAGTAAGGATTATAACTATGAGAAAATCAAGAGATCTTGATTTTCCATTAATAAGCCTCCTAATAAATTGAGCTTGAAGAGATTTATTGAAGAGCTCAATATTCTTAATCCCAAGTGCCCCTGTAGAGAGAGGTAAATAGCATTTATTCCATGAGGTAGTGATAATTTACTTTTCAAGAATGTTTCAACTCTAGAAAAATTCCTCATAAGGGAATTAATAGTCTTGATTATAGAAGCAGGCTAGAATTACACCATGAAAGAGTAGACAAGCTTGGAAATGATCACATGTTTGACTAAGAAAATTCTTCCTTCCATGGATAGAGCCTTTCCTTTCCAATTGGAGAGAGTTCTCCTAACTTGGATAACCACATCAATAAAGTAGGTGAAGCGCGGTATGCCAATGAAATTTGGGACTCTAAGATATGTGAATGGAAGAGAACCCTCTCTAATGGCCAGATTTTGCATCATACAATGTTTCCAAGAATCTGAAATATTTTTCCCAAAGAAAATAAGAGATTTTTTCCAGCTAACCTCCTCTCTAGAGACTATCTCATAGTGATGTTGGATGGATTTGAGATTCTGAATATTTCTCTTGTCTCCCTGAGTAAAAATGATAATATCATCTGCAAAAAAGGAGATGTGAGGGGGCAGAGATACCTCCATTATCTTGAAGAAATTTCAGATTCCCATTTTCAACATTTTGAGTGATCAGCCGACTAAAGTAATCTTATGCGATGGAAAAGATAATTGCAGACAAAGGGTCTCCCTGCCTTACTCCTCAAGAACACTTAAAATATCCTTCAGGTGAGCCATTGATAAGGATGGAGATGTAAGCTGAGAAAATCAAAGAATAAGTCCATTGTATTAAGGTCAAATTAAAATGAAACTTATTCATAATATTACCAATTAAATCCCAATCAATGCTATCAAAATCATTTTTGATATCCAATTTGAGGATAATGCTCCCTCCTCGTGTAGGTTTTTGAAGAAAATTCACACATTCAAATGCATTGAAAATATATTCTTGGATTCTTATGCCTTTAACATACCCAAACTCATTCCAGGAAATGATTTTATCAGAGATACAGGCCAGCCTATTATCCAGAATTTTAGTAAGGATTTTATGTATGGTGTTGATAAGATCAACAGGTCTGAATTGACTGATATCACTAGAATTGTCCACCTTTGGAATTAAGGCAATAAATTGTGCATTGATTCCATGAATTTGTGATCCATCAGTAAACAAGTACTTGATCAACATGCAATCATCTTCTTGAATAGTATCCCAATAAAATTGGAAGAAGTGATTGGTGAAACCATCCGGCCCAAGGTAGCTGTCTTTTTTAACTCCAGGGAAATCATTCCATATTTCAATATAAGATGGAAATTTTATCAGCATTGAGTTATCATCATCACTAACAGGAGAAGGTATGATTCCATCCAAGAGAACACCATTCTTTTTAGGTCCATTGAAGAGTTTCATATAAAAGGAGATAATATGATTCGAGAGACTTTGATGGTCTTGAAGAATAACATTCCCATCCTTAAGAAGAGAGAGTGGCCTACTAACCTTTTTACTCCCTTTTAAGGCATTAAAAAACCTTCTGTTACAGTCACCATCTGTAAGCCACCTAACTTTATGAACCTCCTTTTGAATATTGTCTCTGAGAGAAATCATATTTTTCAGATCTGAGAAGATCATAGCTTTTTGTCAATCTGTGCATGAGAAATCAGTATAGTTCATTGATTGTTTAATGCCATGAAGTATGTTTTCGAGAGAATAAATTTCCTGATCAAGGAGTATAAATATATTTTTTATCCAATATTTCATCTTAATATTGAGAGCTCATTGTTTGAAGACACAAGATAAATAATGGTTGTTTTCCCTAGTGCACCAAGTATCATTGACCAATGTGGAACATTCAGGAAGGGCAGTCCAAGCATTATTGAACCTAAAGGGAAGAGGGCGTCTATCACTTACTCCAATTAAATTAGACATGATTAGATGATGATCAGATTTATGTTTGGAAAGGGTCACACAATAGATTGTTCGCCACTTATCCAAAGCTCTTTCATTAACAAAGTCACGATCAATTTTACTAGCTCTCATGAAATTAAGATGCTTTCTATACTAGGTGTATTTGGCTCCAAGCAGACTAAACTCAATCAAATTCGATCATTCAATACATAGTCTGAAAACAGCCATAGCAGAAGTTGTAGAAGAATGTTCAAGCCTTTCATCCACATGTATAATGGCATTAAAATTCGCTATAATTAGCCAAGAATCATCAATTATATGTGACATATTAGAGATAAGTTGCCATAATTCCCTTCTAACCAGATAATTATTAGAAGCATAATCCATTGAGAAGAATAAATTCTGATTCTGGAATTTTAAATTGTAGTTGATGATTTGATCATGAGCAGAAACAAGTGTGAGGTTGATGACCCTACTATTCACCAATATCCATAAATGGTCATGTTGATCATCATGTATAGCATTAAACAGTGTGTAACCAAGTTTATCAAGAAAAGAAACAGAACTGATATTCTTTGTCTTTGGTTTATCAACTCCAATGACATTAGGTTTTTGTTTAGTAACAAGAAGCGAAAGGGAACTTATTGTGATAGAGTTGGCTATGCCCTGGCAGTTCCAAAAGATAATCATCATTGAAAACCTGTAGTGGGGTTGAACCCCTTTTTCTACAGGCTGTCACCCACCTTGATCCTTGAGGATCTCCTTGGTTCATTGCTTTTAGGGGCTGTGAAAAATCCGCTTTTTCTGCAGTGATTTTAGCAAGATTAATGGCTTTATTAAGAGCATCTTTTCTGGGATTTTCCCCTGGTTTCAGTTCTGTATAGATCTGGGAATCAACGATTTTAGGGGCTATTGAGGTATCAGTTTTTTCTGGAGTGAATGCAGCAGAATTAGTGGTGAAGTTAAATGCATCTTCTCCAGGGTTATCTTTCAGATACAGATCAGTACATATGAGAGAACCATTTTGGATATTTCTTAAAAAAAACCACTGAAGATGTACCCACATTCACCCGATTGATCCCATTGTTTATCAGGGGAGTACCAAGATATTGCTGAGAGGAATGAGTAATAATTCCAAGTTCAGATTGACAAGCATCCATCACTTCAGAGATTCTTGAGTTAATCATATGCATAGTAAAGTCCTCATATTGCAAGTTGAGAACAGTGTTGAAAATGTCTGTTAAGAACCCAAGCTCCTATAGATGATCGCTTCTGTGGTCTTGTGATTGTATAGGGTCTCCAGGATGCAGTCTTGTTGCATCAATAGGGCCCTCCTCTTCAACCATGTCAGCCCATGCCTTGCTGGAACCTACAGTATGTTCAGATATAGTATGCATGGAATTATTGGAGTCTTTTTGAAATAATGTTTAGCAGGGATAGGTTTCTTGCTAGGAGCATCTTTCCAGGCATGTATTCCTGATGTGGACTTTGTAATCCTTTGAGTGAGACGACACTGATCAATGCAGTGACCAATTATCCTGCAATGCTCATATAACATTGGAAGATTTCCAAATTCAAAATGAAGGTCAATAAAATGGTCATTAACATCCAATAAAAACGCTGAGGAGGAGGTGATTCCATATCAATTTCAATCATAAATCTGGAAAATAATCCAAAATACTCATTGATTATTCTTTGATCAATATTCAAATGAGTAAATATTCCTGAAGCAATATCATTCAAGGTTTGTGGGTGCCAATAATCCCATGGAAGGCCATGGATCCTTGTCCAAACCTGGGAAATAGACTACTTCTGTGTGTAAGGATTGAAATGTGGATCCCATTCGGAGAGACAAAAGAATCCAGGTTTCCAAGTAAGAGATCCCATATGCCAGACCTGATTCAAGTCATCCTGTTTTTGAAAAATAATATGGAAGAATCCTTTTCCAATTGGAATTAAGCGCTATCAAGAGAAATTCCAACAAGTTGAAATTATCAGCTTGGGATCAGAATAAGACCAAGGTTTAGTGCCCTTTTCATAAGAAATATGGCCAAGCACAAAAAATTTGAAAACCTTCAAGCACTACTTCATAGCTTCAGGATCAGCAGTAATCATAATTTCACCCTCACCAGTCTTTTTGACCATCGACAGCCTAACCTGGGTTTTTCTAGAATGAGAAGACCACGCGAGGGCTTCTACAAATGAAATCCCCTTTTTTGTGTGAGCATTCGTACTCAAGGAATTCTCTCTCTTTCTGTATGAAGCAGGGGGTCTCTCCCAGTCAGGATTAAACGATTCCATTGACTGGAATCAAAACCAGAACACAATTTTGTAGCCATCTGAGAAGTCTGAATTCTAATCAGTCTTCGCGTGCTCCTCCATTATCCTCTTAGTCTTATGATCTTAAGGTCTTACACGTCACATACGACCCATGAATCATTTACCTAAAGTATCAACACAATCTGTATGTGTTTGGTCCGTTTTTCATATTTCAGTTGTTGTTTTCACATAAAATGTTGTCCATTTCAAATAAAAGTGAGACACTTTGAGTGGCACCAGCCACACCGTGCCTTGAATTGAGGTGGGTTTGACTCGTAAACCTCAAAAATTAACTATGGATCGTTGTACTATAGTATCAAAAAAATCCAAATATGTTAGGTTGGTTTTACAAATTCCAGTTGTTTTTACATAAAATGATGTCCATTTTAAACAAAAGAGAGGCACTTAGAGTGATACCGGCCACACTGGGCCTCGTATTGAGCGGAGTTTGACTTGTACACGTCATAAATGACTCATGGATCAGTGTTGTAAAGTATCAATACAATCTAATAGTATTTGGTCATTTTTATGAATGGAAGTTGTTGTTTTCACGTAAAATCTTGTCCATTTCAAATAAATTGAGATAGTTTGAGGGGTACCGAGAACACCGTGCCTCAGATTGTGGCGAGGTTGACTCATACATTTCAAAAATGACCCATGGATCATTTTCCTAAAGTATCAATAGAATCTGAATGCATTTGGTCAGTTTTTTGTATGCCAGTTGTTGTTTTCACTTATAATGTTGTCAATTTCAAATAAAAGTGAGACACTTTTAGTGGTACCAGCCACACCGTGCCTCTTATTGAATAGGGTTGACTCTTACATGTCACAAATGACCCATGTATCCTTGTGATAAAGTATCAACACAATCAGAATACATTTGGTCAGGTTTCCATATGCCAGTTGTTTTTACTTAAAAGGGTGTCCATGTTAAACAAAAGAAAGACACTTCGAGTGTTACAGTTCACACTATGACTCGGATTGAGGTGGGGTTGACATGTGCACATCACATATGACCCATGGATCATTATCTGAATGTATAAACACAATATAAATGTGTTTGGTCAGTTTTCCGTATGCCAGTTGTTGTTTTCACTTAAAATGTTGTTCATTTCAAATAAAAGTGATACACTATGAGTGGTACCGGCCACACCATGACTGGGATTGAGGTAGGGTTGACCCGTACATGTCAAAAATTACCCATGGATCTTTTTTCTAATGTATCAACACAATATGAATACGATTGGCCCGTTTTCCATATGCGAGTGGTTTCTACTTAAAATGATGTCCATTTTAAACAAAAGACAAACACATATAGTGATACCGGCCACATCGTGCCTCGGATTGTGGTGGGGTTGACTCGTATACATCAAAAATGACCCATGGATCCTTGTGTTAATGTCTCCACACAATCTGAATACGTTTGGTTAGTTTTCTGCATGCCAATTGTTTATACTTAAAAAGAGTGTCAATTTTAAACAAAATAAAGACACTTTGAGTGATACCAACCACAACATTCCTTGTATTGAGGTGGGGTTTAATCGTAAACATCAAAAATGACCCATGGATCGTTATCCGAAAGTATCAACTGAATCTGAATGCGTTTGTTTGGTTTTCTGTATTACCGTTGTTGTTTTCACTTAAAATGTTCTCCATTTCAAATAAAAGTGAGACACCATGAGTGGTACTGGCCACACCATGCCTCAGAATGAGGTGAAATTGACTCATACACGTCAAAAATGAACCTTAAATCATTTTTTTAAAGTATCAACACAATCTAAATACGTTCAGTTGGTTTTCTGCATGCCAGTTGTTTTTACATAAAAGGGTGTCCCTTTTAGACAAAAGAAATATAGCTCGAGTGACAACAGCCACACTGTGACTCATATTGAGACGAGGTTGACTCATACCCATCAAATATGACCGATGGATTGTTTTCCTAAATTATCAACATAATCCGAATGTGTTTGGTCAGTTTTCTATATGCCAGTTGTTGTTTTCACTTAAAATGTTGTCCATTTCAAATAAAGGTGAGACACTTTGAGTGGTACTGGCCACCCCAAGCCTTGTATGGAGGCAGGGTTGACTCATACAAGTCAAAAATGACCCATGTATCATTATGCATATCAACACAATCAGAATACATTTGGTCGGTTTTCCATATGTCTGTTTTTTTACTTAAAACAGTGTCCATTTTAAACAAAAGAGAGACACTTTGAGTGATATCGGCCACATCGTGCCTCGGATTGACATGGGGTTGACTCGTACACGTCACAAATGACCCATGGATCGTTTTCCAAACGTATCAATAAATAATAATGCATTTGGTTGGTTTTCATTATGCATGTTTTTTTTCACTTAAAATCCTATCCATTTCAAATAAAAGTGAGATAGTTTGAGTGGTACCAGCCACACCATGGCTCAAATTGAGGCGGAGTTGACTCATACACGTCACAAATGACCCATGGATCTTTTTCCTAAAGTATCAACAGAATATAAATGAATTTGGACAGTTTTATCTATGCCACTTGTTGTTTTCACTTAAAATGTTGTTTATTTGAAAATAAAAGTGAGACACTTTGAGTGGTACCGGCCGCACCATGCCTCTGATTGAGGCGTGGTTGACTCATACTCATAAAAAATGACCCATGGATAATTGTTCTAACGTATCAACACAATTAAAATCTCCCAAGAGCACTTAATGGTGGATCGCATTTGATCCTTGTGCATTTTGAGTGTCGTCAAGTGCGGATAGAAGATTCGGGTGAGTCTAATCCCCCTTTTTCTTCCTATTTTCTATTCGGGTTTTCACTCTTCTCTAATCTTCTTCCGAAACTCTAAAAAGCTCTTTTCCATTGGGATTTAGGTTGAATCTTGAAGAGATCTTAGATTGGAATCCAAGATGCTAAATTAAGAGTGCGATTGTCTCCAGAATCAAGGTAGGTGGTCCTTAGACTTTCGTGAATTGTCATGATGTTTTATATATGCCGAATCGTCACTCACCCAATGTTGGAGTGTCGGGTCAGGGGGTTGTCTGGGGTCTAGGGACAAGGGTGGGGGGTTGTCCGGGGGCTATCCAGGGTCTAGGGAGGACGGTGGGGGCAGTCTAGGGTCTAGGGAAGAGGGGGTTGTCGATGGTCCTGGAAGGAAGGAGGTTGTCCAGGGAGTTCCCAAACACACAAAACTCTGAAAACATCCTCAAGATACACCTGCATAAAAAACAGACACATAAAAATAGCCTTGCATAAAAAACAGACACATAAAATAGCCTCACATGCATAATACTCTGCATACACCTGCAAAAAAACACACATAAAAAAAGAACAAAAAATAGACACACTACATAACACACTGCATAACACACTGCATAATACACTACATACACCTCACTACATACACTAGTATAAAAAGCACAAAAACATATAAAAACATAATTCAAACACCATAAAAAACACCTTCAATAGCACAAAAAAACACATATTTCCAGAGAGAGGGGAGGGGGTTGTCTGGTGTCCAGGGAGGAGAGTGGGGGGCTGTCCGGGGTCCAGGTAGGAGGGTGGGGGCTGTTGAGGGTCCAGGAAGGAGGGGGGTTCTACGGGGTCTAGGGAGGAGGGTGGGGGCTATCTGGGGGGGGGGGTCATCCGGGGTCTAGGAAGGAGGGTGGGGGCTGTCCGGGGGGCTGTCCGGGGGGATGTATGGGGTCCAAGAAGGAGGGTGGGGAGGCTATATGGGGGGCTGTCTGGGGGGTTGTTTGGGGTGCATGGAGGAGGGGGTTGTTCGGGGGTTTTTCCAGGGTCCAGGGTGAAGGGTGGGGGCTGTCGGGGGGGCTGTCTGTGGGGATATCTGGGGGTGTCCCGGGTTCATGGGATGGTATTTAAATTTTTTCTAAGCAAATTTTGTCAATGTTATAAAAATAATTTCATTATATCAACTTCTAATTAGACCTCCAATTTTTTAAACTCCACTAAAAATTTAAAATTTCATTCAAATAGGGGGATTTCACAACATCCATGCTTTTTAAAAATAAAACATTCATAATATATAAATAATCATTAAAATCATTTAGAATCTAATTTCCTATCAATCATTAAATTTAAGGTTTCATTTATGGAGAAAAATATTATGGAACCACAGATTTTTTACCAATGATCAAAACAACACTCACAACTGTAAAAACCATGAACAGAGGGTGGGGTTGTCAAGGGGGCTGGGCGGGCTGTCCAAGGGGTGACGAGGCTATCCAGAGGGTACGGGTTGTCCAGGGGGCGGGGGTGTCCAGGGGGTGGAGACTATCTAGGGGAGGGGTGAATCAATGACAACAAATCATCAAGTTAATATTTATTATTTATAGATAAAAAATAAAGATAATTTGACCTACCTAATAACACATATATTCAGGCACAACAAATCAATAAACAACAAATGTTAGTAATATCAGTCAAAAATGTAACAGTACAATTAGTCCCTCATCACCATCACTATCATCACCATCACCATCACCCTCACCCCCATCTTCATCATCATCCCCATCATCGTTCCCTCCATTCTCCTTACCCTCGTACTCATCCATGGCCTTCTCATCACCCTCCTCCTCTGCCTCGGCCTCCTCCTCACCCTCCTCCTCCGCCTCGGCCTCCTCCTCCCCCTCCTCCTCCTCCGCCTCGGCCTCCTCCTCGCCATCGTCTCGACCACCAATAGAACGTCCACCTGGTTCACCATATATAGAATGCATCGCTGATATATATTCATTACAATAAGTGATGGTGTTTGGTGTAAGTGTTGGATGTAAAACATCCATCAGTTTCATAAATGTAGTGTTTTCCCTAGAAGACTATTTTGTCGTCTATCTGGCCCTTTTTCAGCCTATTCTACCTGCGCCTTAACCTGCTGCATCTCGGTGGCACTACAACTCGTACTTGAGGAGGGCCAATACCTTCTCGTAACAATACTCTTCCTAGGTAGTCAGCGTACTCTACTAGGGCGCTCAACTCCCAACACCTGATGTAAGTGATCGTTTGGCCCAAAATTGCCAGGTTCCTAGGAATCAGGGGCCTATAAAGCATCCTGTTACAAATATAAATAGACTATTAATTTAAAAAATATAGATTAAAATTATAAATCTACAAAGTAAAACTTACAATCTGCTGCTGAGTCGGATCATTAACCGCACTTCCATATTTCTTATTTCTACTTGAGAAAAATAGTTTTGATTGAAGAACACATCCTTTTATATACAATTTATGCCTCTACAATAACTTTAAATGAAGGAAACAATAATTAATAATATGGTACCAAAAAAATAGAAATTTCATAACTAAAATTATATAACAACTTTAGCAATAGAATAAATTATGGAGGAAGCAATAGAAAGTGAAAGTCATAAAGAATGATTAAAAACAGTCATACATGTTGTCTCTCATGATCTCACATTATAGTACATCCCAATGTGTGGATGTATTTCTTAGCATCAATGTTTTTTTACTTATTCCAGATGAATCCTAAATAAAATTCAATAATTTGTATTAATGAAAAACCTGAAAATATTCATTTAAATGCCTCTAATTTGATTAATATCGTAAATTCGTTCTTATTCCAATGACTAATCATCTGTCGGTACTGTTCTAATGGAAAATAATCCATGATAGGGACCGCCTCTAACTTTGTTCCCACTCTAGTATTCCATCCAATGTACAACTCATGCTTATAATCTCTCCAAAACTCACCTAACTCCTTTAGATGTGCTGGACGTGAACCCTCACCATCGGAGAAATTGGACCGCAGTTGGAACCAAAATTTTAATTCATATAAAGAAAAAAATTCATATATTGCCTTAAATACAATAGTTTTTTACCCATATCTCTACCCAGGATTTATCCTTGACATAATTTGGCATATTTCTCCATGAGATCGGGCTGATAGGAATGATGTCAGAGTATTTGGAAAGTATCTCCAAAAAACATCGACATTGCTGCCATGATTTTCAATCATCTTACTATCTTCATTGGAGTACACCATCAACTCTGTGCGGCAGTTCCACACTGCACGCATGCGTGTATTCCCCCGCCCCTGCCTCATATCAGTATATGTATCTATTATGAAATAAAAACAAATATTTTATCAATACATGTTATAATGAAAATAAATATAGGTGCCACAATTTTTTAAGGTTGTATAAGTATACCTACGGTAGTCTGATCATTGGGCGCCGCTGGATCTGTTGAAATGGACAGAACACCCTGTAAAGATGGAGTGGGTCCCAATGTATGCTCCATAGGGACAGACACTGTCAGAGTTGGAGTCGAAGAAGATGGAAAATAAAAGCCCGTAGAGATGGAAGCAGAAGTAAAAGAATATGCCATGTATGGATGGCCAAATGATGGATGGGGAGTGGGAATCATCATCAGATATGGTACAGACATGTGAGGAGGCTCAAAAGTAAATGGTGCTGAAAACATGGGAGGCCTAAATATCCTGTGTGTCCCTAATGGTAGACTAAGTTCAGAATTTGGAATGGATGTTATGTTAGTGGGAGGGGTAGGGTCTAATCTAGTATGCTGACCAGATCGCCTAGCTCCTATACCACCCCCCCCCCCCTTGTACGAACACCCCGAGTACTAGGACCACTACTAGGATGCTCGTCAAATAACTATCACCTAATAGATGGATCCTGAGAAAAATGGTTAAAAAATAATAATCACAGGAAAATTTATATTATTTAAATAAATATATTTGAAATAAAATACCCACTGAAGGCACTAGTGGTGGAATGCCCAGGTTAGTCATGTGATGATTGTTGTCCATAATATGTTCTTGCCGCCTTTCTTCAATTGGTTTCATTTACTGCATTTGAAAACAAATATAGAAGTAAATAGAAAATTATAACTAATGTGTAACCCAAAAAACAAAATAAATGAGAGGGAATAGGGGAATTTATGGATAATTTAACTGACCATTGTTTTAGGTGAGCTTGAACAAATATATAATGAAGTCAATAAATATTACAAGATATAATAAAGAAATTTACTTTTTTGTAGGATTATTATTTACTAAGATTCATCAATCTATTAAAATCATGGAACACTGATTCTACCAGGTTCATAAGTGGTATAGCAGTTTTCAAAATTAGGGAAAAATTTATTTTCATTAGCTCAGGTAGATGATGCTGGTTTCGATACATGTTTTGAAGAAGAATACAAACCATCATGTTCATTACCTGGTAAAATGTTAAAGAGAAGACTTAGGGTCATACAAATTTTATAAAAATAATAGTTGAAGCATTGAAATGTTCACCAAGATAGAAATGCTGGTTTCATATGTTTAAATACAGTTCAATTCCAAATTAGAAAATGCAATTCAAATAAAAATTCCGACCAATAAACCTTGAAAATTCACATAACGGTCAAGTCGGATACAAAATATTTGTAATCAATATTAAATCAATTTGAATGGTTCCAACCTTAACAACCCAACTTTAGGTAAACCAAAATAATTGAAAACATGGATGGATGATTATATATATTTTCCACCACAACTTTAGGTTCATAATAAACTATGGAAATTGAGATATTATAGTCATCAAAAGAAATAAATTGATTGGTTCCAATGGCATTAGGGAAAGTGTCAATTCCATCATCACCATCATCAAAAATATGTCTTGGAATTACTTTAACTATGACACCAAATTCTGGTCAAAGTTGGTCTTTGAAATAAAAAACTTGTTTATCCATTGATGAAAATTCATATGGTTCTTTGGTAGCAAGAGTGCGAGTCATATTAATTACTCGAAATCCACAATCATCAATAAATGTTCCTTGTATCTTCATCATATCAAACTAATGTCATTTCATCATCATGACTCATCCATGAGAGTTATAATCCAATATTATTATTTTTTCAACGACTCCATAATAACCCACATTTTAAAATCACGGTCTACTATTTGATGCACTGGAATTACAATCTGTTTTGGATGTAACCATAACACCATCATGTTGTGTACTCATGTTATTTTTTCATTCAGTGACAATAAATTTTATACCCATTTTTAACAATTGATTTACAGTCACGAACCACGATATTATGACCAAAATCCAAATCTCTTATTTCCTAAGAGACAGAGTCAGTAGGAAAACTCAATACCTGAAATATAAATGAATATTAACCTTAATTAAATATTGATTTAATTATTTTAAACAGTAATATTTTTACATTCAATTTTAACCAAGTAGAAAACTCATTGCTATGAAAAGTCTCCCTCCTTCTCAAAGATAAAGAATGATGCTTTCTATTCATCATTGTTTTATGTTCCATGTAGATAAAATATACGAATAGTTTAACATATATATATATAAGATATACATATTCAATTTAGTTACCTGATGTATTCATCGAACAAATTACAATTGAACAAAATTGTGCGATGTGCCATCTCCCGCTCTTCAAGGTTTAATGTCTTCAATATATGTGATCCAGGAATTCCTCCAGTTTGAGGAAGTGAGGAAAAATTGGGTTTAATTTTATCATACTATTCTCCTTCATTTCTTAATGGTCTGTTCATTCTTGTAGTAAGATCATAAAAATAAATTGAGCAGAAATGCATACATTCTTAATCCAATTAACCGTTCACGATATAACCTTTGGGATGATTCTTATTTCGGACATAATACTTTAATGTGTACATAGTTATTTTAGTTGGATACATCCAAAAAAAAGAAACAGGTCCTCCAAGAATTATTTTAGTGGGAATATGGATAGTTAGATGCAACATGCATGTGAAAAATGATGGAGAAAATATTTTCTCCAACTCACACAAAACGTAATGGGGCATCTGTCAACATTTTTTGCAAGAAATACTTGGAAAACATCTTAGCACAATGATCTCTAATCAAATGGAAAAACCAAATAACAGTCACCCTTACATTATTGGACAATAGATGATGAATTTCTATGGGGATCAACTCATTTAGAAGAATGTGATAATAATGAGTCTTCAACAATTTTAGCTTCAACTCTCTTCTGTTGACCTATTTAGATATGTTTCTTAAATAGCCATCAAGAACTCTAATAGTCTCTAATACTTCTATAAATCATTTTTTTCATAGGTTCCATCACATAAGAATCACATGTAACTTGCCATTTATTTTCACTGATACGCACATGATTCAATTCTAGTCTGATGCCCCAATCCCCCAAGTCATGCAGAGACTATAAATCATCTTTTTCCCTTCCATTAACATTTAGAAGTATCGGAAGAAACATTTCAAATATATTCTTTTCAAAGTGCATTACGTCTAAGATATGACGTAACAAATTGGTTGACCAATAAGGCAAATCAAAAAAGATACTCCTCTTACTCCAACTGTAACAGGTTTCAGTGGAAACATTCTTTCTCTTTCCAGAATTCATTTGACCCTTCATGAATGAAAAACTGAAATCTTTCAATTCATTAAGCACATCAATTCCATACATACACTAAGGTGGGTCATCGTTCTTTATGGTATTATCAAATATTTGACGATTATTCCTATATGGATGGCCCATTGGAAAGAATCATCAATGTCCCATAAAACTAAAAATACATCGATGTTTTTGTCATCAGGATCAAGTATTCTTCATACAACCAAGAGAGTAAATTTTTCCCTTCGTGCTCCATCTACACATCATTGCATAATCTAGAAAAACATTGATCATCCACATAAGGGAAACACACATCTGAAATATGTCTTTTGAATATGCATCGTATGTGCGCACACCCACATACCATAGAAGTTTCAACTCTTTTATTAAAGGTTGTATGTATATGTCAATATCAATTCCAAGATCAGAACAGATAGATATGAGTATACTCATGAAAGTGAAAGTTTTTTCATATGTGTATAAAAACTGGCCATGTTTTGTGAGAAGTTAGCATCTGCCCAAACAAATTAAAACTATCACATGAAAGACCCAGCCTCACATTATGCATGTTAGCTGCAAAATCAGGATATCGAGCATCAAATCTCTTCCATGAAAATCCATATACAGGGTAAAACAACTCATCATTAGTCTTATTTCACTTAGTATCATGTCATCTCATTTTTATTGATATTTCATCAGACATAAAAATATTATGGAGTTTGGGGATCAATGGAAAGTACCGCATTACTTTCGGTGGCAGGCAGGATGGTGTTCCATCATATTTTTACTTCCTGTAGGATTTTCCATATTTTATAAAATCATTTAGTTCAACATTTTTCTCCCAGAATAAGCTACAATCATTCGGGCAAGCATGAATTTTTTTTCTTGAAAATCCAAGTTCCTCAACTAACTTCCATGCCATATAGTGGTTTGAGGGAATATAAGCATAATCTGGAATTAAATCCTTCAAGAAGGTAATAATTTCATCAATTTATGTATTAGAAATACCATACAATTTTTTCCCATGAAACAATCGGATTAAAAATTCTAGTTGTTTCCTTTTATTGCATTGTGGATATACTGGAGTCATGGTAGCATCATTCAATTTTTTCACCCTGACAATATCATCATTTTCATTAGATGAATCATCTGTCCTAATATCAAAGTCTTCTTGAGTCGAAATCCTTTAATTTTCATGATGAAAAAAAAACAGAAAATGGTCTTCTAACAAATTCTACAGTCCATCCCTTTCATTTCGATCATCAGCAATTTGAAATATCATTTTCTCCCCATTCTGATACTACACATAGTATTTTTCGTGAAAACCATATTTGTTTATGTGATAGCTGACTTCTAAATGGATCAACCAAGGTCTACCAACATAATTAGAACATGTGAAGTGTAAGAGACCACTATCTGAAGCATTGTGTAATGAAAAATCTAAAAAGATCTTCAAATTGTTTTGAAAATCGCTTGAGATCCGATCAGTTTCATACATCCGACATCTATCCATTCTGTAAAAAGTATTTTCGTAAGTCATTTCATCATAATCAATTAAATAAGATTTATGTTTAACTGAAAATATATTTAAGTAAACGATAAAGGGAGGAGTTTCTAATACATGTAGTGAACTATTTAAACAATGTAAAGATATACTAATTTTGTTATGTGTGCCTAAATTTGAAGTGATATGTGTTTTGTACTTTTTTCATTTATAACATACAAGAAGACACCATAGAGATGATAGAACATTGTTTAAGATATTACAAAGTGAGGTCTTTTCATAAAAGATGAAAAATGTGTAAAGAGAGTTTTTTAAATAAGTTATTGATTTTAAAAAATGGAAATATTTTGAAAAGTTAGTACATTTCCTAACACCCAAACTAAATTCCATAGAAAGTACCATATCAGCCCACTAAAAAAAGGAAAACCACCTACCCAAATACACCAACCATCCCCAATCCCTTCACATGGTTCATCCTTATATCCATTACCCACCTCGAGAAAACATGACTAAACAAACCATTTACCATCTTTGAGTGGGGATATATCTCACCAACACCTCCATTAGTCGATATGATTCACTATATACATAAAAGTAGTGGCTATGAAGAATTCAAATCAAGTTGATTCATATAATCATGACACGTGAATTGTAAAAAAAATAGAAAAAAAATCAAACTACACTTATTGGGTATGTAATTCCACACATGTCACCACCTGGTTTCAAAATAAAATAAAAGAATAATATATGAAAAACATTAATACTATGTTAAGCCTTATAGATTTGGATTATAAAACTGAAAAATTGTTTGAATTCAGATGGATTTATAGGAAGGAAGTAGTACCCAGACTATGTAAATAGAGAGACATCTAGTTTAGAATCCAAGGTGGACTTACCCAAGGCTTCTTAAATCATAATCACTATGAATCCAAGGTAGATTTCCCCATGGTATTCTAAACCAAATCATCATGAATCCAAGGGTTCTTCCAAATGGAATTAAAATATACTTTTTTAACATGAATCCTTGGTTGGTTTCTTAATGGAATTCCAAATCATTAATCAAAGAACAAGTACTCAAAATTTAAATAAAAAATTATTTATATTTATTTTCAATAGGTCTCATATAAGAGGAACATACCTCAGGTCCCGTTGTGTGTTATAGGCATCCGAAATCATTTACTCATGTTCAATAACTCATTCTTGGCACCCCTATAGTCATAGATTTCATTAACCAATTAGTTCTCTATGTCAAGCACACCCCAAGAGTGGATAAAGTTTTGGCTTCTATACTAATAGGTTGTTCGTGGATCCTAAAGTGGATTAATTTCATAAATTATAGACAAAAAAATTATTTTTAAATTTGAGATTAATAATAAAGTATGAAAATGATACTACACATAATAAATAACAAAAAATAGTGATACTTTTAAGGGATAGTTTATAAACCATCTTCTATATACTCAAATACATCTATCAATCAAGTATTAGTCATTGATTCAATATCAAATAGTGTGAATAATAAAATTTTCCAAAATCTGTAGAAATATGGAATAAAGACGTGATCTTTATAGATAGTGAAATAAATGTATAAAGGTTGAGAATAGAAGTATATCCTTATAAATAGCTCATAGTTGGGATAAACAACACAAGAAATAGATAAGATACATCAACTCACCATGCTAGCTCACAGAGTTTGGTCGACCACACACGAACCATGTCAAGTACCACATTGAGGGATTCTATGTCTATATTTGGGAATAGGTTAAAGGATTCTAACCTAGATGGGGGAGTTGCAACCAATCAAATGGAAGACCTCGGGTTAGGTTTCACCTAACCAGGGGCTTCTAGAAATCGGGGTAAATATAGAGTTTTCTGCTTCTCTGTAATCGGGGGAAGTTTTGTTGCATTTGAGGGTAACTTTTCCAATAGTTTTTGGAAAACCATTGTAAAAAGCATGTACTTTACCAACTATTCATACAAATCATTGGTAAAGGGAGGAAATTTTGTATATTTCCCCATGGTTTCTTCAAGCCATTGGGAAATCCTTCACTAATGCAACCTTTACCAATGGTCTATTCAAAATGTTGGTAAAGTACCCCAATACCAACGATTCTACTGAACCATTGGTATAAAAGAATTGGTAAAACCCAACTTACTAGTATTGTGACATTATGATTGGGGTTTTAAAAGCTATATGGTACACCCAAAGTGCATCATCCAATCACAAACTCCATTCTTTCCAATTGGGTTGTACCATTTTTTCCAGAATCTCTTAACTTCCCAATTTTATATTTTTGATTTCCATTAGTTTGGGGGTGATATGTAGTGGATACTTTTGGTCAAACCCATACTTATAATGAAAATTTTTCATGTTTTGATTGGAAAAATGGGAACCCTTATCACTAATGATGAATCTCAGAATACCAAACCGAATAAAAATCGGGTACCTCACAAATTCAACAACAACTTGGGATTCATCGGTCCTAATAGCCTTTTCATCCACCCATTTATACATATATTCCATAGCTAACAAGATGTAAATGATTCAAAATGAATTTGAAAAATTCCCCATGAATTCAATGCCACATGCATCAGAGATTTCACAGAATAACATGGGTTGTTGAGGTATTTCATTCCACTTAGATATATTCCCCTGTGATTTGAAAATGAATACATGACTTGAAAAATCTATCGGCATCCCTATAATATTTTGGCCAATAAATATTATATTTAAGGACCTTTCGAGCTGTTCGTTGAGAGCCAAAGTTTCCCTCAGAAGCCACAGTGTGACAGAATGTCAAAACATAGGTGAATTCATGGTTAGGGACACACTGACGAACTACTTGGTCACCCTCCACAAAATGGGTCATACCAAATGTACGAATTAGAATCATTTTTATGTCTCTGGGATTGGGATGTTCTGAAATCAGTGGGGACCCAATATGTTTCTAAAAATCACAATATCTGCATACCAGGGGTAAGGTCCACAAAATCACAAAGGTTCTCATAAAGAAAGAATTATCCAATGGGGAGGGTTGAGTCAGCATGGTGGTTCAATGGTGGAGAACTACTACTAATGTTGTCAGCTACAACATTTTCTACTAATATCAAGGTCAAACTCTTGGAGGAAGATCATCCACCGTATGTGGCAGGGCTTAGCTTCAGGTTTCATTAAGAGGAATCAAAGGGAAACATGGTTAGAAAACACAATAACTTTTGACCCTAGAAGATATGAATGAAAATTATCCAAGAAAAAATAGTAGAAAAGAGTTATATATAACTGGTTGTGTATTTTACCTTGGTAGGGTCAGGGGTAGGTGAGGCATACACAATGACATGAGGATCCTTCTCAACCCTTTGTGATAAAACTTCCCCAACTGCGAAGATATAAGGAATCACACAAAAGCTCTAAGGGGAGATCCCACCATGGTGGATGGATTAAGGGACTTGATGTGAGACTCTTTTTTAGTGAATTGAATGTATCCTCACAATTTTTATCAAACAAAAACTCAAAATCTTTTTGCAATAATCAGGATAATAGAAGTGCAATCCTACTAAAGTCTTTAATGAATCAGGGGTAAAAACCAACATGACCAAAGAAAGGTCAAACCTCATGAACACATTTTTTATATGGGAGGGATGAAATGAATTCAATTTTAGATTTATAAACATGAATTCCCTTATTGGAAATGGCATGCTCAAGAACTATCCCCCACTCAACCATAAAATGACATTTCTCATAATTTAAAATAAGGTCATTTTTAATGCAACGATGGAGGATAGAACCTAGGTGTTCCAAAAAAATAATCAAAATAAGAACCATATACCATTAAATAATCTATAAATACTTTCATACAACTCTCAAGGTACTCAAAAAAATACTCAGCATACATTGGTGAAAAGTACCATGAGCATTACATAGACCAAATGACATCCTTCTGTATGAAAATGTGCCAAATGGAAAAGTAAATGTTGTCTTTTCATGATCCTCTGGGGCTATATGAATTTTGAAATAACCCGAATAGCCATCAAAGAAAAAATAATGGTACTTACCATCTAATAGTTCTAACATTTGGGCAATGAAAGGTAGAGAAAAGTTGTCCTTCTATGTGGATCGATTTAGTCGATGGTAGTCAATACAGACTCATCAACTATTTTGCACACGTGTTGGAACCAATTCATTACTTTTATTTAAAACTACAATTATTCCTATTTTTTAGGAAAGCTTTTCACAAGGATAAACCATTTATGGTCGTATATAGGCTAAATTATCCCTGCAACAGGTAATTTACTGACTTCCAATTTTACCACTTCAAAGAGAGTGGGATTCAACCGGTATTGAGATTGTCTTATGGGGTTATCCTCCTCATCAAAAAGTATATGGTGTATACAAATTGATGGGATAATCCTGGTAATATTATCCAATTTCCATCCTATTTCCTTTTTACACTCTCTCAAAAGGTTGATCAGTTTCGATTCTTGTTGTGGAGAGAGGTTATTGGAAATAATGATGGGAAATTGGTCAATACAGTCAAGATATTCCAATTTTAAATATGAAGGAAGTTGTTTAAGTTCCAACAAAAGTAGTTTCTAGATTGTGGGAGGGGATTTAGGGGGAGTGAGTTCCATTAAACTGTCAATATGCTCAGGTTTATTCTCTAAATATTGAGAATTATTGAAATTAGATTTGCAGAATCATCGACGGTCATGTGTACCCAAAAATGAACACACTCATCAATTAAAGCCAAAAATTAACACTTTTTAGAACCCACACGACATTCAAAACATGAATCAGAACCCAAATCTTCCAAGGGTGAGGAAGAGGAAAATTAATCAGTGTATGGGTTGAGGAGAGAATTTTTTGTGTGTGCATCATTTGAGAGAACTTCCATGGAATAGACAGGAAGAGTGGAGTGCTCTTCAATGTGGGGTTTCATAGCCTTAAGGATGTTAAAACGTATATTTTATCCTTCTAACTCCATAGACTTCATACCATTATGAATGCTGATGATCGTCTTTTCTGTTATGAGGAATGGACTCCCAAGTATGAGAGGATCATGTCATTTGTTTTGGGTGTCTTCCATCTCAAGAATGTAGATACCAGTAGGGAAGATTAAATTATTCACTCATACAATTAAATACTCATTCACTCTAATTGGATGCATAGTAACTTGGTTGGAATGTTGTACAAAAATGGCAGTTTCTTGAGCCTCTCCAACATACAGAGAAGTGTACATGGAGTGAGGCATTAAAATAATGGAAGCACCTAAATATAGTATAGCATCTTAAAATAAGGTCTCCTCTATGTTACACGATATCGTGAATGTGCCTGGATCCTTGAATTTGGTTGGTATTTTTGGTTGAATCATGTCCAAGACATTCCTTCCCAATTGGAATCTCTCATTCCCCTTTAGACTCCTTCTATGGGTGAAATTTGTTTTAAGAAATTTTTCATATCGAGGGATTTTTTTTGACTACATCCAATAGAGGAATGTTAACTTGACTCATTTAAATGTATCAATTATTTCATAATCAATATCATTATAAAATATCTTCTTAGATTTAGAGAGTCTTTGGGGGAATTGAAGACGAATTAATTGTTCATTTGTATCATCAATGATAACTCAATTACCCTTTTTATCTTGTTTTTCATTACTTGATATTTTTTAGGGTTGGGAAAGAGATTTTTCAAGAGGGGGACATATATGTTGTGCAGAATCAGTAGAAGGAGAGACTTATTTACCACTATGACATGTAAATGCATATAAATTACCTTTTTCCTTCGGATTGGGAATGGGTTGTGATGGTATTTGTAAAGAACCTTACATATTAAGCTCACTGATGTTGTTTTCTAATTGACCCACTTGAGTTCATAGGTCTTGAATAACTGATTGTGTGGTTTTTTTGAACTGTATGTTTTGGGATAGAATTTTCTTCACCATGTCCTCAAGGCCTGGTTCACATTTGGTAGGAGGAGGAGGATTATTTTGAGAATTTTAAGGATAAGAAGGTTGTATACCTTGTCCTTGTTGATACCAATTCTACTTGGGGAAGCTTGAGTTTCCTATGTTTCGATACTCGGGTTGTGCTTACCACCCAGGATTTGGATTTGGCATTAATGGTTCTTGCTTGATGGGAGGTTCTTATTGGTATAGACACCTTGGGCACATGGCTGCACAAGACTCTGGTGAATCATCATGTTGTGGGCACTGGTCAGAAAATGAGTATTGTGAGAGCAAATACAATAATGTAATGGGACTGAAGAAAAGTGAGAGTTACCTTGTGCTTGAGATAATTACCTTATAAGGGTATGAATCTCATCATGTTTATTATCTACCTTTTATTCTATGGTTGAATGAATTACCTCATGAACTCCTCTGGATGGTACAGTTTCTCGTGTTCCAAATTATTGTGCATTTTGAGCCATGTTGGCTAATAAGTCACGAGTGGTGGAAGGAGTTTTATCATTAAGGGCACCACTAGCTACAACATCAATCATTCCATGATCCAGGGGGATATGTCCCTTATAGAATTATTGAATTAGAATTTTTTCACTAATCTGGTGGTGGGGGAAACTTTAGAATGTCTTTTTGAATCTCTCCCAATATTCATGAAGGAACTCTCCATGGGATTACCTAATTCTAATTTTTTTTTCTCTAATTGATGTTGTTTGGGAGGTAGGGGTAACTTCTCTTGAAAGAGTCATTTAAGGTCATTCCAACCCCCAATTGTGGTAGGAAGATAGTATATCCAATCTTTGGCAACACCATCAAGGGAGAAAGGGAAGGTTATAAACTTAATTAGGTCCTCAGACACATTTTGGGGTTTCATGGTGGAGCACACTATGTGAAACTCTTTGAGATGTTTATAAGGGTACTCACCAAGAAGAACATAGAATTTTGGAAGTATGTGTATGATATATGATCTTATCTTAATTTCGGATGCTTACTCGGGATATTGGATGCTTGCAGGTTGTTACTCCACATCCGGGATGATCAGTTCTTTTATGGTTTGAGTATTTGCAGCCATGTTATGATGGGTTTAATTGGTTTCAATTTTGTATTGGTTTAGGACCACTTGATGTTCCAAAAGGTATTCCTCAGTTTTTCTCTATTGACTTTCTTTGGATTCCTTGATTTGTGTATGAAGTTTCTTTTCAATTTTAGGGTCAAATTCAAGCAGTTTTTCATTTTCTAACAGGGTCATGAAAATAAGTTGTGGAGTTTGTTTTTTTTATGATTGAATATGGATAAAATCGCATAATAGGGGTGAAAGAAGAATATAATTTTATACTAAAAAATTATAGAGAGAGGTATGGAGAAGAATATAGAGGGAGGGGGAGAGATAGAGAGAGAGGAAGAAAACACAAAAACAAACAAAAAATAGAAAGAAATAAAACCAAAAAAAACAATAAAATGGGGTGGGGTGTAGAAAGGAGTATTAATTAAGAAGTAAAATAAATAAATAAAATGGAAAAAAAAGAAAAAAATGATCTTGGTTCTCCGAAAATGGCACCAAAATTTGATTGCATTGTCGTTCTCTTCAAATTAGATGTTTATTTTAAACAAGAATTTCTGCAGTATATCAGCCACCCTAGGTCATCTCTTGAAGGAGCATTATATAATTAATTTCAAAATGAAGTTCTGATTAATAAAATAAAAGGAGGATGGGGTTTTATAAAACTTTTATTTTGTTTCTTTAAGAATATAAATTGAAAGTATATTACTACTGATAAAAACTGGTTGGAGAAATCGTGATAAACCCAGGTAAGTGTCCCTTGATTCTAATTTCGTCATCGCTCTCAAGGGAAAGGGAGGGATCATTGATTCCTTGATTTTATACATACTAAAACTAGTAATGTTATGTGGTTTATTACTATGTTACCACCTAATATATTATCGATCAATGATATTCATTATCATCAACCACTCACAATCAACAAACATGAATCGATGTAAAACCGGAACTCAATCAAGGCATCACATCAACAACATGATAAGATGAATCGATTTGTTTCAATGATAGAAATATTATAAAAGACCAAAACTTGCATATTATAGGTTCAAGCTCTAATATTTTATCAGCCAATGAAATCCATTTTCACACTCATGAAAGGGAGGGGTGAGAAAAGAGGCAACCACACTCAAACAATCACAAGATTCGGGTTATGTATGGAACCATGTGGATTCTAGTTCCTTTGATTTGTACTTGATCATACTAGAATAAACGCATATTTATAATGTAGAAATTATGAAAAATTAACAACAATCCTGGAAATAAATTACCTTATGAATATTACAAGTGTGGAGCTTGAAAATAAAACAAAGGAAACTCCCCAAATTGATCACTAAGAGGTTTAGAAGTACATGATGGAGAAGGGAAATAAAATGGGTTAAGAGAGCTCTAGAAATAGACTAACCTTCACCCATGGTCATGAAACACAGATTATGATGGGTATGAGTGATTTCATGGTAAATTTACATCCATATTTCCACATAAAGTTCTCAAGTATCAAAAGGGCTAAGAGACTATTCAAGGATGATTTTTTACTCCAAATGTATAAGGCAGGTTGACTTAACAAAACGCCTGAAAATGACTAGAAATTCGGTGGTTAGTTGGGGCCTCAAATTATCTGTTCAAGGGAAGTGGAATCCACCAAATTGGATTTCCTAGTCTCGAGTTATGGCTCAAATATAGAAGGGTGTTCCAATCTAGCCCGCCCAGCATTTCTTCACATTGTGGGCCTATTTTTGGCCTCCAAATGGACGAATTGGGATTCATGATCTTCTATAGAAATGTATCCCAAATTTTTTTCCCTCATACACTCATTTTAATCCCAATTGGGTACAGTGATTATCTATAGTACAAATAATTGTACACATGCATGCCTGGGCTCTCGCGCAGTTTGGTCCATTTTTCTTGAATTCCATCACGAGCTCTCCAAATCACCTACTCTTATAATGTAAACACCAAAACAAGTAAAATTTCCCTATGAAATAGTTATAAACTTTAATTCATTGATTAAAACATACTGTTAAATTTATTATAGTTTCTTTAATATTCATTACAGAACTAGTTTAAAACAACGGTGTAAAGGTGGATTTTAATAGAGAATCGCTTGGCGATAAGTTTTTTTATCCAAACTACAATGAAAATATATTTTGTTCCTTTCTTACTTTCGTGCATTTTATTTTCTATATATTTTCTTATATAATTTTTCTTTTAATTTTTTAATATTTAAACCAATCAATTTTTACTCATAATGTTTATTCTTTGATTAATATTTAATGGTGCAATTCATCCCCCTATTTCCCATTTACCTCACCTCTCCAGGACCTACCATATAAAACCACTTTGATATTATATATCATTTTTAACTTTATATTATTGGTATTTAAAGTTACATTTTATGTTATTTCATTCATGTAATTAAGATTGAAAAGTTACCAATGTATTAAGTTTTTATTTCACAATCTCATATTTATTCGGGATTATTTAATTTCTTAGGGGAATTATTTTATATTTATATATTAAATCCAATATATTTTATTATAATTTTTTAATTTCAAGAAATTAAGTTATTTCCTTTCATTTTCCTCTATTTTAGTACTCAAGCTATTGAAATCATGTATATATGGAATATGATATTTTTTTATACTCGGTTTGGGATTATTTTTCTTCCATGTAAGTATATTCACTAAAATGTTTTAACTATTCTCCAATGATTTATGAATGAAATTATTACACATGATTTTCTTTATACATAATGGTTTAAATGGATTATTCTTTGTCATTTTTTGAACATTTTACTTTAAAAATATAAATTAAAATATGAAAGATGTATTTTTTAACATATAAGAAATTGAAAGAACATACAATGGTTATGACCACTTAATTAACTGATCATTACACTATGTGTTTCAAATATCCATTTCAATGAAAAACCATTCCAAAAAATATGGGAAATGAAGATATTTTAAAATAAAAATTGAAATTGAAATGGTATTTTCCACTAGAAAATTTCTAGTGATTTTTTAATCTATTTTCATCAATTTTAGTATCCTTCAATTTATATTATTCTTTATTGATGTTAAAATATAATGATACCATCCAATATATTTCTCTGGTAGTTTTATGATCAATTATACTATGGAATGTATTGCAATTCCATATTTTGTTTTTCTAATAAGGATATTTTCAAATTATAAGGCATGTTGATAAAGTTGAATTTTTTGTTAATATGATGAATCCATCCGATTTTTAAGTGATAGGTGGAGAAAATAATTATTTAGACCCTCAATTCACAAATAGGTCTCATGTGACAAAATAGGATGGGTATATGGTGGAGGCCTTTCTCATTTATATATATGTGTTGTTCAGAGTCCATGAAGGTATGTTTAACATTTATATGTTTACACATTCCATCTTATAAAATCATTTATTGATTCCCATGTGATTATTTGAATAGTTATGATATCCATGGATATGTTTTGAGCTCTTGTGATTGTATTGATTTTAGTATTGGGTCATTATTTTTTCCTTGCATATTATTCATCATGCTCAAATTATTTATTCAATGGAATGTTTTTTTACTTATTCACATTGTCATATTTATTATTCATTATTTACACTATGATAACATACACCACTCACATTCCCTTACTAGGTATCTTATCTCACCCTATATATGTTTCATTTCCTTAGGATATAATGAGGGAATCATTAAATGCATTCAAGTATGTAAAATATTTACTTTACCTTTGTAATATTTTTTTTATTCAAATGTAATTTGATATTAATGTTTGAATCTAGTTTACTAAGGATTATAAATTACTTGATCCACTTGCATGCATTCACTTGTACCTTATTCCAATTTAATAAAATAACCACCGATTATAGGCTCCTGAAGTATGGGATTTTATATATTCATTCACATCAAATATGAATTATGGATGTGTTTTTTGAATGAATCATGAAAGTCAAAGCATGATTTCATGGTTTGGACAATGTAATATTATTTTTTAATTAAAATATGAATTTTAAATGAAAACTCACAATTTTAGTCATATCAACCACAAAATATTTTAGGTTGATGTGTGGTTTATTCCTATGAATCAAAAGTTCATTCGATATATTTTTCAAATAATTTCCTTAAAAGATTGGTGTTTTTCTTGGTTTTGAGATTTCTCCACCTGTTATATATTGTAAATCCATTTTAAAATCATAAAATTCACATTCAGTTATACGAACCACACCATACATTCAATTAATTTTATGTTGATTCATTAATTTCAAAATGAATTATATATTTTCTTCTGAATGTATCAAGATATCGAGAGTTCATTTTCACAGTTTTTACAATGTGACAAGGTTTTGAATAAGAATGTCACTTATAAATGAAAATATACACTTTCAGTCATACTATACACTTTTTGTGTTAGATTTAGTGGTACTTGATTCATATATGTTAAAAATGAATTATGAACCACTATTTAAAAAATATTAATACATTCTTACTTTGTGTTTTTAATTTTTTAGTCAGTGTCATATATTTTGAAGTATGGTGAAATTTTTAAATGAAAAATGCAATCTTAATCATATGACTCATTTTGTGTGATGGATTGTTATGTGCCTAATTCATATACCTCAAAAATAAATTGGGTATTTTTTATTAAAATATTTTTAAAAGTGGTGTTTTTTCATGATTTTGACTATTGGACACTTCTTTGGAATGAAATTTAAACCATGCACTTTTTTTCATAAGAACTAGATATGTGGAGGTGTTTTTTGTTCTTCATGGGAAAAAAATTATTAAAATAAATAATCAGTAGGAAACAAGTCTTCATGATATCTATGAAAATTATCATAAAATTTAGTGTGAAACAATTATAGTAAAATTAAATAAATTATAAATAGATAAAATGATATGAATATTAACTAAATAATAAGTACGAAATAACTTCTTTATAATTTAAACAATCATTCAAAAATTGTGTAATGTATTAACTTATTATAAAATTATTGCACATCTTTCTGAAAACATGTACTAATGAAATTCTAGGAATTACTGGAAAAATATAAATAATCAAAAAATTAATAAATATTTTAAAATAAAATATTTATTATCATCAGAAGAAACACTATAGGGATGCTAGATTTTCTGAGGAATGTGATATCATTCCTTAATATATAAACATAATTACCACAATTATTAACATTACATAGTTCCAAAAATTGGAAAAAACAATGATAAAAATCAGAAATTGGCTTTGAGAGAAAAATATTATTAAATATACCCTAATGAAGATCCATTTTTAATAATAAATTGGCTTATTATTATCAAATTTCTTCCTCATACCATGATTTTGGTGATTTTTATAAACCTTCCTATCATAAAAAAAATTAAAATTAAAAAATTATATAAAGAATATAATTTGAATTTTATTTCAAAAATATTTATTGTTTTGTATTACTGAATAATAAAAGACAATATGTGTGGTCTATTTATTAGATATCTGTAAAGAACTGGATTTTCCATATATTTTATTTAATTATATGGAATTATTATGTTTCTACAAAAAGTGATAGTGTGTGATTCCAAGGCCCAGTGTGCCCAGAATGAATTTCTGAACTTTTTTAAGGTATGTTCAGTAAATGCGCGAGTGGAGTTTTCTAACATTTGGACCGATGATCGGATTAAAAAACTGAGGACACCTTTGAATCTGTAGCCCTGATATTCAATTAAGGAATGCCTCACTTTGACCGTAGTAGATCGGGATAAAAAGAGAGTTTTGGGCATTTAAAAGAATAATTAAATAACTTTGTTATTTTATTTCTCTAATTTCTTTCCTCCAACAGACAAGCGGCAGTGACAGGACTGACGTCATGTCAAGCCATTAAGTGGCTTGAATCCTCAAATCCTTTTTAACAGTTCCATTGGAATTAGGAAGGATCCAATAAAATGAACCCCCATTAATTCTACGAGTGTTATTCACCCTTCCCCTATTTAATTTATATGGAGCTTGGGGAGGGGTATTGTCTCATCTTCACCAGGAAAAGATGTTCTGATAAAGTGTCACGAAGCCAACCACTTTAGGGATAGCACCGGTTCTGATGAGTGCTAACGAGCGCCGCTGATTCACGAACCAAATAATGATGGTTGAGTAGCGTCGTTGGAGGATTGTTGTGGGAATGACGAACACTGACTCTCCCTCAAATGCGAACATTCTCCAATGATCATGAGGTAGAGATTTGTCTTGTTTTATAATTCAATATATTATTTAATACTATTATTCCCTTAGTATATCTATCTAATGTGGAGGGAATAGGATAAACGAACAAGGCCATGACCCTATACCTTTTTTTGAATTTGGTGAATTCTCCGAGAGAATTTAATTCGAGTTGGATGAAACTCGGAACCCTATGTGATGGTGGCGGCCGACAATGGTCGGCCGTAGAGAAGATGGAATCACACTATCGTGTACCTCTGATAAAGAAGGTCATGGTTGGTGATGGCGGTAGCGAGCTTGGGTTGACCGTGAAGGAAGTGGCAGAGCACTGGCGTGTACTGCCAAATAAGGGGGTCGCGGTAGACAACAGCAGCCGACACTGCCCGGTTGCAGATGGAGGCGGGTGGCGCGACGTCTCGTGCTGCCAAAGATGGTCGCGACTCAGAAGCCATGGTGGTGGACCGACACCCACAGCGGGTCTCGTGGGTGACTGGGCAGTGCGAAGAGGTTCCACCACTCTTCCTTTCAAATGAAGACCCCCCCCCCCCCTCCCCGCCAGCTTAGGTGGGCCCTAGCCAGTGGGGCTACTACTCGAACCAAACAGCCACAGCCGTTTGTGGAAAACTGGGGGGCCGCACCCCCCCCCCCCCCCTCCCCCCATGCCAGTTTGGGCAGACCATATACCATTGGGCCACGTGATCCCAAAAGTCCATACTGGACCATAGCCCAATGGGCTCATCCCAGTCTGGTCAGACTCGAAAGAGGCCGTTTCAACCCGAACCTGGCCAGGTTGGCTCAGAACGGGTTGGGCCGGGTCAGAACGGACCCAGACCCTTCCATGCCTGGTTTCACTAAAATGACTATAACTTGAAATTTGGGCATCCATTTGATGAAACGTCTATGGAACTGGTACCCTTGGAGTGAGGTAGTCCTTTTAGTATACTTCAGTTGAGTTTTGAAGAACGTTGGTGTATAGCTAGGTTGAATTGAACCCGAATCCAATTTGGCGCTCATAACAAAAATGCTTATAAGTCACAGACATAGAATCTGATTTATATGACATCTATCACGTTGGAACCCTTATAAATTAGAATCCCTTTGGGATACTTATTTGTGAAACTTCTTAGCGGTTTAAGTATGAGTAACGACTTGAGGAGCGGTTCTCCCAATCATGCTATGAGCGGGAATCCAGTGGCTGGCAGTGAGGTGGAGGCTGGAGATAGATCATTAAAAGTTTAGTACCGAGCGATCCTATGTGGGTCAGCACTGATCCTATGTGGGTCAGTGCTCAGCGATCCTATGTGGGTCGGCGCATCCTGATCCTATGTGGGTCAGATCTTGTGTGGGCCAGTGCTCAGCGATCCTCTATGGGCCAACGCATACCGATCCTATGTGGGTCAAATCCTATGTGATTCAACGGAGGCTAGTTCCTATTGATCCTATGTGGGTCAGACTCCATATAGTCAGTAGCAAAGCCTCTCGATAGAATAAGATGATCTAGCTTCTCGACTAACCATATATACTTATGTGATTTACTTATATACCTGGTGTGAGTTGAGTCATTACCATTATGGTACTTTTACATTCGTGTTGTTACCTTTTTGGTACTTTCCCTTCTTAGTGTTACCTTCGTGGTGTTACCTTTGTGGAATTCTGCCTTCATTGATCAGTTGTAAAATTGGCTTAAAATTTGGAGCCTTAAGTTTCCTCATGAATGAGACGACTATATTTTTATAATTTAGGAATATGTATGGGAATATAACTATGCAGAGTTGATGACTCCTTCGTGCTTTGTGATTGAGGTCTTTCGTTGTGGTTATTCCTTTGTAGAACTCTAGGAGACCTTCGGGGTTCCTGGGGTCGCTAATGAATATTGTTATACTCACCCCAACATGGGTTATGCATGCACCTTGTTGTGTCTTGTGCAGACAAAAGATAGCATTTATCGAGGCTAAGGGATCCAGGATTGCACGGTGCTCAAAGGTGGACCCTTTGACATGGTGTGTTGTAGTTACTACTGATCAAGAGATTTACTACCCTTCAAGTAGGATCCTTAGTGGATGATCTAAGAGCTGTTTTACTCTTCTCAGTTGTACTTGTACATTTTAGTTGGGCTTGTATTCTGACCCCTTTAATTTCAGTACACTTTTTACTACAGCAGTTTACATTGTGGTTACTTCTTATCATACTCCTGGATTGTGTGTTTGTAAATGTTTAAATGTGATACCTTTCCATTTTTGTGATACGCCTTTTCGGTGATAGATGACATCCCCTGGACTATAGAAGG
The DNA here is from genome assembly GCA_963277665.1 of Viscum album. NCBI lineage: Eukaryota > Viridiplantae > Streptophyta > Magnoliopsida > Santalales > Viscaceae > Viscum > Viscum album. The sequence goes on from OY728150.1 coordinate 679,949,663, forward strand.
TGGGGTTAGGGATGTCACGGCACGAGCCCAGGGGGAAGGGTCATGAAAAAGTGGTATCAGAGGAGTCAGTTCTACCAATGAACTAGGAATCTGATTTTATCATTGTGGTAATAGTGATATGTGTTATGAGTTTGGTTTTTAGTTTGGGGAATCCAGTGATTGTGAAGTGGTCGACGTATTCATACACCAGGACCCTGAATTTTGATTTCTGACTTAGTGCATGAAAACATTGATGTGTGTGTTTTTGAAAAGTTTTTCAATTGATTTCTTGAGTCACCTCACCTGGTATCACTTTTTAACCATGGAACACCTGTTTTTCTTTCAGGATGTCGCCACATAGATAGCCATCCTGGATTCCCGAGGGAGTACACAATGAATGCAAACCGAGCGATGAGGATTCGGTGCGGGGCCCTCTTACAATGATAGTACCCTCAGGTGGTGAACCAGTAGCAACACCAAACATTGGGTAGTAGATTCCACAAGACCCACAAAAAGAGAGTGTACGCCTACTGAGTGCATTTCATGATTTTCAGTGGTACAGAGCTCTGATGATCTGAGGCAAGAAAGATCTATAGAAAGTTGAGGACTAGCTGGAGGCTATTGTCAGAGTTTTTCACTTATTCGGGACACCAGCTGATCTGATGGTGATCCTAGCTTCCAGTATCTTCTAGGGAGTAGCTGGAAGATGGTGGAGTTTGACACTCCAATTACACGATGAAAAACCCCTCACCTGTGTGGACTTCGAGGTCCTTTTCAGGTCATATTTTTTCCCAGTGACCCTACACTCAGTGCGTATATAGTAGTTGTTGCACTTATAATAGGGCAGCATCACCATGACCAAGTACTCAGTGAGGATTGCTAATATATCCCTCTACTCCACCGACAAGGTACGATACCCTTTCTATAGGGCTTGAACCTTTGAAGAGGGTCTCCTATGGGAGATAAAAGCTTCAATGATATCACTCGGCATTTTGATGCAGGCTGGGGTGCTAGAGTGAGCAGTTTTGGAGGAGATATTCCTAGCTGAGAAGGCACTGACAACAAGAGCCACCACCAAGAGCCAGGTAGCAGAGTCATCCATAGGAGGTAGTAGAAAAATGACATAGGGGCCCAAGAGTTCTAGACCATCTGGTGGATTATCTCCGGATACAGGGTCGGTGGTGAGGGTCTTGCAAAACAGAGAAGTACATAGGGGGAGTAGGCAGTGCTACTCGTGCGGCGGGCAGGGTCACGTGGCTCGCGACAGTCGTACCCACCATATGGACAACCTGCTGATGGTTGAGGGGATTCCAATACTTAGACAAAGGTTTGAGTGAGGAGGTCCATAGGGCGGTCGACCTGGCAGAGGAGTTGGTCATGCAACAGGCGGTGGACAGCGATTCGAGGTTCTACCACCACCACCTCCTGCTGGTCCACCCCGACCAGAAGGGGAAAGAGGATTGGGAAGAGCTCATCTCTAGGCAACTAAGGCGTATGTCCACGATGCTCTATATATGATTAAATGAATGATATGTGTCTAATAAAACATAGTTTTAGTATTTATAGACACAGGATCCAGTCACTCTTTCATTTCCACATAAATAGTTCAGATCTTGGAAATTTTGATGGAGTTGTTGGCTCGATCCTTATGGCTAGAGACTCCTACATAAGGGGATTCAATGATTAAACACTGGTACTGATAGTGTGACCTTAATCTAGGAGGTGAGATCTTCGACTAGGATCTTCTAGTAGTGGCATTGAGGGCATACAACATCATCATGGGTTTGGATTTGTTATCCACAGTCCATGCTCAGATTCACTGTATTCGGTGTAAAGTGTGGTGTGCTCGTGAGGATGGGACCGGGTTTTCCTTCACCGGTTAGAAGGAAACCTTTACAGCACAGGATGGACTTTTCCAGAGGATGGTTCATCCGATAAAACTTATTTCAGCTAGCCTTACCCTTGGAACAGTTGATGTTGAGAGTCCAAGCTATGCTATTGTAGTGGACCAGTATGCCGATGTCTTCCTTGATGATGTTCTGGGATCATCTCATCATAGAAAAGTAGACTTTTACATTGACATATACCCTGGGATGGAACCGATATCTACCCCATCATATCATATAGATCACGTGGAGCATCATGGGTTACAAGTACAGTTGGAGGACTTGCAGAGGAAGGGGTTTATAAGGCCCAATGCTTCTCCATGGGTTGCCCCGATATTGTTTGCTAAGAAGGTAGATGGGAGTTTGAGACTTCGCATGGACTATCAGTGCAAGAACTAGGTGACTATGAAGAAAAACTATCCAATTCCTAGGACTGATGATCTCTTTGATCGTTTGAATGGATCTCGATGGTTTTCGAAATTAGTCCTTAGATCAGGCTATCATCAGCTCAGGGTATGTGATGAGGATGTGCTGAAAACGGCTTTCAGATGTGAGTATGTCCACTATGAATTCTTGGTTATTTTATTCCGCGTGAAAAATTCCACAGTAGTGTTTATGGGACTCTTGCAAAGGATCTTATAGCCATACCCTGATCACTTAATAGTGGTATTCATTGACAACATCTTTGTGTACTCAGCAATAGAGGAGGAGAATGCCTATCATTTGCACATAGATCGGGATACACTCTGAGAGAACCATCTTTAGGGTAACCTCTTGAAGTTCCAGTTCTGGATACGGGAGGTCCACCTCTTAGGACACGTTATATCGGAGGTTGGAGTTGTTGTATATCCGGTAAAGATAGAGGCAATGCTTTCATGGGATCCACCCAGGAGTGTGACTGAGGTGCGGAGTTTCTTGGGATAGGCTCGGTACTACTAAAGATCCATACTCGACTTTTTCAGAGTTCCAACACCATTTTCAGTGTTAATGAAGAGGGTATATCCCTTCATATGGATGGAGACATGCTAGCATGGGTTTTAGGACCTGAGGCAGTGACTGAAGAGTGCCCCTATCTGGATGCTACTAGAGGAGGGTGTTGGGTATGTAGTCTACTGTGATGCATCAGGGACTAGAATTGGATGTGTCCCGATGCAGGAGCGAGTAGTGATCGTGTATGGTTCACAATTGCTGAGACATAATGAGCATAAATACTCCACCCATGACCTGGAGTTAACAGAAGTGGTCTTCACCTTGAAATTGTGCTGACATTACTTGATGGGCAAATGTTTTATAGTCTACTATGATCACAAGAGTCTTAGGTATATTATCCTACAGAAGGACCTAAACTTGAGATATAGATGTTGGATAGAGTTCCTCCAGGACTTTGACTTTGAGATAGTCTATACTCATGGGAAGGGGGATGTAGTAGCATATGCACTTAGAAAGAGGTCTGGTTTACAGTTGCTGAGTGACGCAACGGAGCATCTAGCCACGTTGCAGATATCCATTGTGGATAGAGATGGAGCATCTTAACTCTAGAACATGATTGTCACACCCCAACTTCATCAGCGAGTTCAAGAAGAACATCTTGGGGACATCGACTATGAGGCTTGATGTGCTCATATACCCACAAGACAGGGACCTGATGGATTTAATAATGTTGTGGAGCATGCCATTCTCTTTATAGGATGTTCCATGGTACCAGTTGGTTAACGGAAAAAGGTTTTTGAGGGAGTTCTATACATCGCCTTTGGTGGTATATCCTAGTGTGGCGAAGAAGTACCAGGACCTTCGGGGTCATCACTTGTGTCCAGGGATGAAGAAAGGAGTGGCCTAGTTTGTTTCACAATGCCTCAATTGTTATCAATTGAATCCCGAGCATCAGGTTCCAGTAGGCTTAGTGCAGCCACTTGATGTGTCGGAGTTGAAGTGGGATTGTATCTCTATGGACTTTGTGATAGGGATTCCACATACGTACATGGGACATGATTCCATCTGGGTTATCCTTGATTGAATCCCAAAGTAATCACACTTCCTACCTATCCAAGAGTAGGGATTAGTAGAGGTCTTGGGACACCTCTACGAATAAGAGAGTGTGAAACTTCATGTGGTTCCATCAACGATTGTCTCAGACCGTGACACATGTTTGACAACCTAGTTGTGGAAGGGATTATAGGAGAAATTTAGGACTCAGCTACATTTGAGAACTACCTTTCATCCTCAGACGAATGGTCAGATGAAGCGGACCATTCAGATGCTAGAGGATAGGCTTCATGCTTGCGTCCTGGATTTTGTCCGCAGATGGTAGGATCACATTCCCTTCATGGAGTTTGCATACAATAACAACTATCACTTCACTATCAGTATTGAACCATTCAAGGACTTATACGGTCAACCATGAAGATCCCCACTATGCTGGACAGACCTAGAGGAGTTAGCACTTATGGGTCTAGAGTTGGTACGGGATACCACTGACAAGGTGAATATTATCCAGGTGTAGATGAAGACTTCACAGAGCAGGCATAAGTATTATGTTGACTGGAGATGGATACCTCTAGAGTTCCAAGAGGGGGACCATGTATTATTTCCAGTATCCCCTCAATGGGGACTACGGGGATTTTTTTCAGGGTGAAAAACTCTCAATGATGTTTATTAAACCATTTCTAATACTTTAGAGGATAGGCGAGGTGGCATACTGCTTGTCATTTCCACCATAGTTGGAGAGGGTGCACGATGTCTTCCACGTATCTCAGCTGAGAAGATATGTGCATGATACATATCACATCATCGACCATGGTGAGCAGGACTTTTATGATGGGGCGACATTTACAGAGGTTCCAGGGGAGATTGAGGATTGACTGGAGTAGGTCCTTTGTGGATGATCGATCCCTCTAGTGCACATTCGCAGGTATCATAGGAACCTCTAGGAGAGAACTCGGGAGCAGGAGGCTCAGATTCATGCTGAGTATCCCAATATGTTTCCATAGCCTATGTTATGGATTTCAGGGATGAAAATCCTCAAGGTTGGGAGAATGTAAAGAACCTTATTTTACATGTAATTTAATTTAATTATATGTAATTATTACGAGTCTGTGAAAATTAACAGTGTGTGATTCTGAGGCCCAGTGTGCCAAGAATGAGTTTCTGAACTTTTTTTAAGTACATTCAGTAAATGCGTGAGCGGAATTATCTAGCTTATTAACTAATGCTCAGATTAAAAATCTGAGGGCTCTATTGAATCCACAGAGTTGATATTATCTTAAGGAAAGCTTCAATTTTCCAGTAGTAGATCTTGAGAAAAGGATAGATTTTGGGCATTTAAAAGACTAATAGAATAACTTTTTTATTTTATTTTTCTCATTTTTTTCCTCCAACGGAAATGCGGAAGTGGTGGGATGAATGACGTGTCAAGCCATTAAATGGCTTGACTCCTTAAATAATTTATAACACCACCATTGGAATTAAGAAGGTTCCTATTAAATGAACCCTCATTAATTATACAAGTGTTACCCAGCCTTCCCCTATCCAATTAATATAGGAACTTGTGGAGGGGTATTGACATGACTTCACCAAGCGACGATGTTCAGATAAAGCACCATGACGCCAAACATTTAGAGGATGGCACCGCTTCCGGAGAGTGGTGAAGAGTGCCACTGAATCATGAACCGAATAATGATGATTGAGCAGTGTCGTTGGAGGCTTGTTGTGGGAATGAAGAACACAGACTCTCCCTCAAATGCTGGTGTTCTCAAATGATCTTGAGGTAGGAATTTATCTGGTTTTAAATTTCAAGATATTGTTGAATCCTATTCTTATTTCATGATATCAAGCTAAAGTTGATGGCGTGGGGAAAAATAACAAGGCCTGAATCCTCTTCCTTTTTTGGAATTTGGCATGTTCTTCACAATAATTTATTTAAGGTTCGACGAAACCCATAATGTCGAGTGACAGAGGCTGCCAGCAATGGTAAGCCGTAGAGGAGATGGCAGTGCATCGTCGCATTCCGCTGAAGAAAAAGACCGTGGAGGGTGATGAAAGTGGCCGGAAATAGTCATCCACGATGGAAGTGGCAGTGCATCTCCACATGCCACCATTTAAGGGGGTGTAATCATTACTCTATGGAGGACAACGGCGGATGGTACTGGTCGGCCGAAGATGGAGGCGGGCGGCGTGCCATCGCGCGCCACCGAAGTCGGTCGCGACTGTGGACCGGGACCCGCAGTTGGTCATACGGGAAACCTAGTAGTGCCAAGAGGTGTTGCCACTATGTCTTCCCTGAATGGGGAAACCCCCCCCCCCCCATGCCAGCTAGTTTGGGGAAATCTATATGGGTTTCCACTCGATCCAAATGACCGCAACCGTTTAGGGAAAATCAGAGGGCCACCCCCCCCCCCCCCCCCTGTTCTAGCTCGAGTAGACCCCGCACTAGTGGGCCATACCTCTCTGTTGGATGGGATGTGTGAGCCTAGTGAGCTGTAACTCCATGGGTTGGGCCGCTCAAGCCCAGCAGGCAGTCCCCTTACCGGCCAGGCCACACCCCTAAGGGTCGGGTCGGACCAAGACCCAATCGGCTAAGTCCACTATGGCCTAGCCCTATCGGGTCAGACCCAGATGAAGTCGGTGTGACCCGAACCAGGTTGGGTCAGCCAGGGTCGGTCCGACCGGGTGGGACCGGACCCAGACCCTTCTAGGCCCAGTTTCTCTAAAAAGACAATAACATTAAATTCATGCATCCATTTAATGAAACATTTGTAACGTTGGGACCCTTGGATCGAGATCGTCCTTTTGGTATACTCCACTTCAATTTTGGAGAAAGTTGGAGTATGGTCGGGTTGGATCGAACTCGAATCCAATTGGGCCCTCAAAACTAAAATTCTTATATGTCACAGACCGAGCACCTATTCGATGATACATATGTTGCATTGGAACCCTTAAAACATGCCAACCATTTGGGATACTTTTTCATGGAACTTCATGGTGGTTGTGGTACATCCTATGGCTTGAGGAGAGGTTCTCACAATCGTGCTATGAGCGGGAATCCAATGGATGGCAGTGAGGCGTAGGTTGGAGAAAGATGATATGGAGGTTGGTACTTAGAACTCCAGTGTGGGACATCATCAATCCTGTGTGGGTCAGATCCTGTATGGGTCAACTCTCAACAATCCTGTGTGGGTCAGCGCATATCGATCCTGCGTGGGTCAGATCCTGTGTGTGACAGTGCTCAGTGATCCTGTGTGGGTTAGTGCATACTGATCCTGTGTGGTTAAGATCCTATGTGGATCAGCGGGGGTTAGTACCTATGGATCATGTGTGGGTTAGACTCCGTATAGTTACCAGTAGTTCCTCTTATCAGAATAAGATGATATATCTTATTGTCTAATCATCTATAATTATGTGCTTTACTTATATTCATGGTGTGAGCTGAGTTGTTACATTTGGGGTACTTTTACATTCATAGTGTTACCTTTATGGTACATTACCTTCATGGTGTAACCTTCATGGTGTTACCTTTTTTGTATTATTCCTTTGTGGAACTTCAGTGCAATTGGCTTAAAATTTGGAGCCTTGTGTTTCTTCAAGAATGAGACGAGTATCTTTGGATAACTTAGGTATACGTATGGGAATATACCTAAGTAGAGTTGATGACTTCTTCGTGTTTTTTGATTGAGGTATTTATTTGTGTTTATTCCTTTTTAGAACTCTGGGAGACCTTTAGGGGTCTTAGGGTCCCTACTGAGTATATTTACACTCACCCCTATATGGGTTATGTCTGCACCTTGTTGTGTCTTGTACAGAATACGCATAGCATTGATCGAGGTTGAGGGATCCAGGAATGGACGGTGCTCAGAGATGGACCATTTGACATGACATAATGCAGTGACTATTGATCGAGAGTTGTACCTACCCTTCAGGTAGGATCCTTAGTGGATGATCCATGAGTTGTTTTCCTCTTTTCAATTGTACTTGTACTTTTCAGTTGGGCTTGTATTTCAACCCCTTTAGTTTCAGTACACTTTTATTACTGTAGTATACTTCGTGGTTACTTCTTTTTGTACTCATTGATTGTGTGTTTGTATAGTTTTAAAGGAATTGCCTTCATATTTTAATGATACGCCTTTCTGGTGCTACTCACCAGCCCCTAGACTATGGAAGGTAGGCTTGGGGTAGTCACGACATGGGCATCGTGGGATGGGTCATGACAATATCCATGTTTTGGATAGAGAAAATAAATAAATAGAGTATCCAAATTGATTTTAATGAGTATCCAATGCTTCCAAGAAAACTAAACTAATAATGTCTCGGAAAAATGAAAATATATTCTATATTATTAGTAAAGAGCCATAATTTCAATACATTTATATTACATCAAAATTGAATTATATTCATTAAAACATATAATAAATCCACAAGAGGACTATATAGGTATAATGTCTTTAGAACTGGGAAACATAAACAACTGGTTCATAAAACATATACATTTTCTCACCCTTATTTCATCATAACTGGACTCCTTTTTGGTATATCATTCTTAATACCCTTATTTGTGACTTGGGGAAAAGAAACATATGAAAGGGTGATCTCTAATTCTCTATAAGGATAAATAAGGGATAACATCAATCATATCTCAATCATAAGACATATGAACATAACATTTGGAGGTCTTATCCTGCATATGAAATATTGTGATATCATGTTATAGGATAAAAGTTTATAAGAATTAATAAAAATAATACAATAAGTAAAAACATAATACATGAATTTTTTTGGAATACAAATAATCAAAGAAAATCGTGTACATATTATCCATGGTTTATATCCAAGAACATTATAGCGGACAAAGTCCATTATCAGGTTACCTGACATTCAAGCCCTATAATACCGAACCAAATTTACATTCAATTCCAATAATGTCTATCCCATGAGATATAAATCATTACCCAATTCATTGGATGTATATATAATTCCCACCCATCTCATAATGAAATCATTCATATATGTTCCACAAAAACGTAAATCATTCATCAATGCATACCCCAAGAAAAAAATAGTTTTCTTAAACATCACTCCATCATAATATAATCCATATAAAATATCATGCCATCATTTATAAAATCAAATAATTGTAATAATTGGGATATAAACATAACCATATTTAAAGAGAGTCATCTTAGATAGAAAATAATTTTGATAAAACACTTGAACTTAATTGTTTACAAAATTATCCTTTCTTCTTAAAAAAATGTTTTCATTTCCCAAAATTCATTGAAATTTTAAATAAAAGTAATTTAATTGAATATAAATTTAAAATATTTTAATGTAAGATTCTGGTAAATAATTTATTGTGAAATATTAGGAATCCATTCATGCTATAAAATTTTAGAAAACATTCTCCTCGTAATCTTGTCAGAAAAGTCAAAAAGTACCTCATATGGAAAAAAGAACATTTTTATCAATACAATTTATTAAAAATTTAACAATGGTAAAATTAACTTTAAAAAAGTAGGATAATATAAATAATATTATATTTTTAGGTAACATGGATGTTAATCATAAATATACCCCAATAAATACTTACGAATAAAGAATCCCTGATAGCAATGAGATTGAAAAATTATCCCTTACCTTATGTCTGATATCATTTTTATGTAACTAAAATTCCTATATAATGATTTAAATAATTTTTTTTACTTATTACATAATCATAATAATTTTTATGATATCATATATGATTATATTATGATCAGTTTGTTAGTAACAGTTCATTGTCACTCGTCATTCGGATAGTAACTGCTTTTATGTTCTTATGAAAGTTTCTGTTACACTTCTTAGGTTATAGTTATATAATTTAAAAAATTATATTAGTATAATATATATCATATTTATTAATTAAATTCATGTATATAATATTGGTTTAATGTTGATCATGTAGAATGAATCGCATCGCATCGTGGAGATGGTAGGTCGTACGTACGTAAGAGTGATGATATCATTCACATAATGGTTAAATAATATGGTATTGGATGTTATATTTATTAAAAAGTATAGTATTATTATTTTATTCATTTTTTTATAACCATTATACTCTTCATTATACCCATCCAAATAAAAGTATTATTGAATAACAAATTACACCATAATGTGGAAATGGTAAGCTGCATGCACGCTCGCATGGTGATATTGTTATTCATACGACGGATAAAAGAAGGAATAAGGTTGTACCATAATTATTATAACATATCAGAAGGTATAATATACTGAATTTAATACTTTATTATGTAAAAAACATAAGATGTGTATGTATAAGAGGAAATGAATTATGAAAGTGGAGATAAAACAATTACCTCTTGTTCGAGTATCTCCTTTTGATTTGCACAAAAGGTCTCCTAAGGATGGATTTCTTCCAAATGCGTGACCTCTAATATTAAGGGAGGAATTTTAGGAGATTATTTTAGTATAATATGGATGAGCTAAGGTGCTTGAGATGTGTGAGTAGTTGGGTAGATGTAGTGGCCTTTTATAAGAGGGAGGAGGGGCACTTTAGGAATGTTTTGAAATATTATTTTATTTCAAAATTATTTTGGAATTATAATGGTTTAAAATTGATATATTTATAGGATAAGACGATTATGTGACTATATTCACTCAACCAATAGGTTTTAGAAAATTTTAGGTCGCCGAATTAAACTTATATTTTAGCTATAACCCTTAGTTAAAAACATTAACCCTTCCCACGTCTTCTTGTATTTTCAAAATATATGGTTACTATAGTTACTATAAAATTTAATATAACCAAAAGTGTATCATTAATGACATTGGTAAAATTATATATGTCATATGGACAAATAATTGATTTTTAAGACTATTATATCATTTAATACAATAGTATTTGTTTTAAAAACTCATTTATGTCAATTTTGACACTATTATGTAATTTATTATTGGTAAAGTCATAAAAACTTTATTAATTCAAAAAAACTACCTTATCACTAATAAAATATGTCATAAGTTTTCATAAAATTCATGAAAGGTCTCAAAATCTTAAAATTAAAAGTATTTTAATATTTATAATATCATTTATTTAAATTACTCATTAATAAGATTATCACTGCATCATCATTGTGTAATATATAAATTTATTTATAAAATGTATAAAAAATTAAAAATAAAATATCATGATGTAGGAAATATTTTTGCCATTATAATTAATATTTATAGTTAAATAAACATGTTAAATAACCATATATTAAAATTGATATAGTAAAATATATATGTTTCTTTATATTTCACTTTACATTAACCTAAAAAAAATTCTAAATGTTCATTATCACACCCAAGTGACTCTATGGGGTCTTAAAATAGACCCAAGGATTCTCATTGTCATAAATATCTCATAATATAAGAATAAGACATGTTTTAGGGTATTTTTTTATTATAATATTATTTTTTACCTTTATTTACGAGATTTACCTTTTAACCATGGTAAATAAAAATAATTACTAAAGTTACTATTTATAATGTCCAAAAATAAAAGTAACCTATTTACACAATTTGGACCATTTGATTCCAAATATATAATCCATTAATATAAATTCGGAACATAGAATTGGCATAAATTAATTTAAAATCAATCCAATTTTTAGAAAGAGAGAACATGATTTTATAAGACAAAACATTGCAATACATTAAAATATTTTTTTCATATGAATTCAATTTAAAATTAATGATAATTCAATAAAATAAATTGAATGATAAAAATATATTCTATTTATATTTTAAAACCCTTTAATATTATTATTTAACCATTAAATCATTTAGATGAAGAAAGTTGTTTTGACTTAAAATTTAGTGTGTTTTTATTATTCATCAAAACATGAATGATATGAGAAAATATCATAAATTCATCAAAATTAAATTTTTATTTCCCTATTTAAAATAACATGTTTATGTTGATTTATAAAAATTATTAGTGTTTTGAAATATTATTTAAAAATGGGTTCTCTATAAAAATGTGTAAGATTACCCTTTAGAAAATATAAGTTTCTATACAATAAATATGGTTTATTAGCACCCTATGAAAAAAATATCCATTGGATGAATATAACAATATTTTATATAATATATATATCCTATTAATTTCATTACAAATAGTAATTCACTCAAAAATAGAAATACCTGTTTTTTAAATTTCATAAATAATTGAAAGGCAAAGAATTCACAATGTATTTTCATAACTTAGTAATACTTATTCTCGCTAACCTTACGGCTAGGATATAATGGTAATTTTATACTAAGGGAATTGCAATGTTCATTTGAACTCACAATTGTGTGCATTATAATCTACTGAAAAATAAAAAAAATTAAGGAAAATATTTCATTAAAACATCTAGGAGTTACATTATACACCCCATAAACATAATTTCACCCTCAATATTTGTTAAATGGAATCAAGAAGATGAGGTTACCTCTCCCTCATCATATACTCAAGTTCCCATATTTCTTATTCAAATTGGTGGTTCTTCCATAAAACATTAACCAAACGAGTGGTCTTATTTTGTAGAGGTTTTTTGCTAGGATTCAGAATCTCTATCAGTTGTTCATCATAAGAGAAATCTTTCACTTGGGGTATAACATCTGAGTTTAGTTCAGGTAAAAGATCAGTTTCTCAGGATAGATTGATGTAAGACATCATGAACTTGTTAGAGATTCAGTGGAAGTGTCAATCTTTATGACACCTTCCCATCATGATCCAGAATTTCAAAAGGACTGATATACCTAGGGATCTGCATGCCCTTCATTCCAAATCTCATTACTCTCTTCTAGGGAGATATTCATATAAACAACATATCACCCACTTCAATATATAGGTATTATTATCAGTGTCAAAAAAATTATTGATCCACTTTGAGCTTCTCCAGTGTTTTGTTGAATATATTTGACATATTTTTCCATTTCACAAATAAGATCAGGTTCTAATTTCTTTCTTTCCCCAAAATCATCCTAGAAAGTTGGTGTTCTGTACTTAATTTCATGGAGTGCTTCATAAAAAGAAATATGAATATTGGATTGAATGCTATTATTGTAAGACAATTCCACCAATGGTAGATATTGATCCCAACCACCTTTGAAATCCATAAATTAGTCTCTCAACATGTCTTCTAGAGTTTGGTTTGTCCTCTTAGTCTGATTGTCTATCTAATGATGATAAGAAGTTTTGAAACATAACATTATATCTATAGTATAATGAATACTTCACCATAACTTCTAGGTAAACCTAATATCCCGATCTAATATAATAGAAGCTGTTACTCCATGAAATCTTACCCCTTTCATTAAATATATCCAGGAAGGTTGATCAAGATATAAATCCTCTCTAATATCAATTAAGTGTTCTGAATTCATAAGGCAATCAACTATAACATAGATAGCATTATTGCCTTTGGATGTTTTGGGAAGTCTCACGACAAAGTACATAGTGATGTTTTCCAATTTTAATTCTGGTATGGGTAATGGTTTTAACATCCCATTATACTTTTCACTCATCATTAACATACTGACAAACCAAGCATCAAGAGATATATTTTTCTAAATATCATTTCATTCCATCCCACTATAAATACACTTTCAGGTTCCTATACATCCTTGTGATTCTAGGGTGAATTGAGAATTATGAACTATGAGCCTCATCCAACGGTTCCATCATTAATTTTAGTATGGGAGGAATACAAACCCAGTTCCTAAACCTTATTATTTCATCAAAATCAAAGTTGAATTTAGGAACATTTCTCACCTTATTTTGTAGCTCTACAACTTTCTTATGCACCTCCTTGATCTTCACTTGTATTTATGGTTGAAAATTCACTTGTAAAAGATCATATTTCCCTTATTCCATTAAAATTTCATGATTCATCATTTGGAAATCAATAAATATTGGATATTTTGTGATCCTCATCATGGTTAGGCTATCATTGTATTATTGATTTTAAGCATCTTCCACCTTGAACTCTTCAAAATTGGGGCAATTTATTGAGCAGTAATAATATTTAATCAACTCTAACCATCTTCTTTGGAACATATTCATCTCCTTTTCTATGAAAATATACATTAAACATTTATGATCATTATAAATATCACACCATTCACTATAAAGATAATGCCTCCATATATTTAATGCAATGATTACCGCTGCTAACTCCCAATCCTGAGCTGGGTAATTTTGCAAATGGATTTTAAATATTCATAAGGCATAAGATATCACCTTATAATTTTTCAGGAGAACACATCTTATCCCCTTCTTGTATGAATCTCTATAGATGAAAAATATTTCTCTACTACAAAGCAGATTGACCACAAGTACACTGGATAACCATCTTTTTAGCTCATAGAAATTATATTCACATTCTTCCATTTATACGAACAAAAATCCATTCCGAGTCAACTTGGAGAGTTAATGAGATAATTTTTAAAAGTCTTTCAAAAAAATTGATAATATCCTACCAAATCTAGAGAAAATCATATATCAGTTATAGTTTTTGTTCTTGTAGAACTTTCATAACTTTTGTTTTTGATGGATCCACGAATATCTGATCCCTTGAGATTATGTGACCCAAAAATGAAACATTATGAAGCCATAATTCCGACATGGTAAATTTTGAATAAATATTTTCTTTTCTTAGGGTCTTTAGTACAATTCTCAAGTGGTATTAATGTTCTTCATTTCTCATTAAATAAATAATAATATAGTCTATAAAGACTACCAAAAACTAATCATGATTTTCTTTTAAGACATTGTTCCTCAGATCCATAAATATAGTGGCGGAATAAGTAAGACTAAAAGGAATCACTATAAATTCCTAGTGTCCATACCTTGTATGAAATTTCATCTTTGTTATATCCTATTTTTTGACCCTTAATTGATTATATCATGAACAAAGATCAATCTTGGAAATGTATTGAGCTCTGCGTAGTTGGTTGAATAAGTCATCAATAAATGAGAGAATATTTCTTCTTGATAATGATCTTGTTAGGTTCTTGATAATTAATGTAGAGTCTCATTTATATGTCTTTCTTTCTAACAAACAAAATAGGTTCTCCCCATGGTGATTCACTAGGGATTATGAATTACTTATCAAGATTCTCTTGGATTTTATTCTTCAATTAATGCAACTCAATTGGGGCTATTCTATAAGGTTTCTTTGAAATAGGCATAGTAACCATTATGAATTCTATTGAAAAATAAACATCATGATTTTGTGGAAGACTTGAGAATTCCACTAGAAAGACATCATCAAACTCTTGTACAAAGGGTGTATTCTTAATCATGAGTTTCTCCCCAATAATTTGAGAATAATAACCATCATCTATTGGAAACAAACCCCATAATATGTAAGAAATTTATATTGGAAGTTTATATTCTTCCTTGCATCAATAGATGAACATAAAATGATCTAGAATACGAAATGTGTCTTCCCATTCTTGGAAATGGATATGAGATCCATATAGATAATCCCAATGAATTCTAATAATCACATAAAATTCTACTATAGTATGGATCACAAGATTTTCCGGAATCACTTTCCCAAAAACATCGACCGGAGAAGAATTATAAATTTTTGATGAAATCGTTGTTCCATTAAGAGTATTCACAACAAACTCAGCTTCTAAATATTGAGGTAACAATGAAATAACCTTATAAAATTCTTGATAAAAAAATATATGGTGGATCTAGAATCAAATATAACATTTTCTTCTTTAGAGTGGATGGTAATTGTATCATTCCCCACTTTATTATCATACTCCACGCCACTAATAGTGATTTAATGTGACTTTACTTTGTCTTTGGATTTAAAATTTTATCGGTGTCGATCATCATCAATAATCCTTAGATAGGGGCATTTAGTGGAATAATCCCTTAGTTCCATGCACTAGTATCATGGAAGATTAGGAGGTTCATTTTGTGTAGCCTTTTCTATGTTCTCATCATTAGACATGTTTTCTCCATCACTTCAACAGTCAAATACCTGATAACCTTCTTCTCCACAATTAAACCATTTACTAGTCCCTTTAAGAAAATTTCCTCGAAGTATCCATACACACAATGAGTATAAGGAGAAAATAATATTCTTTTCAGTGTGGTCTTTAGATTTTCCTTTGAATTCCATTTTTCTCTTCTTATCAGACCCATTTCAATGATTGGTTACTCCAATATCCATCTCGACTATTAGAGAACATCCAACGATTTCCTTATAGCTATTAATTTCCCTTGTGGGTAATTCTGTTCAGAGACATGGTTTTAATCCACTAAAGAATCGATCAATTTTACTCTGAGGGTGGATAATAATTCTATAAGCAGGCCTTGGATGTTTTGTAAAATATTCTTCATATGTACCAACAGATTCATAATCATTTTTCATAAGTTCAAGGAACTACTTCTCCATCTTTGTTCTAAGAATACATGTAAAGTACTTATTAAAAATTAAGTTCTTGACCTCGTCCCTTTCCATGGACCCAATTTCATATATTTGCCTTGTATTTTTATATTATTCCATCATCGAGCAGCTTCACCTTCCAAACTATAGAATACTAAGGTGAATTTATCTTGGTCAGAACATTGTATAACTAAAATTATCTTTTCAATGGTACTTATCCATTTTTGAGTCACTAATGGGTCAGAAGACCCGTTGAATGAAAGTTAATGTTGCACATGAAGGAATCAACAGAATGTTTGTCCCTCCTTTTCTCGTTTGGAAGTTCTGCATGATTCATATCTTGACAATGTTGTGTGATCATAAATACAAGATTTTTAATTCCATATCCTATAACATTTCGTTGCATGTGGGGACAATATTTACTTTTCCCATTTGATTTAGCATTAATGAGGTTCCTTTGGGTTACAACCATTAAATGAAACAAAGAATCGCAATGTGAGAAACACAATTCATAAAATTATAACAACATATTCAAGAATAAAATTTCAATTTAAGAAACATTAGTTTTTATCCAAGGTTATTCATGGTCATTTATATAACACTTTCATTATATCATATACTTAGACATATTATGAGGGTTTATACAAAGGCTTTCTCATCATAGATTCCAAAGGTTAACTATACCATTCCTCTGAGAGAAAATATAGAGAATCATACTTTACATACATTGATATTACATAAAAATTGAATTATATTAATTACAAAATATAATAAATCTTTGACATGACCATATTCGTATAGTGTATTTAGAAAATGGGGAACATAAAAAAACAGGTTCATAACATTATCTCCCACTTGTTTCTTCATAACTAGAATCCTTTTCGGCATGTCATATTTAATACCCTTCTTTATGACATGTGGAAAAAATACGAAATGGTGATCTCAAATTCTTAGTAGGGGTAAAAAGGGATAATATCTATCATATCACAATCATAATACATAAGAATATAACATTGGGAAGAGTAATTCTACATATGAAATATCATGATATTATGTCATGGGATAAAAGTTCATAAGAATTAATGGAAATTATCTCAAAAGTACAAAAATAAGACATGAAATTTTAGGGCATACACATGTATATATAAAATAATTTCTGTATAATCCAATGTTCATAGCCAAGACAATCATAGTGGATAAAGTCCATTACTAAACTGGGTTACTTGTCATTCCACCCCTTTAATATTAAACTAGATTTATATTCCATTCATGTTATGTATACCTCATGAGATATAAATATTTACTCAACGCATTAGAGGGAGATATAGGTCCCACTCATCTCATAATTAAACCATTCTTACATGTTCCATAAAAACATAAATCATTCATCGTAGCAAAACTCAAGAAATAAAATAGGTTTCTTAAACATCAATCCTACGTAACATAATCCATATGAAATATAATTACTTCATTAACATAATTTATCCATGGTAATAATAGGGATATAAAAAAACCTTATTTAATGTGTTCCATCTTGTATGGAAAATAATTTTTGATAAAACACTTGAACATAATTCTTATGGAAAATATCCTTTCTTCCTCAAAATTGTTTTCTTTTCTCAAAATACCATGAAATTTTAAAAGAAATGAATTTAATTAAAAATAGAGATGAAATTTTATAAATGAATATTATTGGAAATAATGTGTTATGAAAGCGTAAAAATCAATTAATATCATATAAGGTAAAAAATTCATTCTTCATGTATTGTTTCTAGAAAAGTAAAAAAGTACCAAATATAGGAAATGAAAGAAAGATTCCTTCCATAACATTTAATAAAAATTTAACAATGGGTAAAATTAACTTTAAGATATTGTAAAATAATATAAATAATATTATATATTAAGAAAACATGGTCATGAATGATAAATATACCCCAGTAAATACTTACAAATAAACAATCTCAGATAATAATGAGATTAAAAAATTATCCCTTACCATAGATCCAATATCCTTCATATGTATATGAACCTAATGTATAATGACTTAAAAATGTTATTGAATTATTATAGAATCATATTAATTTTTATTATATCATATATTATTATATTATTATCTGTTTTTTAGTAAAATTTCATTGTCACTTGTTATTCAGATATTAACTGCTTTATGTTTTTATGCATGTTTTCTCGAGTAAGTTCATTTTCCACTTTTTAGGTTATAGTTATATCATTTAAAAACTTATATAACTATAATATCATATTTATTAATTCTATTAATGTATATAATAAAAGTTGAATTAAGATAATGTAGAATTAATCAACTCGTATCACGGAGATGGTAGGCCATACATATGCACAAGCAACGATATCATTCACTTAATAGTTAAATGATATGGAATTGGATGGTATATTAATTATAAACAATAATTAAAATGTTATATTCCTTATTTAAATAAATTATACTCATCATTATACCCATCCAAATAATGTATTGTTGAATAAAAAATTACACCACAACGTGGATACGGTAAGCCTTACTTACACACGAATGGTGGTATTGTTATTCATAGGATGGATAAAAGAGGTATAAGGTTAACCCATTATTATAATAATATACCATCATATATAAGATATTGTATTTGTTACTTATTAATGGAAACAAAACAACAAGGGGATGTATGAAGGAAAATAATTTCGAAAGAGCGGATAGAACAATTACCCCTTTTTCGAGTATCACATTTTTATTTTCACAAAAGTCCTCCTTTGGATGAATTTATGCCCAATTTGTAGCCTCTAAGTGGAAGGGAGTGATTTTGGGACCTTAGTTGTGAATACTTTGGAGAAGAAAAGGGGCTTGAGTGGTGTGACTATGTGGGTATATGTGGTGTCCTTTTATAAGAGGGAGAAGGGGCACTGTAGTAATGTTTAAAAGTATTATTTCATTATAAAAAAATTTTGATTCATAATTGTTTCAAAGTTATAAATTTAGCAGCTAAGATGAATATGGTTCTAAATCCTCTCAAGAAACAGGTTTTAGAAATTTTATGTCACAAAATTAACCTAATCTTTTATCTTTAACCATTAGATAAAAACATTAACTCTTACAATGACTTCTTGTTTATTCATAATATATGGTTAATATAGTTACTGTAAAATTCCAAGAGAACCAAAAGTGGATCATTAATCAAATTAGTAGTATTATATAATACATTTTTCTAAATCATTGATTTTTAGGACTATTATATCATTTAATAAAATAGTATTTGTTTTAAAAAACTCATTTATGTCAATTCTGACACTATTTAGTAATTGATTTTTTAAAGTAATAATAACTTTATTTATTCTAAAAATATATATTAACACAAACATTAAATGTATTGATTATCCATAAAATTAATTTATGGCCTCAAAATATTCAAATTACATTTATTGTAACATTTATAAAATCATTTATTTGGATTTTCATTAATAAGGTAATCACTACATCATCATTATGTCATAAATAAATTTATTTATTTAATTTCTAGAAATTATAAATAAAATACCATGATGTAGTAAATATTTTTAGATTTCTAATTAATATTTATAATTAAATATATCAGTTATGTAACCCTATATAATAAAAATTTAGTAACAGATTATTGTTTATGTTATATTTTTCTTTAGTTTAAATTAAAAAAAATCTAAAAGGACATTATCACACCCAAGTGGCTCCATGGGGTCTTAAAATCGACCAGAGTATGCTAATTTTCGTAAATATATCATTAAATAGGATTTGGACATGCTTTAGGATAGTTTTATATTATTATATTATTATTTTTTAACCTTTATTTACCAGATTTACCTTTTAACCATGATAAATAAAAAATAATTACTTAAGTTACTATTCCTAATGTCCAAAAACAATAGTTACCTAGTTACAAAATTTGGACCTTTTTATTTGAAATTTGAAATCCATTTATCTAAATTCAAAACACAAAATTATAAGAATCTAATTTAAAATAAATCCCATTGTCGAAATGAGATAACGTGTTTTTAAAAGTAAAAACATTTCAAAAGATTGAAAAGATTTTTCGTATGAATAAAATGTAAAATTAATTCTAATGAAATAAATTATATTTGATGATAAAAATATATTCTATTTATACTTTAAAATCATTAAATATTATAACTTATCCACGTAAATTATTTTGATAAAAAAAGTTGTCTTCCCTTAAAATTTAGTTTGTTTTTACTATTCATCAAAACTTGAATGTTATCATAAAATATCAAAAATTCATCCAAAGTAAATTTTTATATCCCAATTTAAAACAAAATTCTTATGTTCTTGTATAAAAAATTTTAATGTGTCAAAATATTAATTAATAAGGTGTTCTTTATTCAATGTCATAAGATTTCTCTTTAAAAAATAGGTATTCATGCAACAAATAGGGTTTATTCACACCCTAGGACTAAAATATTCATTGGATGAAAATAAAAATATTTTTAATAAAATAAATATCTCATTAATTTCATTACCAATAGTAATTCACCCATGACTATAGATATCTATTTTATATTTTTCATTAATAATTAATAGCCAATGAATTCACAATGCATTTTCATAATTTAGTTATACTTATTCACACTAACCAAACATATAGGCAATACCTGTAATTTTATACTAAGGTCATCTTGAAATTCATTTAAACTCACGATTTCATGTAATTCAAGCTATTGAATATTATAAATTATTCAATTAAAATATTTTATAAAAACATCTGGGTGTTACAATTAATGTGTGCATTTTTTACCATTATAATGTTGCTACTCAGAAATGTATTCCATCAGGTAGTTTGATTTTAATCATTTCTTCTTGTTTTAGTAATTTTAGTGAAATTTATTGTTCTTACATTGAAATTTCTAATGTATAAGTGATAAGTAGACAAATGAATGTATTTTTTCATAGGTTTTTCCCTTCATATGGAATTTATGCATACACATATATAAAATATTAATAGTATTTAACTATAATTAATATAGTATATCAACTATTCGATAAACAGAATATGAAAATATATGTCATGCATACATTCATAATTGAGGATCCAATATATTGATACTTGAGAATATTAGTAAAACATTCAAAACTAATCATGTTTGGAATGTAATCCCTGTACATATTTTCATCAAATTCAATGGTGTTCATATTATTATCTTTGAATATTCTTTCTGCATGAACATGTAGTTTTAGTAAATTTTCAAAATTATTTAGAGGTATTAAGGTACTCTTAGAATGTAATTTTGATTTATTAGATGATCATATATATTGTTTTGTTTTTAAATTCAATTACCCCTACATTTTCTTTGTATATAATAAGATCCCGCATTTTAGACCTTTTACTAATAGTTATGAAAGGTTTTTCAAAAAAAATTGAAAGGGTTATACCTCATTATAAAAATGTATCATTATAATGTTATATTATCATGATATGAATGTTTCAATAGGAAATTTGACTATGTGAACATTTAGATTAACAATTGGAATTTGTTACTCATCGCTTATATTATGAACAGCACGAATCTCTACACTCACATGATCATATAGAAATTATTTATTGACTATAATATATCTTTATTTATTGTAAATTGTATACTATGAAAAACGATTATGGGATTTTTTTCAAGGATATAAATCAACATCAATTTTTATTCCATAATTTGTGTATTTCATGTTATTTTTTAATTTTTTTTATTCATATTCTATTGAAATATTAATAAAAATTAGGTTACCTTGGGTAAGGTCAGCCATTGAACAAAATGGATGACATAAATGATGGAGTTTTGGATCGTCCTATAGTATTTCTAGTGTGTTATTTTGTCTCCTTGACCCATTCAAAAAATCTTATTTAAAAATTCAGGTTTCAAAATTTCAATTTTTTTAAATTGTGTATTTGGGCCTGCATGTAATCAATTTTATTTTCATTATCCTCTTCTGTCTTTGATTTCTCAAAATAATATAGAGATGTAACATTAAGTCATTCACCTCAAATGAAACCATATTATTCAAGGCACTCATTTCCACTAAAAGTATTTTTTTAATCAATTACATCCAATTGTGATTCTAATATCCACACATGATAAAAATTAAAGGAATGTAATTATTCATTGTTATATAATACAAATTAATAGTAAAATTTTATTTTTTTATAATTAAACATGATTCCAAAACTCTTTATATATTTTCATTTACTAGTTTTCCATATTTATGAATACAAGACTCCTTCTATAACGCATGACATGGTATATAAGTGCATTTTTATTTTTATTTGACAATCTATATATATAAAAATGATTGTAATTATGTTGTTGTTTCATATCACATAAAATAATTAATATGGATTTAAAATACATACCATTTTTTCAAGTGGTGAATATTCCATCCTTTCGTTGAGAAATGGGATATAGGTTTTATACAGAAGTCATATTTTTATCACTCATGTTTTTGTTTCATAAACTAACTATAACAACCCTGCTCTTTATTTCGTACATAAACATGATTTGTTACATAAAATCTTCACTTGATACAACATAGAAGATCAAGAGGTATAGTGTATTTGGGGATTATGATCATTACATATCAAATCAATACATAAAATTCATTCTTTTTGAAAACTTCCTTTACATGACTACTACATTCCCTCATACGTAGCATTACATGGACAGCCTGAGGACATGCATAAGAAAAGGGTGAGATATAAAGCCTAGTAAGGGAGTAAACATGGAATAACATAAATATTACAATACATTTTAGGATATAGGATGTTTTAATGGAGAAAAAGAGAAACATGAACATAAAGACATGATAAATCATGATAATCATAACAGGGAAATGTGGCAACAACACCTAAAATGGAATTCGCATGATCCAAGGCTCATTGCACATAGAGCCTTAGTAAACCCTAATTGCACATTAAGAACGAGTAAACCATAATTTCACTTGAATTATCATGAGTCAAAACTCATTTCACATGATTTATCATGATACTATAATTTACCCAATGCATTGGATAACTATCAGGGTGCACCCTTCTTAAAGATTTCATTTAATGCAAAAGTGTGCCACATGGATCATACAACGTGGAATAAATCATAATAATTTATTTAACTATAAATGGATTTGGAATACATACATGAAGATTTATAATCAAAAATTAAATGTGAATAAAGGTGAATACGATTGATAGAGAAATGGTCATGGTATTCACTACACAATGACATTGGCTGGGAAAATCGTAGTGCAATTTCGGTAGATAACGATGTGAAATAAGAACTCGTAAAAATGTTTTATGAGATAGAAAGGGGTGTCTCATCATATTTACATGAAATGGATACTAAGGGGGTCACATAGATACTGTTACTAACAAACTTGATGGAATTTAGATTCATAATACTAAAGAATTACTTGGATGTAAATGAGGAGAGAGAAATCCCTCACAGAATTTCGGCATGGAAACAGGTGTGCATGGGAAAACATAATGAGAAATAATGTGGTCTCCCATCATCCAAACATAAATAGGGATGTATGGGGAAGGTGAGAAATCATACCCCAACATTCTTAATTGAAACAATTTGTCATAATAACATAAAGAATATTGGACAAAAAATGAGAAAAGAATAAATCCCCTACACGGAAGTGTGATCTCAAAAGCATGAGAGAGCCTTGAGGGTGGATTATTGGGAGTTTGGGACAACTTTGGAGGATTATAGAAAGAGGAGGTCATAGGTTGGTCGAACTCCCAAGGCTCTGAGTTAATAGGAAGTGGGAGATTGGGTGAGTTTATATAGGAATGGTGAGGGAATTCTTTATTATTTAGGTTTGGGACACCAGACATTAAACTAATCAAAACCACAAACCAGCCCATGGTTTGTGACCATAGTTTTTGATAAAGGGGAGTGGAAAACACTATTTTATGAGGCAAATGGCCATAATTTATAAATAATAGGGTTGCTTATGTGGAGGTGAGTCACACTCTCAAGGAGAACAATTTAAAAAGACCAAATGTTTTTTAAGTCTTGGAGGGTCCACTAAAGCATTGTAAAATAAATAAAACAAATCTAAAGTAACATTATTTTAAAGGTAAAACATTTATTGGCCGAAAATAATGTTTATAGTATTTTATTAAATCAATATTGGGTCATTATGATGTCATAAAACATATTATATATTTAAAGAGTATTTAATTTTTACCGAAGAATTCGATTGTCTCAGAAAATTATGAAAAGTCCTCCATTGGATAATTTTGACATCCTGATTCCAAAAATAATATTGATTTTATCTAAATAATTTTCTAAATAGGTTAATTTTTACTTTTAATATAAAAACCAACATTTATAGAAAATTCTGAGGTTTTGAGAAAAAACAGCTTTCAAACCTTAATAAAAATTACAATTGTATTCATAAAAAATGTACAATAATTTATATTTAATAAAATTTAATGAAAATATTATTTCATTCAAAAATCCATTAATTCATAAAAATAGATTTCTTAGTTTAACATTAACTAAAAATAATATTTGTGCATTAAAAACTATTTACAAAGTAACATTTATAAAATGAATGCACATTATTTATAAAAAAACAATGAACATAGTCATAGTGATAGGGTCTTGTTAAATAACCCATTATAACACCTGCATAATACCAAATGGTATAGTGTGCGATGGTGACAGACTCTTTGGGTTTCTCAGATAACATCACTCGAGTGGTAATCTCTATTAACTTCCACTTCTCTCGTAGTCGGTTCCGCTCAAACTTAACATGTTCAAGCTCGGCTGGGGCTTGGTCAAGAGTGATGCCCAATGATGCCACCTCCTTTCCAAGCTCCGAAAAATGGGCTTCGTATAGGGAAAGTCTACTGGATGAGGCTATCACTTCCTTTATCTGAGTAAATTGGATTTGTTAAAGCCCTATATTTTTACTAATTATGTGATCACTGTTCAACTGCTATATTAGCAATGGTCATAATTCATAATTGTATTTCAAAATCCAAAAAATAAAACCAAATAAGTGCATACGTTTTACATAACCATAATAAGACATTTAAATAGTTGAAGAGGAATTTTCATTAATAAATTTTTGGTTCGTTGCAATCTTCCCCCCTTAAGAAATTTCTCCCTCAAAATTTCCTTTTCCCACTCTAAAATAAATGTGGGTAACTCTGCTTCATCACTTCCTATGATTCCCATGTTTCTTCTTCAAACTATAGGTTTTTTCACAACACCTTGACGAGATGAATTGTCTTATTTTGTAGAACTCTTTCTCTATGATCTAAGATCTTGCCTGGTTACTCCTGATAAGAAAGATAATCCTCTAGTTTTACTACCTATAATGAGAGTACTTGTGATTGGTCTAGTATTTACTTATTTAAGAGGAATGCATGAAATATATCATGTACTTTATCCATGGTAGGTGAAAGTGCTAATTGATAGGACACAACCCCAACACGATCAAGAATATCGAAGAGGCCGATGTAACTAGGACTTAATATTCCTTTCTTTCCAAACCACTTGACCTTATTCTATGGAGATATGTGTAGAAATACCATGTCTCTAACTTTAAACTCAAGGTCTAATTGACGGTTATCTACATAACTATTCTATCGAATCTGAGATGCCTTGATATGCTGCTGAATGGGTTTCACCTTCTCCACCATTTCTAGTCCTAGCAGCTTACACTCACCGACTTCATCCCAACATGTTGGTGTTCTACACCTCTTCCCATATAGGGCTTCATAAGGTGCCATCTGGATGCTCGAGTGGAAACTGTTAATATATGATAATTCAAAAAAAAGAAGATGTTTATCCCAACCTTCTTTGAAGTCCATAGAACATGATCTTAATGTATCCTATAGTTTCTGAATAGTTTGCTCAGATTGGACATCTGTTTGATGATCACAGGCCATACTAAAGTTCAGTTCAGTATCTCGATCTTGTTGAAGACTCTTCCAAAACATATAGATGAATCTTGGATCTCGATCGGATACAATAGATAGAGGTACTCTATAAATCCTTAGCACTTCTATGATATATATCTGTTCCAGTTGATTGAATGAAAAATCCCCCATAATTGAAATGAAGTGTTCATACTATTTAATACATTCCACAACATCCCAAATTGCATTGTTTTTTGGATTTCTTTGGAAGTCTGGTGACAATGTCCATAATAATGTTCTCCCATTTCCATGCTGGTATGGTCAATGGTTGCATCATCCCCATAGACTTCTTCCTCTCTGCCTTCACTTGTTGACACAACATGCACTTTCTTGTATACTCGATGATCACCTTATTAATATAATCCCTCCAACAATTCCCTCAGATATCTCGATACATCTTTGTTTTTTCCAAGTGAATAGAGAAATTCGAACAATGTGGATCATCCAAAAGATCCCTCTTCAGCTCCAGACTTGGTGGAACACATAGTCTTTTGCCATATCTCACAATTCATTCTTCATTAACATTGAACTCTGAGGATTTCCATTTTTTAAATAGCTTCCACTTTCTTCTAAATTCCCACATCATCCTTTTGATCATCCTTTAACTTTTCCAAAAGTGACAGTTGAGAAATCATTTGTGAAAGGATTGATGATGTTCCCTTCTTTATGATTCCTTTTTCGATCTTCATCAAATCTAAGAATATTGGATCCTTATAAATTTTAATTAATGATATAATTGACGGTTCTTTTATACACAGAGAATCATTCACCTTGTTGGCTTTCCCAGGGTGGTATGGGATTGAGTAGTCTTAGTCTTTGATCATTTCTAACCATCTTCATTGGAGCGTGTTCAACTATTTCTATGTGAATATATACTTGAGGCTTTTTTGGTCTGTATATATTTCACACTTCTCCGCAAAGAGATAATGCCACCAAATTTTTAAAGTGAAGATCACCACACCCAACTCTAGATCATGTGTTGGATAATTCTTCTCATGAACATTCAATTTCCTTAAAGCATGGGCAATGAATTTTTCATTTTGCATCAACACACAGACCTAGGTCCTTCTTCAAAGCATCACTAAATACCACAAATAGTTCTCCACTTGTGGGTAAAGTGAGTACAGGAACCGTGATAATCCTCCTTTTCAAGTCCTTGAAGCTTTCTTCACAATCGTCACTGAAATAAATCTTTACTCCCTTTTGAGTTAGCTTGTTAAGAGGGTTGTAAAATCATGAAAAATTTCTCAAAAATCAACGATAATATCTAGGTAACCCCAATAATCTATGGATATCCATTACCGATGTTGGCCTCAGCCATCCCTCTATTAATTTTTTCTTGGAGAGATCCACAGATATCCCATTTCTTATGATGATATGGCCCAGGAATGAGACATCATTCAACTAGAACTCATAGTTGTTTTACTTTTCCTAGAGCTTCTCCTTTCTCAAGGTCTCTTGTATAGTTCTTTGATTCTCCTCATGATCCTACTTGGTTTTAGAGTATATTAGAATATCATCTATAAATACTACCAAAAATTTGTCAAGGTAATCTCTAAAGATTTTATTCATCATGTCCATGAAGATTGTTGGAGAATTAGTGAGTCTGAAAGGCATTACAATGAATTCATAGTGCCCGTACCTTGTACGGAAAGCAGTCTTGGGAATATCTTCCTTCTTCACCCTTACTTGATAATATCCCAACCACAAATCTACATTGGAAAAGTATTGTACTCCATGTAGTTGATCGAACAAGTCATCAATTTGGGGGATAGGATACTTGTTCTTTATCTTGATTTGGTTAAGCTCACAATAATTTATGCAAAGGTGCATTGACCCATCCTTCTTCTTAACAAAGAGGACATGTGCACCCCATGGTGAAGCACTTGGGCATATAAACCCTGTATCTAGATTCTCATGTAGTTATTTATTTAGCTCCTCAAGCTCCACAATAGTCATTCTATATGGAGTATTTGATATTGGCAACTCCCCAGGTATAAGGTCAATTGAGAATTCAATATCTCTTATAGGAGAAAGACTAAGCAATTCCTCAGGAAACACTTCAGTGAATTCCCTCACAATAGGCATGTCCTCAAGAATGGTTCCCTCCTTAGACTCAATCATCTGAGCCAGATATGCATGCTCATAGGGCAGTAATATCAACGCTTGATATGATGGAGCTAATGAAGATTCATCTTCCTCCTTGCACTTGTACAGAATCAGGAGTCGATTCTCCACATGGAGAGTTATTTCCCTCTCATGGAAATTTATGTTGGTTGTATATAGGGAAAGACAATCAATGACAAGAATTGCATCAAATTCCACCATAGGGTGTATGAGGAGGTTTGTTGGGAAGTTCAATCCACCGATTATAATAGGGGAGGAGTTATATTCATGGGATGCAATGATTGCCCCAATTGTCGTACTCATCGACATATTTACTTCCATGATTTTTGGTGGTGTTAGCAGTATGGGAAAAGAGGTCTTTTGTGACGGGGTTTTTGCGACGAGATTAATTCTTGTCGCAAAAATCCACCCCGGAGGGTATTTGTGATGAGGGGAATGACTCGTCACAAATAACATGTTATTCGGGACGGGTTTTAGGGTCTCGTCGCAAAAGGTAATGCACAGTTTGGAGCGGGTTGCGCGCCAAACCACGGGAAGGTTATTTGCGATGGGAAAATCTCCTCGTCACTAATACCGGCGGTGGGAAATTGGTTTTTGCAATGGGATGTTGTCTCGTCTCAAAAAGTGTGTCAGCAGAAAACTTTTTGCGATTGGTCCCATCACAAATACCAGCGACTGTAAATGATTTTTTGCGACGGGACCCTGTCCCGTCGCAAAAACTGTGTCGTCAAGACACTTTTTGCGACCAGGCCCGTCGCAAATACCTTTTTAACCACTGACAGCATTTAATGCGAGAAAATGTATTTTCGACGGGTCCAGTTGCAAAAAAAAGAACTATTTCCGACGGTATCCCATCGTAATTAATCTAACCTATATATACCCCCCCTTCTGTTTTTCTTTCTCATTCCCTCAATTCTTATACCATCTCTCTCTCTAAACTATATTTTTTGATTTGAAATTTCCCATAGTTAGTTTTTTTACGGAGAAGTTGTGAAGTCGTTTACATCAATAGGAGATCAAGTTTAATGGTATTTATATTTAATTTAATTTATTATTTATTTCATTTTTTATGATAATTTTAATTATTGCTGACTAGTTGTAATTAAATTACATTTGAATTGTTTTGTTATCAATATTTATTTGTAATAATATATTGAAATTATTTGTACTAATTTTTAATAATTAATAATTAGTAATAATTAATAATTTTTGACATAATTTTGTATTGTATATAAATAATTACTTGTAATTAGTAATTAGTAGTTGTAATTTGTGGTTATTAATACCAATTAAGGATAATTAGTAATAAATATGAATAATTAGTAACAAAGAGGAATAATTAGTAATAAATAGGAATAATTAGTAATAAATAGGAATAATTAGTAATAAATAGTAATAATTAGTAATAAAAAGGAATAATTAGTAATAAAGAGGAATAATTAGTAATAAATAGGAATAATTATGAATAATTAGGAATAAATAAGAATACTTAGAAATAAATAGGAATAATTAGTAATAAATAAGAATAATTACTTATAAATAGGAATAATTAGTGATAATTAGGAATAATTAGTAATAATTTCGAATAATTAGTAATAATTAGTAATAATTAGTAACAATTAGTAATAATTAATAATAATTAGTAATAATTAGGAATAAAGAGGAATAATTAGTAATAAATATGAATAAATAGGAATAATTATGAATAAATATGAATAAATATGAATAATTTGTAATAAATGGGAATAAATAGGAATAATTAGGAATAAATAGTAATAAATATGAATAAATATGAATAATTTGGAATAACTAGGAATAATTAGGAATAATTCATAATAATTAGGAATAATTAGTAATAATAAGTAATAATTAAGAATAATTAGTGATAAATATAAATAAATAGTAATAATTAGTAATGATTAAGAATAATTAGTAATAATTTGGAATAACCAGTAATAATTAGTAATAATTAGAAATAATTAGGACTGATTAGTAATAATTAGGAATAATTAGTATTAATTATGAATAAATAGTAATAATTAGGAATAATTAGTAATAAATATGAATAATTAGTAATAATTAGTAATAATTAGTAATAATTAGGAATAATTAGTAATAATTAAGATTAATTCGGAATAACGAGTAATAATTAGGAATAATTAGATATAATTAGGAATAATTTAGAATAATTAGGAATAATTAGGAATAATTAGGAATAATTAGTAATAATTAGGAATAATTAGTAATAAATAGTAATAAATAGTAATAAATATGATTATCTATTAATAATTATTAATAATTATTAATAATTAGTAATAATTATGAAGAATTAGTAATAAATAGTAATAAATAGTAATAATTAGTAGTAATTAGTAGTAATTAGTAATAATTAGTAGTAATTAGTAATAATTAGTAATAATTAGTAATAATTAGTTATAATTAAGAATAATTAGTAATAATTTTTAATAATTAGTAATAATTAGTAATAATTAGTATTAAATAAGAAAAATTAGAAATAAAGAGGAATAATTTGTAATAAATATAGATAATTAGTAAAAAAAATATGAATAATTAGTAATAAATATGAATAATTAAGAATAAATATGAATAATTAGGATTAAATAGGAATAATTAAGAATATATATGAATAATTGAAATAAATATGAATAATTAGGAATAAATATGAATAATTAGTAATAAATATGAATAATTAGCAATAAATATGAATAATTAGTAATAAATATGAATAATTAGTAATAAATATGAATAATTAGTAATAAATATGAATAATTAGGAATAAATATGAATAATTAGGAATAAATATGAATAATTTGGAATAAATATGAATAATTAGTAATAATTAGTAATAATTAGTAATAATTATGAATAATTAGTAATAATTAGTAATAACTAGTAATAATTAGTAATAATTAGTAATAATTAGTAAAATTAGTAATAATTAGTAATAATTAGTAATAATTATTAATAATTATTAATAATTAGGAATAAATAGGAATAATTAGTAAGAATTAGTAATAATTAAAAATAAATAAGAATAAATAGAAATGAATAGGAATCAATAGCAATAATTAGGAATAATTATCAATAATTAGGAATAATTAGCAATAATTAATATAAATTATCAACAATTAGCAATAATTAGCAACAATTAGGTAGAAAATCAATTGTAATAAATCGTAATAACTTTTAATAACTTGGCACAATTTTTAGTGGATTGACGACACTCCTTTTACTCGATGACTCTTCTCATTTCAACTTTCAACAACTCAAATCATTATAAAAAGTATGATTCTATGTATGCATATCCAATCTCATATGCACGAGTTTTAATATGCATGCGTAGGACCACAATTTTTATAATGTGTTCAGATGGTGATAGTTGTAAGAAGATGATTCATCGACGAAAAGGGGGAACTTTTGTCCGATGGCTCATTTACTTGAAACTTTCTCACACACAAATCACAATCAAGAATCTTCTCGTAGGTACACATATTCATTCTCGTATGCACGAGAATGAGTATGTGTACCTTCGAGAACATTATTCATTGTGATTTCTGTGTGAGAAATTTGAAAGTAAATGAGACATCGGACAAAAGAGGAGTCGTCAATCCACTAGAAATTGTGTCTCCCGTAAATAGAGGTAATTATTAATAAGTTGTTATAATTATTTATCCTTTTTCTAATAGGATTTTTATAATTTTAATTTTTTCAAAAATAGTATTGATTTTATATTTTGAAGAAAAACATGGAACAAGGAAGTCAACAATTGTCATTATTAGATGATCACGCTTGGATAAGTCATCATAGAAATACAAATAGTTTTGGTTTAAATCCTGTATATATTGACGATGTTGATGATTTCATATAATTTGCATCATCAAAACCAGATTATGTTTCCGAAGGCACAATAAAGTGTCCTTGTCAAAAATGTGCTCTGATGAGTGTTTGACACATTTGAAAAGGTTGTGGGACATCTCTTGTTGATTGGTTTTCAACCAGATTATGTTTTTTTGCATCAACATGCTGAACGTAGTTCTAGAAAAGATACTGATAACTTGATTCCATATCCTTTTTAGTTTCAAAAGTTAGTACATGATGTTGTAGGTCCATCTGTTCAACAAACAACAACTCAAGATGATGTTGATTTAACTCCTGAGTTGGAACTATCTGATTTTTATGATTTGTTGAGGTCTACTAAGGATGCATTATATCCTGGTTGCAAAATTAGAAAATTAGAAATACTTGCAAAATTTGTGGCTCTTAAATCCGATAATGCAATGCCAAACAACTATTTTGATTGGATATTTTCTTTAGTTAAAACATTGTTACCAGAATGAAATGTGTTTCCTAAATATTACTATAAGTGCAAGAGGCTGGTTCGTAATCTAGGCCTTAGTTGTTAGAAGATTCATGCATGTCCAAATGATTGCATCTTATATTCATGGTGAAAATGATTCTTTGCATAGTTGTCCCACATGTGGACAATTGAGGTATAAAGAAGCTCAATCAGGGAAGTCTGGATCGATTCCAGTAAAACGGTAGAGATTTTTCCCCCTTACACCCAGTTTGTAATGTTTATTTTTGTCTCAGAACACAACGTCAATGATGTCACGGCACCAAACCAAGATTTCAACTGATAAAAGCTTGAATCATCCATCTTATGGTGATTCAAGGAATCATTTTGACCATCTTCATCCATATTTTTCTATAGAATCCATAAACGTGTGATTGGGTCTTTCTACTAATGGTTTCTATCCATTTGGTTCTTATGGTAGCGAGTATTCATGTTAGATTGTCTTTATAACTCCGTACAATTTACCTCCATGGATGTTGATGAAGGAGCCATTTTTTTTATTGACCTTCTTAATCCCAGGACATCCCAAAAAGAATATTGGTGTATATTTGAAACCATTGATTGATGAGTTAAATGCATTGTGGAGTGATGGTGTTAATACATATGATGTTGTTGTGAAACAAAATTTCATATTACAAGCTGCATTGATGTGGATGATTTTTGACTTTCCGTCATATGGCATGTTATATGGCTAGAGTACACATGGTTCTAAATCATGTCCTTACTGTATGAAAGACAACAAATCCTTCATGCTCCTTAATGAGAAAAAGATTCTATTTTTACTGTCATCGCAGATTTTTTCCAACTGATCACCATTTTAGGAGGAACAAATCTCATTTCATAAAAGGTACAATTGAAAGGGATGAACCTCAAAAAATGATCTCAAGTACAGATTTAAAATTAGTTTTATTTTCATGACCTCCAATCACATTATTCCAATAGTAAACCAACATAAAATTCATGGCTTTGGGAAAGAACACAATTGGTTAAAATGAAGCATTTTTTGGGATATTCCATATTGGATTGATTTTTTGGTCCGCCACATGTTAGATGTCATGCATATTGAGAAGAAATATTTTGATAATTTATTTCATAATGTTTTGGATACACCAGGTAAGACCAAAAATACTTTGAATCCATGATTAGATCTTACCCAAATTTTCAGGTGACCAGAACATGAACTATTTGAAAATATCAGATCACATAGGTTAATGAATCCAAAAGCATCTTATACACTATCCAAAGAGAGTCAGTTATTATTTTTTCAGTGGATTGTAGATTTGAGACTTCCAGATGGCTATGCATCTAGTTTGGGCAGATTTGTTATGAATTGTTACATTACTGGATTAAAAAGTCATGATTGTCATGTTATAATAGAAAGACTTATGTCGATTAGCTTTAGAGGTTTGTTGAATTATATTATTTGGGTTTTGATAACAGACATATCATATTTTTTTGAGGCATTTGGGCAGCTACAAAAGACTACAATGCGCTATGAAAACTGAAAGAAGATGTTTCTCTAATTATATGTAAACTGTAAAAAATATTTCTTCCGGTTTTCATTGACTCAATAAAACATCTGACATTAAATTTTCCACATGAAGCTAAATGAAGAGGTCCATTATAGTTTTGATTAATGTACCCATTCAAGAGATTCAAGAAGAAATTGAAGAAAAAAGTACGTAACAAAGCATCAGTTAAAGGCTCAATTGCTGAAACTTATTTTCCAGAGAAATTTCTTTTTTCTACTCCCATTATTTTGAATCTAAATATCTCTCAAAACACAATCACATGGGAAAAAACAAGGGTAATGTTAATGACGAAATGGACAATAAATTATCAGTTTTTAATCAACCTAATATTTGCTTCAATGGAGTTCAAGAACGATGGCTTTCAGATGATGAACATCACAAGGATCATACATAACTTCTGCTCAACTGTGAAGAAATGACATCATTAGTACTATTAGTGATTCTATCACTTATTCTATAAATTATGTTTTAGTATTTAATCTTATTTTATTTGTAGTTTATATGGTAATAATATTAAGAAACAACTTCCCGAAATTGCAGCAGCCTATCTTGAAGAACACAGACAACAAAAATTCCCAATGGTTTCAAAAACAGGTAACACAAATTATTGATGGTTTAATATAAATTATGTTTATAATTTATTATATTGATAAATATTTTATAAATATTTAGGTGTCTCAACATACTGATAAAATTGATAAGAAACTGTGTATATTGAGTAACCCACTATCCAAAATGGTTAAATCTTGTAATGCATATGTGGTGAATGGTTTTTGATTTCATACACTTGCATATGGAGAATAAAAAAAACAATGAACAGTGGAGTTTTCATGAAAGGATCGGATCACAGAGAAACTGAAGATGAATTTTATGGAATTATAGATGTAATTATTAAGTTGTGTTATCTTGGACTAAATTATATAATGATTTTTAAATGTGAGTGGTTGGATACTGAGAGAGGCTTGCATGTTCATCCGACTCATGGAATCATCAATATTATATATAAAAGTATTCTTGCAGTAAATAAACATTTTTTACTGGATCAGCAGGAACATCAAATTTATTATGCAAAGTACTATGCTACTTCAAGAGACTTGAGTGATTGTTAGAGCATAATAAAAATGAAATCTTGGGAAAATAAGTTTACTGAAACTGAATGTGGTTCCACAGAAGTGGAAGGGATTGAAATTTTTCAAGAGACTGCTCAAAATCCATATTTTTCACAATGTGTCGTGAATATCAATGATTACACCCCATAATTAAGGATCAATGATGACGAATATGTTAATGAAGTTACAAATGAATTTGAGATGATAAGATATGATGAAACTGTAACGACACAAACTTTTGTTAATGAAAATCCATCTTGATCTAATTAAATGTCTTAATATGTGAAATTGTTATACAACAAATGCACTACTTTTGTTTTATGTTTTTGGATTTTAAAATACCATTAATAATTGTGACCTTTTCTAATATAACTGTTGAACAGTGATCACATGATTATTATAAATATAGGTCTTTAATAAATTCTTTTTACTCCGACAAAGAAAGCGATGGACTCATGCAGTAGACTTTACCCGTATGAATACCATTTAAAATAGCTCGGAAAGGAGGTTGCATCTTTGGGTTCTCTCTTGACCAAGCCCAAGCTGAGCTTCAATACGTTAAGCATGAGTGGAACCGCCTTCGGGATAAGTGTAAGTTGATTGAGATTAACACCCGAGTGATGTTATATGAGCCTCCCCAAGAGTTTGTCACCATCGCACACCTTACCCTATGGTCTTATGCGGGTGTTTTAAGGGGTTATGTAACAAGACCCTAGTACTATGATTATTTACATTAGTTTTTTATATAATAATGACTGTACCTTCATTTTATTATTGTTACTTTGGAAATTTTTTTAAAGCACAAATAGTATTTTTAGTTAAATATTCTACTAAGAAATCTATTTTGATGAATTAATGCATTTTTTGAATTAAAAACTATTTTCTTAAAATATTTTTATTATTATTAAGTTGATGTTTATTAAATATAAATTATTATATAATTTTATGAATGTAATTGTAATTTTTATTAATGTTTGAAAGCCATTTTGGTCAAAACCCATGAATTTTCGATAAATGACTCCTTTTATTTTAAAAGTCAAAATTAACATATTTATAAAATTATTTAGATAAAATTAATATTATTTATAGAATTAGGATGTCAAAATTATCCAATAGTGAATTTTTCATAATTTTCTGAGACAGTCAAAATTTTTGAGAAAAATTAAATACCATATAAATATATAATGTGTTTTATGACATCATAATGTCCCAATAGTGATGTACGAAAATACAATATACTATATGTTCAGCCAATTTATATTTTACCATTAAAATAATTTTATTTTGGGTTTTTTTTTATTTTACAAAGCTTTAGTGGACCCTCCAAGACTTATATAACATTTTCCCTTTTTAAATTGTTTTCTTTGAGAGTGTAACTCACCTCCACATAAGAAACCCAACTATTTTAAGATGTTCGGCCATTGACCTTATAAAATATTGTTTTCCACTCATTTTTGGCAGAAACCATGGGCAAAACCCATGGTATGGTTTGTGGTTTTTTTAGTTTAATGTGAGGTGTCCCAAATCTAAATATTAAACAATTCCCTCTCCTTTCCTATATAAACCCACCAAAAATCCCACTTCCTCTTCAATAAAAGCCTTTAAAGTTCCTCCAAACACTTCCCTCCTCTGTCTATAATCCTCCCAAGGTTCCCTCAATACTCCCAATATCCCGACCTTCAATCTTTCAACGTTACTCTTCATGGTAAGGCATTCTTTCACCCTCCTCTTTTAAGTCATGACTTCCTTTATGTTTTGTCTTATAGGTCCATTTTATTATGTGGGGGATTGTTTATATATATCATTACTACATTAATTTTTATTTCCAAATGATGAGAGACCATTTCTTCACTAATAAATCGTTTTTCTAAAATTTTAAGTGACGTCGTTAGGCTGCCGAATTTTTCTTAAAATAAATCACATATTCTCTCTTCCTTAGAGTTTCATTTCCATATGGTATTTCCTTCAAATAACCATACAATGATATTATTTATTTTATTACATAACCAGAATATATAATGATTTATTTATTATTGAGTAACCCTTTTCCCCTCTCTTTTTATTGTTTTCCAAAACAATGTTATATAGTCGTTATGCTGCAGAAATTTCGTCTCAAATTTCTCTCTCTTTCTATCATGAAATTATCGTGTTTAATTTATGTGAATACATAAACATGTTTTTTTTATATGGGTGATAATAAGTACACAAAAATTATATATATGATTATGTAATTGACAAACATATAACCCTCACTCCCTTTCCATGGGTTATAAATGAAATAACGATCTTATTTTTAAAGCACATTTAAAACATCATGATTTTAAAATGAAACCCATTTAATTTATTCTATATGGGTAATTTTTGAAATGTGTGATTATGATATATGTGGATCACATGAAAATATATACATATTAATAGTGCACCCTGATAGTGCTCCAATGCATTGGGTAAATAATTTATCTCTAGAGATGATAAGATTCATGATACCTTAGTGAATAACCTTGGTAATTTTTATGAAACCTCAGGGTTGTAACATGCTTATATGTTCATGAATGTATAAATTAAATGTTGTAGCCACATATACAAGTTAAGTTTCATTTTGTTTTCATTATTATATTCCTATACTTCCATTTCTCATGTCATTATGTTTTTATCATGTTCTTATTGATATCACAAGTAAATTGATTCCCTTTCATTCCTTACTGGGCCTTCTGCTCACCCATTCTTTGATATATATCTCTAGGTTATAAGATGCAGTAATTGTACTTAATATGAATCTATGATGAAGCCTTAAAAGTGTATTAGAAGAATTTTTATGTTATTTTCATGTATTATGTTACTGGTTTCCAAGACACTATACTTCCAAGATCCTCTGTTTGTAAAATGTAATGAAAAGTTATGTAATAAGAAGGCGGCATTCCATAGTTGGTATTAGAGGATAGTTTCGTTATTTATGGAAATTATTCTATGAAAACTTTATAAAAAACCCTACAGAAAATTATAAATATAATAAAACTTCCTGGTATTTTGTTGAGTAATGAGTAAGTGGTTTATCAAACAAATACATCCATATCAGGATATGAGTAGGTAAAGGAGGATTTGACACATATGTACATAGGGGTAAAACCGAAAAACACCGCTTTGAGATAGACTTGAACGAGAACCGGTGAAAAACAATGGTACTGGCTGCACTCTTGGTTACGACACTCTCAAGGGACATGTTTGGTTAATCGCTAGCTTATTATGATTCATTATTAAGTAATTATAGAGAAAGGTAATTGTTTAAGCATGATGTTTAAAGACATAAAATCCTCGATAGTTAAAAAGATTTTTAAATTAAATATGTTTCTCAGTAAGCTTTTATTCATTTAAAAAATATCTGGCAATAGGAGGAACCATGAAAATGGTGACCGCAATGGACCATGCCCTGACGGCCCTCTGATGGAAGTCGGAATGGAAACATTCATGAGAATAATGAACCAAATGACTCAAGTTATGAGAAATAACATGAATCAAGATGAGAGACCAATCACACCATGAAGGGAACAACTTTCTGTTGAACCCTTTATGAATTAATGACCACCAACCTTCAGTGGATCGACTGACCCATTGATTTCTGAACAGTGTATCAACTCTTTTGAGAAGATATTTTTTGTTCTCTGGTGTTCTGAACAAGAGAAGGTTACCATGGTTGTCTATCTCATAGAAGGAGAAGCTGGTCAGTGGTGGGAACTGATTAAAAACACAAGGCTAAGTGTGTAATTTTATGATTTAGAGTGGAAAGAGTTTAAAAGGATATTCTTCAACAAGTATTTCCCTCTATCGATGAGGACAATAATGGAGAAGGAGTTTCTCGAGATGAAGAAAAAGGAGAATAAATATGCGGGAAGCTACGAGATGAACTTCACAAGGATTTCAAGTTACACCTCTATCATTTTCAGGGATCCAAATGGAAATGTTGATATATTATTTGAAAGACTGAGACCTCATCTATATAAGAATCTATCCAATCGAGACTATGATAGCTATGAATAGATCATGCGGAGTGCAC
This sequence comes from Viscum album, assembly GCA_963277665.1. Taxonomy (NCBI): domain Eukaryota; kingdom Viridiplantae; phylum Streptophyta; class Magnoliopsida; order Santalales; family Viscaceae; genus Viscum; species Viscum album. The sequence continues at coordinate 679,989,122 of OY728150.1, forward strand.
TGAAAGTCAAGCTGGAGTTTGTTGAGACGCAGTGGTCTCATAAATCAAACGACAAGAATAGATCGATGGATCCCAGCTTATGTAGGAACTTTTATCAAGTAAGAGGAGGAAAGCAAGTGCAACTTCCCATGTGTAATAAATATGGGAATAAGCATTCGGTGAACTAACTTCTCGGGAGAGGGAAATGCTACAAGTGTGGAATAGATTTCCATATTGCAATGAATCGAAGGAGTGAGGTGAAACCTCAAATTCCAAACACTAAAAACAAGGGGAATATGGTGCAGTCCCTACCTGATGTCCAGTTCCATAAGTGTGGACAACATGGTCACTTTTCCAATCACTGTCCAAATCTGAGAGCAGTGGAGGGGAACCACCATAATCCTTAGCAAAGGCCAAGGGACAAAGGTTGTTCTTTTGCTATCACGACAGATGAAGTTGATACTCCGAATAATGTTTTTGCAGGTACTATTTTTGTTGTCTCAAATCTATAAAGTATTTCGTTTGATTCTAGTTCTATACATTCGTTTATTTCTTCTATGTTTTCTATGAATTTAGAATCAACTACAGATTTTCTAAAAGTAGAGTTATCAGTCAAGAATCCTGGTGAGATTTTCCAAGCATCATCTGTATTTAGAAACACGAGTATTTACTTTAGTGAGCACAATGTTATCGCAAATCTAGAAGTCATTCCCATGATGGAATTCAAAATAATACTAGGGATGGACTAGCTCTCCAAGTATAATGCTAAGATCAAATGCAGAAGCAAGGAAATATCAGTAGTCTTGAATGGAGATCCTACAGTTATCTTCCAAGGAGAGATATCTCAACCTGATCTTTGTCTATAAGAATCTTCTATATCCTTATTTATGGAGTTGATCAGTGAAGAAGAAGAAGTAAATGAGAGTCTAAGGATAGAAAATTTCCCCATCGTCCAGGAATACATTGACGTGTTTCCTGAGGAGTTACATAGACCTCCCCCAGAAAGATAGGTAGAGTTCTCTATTGAACTCGTACATCGATCTCATCCAATATCAAAGAATCCATATAGGATGGAAAATGTGGAGCTATAAGAATTAATGAAACAACTATAATATCTTTTGGATAAGGGGTATATCTGACCGAGTGTGTCTCCTTGAGGATAACATGTTCTCTTTGTGAAGAAGAAGGATGGATCGATGCAGCTATGAATTGATTATAGAGAACTGAATGAGATTACAGTAAATAATAAATACCCTCTTCCAAGAATTGATGATGTATTTTACCATCTTCAGGGGGTTTAATTCTTCTCTAAGATTGATCTTTGTTTCGGTTATCATCAATTGATGGTGAAGAAAGATGATATTCCAAAAACTGCCTTCCAATCAAGATATGGGCATTATGTGTTTGTTGTTTTGCCCTTCGGATTGACTAATACACCCGTAATTTATATGGAATTGATGAATAGATTCTTTAATGACTACCTTGATAACTTTTTGGTTGTTTTTATTGACGATATTATGATATATTCCAAAAGTCACAAGGAGCATGAAGATCGTAAAAGGGTTATTTTGAAAAATCTACGGAAGGAGAGGTTTTTTGGAAAGTTCATAAAATGTGATTTCTGGTTACAAAAAGTTTCTTTATTGGGGAACATTTTTACCAATGATGGAATCACAGTTGACCCTAAAGAGACAAAATTTGTCGAGGAGTGGCCTCAGCCTACAACAATAACTGAGATTCATAGCTTCCTTGGTTTAGCGGTATATTATAGGAGGTTTGTGAAAAAAAATTCACGAATTTCTAATCCAGTAAACATTTTAACTCGAAAAGGGGTCAAGTTCATCTAGAAAAAGGAGTGTGAGAAAAGTTTCCCAGAGCTGAAGAAGAGATTGGTTTCTGCACCCATGTTAACTCTACCCTCAAGTGGAAAAGGATTCATTATTTTTAGCAATGAATCTTTGAATGGGCTTGTGTGTGTCCTCATGTAAAATGAAAAGGTAATTACTTATGAATGTTGATAGTTAAAGACTCATGAAAAGAATTATCCTACGCATGATCTGGAGATACCTGTAGTCATTTTTTCTCTGAAGTTATGGAGGCACTATCTTTATGGGGAGAAATGTGTTATATACACAGACCATCAATGATTGAATTATATTTTCACACAAAAGGAATTGAACATGAGGAAAATGATATGGTTGGATCATCTTAAAGACTATGATTTTTCAATTCATTATCATCCTGGAAGAGAAAACAAAGTAGTTGATTTATTAAGTATGAAAGACCCAGTTGTTCTTTACCTGATGAGGATTAAAAAATGTCCTTTGATAAATGACCTAGTAAAGTTGTACAGGGGAATTATAAGGGAAGAGAAGTCATCAACCCTAACCCAAATGATTTATCAACCATCACTACTAGAGATGATCAAGAAATCTCACAAAGAAGATCCTTTGTAATAGAATAAGTTTGAGGCTATGAAAGATGGGAAGATTCCTAAGTTCAATATTGATCAAGAAGGTGTACTAAACTTTTGTAAAGAACTATGTGTTCCATCTATTCAGGAAACAAAGACGGAGCTGATGGATGATGCCCATAGCTCTACTTTCTCTACACATCCTGGAAGCACAACAATGTATAGGGACATTTCTGATCAATATTGGTGGTATAATTTTAAAAGCCAGATTTTGGACTACACTTCAAGGTGCCTGGTATGTCAGCAAGTGATGGAAAAGAGACAACTTCCTAAAGGGGTATTTGAGACCACTACCCATACTAGCATGGAAGTGGGACAATATCACTATAGACTTCGACACTGTTCTCCCATGAAATTTCAAATGAAACAATGTGATATGGGTTTTTGTGGTCCGTCTAACCAAGACATCCCATTGTATCTCCATTCGGGAAGACTTCCCTCTTGATCAACTTTCCAGTATTTATGTGAAGTGGTAAGGCTACATAGAGTTCCAATTTCTATCATATCTGATCATGATACAAGGTTCACATCAAAATTATGAAGAAGTATTCAACATTCTCTCAGTACTAAATTGAGTTTCAATACGACCTATCACCCCCAACCTAATGGAAAATCTAAAAGAACTATTAAAACACTCGAGGAAATGCGGAGAACATTCTCAATGGAATTTAAAGGGGGATGGGATCAAAATCTCTCTTTAGTTGAGTTCACTTAAAACAACATCTTCCACTCGAGTATTCAAATGGCACACTATGAAGCTCTATATGGGAAGTGATGTAGAACCCCTACTTGTTGGGATGAAGCTGGTGAGAGAATACTTCTTGGGCCTGATCTTGTACAAGATATGATCGAAAAAGTCCACTCCATCCAACAACACATTAAGGCTGCTCAGAGTCAGAAAAAGATCTATGCTGATAACTGTCGAAGGGACATGGAGTTTGATGTTGGTGACACAGTCTTTCTTCAGATTTCACCTTGGAAGAGAGTCATGAGGTTTGGGATGAATGGAATGATTATCCTTAGGAACATTGGCCCCAATTAAATCCTTGATCGTGTAGGATCAGTGGCCTATCAGCTTGCACTTCCTCCAAATCATGCACATGTTCATGATGTTTTCAACGTATCCCTCTTGATAATGTACGTACCTGACCCTTCACGTGTACTAAACATAGAGGTGGTACAACTGGAACATGACCTCTCTAATTTGGAGCAGCCGGTGGAGATCTTAGATCGTAGAGACAAGGTTCTATGCAACAAGACTACCAACCTTGTTAAGGAGTTGTAGAGGAACCATAAATGTGAAGAATCCATGTGGGAACTGGAGGAGTCTATGAGACAAAAGTACCCACACCTTTTCTCTTTTTAGGTTATGAGTTGAAATCTTGTGGAAGAAATTTCTTAAGGTTGGAAGATTGTAACGACCAAAACTTTTGTTAATAAAAATCACTCTTGACTAATTAAATGTCACAATATGTGAAATTGTTATACAACATATGCACTTATTTTGTTTTATTTATTTTGATTTTCAAATACCATTAAGAACTGTGACTGTTTCTAATATAATTGTTGAACAGTGATCACATGATTAGTATAAATATAGGGCATTAACAAATTATTTTTACTTAGACAAAGGAAGAAATGGCCTCACCTAGTAGACTTTCCCCGTATAAATCCTATTTAATAGAGCTCAGAATGGAGGTTGTGCCTTTGGGATTCACTCTTGACCAATTCCAATCCAAGCTTGAATACGTTAAGCTCGAGCGGAACTGCCTACGGGAGAAGTGGATGTTGATTGAGATTACCACCCGAGCGATGTTATCTGAGCCACCCCAAGAGGCTTTCACCATCGCACACCTTACCCTAAGGTCTTATGCGGGTGTTTTAAGGGATTATCTAACAATATCCTAGTACTATGATTATGTACATTATTTTTGTATATAATACTGAGTGTACTTTCATTTTATTATTATTACTTTGTAAATATTTTTTAAAGCACAAATAATATTTCTAGTTAAATATTAAACTAAGATATCTATTTTGAGGATTTAATGGATTTTTGAATTAAATAATATTTTACTAAAATATTATTATTACTAAATTAATGTTTATTAAATATAAATGATTTTATAATTTTATGAATGCAATTATCATTTTTATTAAGGTTTGAAAGCCATTTTTGTTAAAACCCTTGATTTTTTTATAAATGTCTGTTTTTATTTTAAAATTGAAAATTAACATATTTAGAAAATTATATATATAAAATAAATATTATTTCTGGAATCAGGTCCTTAAAGCTATCCAATGGTGAATTTTTCATAATTTTCTGAGACAGTCAAATTTTTGGGTAATAATTAAATACCGTATAAATATATAATGTGTTTTATGTCATCATAATGACCCAATAGTGAAGTAATAAAATTAAATAAACTATATGTTCAGAAATTTAATGTTTTACCATTAAAATAATGGATTTTTGGTTTGTTTGATTTATTTTTCAAAGCTTTAGTGGACCCTCCAAGACCAATATAACATTTTGTCTTTTTAAATTGTTTTCCTTGAAAGTTTGACTCACCACCACATAAGAAACCCTATTATTTTTAGAAGTTCAGCCATTTACCATATAAAATATTGTTTTCAACTCCCCTTTTGCAAAACTATGGGAAAACCCATGGGTTGGTTTGTGGTTTTGTTTAGTTTAATGTGAGGTGTCCCAAATCTAAATAATAAACAATTCCCTATCCCTTCCTATACAAACCCACCCAGACTCCCACTTCCTCTTCACTCAAACCCATTTAAGTTAGTCAAAACTCTTCCCTCCTCTTTCTATAATCATCCCAAGGTTCCCTCAAGCTTCCCATGGTCCCAACCTTCTGGCTTTCAAAGTTACTCTTCAAGGAAATGGATCCTTTCACCCTCCTCTTTTAAGTCATGACTTCCTTTATGTTTTGTCTTATATTTCAATTTTATTATGTGGGGGCTTGTTCTTATATATCTTTACTACTATCCTTTTCATGTCCAAATTATTAGAGACCCATTCTTCTCTCATCAATTTTTTTTTCTGAAATTTTAATTGACGTCGTTAGGCTGCAGAATTGTTCGTAAAATAAATCGCATATTCTCTCTTCCTTCTAGTTTCATTTTCATATGATATTTCCTACAAATAACCATACAATGATATTATTTCTTTTATTCTATACCCTTAATAAATAATGAGTTATTTATTAGTGGGTGACCCTTTTCCCCTCTTTTTTATTGTTTTCTAAAACCAAGTTATACAGCTGTTATGCTGTAGAAATTTCGTCTCAAATTTATCTCTCTTTCTCTCATGAAATTATCTTGATTTATTTATGTGAATACCCAGACCTATTTCATTTATATGGGTGCCAATAAATACACAAAAATTATATACTTGATTATGGAATTTACATACATATAACCCTCACTCTCTTTCCATGGTTTATAAATGACATAATGATCTTATTTTTAAAGCACATTTAAACATCACGATTTTGAAATGAAACCCATTTCTTTTATTCTATATGAGTTATTTATGAAATGTTTGATTATGATCTATGTGGATCACATGAAAATAAATACATATTAAGGGTGTTCCATGATATCACTCCAATGTATTGGGTAAAGAATTTATCTCTATGGATGACAAGTTTCACGATTCCTTAGTGAATAACCTTGGTAATTTTTATGACACCTCAGGGTTATACCTTGGTGATATGTTCAAGAATGTATAAATAAAATGTTTTAGCCACATATGCAAGTTATTTTTAAAGTTATTTTCATTATGATATTCTTATACTTATGTCGCTCATGTCTTTATGTTTTTATCATGTTCTTGTTGATATCACAAGTAAACTAATTCCCTTGCTTTCCTTACCGGGCCTTCTGCACACCCTTTCCTCTGATGTATGTATCCAGGTTATAATATGTAGTAATTTTACTTAATATGAATCAATGCTTAAGCCTTACGAGTGGATTAGAAGAATTTTTTATGTTATTTTCCGGTATTATGTTCCGGATTTCCAAGACACAAAACTTTAAAGATCCTCTATTTATAAAATGTAATGAAACGTTATGTAATAAAAAGGCGGGATGCCATACAATCTAAAACTCATATGCATATTTATGATGATTAGGAAGAAGATGAAGACATTTACATTGACAGTTATGGAGATGAGGATGAATATGGACATTGACAGAGTTAAATGCTGGTTATAATCATAATTAATATATATCTATATATAATAGTTATTTTCAACTATCAACTAACAATAGAAATTTTTGTTTCATATGGATCCATGAATCCCAATTTTTTTATTTCTACTCCACACCAATTATCACTTCATTTTTACTAAGACATTGGGACATAGAATTTTTCATAAAACAACACTAAAATTAATTGTATAATGATAGTGTATGACATATGAAAATAAATTGTATTTCTATCCCTCGTAAAATATACATTCATCGCTTCCATCATAAGAGTAACTTAAAAAATCATAATATTGCATCCATTATGTTACATTGTATAAATCATATAACCATAAAATAAGTGTCCATTATGATATAATATATGAAAAAACAGTCCCATGGGTAGAAAAAAACTTCATTATAATATTGAACTTTTATTTTTAGATGAATCCAGAAAAAAATGGTCTCGAAATGATTTTATATTTTATCAGTTTTGTGAATTTGATGCCAAGATTTTATCCCTTAGTGGATTAAAAATTTCAAATAATAACTTTTTGGTACTCAATATACGGTATGAACTTGATGTTTTTAAATAAAACATAGTTATGGGCCTATGCCTAATATTTAATAAAAACAGTGATGTTTTCACTTCATGAAATTAATTCTCACACGATGTTCCTATTGTAACATGTTTTTGGGAGAACAATGTCTTCCGAATCAAATAGGTAGTTGCTGTAGAAATAAATATATTCCTCAATAATACATTTCTATATAATAAATTATTTTTGATAACTTAATTTTTTGATGTTACCATTAAAAATCTTTATATATTGTTCAATGATGTACATGGATCTATAAATACCTCATTAACAGATCACTCTAACCAAGTGAAACATTATACCAAATAATTCCAAATGGAGGAACATCAAAAATTAAATTATTATAATTTTAATATTATAACCTATAGTTGGAATATATTTTGGAATTATAAAACTACTATATATATCTTGTAAAAATAAAAAAAACATGGTCATTGTGTGTCAGTAATTTTTATAAATAACACAATATAAATCTATACGCATTAAATATTTTTTCAAAACATGATAGTCATGTGATTTTAGGACCTTTTACATTAAATTATTCATTGACATGATATTATTTATATTTTATTAATACACCCTATAAAATTTATATCAATATGGAAGATGAAAATATATTATATCTCTCCTATAAAGAGTGTAATATTTTGGAGTAATAAATTTAAATCTTTAACCATTCACTATAACTAACTCATCCCTTATCCCCATATCAATAATGTATAAAATAGACTTAATTATATAATTTTTTCATGTGTGTTTATTGTCATGTTAAGGAAATTATCAAATGATTTTTTTTTATTTTTAGCACATCAATAATATTTATAAGGTATAAACAATTCAAATATGTTTTTTGAAAAAAAACTGATCACTTATTTTATCTTGTATTTGCATGGTTTATTGAAAATGTTTTAATAAAACCAGTGAAAAAAATGATTTTCTTTATCAATAATTTGAACACCTATAAGTGGATATGCTGGTGTAATTTCTTCTTAGTTACGATTAAATGATGTCATATCATATTGGTATTAATTATTCAGGGTCAACGTTTCTGAGTCCATAGAATCATACTCATTAAAAAATGTTTTAACATTACTATATGAGTATTTTCATCAAAAATGGGACACCCTTTCAATCATTTCATTTTAAATGGTGATAAATTTTCATAAAAATGATTTAATTTTTTACATCATACAACATGGCTCTCAATATGAAATATCCATCTCTATAAGAATCATAAAACATAACTGTAAATACCCTACCCTAGTAGCTTTGAGTCAGTGTCATACTTTATTACATTGGTATATATACAAGACATAAATCCAAAATGAATTATAAATATATATTTTTTGGAATCTAGATTACAAACATGAATGTAAAATTACAACTTAAAGTGAAATCCAACATAGAAACTCCATTAGAAAAACCCAAAAACATATAGATTATCCCTACAAGTCATTCCAAATATACATATTCACATCCTAGAGAAAAATAAAACATGAGAAAGGGGTGACCTCATATTCCTAGTAAATTGATTAAATTTATTGGAAGTCAAAATAAACAATAATCCATTGTGAATGACTAAAAACACATTCCATTATAACATAATCAAAATCATAATATAGGAAGAATAAAAGCTAAATAAATAATGCCATGTAAATAATTACATGAGAATAAAGCTTAACCATATTTATATTAGAAGTTGAATATTCACATGGATTATCAATTAATAATATCATAATGAAGGAATTCTAAATTCTTAACATTATAAAAATATCATTGATTCCTTGACCGTGACATATGAAAATCAATGGGTAAGGCCTCAGCAAAATCCATTTTGGTTTTATCTAATGAGACATCCTCATGCATCAAGGGTATATATTTAGCCCCACCCCTCACCTAATATTTTAATTTATATCCTCATATGAATGGGTTTAAACATAAACAACATATACATATGAAATAACTTTCCCCAATATAAAAACATGAACCTTAATCATTCCAACTAGTATGGTTTATGGTATCAAGATGGAACATCCACAGTAAAAATGATCATAAACCATTTAATAAAATATATTATATTATAATAATAATAGATCATTCTCAATATATAAGAAAATTAATCATAGTTTATGATATATATGAAAATAATCTTATACAAGCACTGACGAATTCGTGAGAGAAATGCCCCTTTTACATTTGGAAGAAGAGTAATTTTGGAAAATTCATTTGTAGTAGTCATAATTGTTTGTATAAAACCATAAATTAAAAAATATACTTTTATAGTTATTTTAGAGAAATAATGGTGTCTTAAAATATATTATGTATTTTTACATTAAAATTGGTAAGAAATTGAGATGTTCCCTTTAATCAGGTCTTGCGTATCAGGAAGAATTGAGAAAGGGACCTTCTTAAAACATGTACTTCTCAATCAAAGAAGGGTGATATGATATTTATTCATAAGTATAGAAAATATAAAAATAATTTATAAGAATTTAATAAAATAAATAATCATTACATTTTTTTAAATAGAGAGAAATATTAACCCAAAGGAATAATGTAGCTTCAGGTAGAATCCCTTAACTTATGTCTAAAATAATACTACACTTGTACTTAAAATCTTGTATAATCAAATTAAATCCTTTAATTAATTTATTCAAACCTTTTCTACTTGTATTATATTTTTTATAATTTTTTTAAGTTTATTTATGGTCATTTTTATGAGTTATAATGTAATATTTTAACACTCAAGAGCATTAATTTCATTCTTTTTGATGATCAGTTTACTTGTATACATGTATGGAAAATACTTTAAAATGAGAATATTTTTTTCGAATTGAATTTATATGTAATTAATGAACATCCAGAATATTAAAAGGATATATATTTCATTTGGTTATATGGTAAGAAGATGAATAATTAGATAAACTATTAGTGATAATCATTTAGACTATTTTGGTGTTTTTTCGATCATTACAGACTAGTTTTGTTTTACTAGATAACATTACACATATATATAATAGTTAAATAATTTTTAATAATATTTTATACTTATATAATAATATATAATATCCAAAAAATGGTCTCATGACTATAATTGAAGGCAGAAATGAAAAACGAAAAAAAAGTCATCCATGAAGGTGGAAAATTAGCACCTCACAAATGAAATTTTCATTTTTAGAAATAAACAAAGAGAATGTGATACATGATGGTGGATTTTCCATTGAAATAAAATAATTATATAATATTTAAAATAATAAATTTATCATTCATGGATGGATAGATGAGTCAAGGGGAAAATAATAAAATGAAATAAATTGAAATGAAATGAAAGGAAATGGAAGTGGGTTTTTACCTATTGAATTCTTCTCCTTGAGAACCTCATTTAAGGGACTTTAGTTTAGGTATTTGTTAAGTAAAGAACCTCTTAAACGTGGGTATGAGTCTTGGGAAGAGTATTTGGAATTAATTGGACACGATTAAATCCTTAATGGGTGTGAGGAGAAGAGGTGGTGAGGGGTGGTATTTGTAGTGGAGGAGAAATGTATATTTTTCAAATATTTAATTCATTAGTTTATTATTTTTTATCAAGAGAATAAATAGTGATTATTACATGATTAAATAAAATATTTAGTGCCTTAATGTTTTAAATAATTGTTTCTCATATCATTCATTATGTTTTAATTCTTGTATTTGGATTAAAATGTTAAATACTGTAAATTATTGTATTTCACTATTCATTAAAATTTCAACTATTTTAGAAAAATCCGAAAACATTACGGTAATATTTTTTTGAAATGTAGAATTAAAAAATGAACTCCATTTTAAGAAAATAATTTCCTAAATATGATAAAATTAATTTTTAATCAATATCAACAGTATTCAAAAAATACTAATTTTGAAATAATAAATGATTTATAAGAATTTGAAATTTTAGCTATGGTGTCCTAAAATTATCTTATAACCATAATGGAAAAATATTAATTATTTAAACTACTTTAAGAAAATATATTTTCTTTTAAATAATATATTATTTATAATATTGTAAATAAAAATTTTTGTTTCACCAAAAATACCAACACATAATTTTTCCTTTTTAAAAGATTTATCTAATTTTTCCAATATATAAATAAATATATGTTCATTTATAAGAAACATAAATTTTATATATACTTTATTAGGTGTGTATACAATCAAAATCATAAATATACTAATAATATTATTAAAATTATTGTTATATAAAATCAAGATTTTCACTATTTACGAGAAAGTAAATATTTTTAGATAAATACAAAAAAAATTACTCAAAGCTAATTTTATAATTACTATTTTAAAAATGAATATTATTTTATTCAATATAAATTATAACAGTTTAAAAATTTATTTTTAAAACAAGTGTTCCTTAAAAAGGCAGTAAAATAGTCTTTAAGAAAAAATAGTCTTTTTTACATAAAACTAGATTAATTATTATATTTAAGCCTGAGAAACATATTCTATGAAGTTAAATACATTTTATTGAATATTAAACATATAAAATTCATTAAAATCATTCACTAATAGTGATAAATTTAATAGAAAATTCCACTCTGGTCATACAAATAGTTTTTTTTATAAAAACACAGCCTTTATGTTCTATTGATTTTTTTTCATTTATAATTAATTTGTAACCAAAGAATTAATTTAATAAATATGTTTAAACTATATTTTTAATATTATTTATTCATAATATCTCTTTTATTTCCCTATTCCAATAATTAGTTGATAACTATAATAATATTTAATCATTTTTTAAAGCATGGTGTTTTGTGTAATGTAATCTATAGAAGAATATTGATTTAAATGAGGCTAACTGTAAAATAATGGGGTGTTACATTATCCATAAATTCAATATATTTTTCCCTCACAGTTTAATATTAAAATATAAAAATGAAAGTTTGATACTTAAGAATTGTTTTTTGTGAAACCAATATAAAAAATAGGGTTAATAAAATATTATACCTATAAGAAGGAAAGGTAACAATGAAGATCGCAACAGAATTATGATTTCAGGTAGGAAATGATGAGTGGAAAAAAATAACATGGAAATGGAAGATAAATATAAATATCATGTTATTACGGAGAGTGTTATAGATTATATTCATAAGAAATTTAAAAATAAAAAACTATAAATCTTGTGATCAGTTAAAAGTATATTGATTTTTCAGAAAGAAAAGTAAACATATAATTTCTTTCCGGAAATATTTTACCTAGATTTTAGGGATTCTTTTAATATTCAGATAATAACTTTATAAAAAAATCATATCTTATTAATTTCAAAGTCATAGTAAAAATATAATCATTCATATGTGCTTCGATCCATTTTCACATTATCCCATACACCTAAAAATGAATGTTCAAGATGAATTGTTTACACCTGAGGCCCATTTAACAAATCTTATGGTTCTTAAGTCATTCCTTAAACCTATAAAAATTTACTGGAATCAATAAGTTTAGAACAAGATATCATTGAATATTAATTTCCAGAGTATAACTTGATACATTCCCCAATTTGTTAATCTTAATACTTATATAAAACATGTTGGTCCACATTTAATGAAAAAAATTAAAATAAAGGTCACTAAATTTACAAAATCAACATAAACTAAGATTCACCCAATAATGTATCTCTTAGTCCCATATATTGAATATATTAATGTCTTGATCACCTTAAAACCTTAAAGAAAACATGAATTTTTCCAAAACCATAATGAATATGTAATTCAGTAAAATCCTTAAATATCCCATGATTTTTATAACCTAATAATTATAAATGAAATATTCAAATAACATAATTCTAGAATTTGAACAAAAAAATACTAAAAATATATCTTCTTTTGTAGTATTATCATAATCTTGACCATGATCTACTATCTTCATTTGGTGTATATTCCTTTGATTCTGGAGAAATTTATTTTTAGTGTCCTGTCTCCTTTTAGTTGAAGTACTAGACATTAGAAAATTAATTACTTTATACAACTTTTTCTAAGTTGTACATTTGTTCTGAAGCGTCCCTTCTAAGATATAATACATGGAGGATTCATTATTTTTCTCATTATCACATGATAATATTTTCTCATACGATGGGAATATTTTTGAGTTTTGTTCCCTTAGAAAACATGGAAGAAGACCGTACACTTTTTTATCCACCTTACTCTTTGGATCATGTGTATTGGTGAGGTTCCCATTCCTTCTGCATGGTTCCATTTATAAATTTTTATATACACTAGATTAGATCATATCATTTTGAAAAATAATTTTTAATCCAAAAACGATTATAATAAATAACATATATTGAATCTATTTTTCATAGATAATCTTCTATTAATAAATAGAGTTTCTTTAGGGACATATTTTATTTTAAATCCATCATCATGGTTTGTAAATAAAATGTGAATTAGTCTAATGATATCCCCATAGGAGTGTAAAACTAGGTGCATAGAAAGGCATGTTTTTGTGTACCAGGTTTCCCTGAGTTAGGCCTAGGACACCTTATTTAGTTGTTACCCCTAGGTACATCTATACCCTAACCATGCCAACTTATAGTATACAAAAATTAATGTATTTATAGAAAGAACCACATAATATATACCTTAATAAAATTTTATGATGTTATTATATGTTTATCATCAAAAAATATTCTAGTGTTATGTACCATAATATATGTTTTCTAAATCTAGTTTCCAAGGTTTCTACTAAACATACACTCATGCAAATTGTAAAGACCCTTACACTAGTATCCTAGATCTGGTGACATACTTTATTAAATTTTTATAAATAAAATACATGATCTCAAAATAAATTACCACTTTAGCATTTTTTAATATATATTAAATACATTACAACTAAATTACAACATGAAATGAAATACAACATAGAAACTCCATTAGAAACACCCATAAAATCATTTATTATCCCTACAACTCATTAATAATATATATCACTTCATCTTGGGTAAAAATAAAACCTATGAAATGGTTTATATTATATGATCAGTGAGGGTAGTTATAATGAAAATTTTATTATAAAAATTAATTCATGTTAAATTAGTAGAAACAAATGCCATTGATACATAATATTGAGCATAATATGAAAAAATAAAATCTGAATAAATAATTACATATAAATAATCACATGAGAATGGAGAATAACCATGGATATTATTAGAGTATAAAATTGATATGAATTATCAATTACTAATATTACAATGTGTTAATGCATAATGTCATACATCATAAACAAACAGTCGAGGCCTCGACCAAGACATCTGAAAATAAATGGTTAATGCCACAACCAAATAAATTTTTTTTGTCTCCTAAGTCCTACTAAAGAATCAAGGGGATATAATGGGCCCCAACATCACATACTATGTCCAATGAATTCCTCATATGATTAGGGTTAATAATAAACAACAGATATATATGAAATAACATTCGATAATCTGTAAACATAATCACACTCCATTTGGTGTAGTATGATGTTTGGTATCAAGACAGCACATTAATAGTCAAGCTGATCATAACCAATTTAATAAAATATGGTATTTTATAATCACATTAGTTATATCTAAATAAATTCTAAAGTTAAATTGAGGTGTTTTATTATATAAAAATACTCGAACAAAATCATTGAGGAATGCTTCACAGAATTGCCCCTTTTAGTTTGAAAAGAATAGTTCTTTTTTGAAAAACCATCTGTATTTGTCATAATTGTTTGTTTAAAACCCAAAATTAACAAATATAGTTTTTTATTACAAAAATTATTGATTTTATAATAATAATGGTTTACTAAAATAGATTACGGGTGGTACTTGAAAATTGTTAAGAAGTCAAGATGTTCCTATTAATTGAGATTGTGTAATGAGAAGAGTTTAGAATGAAACCTTTTTAAAACATGTATTTACCAATTAAAAAATCATGTTCTAATGTGGATACATGAGTTTAAAATATATACATAGAATTTTTAATATATAATCAAAATAAATAATCATTACATTTTAGTAAATAAAATGAAAGGGTAACCTAGTGTAAAAAATGGAGGTTCGAGTAGAGTCCCTTACTTTATATCTGAAAGCATTATTCACTTGTAGTTACTGTCCTGGATAATTAGATTAAATCAGTAATTTAATTTTTTTCATAACCTTTTATACATATATTGGATTTATTATTATTTTATAAATTTCATTTATGTCCTTTTTTATGAGTTATAAGATATAATTTTATTGTCTGAGAGTGTTCATTTCCTTGGTTTTGATGATGAGTTTACCTATATACATGTAAGGAAAACATTTAAAAATGGGAAAAGATATCCAAAATTGAAATTCTATGTTTTAAATTAAATTATATAATATTAAATGGTTTTTTATTTCTTTTGGTTATATGGTATGAGGATGAACCTTTAGATAAGACATTAGTAAAAATCATTTAGAAACTCTTGGTGTTTTTTAGTCATCATGGTGTAGTTTTGTTTTATTGGTTAATATGCATATATATATATTGGTTCTAGAAAATTAAACAATATTACATACATATATTATAAAATATTTTAAACATAAATTTTTGTACGACCATCCTTGATGTCCTAATTGATAAACAAAAACACATTGTCCATGAAAGCCGCAAATCAGCACCTCACAGACGATATTTTCATTTTTAGAATAAAAGGAAGAGTATAATAGACTTAACGGTGAATTTTATATTTGCATAATCAAATTATAGTATATATAAAATAATATAGTTATAATTCATTTTTTGAAAGAGTATTTGTGGATGGTATAAAAAATAAATATAAATTAAATATAAAGTAAATGAAAAGGAAATAGGTTTTTGCCTCTTGAATTATTCTCCATAATAACATCTATAAGGAACTTTGGATTTCATCTTTTTTTAGACCTAAACCTACATGAAATGGGTATGATTCTTGGAAAGAGTATTCAGTAGTTATTTCACAATCTTCAAGGATTAATATATGTGAGGATAAGAGGTGATGAGGGGTGGTATTTAAAGTGGAGGAGAGGTGTGTTTTTTAATTATTTTATTCATTAATTTATTATTTTGGATCAAGACCAAAAATATTGATGATTTCATGAATACCAACACTAATTATTTCATGTGAATTAGAAATAATTGTATCTTACATTATGAATGATGTTTTAATGCTTTTATTTGGCTTAAAAATCTAATATACTAAATTACCGTATTTCACTATTCATGGAAAATTCTACTACTTTTGAGAAATACCAAAACATCATACTAGAAATTTTTTAACATTTAGAATTAAAAAATTAACTCCATTTTCTTAAAATAATTTCTCAAATATTATTAAATTAATTTTTAATCAAAATTATCATTTATTCTAAAAATACTAATTTTGAAATAGTAACTGATTTTATAACACAATGAAGAATTAATTAAGGCATCATAAAATTATCTTCTAATCATATATTACAAAATAATAATTCATGGATATATTTTATAAAAACAGATTTTCTTTAAAATCATTATATTAATTATGAAATTTTAAATAATCATTTTTGTTTCATAAAAAAATACCAACACTAAATTTATGTTATTTAAAACAAGTATCAACCTTTTCCAAGATAAAAATATATCATATTTTAATTTAAAATAATCATACATTTTATTTATTCTTTAATTTTGGAGGTTAGTATTAAAATCATAAATATACTATTAATATAACAAAAATGATAGTTTTATAAAAATAAGGCTTTTTCACTATTCAGTTGAAAATAGATATTTTTCTAATAATACCAAAACAATACCCTTATATAATTTTGAAATTAAAATTTTTAAATTTATTTTTATTTTTTTCAATATAATTTTTAAGAGTTCCAAAATATATTTTTATAACTAGTGGTCCATTAAAAGGTGGTAAAATTGTCTTTAGAAAAATAAAATATAGTCTTTTATGAAAAAAAGTGGATTAACAATTCTATTTAGGCCTATAAAAAATATTATTTGAATTTAAAGACATGTTATTAGATATGTAACATATAAATTTCATTATGATATTTCACTAATTGGGATTAATTTTTTATAAAATTCCACTATGGTTATACTAATAAATGTTTATAAAAATACAACCTTTATGGTAAATTGATTTTTATTTTCATTTATAATTAATTAATAAACAAAGAATTCATTTTCTAAATATGTAAAAACTATATTTTCATAATTCACATAATATCTTTCATTTTCACCATTCCAATATCTAGGTGAGAACTATAATAATATTTTAAACTTTTTTTAAAGCTTAGTGTTCTGTGTAATGTAATCTATCAAAACGGATAAATTTAAAAAGAGGCATACCATAAAATATTGGTTTTTTTAAGAACCCTTAAATCCCAAATTAATTTAAAATCTTTGAAAAAGGGGGTTAAATAAACAAAAATATCATTACCCTTTTTTCCTCCTGATATAAGCTGAGACAACAAATTTTATTTTCACTTCATGAAAATCCACGGTTGTATGCTATAATTCACCAACATAATTATCCATGTAATATAAGTGTTACTGTGTACAAAATATGAATTCATTATATCTATAAAAGATACGTGAGGATGGTTTTTTTGAACATTTCCAAATTCAAGATACTCATGATCAATTTTTATCCAAATAATAGTGTTTTCTATGTGATGGAGTTTCCTATCATGACTTCATGATTCTGTGCGGGACATTAATATCCATGATTTATTTTTAATTTCATATAGTTTTATAAATATATTTTTAGTTTCAAATTTCCATATAACATATGAAGTAGTTGATTAAACATTCTTCTATCTTGTCACACTAAGAATAAGGTATTTTTTAGTGATTCATGGTCCTTTTAAAAAAAATACAATCATTGGGATAGCCTTGAACTCTTTATAAGATCAGACACATTGGACATTGAATCATTTTAGATTCATATGTTTGAGAAGGAATATCATTATTTTATATAAGATATCAAGTAAATATACAATGTTGGGGTTTCTCCATAGGTTTCCATCTTTCAAATTATAAAATTTCAGTATGGCATAAAATGTTGAATATTTAGTACAACCAACATATATTGTCAAATTTACATATAACATTAACTTTTCAAATATCATTTAATAATCATGATGTTCATCTAAAAAATCATTTTCATTTCCTCAGTTTGATCTTTATCTTCATTTTCACTTGTAATTGTATAATCAATAGGACCCTCTTTATTTTTTACACTTGGAATAATATCATATTATCCTTCCACCATAGTCTTATCCCAATCATTAGATAAATTAAGTTATACTTTGTGTTTAGTTCATCATTTATAACTTTGACCTATTTCATGATATATTAATTTTCTCCAAAATACTTTAGAATATTCTATATTGAATTAAAATGACATAAAGATTAAAAAAAATTGGAGAAAATTCATATACATGATATTTGGAAAACATGATGGGTTCTTTAACCCCATCCTCATAATAATTTATTTTATGATTGTAATCCATAAAATTTTTATTTTCATCCATCCTATTTAAACCAATATCATTCTTATTTAAAAAAAATGAATAAATACAAAAAATCTATGATCTTTTGATTTTTATATTCATATTTAATCTTTACTTAAGGTAATTTTTTTATCAAATTTATAAATCAAGAACGAATGTGTAAATGGTTATTAATTAAATAATTTTATTTTATATATAAGATAAATTTTTATTATTATGAAATTTTCCTAATTATTTTTATATGATTCATATTTCCCCTATTAATCATTTGAACTCCACTAATCAAGTCTTCCAAGTCACGGGATTCCATTTGGACATGTTAAGAAGGTCATGAAAAGTCCTCTGAACATGTAAGTTAGTTTATTTAAATTCCACTGAACCTTTAAACATGATAATGTGATTTACCTCATACTATAGGCTTTGACCATACGAAGAACCCTAGAATTTTTAAGAAGTCACCTATGGAAATGTCAAGAATACGCCCTGGAAATTTCATGATGACAACTCTAGAAAAGTTATCCTTGTCTAATAAGAATACTCAGGCATGTTCCCTCAAAACATGTGAATCCAAAACAATGAGTAATTTTCAAATAATTTCCCCTTCGTATGGGAAGTTCCCTTAACATATTGGGTTTATTGACTCATTATTAGATCCCCATGACACTCATATTCCCTACCCTCTTTCTGTTAGTGGGTAAGGGTCAATATCTTCCCATGGGAATCCACATTAGTGAAATCCCTCTATATCACAAAAAATTTACTTCATGGGGCCTAAAATCACTTATGATTCTATTCTCCTTTCTTATCAATTAGCATAAAGGAAATTGGCTCATACATAAAAATAAAATAAAATTTAAGTCTCTAATAGGTCATTCCACTATATCCACCCCTATTGGACTATCATTATTCCTAACTCATAAGAGGGTTGGGAAATATAATTTAACAATTTATACATTGAACACTACTACAAATATGGTATATAGTATTCCTTCCTAAAGTTCAAGATCCATAATAAACACTATACCAGGGTCTCCCCAATTGATATGTCCAATATCTATATGTAGTGAGTCTAATTACCTGTTATCCCCTATTTGTCACACCAATATTTACTCTTTTGAGGATAGTGATTTTCAAATACATATAATTAGCATCATAAAATTCCACTAATCAAGGAAACCATATTATTCAAGACCCATTCAATTACATTATGAAAATGCCTCAAAAAATGGGCATCTATCATGGCGTATCTCTTGATGGGGTTACTATATTTGTAAAATATGAGGAAATAAAAATTTATTGTACACATTATCTATCCCCTCCCAATAGAGGGTTTAGGTTACACCAAAAAATAATGAACATTAGTCAATTAATAATAAGGATGCATAAGAGGCATTAACAAAACACTCTTTTCATAAATTGATATTATATATATAATGATAAATACTCATTACATAATGAAATCATTCTAGAATTGTAGGGGTTTAGTGTATTTGAAAACTAAAAAATTAAAACAACTGGTTCATAAAACATATATATCTTCTCCTTCTTATTCCATTATAACTAGAACCCATTTTTGACAAATCATACTTAATATATTTCTTCGTATCCTTGGGAAAAGAAACCAAAGAAAACAGGTGGCTCAGATGATCAGTAATGGAAGACAAGGTATTTATCAACCATAAAATAAGTGTAAGGTTACAATAACATGATCAAAACATTTGAAAATTATAACATGCATACCAAGGATCCCAATCTTGAGTCATGGAACAAATCCAAGATGTTCATAAGACAAGAATCATAAGAGAATAACACAGGAAAAAGATATGTAATTCTATAATACACATAGCCATTGAAAATAATTTCCTTATAAGTCATGTCACTTTTCTAATACAGTCATAGTAGAATGGATTCACTCCCAAAACCATAGTAGGCATCAAGTTTCACTCCCAAGACAATAATTTCCAACAATGTATTTTACTGAATTGGTTTTACTTCCCACTCTTGTTCTGTCTATCTCATGAGATACAAATCATTACCCAATTCAATAAAGAGATATATATGTCCCACCCATCACATAATTAAATCCATATATATATGTGTTCCACAAGAATATATATCATTAATACAATTAGAATCCATTAAAATAATTTGGTTTCATAATCATTTCATTATAGCATAACCCATGGAAAGGAAATGGGTTTCCTAAATATCATAAAATCAAAAACATAATCCAACCATAAAATTAATAAGAATAATATCCTTGAATAATATATCTATTAAATCATAAGTAATATCCAATAATTTTTTCAAAATGGAAATTAAATTTTGGAGATTAGTTGAAATAATTCTCGAGGAAAAGATCTTAGTATTTTGTAATCAATTTTCCTAAAATACGGCTCAATTATAAAATAAATAAAAAAATCTTCTAATAAAACCCTCTATTATTTTAGTGTAATATTCAATAAATAATGGTTTCATAATATTATGTAATGTTACTTATTCTATTTAAGTTTTAAAAAATCATTTCCTTTGGTATTTTTTATTAAAAAGTCACAAAGAACATTGTTTAGAAAATGAAAAAAGGAATTCATTAAAAATGTTTTTTAAAAAATATAACATTAGGGAAAAATACTTGAAACAGTCATAACATAATAGTAAAACCATTTTTTGTAACAATTTTAGAAAGCACAAATATTGAATAAAAATAGAGTTTTAAGGAACATTATATAAACCAATAAGATTCAAATGAATGTATCTTATAAATATAATTTCATTGAAGTTAACATTAATCAAGTGAGTGTAATACATTTATTCATTATAAAGAATCAAAAAACAAGTTTAAATACAATATATGACATTTAAAATTCCCGTCAAAAATAAGATTGGTGAGACCTAATAAAGGAAGTAGAAGTTTAACCCCAAAGATTGAAGTTGGTTTAATAATTACCTTACCATTATATAATCAGTCAAATCATATTCCCCATAAATTTAAATATTATAAAATGAAACATTAAATAACAAGAATAAATTTGTTTAGAAAATGAAAAAAATAATTATTTAAAGATGTTTTTTAAAAATTATAACTGTAGAGAAAAATACATTAAAATCATCATATAATAGTAAAAAAATTGTAACAATTTTAGAAAATATGGATATGAATAAAAAGGGTATATTTAAGGTAATTTTTTAAAAAACTATTTAAATGAATGTCCCTTATAAATATCAAGTCATTGAAGTGAGCGTTAATAAATTTAGTGGAATATGTTTATTTAATGTAAATAATCAAAAAAATGTTTCAATAAAATATATGATATTCAAAAGTCACTTCACAAATAATATTTTTGTGACATAATCAATGAAGTAGAAGTTTATCCCAAAGAATAGAAATTTGGTTAAGAATTCCCTTACAATTTTTGGATATGTGAAATCATATACCCATAAAATTAAATATTATCATATAAAACATTAAATAACATGAAAAATTGAAATTATTTATTTTATGTATAAAATGAAATTATAAACTCCTCACATAATAAATAAGTGGTGAATAAATTATACATCTCACATAAGTAAGAGTTATAAGAGAAGTCCTTTCATTATGCTTCCCTTTAGTTTTTTATAATTTTAATTTTTTTATAAAGGATTAATCAATTTTATTAATTCAGTATACAACCACAATAATATTTTCCTCAACTTCTTTGATACTGTTATAAGATATTACCACATCATCATTAATAATATTTCCTTATTTTTGGGTGCTTTCATTTCATGGTTTGATGATCGGTTCATTTGTGTATAATTTATGACATTCATGTGAAATGGAAATAAAACATCATAAGTGAGAGGAAATTTTATTATTATAATTTCATTTGTTTTAATGGTCCCATGTATAATTTTTCTTTATTAAATAATGATGGTTCATTTGTTAAATTTTTAGTGATAAAAGATTAGTTTAATTTGGTGGTTTCTTTGACCATCACGAACTAGTTTTTTTACTTAATATTATTTCCATGTAATAGTTCTAGAACATGAAATAGGTTATATTATACCTATTAAAATAATATTTAATTAGAATATAACTTTAATTAAAATTCTTGATGGTGGTAATGGAAAATGAAAAAATCATTATCCAAAGTGATGGTTAAGAGACAAAATTTGTACAAAAAATCATTTATTTGGAAACGTGGATGTAATAACAGGGGTATTTAAAATATATTCCATTAAAAATAAAAAATTATATTATATACATGTTTGAAGAGTTGTAATTATTTTATAGAACAATTAGGTAAATAGAATGTATAAAAAGAAATGATATTAATAGAGGTTGGTTGAGAAAGTCACCTCATGAATATCAACAAATTAAAAGGCCCCTTACGGAACATACAATTGGTATTTGGTGATACCCAAAATAATTGAATGTGGGTAAAGTGGGAAGGGGATGGTTTGGAAAAGTAATTATATATTTCAGGCTTCATAGGGGAAAGGGGTGGTGAGGGTTGTTATTTATACCCAATGAGGGGTGGTTTAAATTGATTAAATAATCATTATTTTATATTTGAAAACATCAACATTTGGTTGGAATTAATTCCAAATAACTATATTGATAGATAATGTTTTAAATTATGTTTTATTTCTAGTAAAACATTAAATAATGACGTATTTTGTAGGTATTTGTTTCTTTTACCTTTCTACTTTAACAGGTTAAAATATTTTACCTATACTGTGGTAAAACGTTTTTTGCCAACATTAATTTTTATGAATAAAATTTAAATTGACCTCATAACCTTATAATAACTCATGAATCCAAAAATTTATTATATTTTTATAAATTAAAAAAAATTATTACAAAATTAAATTTCAAATTAAACCATTAAAAAGCAAAGAAAAATTGTTTTTTTTTTAAAATGTGATTTATTCCAAAAAAAAATCTTATACCAAAAAAGGTATAAATATTTTTTAAATGTAATTAATTATATTATATATATATATAAATACTTAGGTTACATTAAAATAAATTTAAAATCATAAAATTACTTTTAAATATTAATAAATTGTTGGTTTTATAAAACATTATTTTTTTTACTATTTACTAAAAAATTAACATTTTCATAAAATTCTAAAAAATTCATCCTAATATATTTTTGAAATGACGAATCCAAAGAAAAATTTTCACAACTCCATCGACACAAAGTGTAACCTTCCTAGGCTGGAAATGTGTTAAGGGAGATAGTGACCCACGTGTCCTGCCACTAGTAAGCCCTGAGATGGTGACTAGCATCGAGGGTATCACAATAGCCATTACACATTAAGATTACACGTGTGAAAGAGGGAGATGATACGTACACTAACCAACTCCAAGAACAAATATAACTAAATTTACCAAAAGAATGTAAAAATTACTACAACCACAAAGCCTGAATAGCTCCTGGAAAATCTCACAAAATAGTAGTAACCAACCTGATCTCCAACCAACTCCTTGTTACCTAAAATACATTTTAAATAATGTACAGTGAGTAAAACAGTATCCTCAGTTGGATCCTCCTCGGAGCCTCTTGTACAAAAGTAATGAAAGCATGCTGAAGCACACTGAACAACAAGTTGAACTAACTCATCACTTACATGGGCATACAATGATCCCAACCTCACCATGGATACACTCACCAAGTATTATATACAAGAGTATATAATATAATAAATAATATCAAGGGTACCCCGCTACCACTTCCCCATGGGTTTGTCGCTTTTCCCCAACATCGCATGTCCAAAGGATCACTCTATAAAAAAGGCTTCTCAAAGAATTCTAGGTGAAGCACCACAACATGAAACTCATGTAACACAACTTCCATGACCACGTATTCAAAGTAACCCGGTATTTTCTTGAGACACCACATCTTGCATAATGTGTATCATACATCGATTATTATACATCAAACTATTACATCCCATAGAACGAGTTAGGATCTTCAATCCATCATAAAATATACATGTTACACCAATAGTATCCCATAACATACTATAACTATAATATATTTGTGTGAATAACACATGAAATTACATCCCTCTACACACATATATGGGGAAAACTAGTCATCTAGACTTCTAGCACAAGAAACATCCAAGATAATAGAGTAGGCCTAGAGGGGGTTGTTAGTCATCTATCCTCTCACTGGAATGTTGTGTAGTACACCCCCACCCCTAGGGCTCAGAATCTATGGGGTGTTAGTTTCCCTAACAGATAGGGTGGAGTAGAATATAGAGACACAGAAAATATATAAAATACTACATCTCTAGATAATACTATGGGAAAAAAATTTCTTAGAATAAACAGCAGCTAACGTCTCTTAGTCTCCTGACTACCACAGTTAAGAGTAGATTTCCTATAATCATATAACCATTTCATGAGTGATATTATGTTACTTATCCTTTTTTTATCTGTTTCTCTTTAAGTTAATTAATTCATTAACAATTAAAAATTCCAAATTATATTTCATTAGATTCACACCATGTTCTTATGCCCTCTATGAATAACCAAAATAACTCAACAGCTTTTCAAAAATATTACCTCAGTATTGAATCCTAGAAAGCTATAATCCCATGGTTTGAAATCATTTATTTAATAATTTATTAACAACATTATTTCTTTCCCATAATTCTAGGAATTATAGAAAAGAATAACTAATCTACCTAACATAAGGGGCTCAATATGGTGAGTAGATGGACTACCAATCGAGCTTTTTCTGCCTATAGAATAAGCATACACCCATCCATCATAGAGAATATAAATGTGGAAAGCACATTGAATGCCCCATGTGTCTTCACCTTCATTGAATGGAGGGTAAACTAGACCAGTTTCCTTAATAATCAGGGAATGTAAAGATGATAAACAATAAACCAGATTCAACAAGCATCTAACATTCCTAATTGACCTATTTCATCATCTATTGTGTCCTCACTGACACTCACATGCCTAAACTAATTCATCTATCCACTCTAGGAATCAATTGTTACCCCAACCCCTTGGCCTCCCTACCCCAAATACCACAAAAACCTCCCTGTCTCATCCATCCTAGGCTCACACAACAACAAAAGAAGCAATAAAACAATCAACAAGCCACAGGGCTCCCATCACCTTTATAAGTCTTCTACCCTTCACTCACAATAGGAACTCATGAATCCAAGCATAAGGCTCTATTCCTTTACAAGAATGTGGGTAACTCATTACCCTTCTAGGAATTATCTTTTTCAAACTGGTTATATAATGCATCATGAATTAGTCGGTTCATTTAAGCATGAAAAATAGAATCCATTCAATTATCAATACTTTACCATAACAACAATCAGATTCATAAAAATACCTCATTATCTTTATCTAATTACATTAAAATGTTTACCATAATTAAATTCATTACCAAATTCAATTAATAATGACATGATAAAAAATTCATTAAATGATATCTCACTATCTATCAAAATAATAGGAAAAAAACATAATATTGATACCAATTTATTTATCTAGTTCAAATATTTATCATGTCAATTCTATTTGTGATCCAACGGGATAAAACATGATAACTCTATAGTTAGACATAAAAGAATTGAGCATCCATGAATCCCCTACCTCAAAAGGTTTCCAAAATTCTTTTCTCAAGAATGGATCAAAGCTATGGATTGTGATTGCCTTCCCCACAACAATTGCATCTAACTGAGGATGTCATGGAACAACTGCTTCAACAACAACTAAAACAAATTCCATTAGATCCATGGTTATCAAACACCATATCATGGAAAAGAGAAATGGGAGAAGAATTATTGAATAAAACCAAAGAACATAGGTATATATTACCTCTACTTGAAGACGGAATGAAGAAGGAAGAAGGGAACCGATCATGATGAAAAAAAACCCAATTGTTGTAGAGGAAGGTGTCTGGGTCATTTGGGTCATGGGGGTGGGGTGATCTCAAGCCATAGGGTTTGTAAAAAATGAGTGGTTTGTGTCTTTAAAACACCCATAAGCATGTAAATACATGACGTGTACCTCCCTATCACCTCATGTACCGCCTTGAGGCTGACTTACGCCGAAAAAACACATCGCCTCAGTGCCATGTTTTGTTTTTATGAAAACTGAATGGTAGTTGTTGTGTACCCCTTGTTCACATCATGTTTACACCTTTTTTACAACTTCTCATAACCAAACTCCTCTAGAACTCCTCCAAGCCTTCTCTTACCGCTTCAATTTTTGAAAACACGAAAAGGGTCGATCTATGTGGATCTGGTCCCTTACAAGAAATACCTCTCAATACAATCTATTCCTCAAGAATCCAAAAAAACCTAGAGAAAAAATCAAAAGGGAAAGAAATGGTGTGTCCAAACTACCACCACATGAGATACCCCTCAAGGCTCTCCCCACCATAGAAGCTCAACTATTTTAGAAAAGGACAATTGAAACCCACACGACCACTAAAACCAACTCCCAAACACTCTCCTGGGGAAGATACATCTCAAAAGAGATAAATCCACAACAAACAACAAGAGGAATCCATATTATAGATAGAAAAGGTCTAAAATCACAAAAAAAAACATCATTAAAAGGAATGGTATAGACATCAAATATCTTGGGATACTGAGCACATATTTTAAAATCCTCATCCTAGGTACTCTCCTCCACACCACCGTGCCACCATAAGACCTGATCCAAGGGGATATAATGCCCCTGCAATACCATCTATATGTGGTCCTAGATCTCTATAGGCTATTCCTCGGAGGTCACATCATCGTCATTAACGATCTTTCCCCGATTGATGATGTGAGAGTATTTCTAAAGATAACTAATAGGCTGCGACATGTTAAAATCATCATGTATTCATCTTATATGTAGGGGAAGTTCTACCTGATACGGCATGACTCCAACATGATCCAACACCATAAAAGGACAAAAAAATTAGGGAAAATGTACCCTAATGACCGAACCTTTGTTGCCCACGACGGGGAGTCACTATCAAAAACACATGATCCCCAACATCAAAATATAAAGGTATAATCCTATGATCATCATAGGACTTCAAGAAATCTTGGGTTGCCTTTATCCTCTCATGAATCACCTGAACCATATCTGTCATATTCTGCTCCAGTTCCGGCCTGAGAATTGAGGACTTCCTAACCCCAGTTCAACACAATGGATAACAGAAAGGTCATCCATACAAGTCTTAAAACAGTTTCATTCTGATGGTGGAGTGAAAACTATTATTGTAAGAGAACTATAATAAGGGTTAGTGTCTCATCCCCGAACCCCCAAAATCTAGAAACAAGAGCGCAACATGTCTTCAAGATTCTGCATGGTCGGCTCTATCTGATTGTCTATCTATGAATGAAAAGTAGTTCTAAGACATATCTAAAAACCGAAATCATGTTGGAGTCATGTCCACACCCTAGAAATAAAATTTGGGACTCAGTCAGAAATGATCATCCTTGGGACTCTATGGAATCTCATAACCTCATCTAGATACTGCCTTGAAAAAACTTCCACTGAGAGTGACTCCTTGATCACTATAAAGTGGGATGATTTTATCAAACGATCTAGTACCACACATATTTCTTCATAGCCTACCTGAGCTCAAGGTAAACTAGTATCAATCCTTATCAATAGATCCTCTCACTTCTAATGGGTAATATCCAATGATAGGAGAAAACCACCAAGAACATGGTGCTCCAACTTCACCTTCTAGTAGACTAAACAATAAGACTCAAACATAGCAATATCATGCTTCAAATCAGGTCACCAAAATGAACTCCTCAAATCTATGTACATTTTTTTCACACCAAGATATACTGCTAAGGGAAAACCATATAACTCTCTAAGAACCATATCATGTGTCTCCGAAGGAATGAAAATCCTTCCCTAAAACAACATTCTGTTTTGTTCATCCTCAGACCAACTTTCAGGGGCCTTACCACAAACAAATCAGTCTCTCCAGACCTCCACCTCAAGGTCTTCAAACTGTGAATCTGCTACCTACTGCACCAGAGATGATGGAATTGTCATCTAGAAATGACAACCTCTACCCCCTCCCCCCCCCCCCCAAATTCTCCAATATCTATATTAAATGATAAAATTTCATCCATCAACCACTAGGAATCACCTAATTCATCTACTACATCACTACATGACTTCCTACTCAGTTCATCAACTACAACATTCACCTTTCCTTGTTTATACAAAATTTAAAATCTGTAATACTGTAAAAACTCCATCCACTGATGCTTCCACAAGTTCAATTCACACTGAGGGAAAACATACCTCAGTCTCTTACGATTGGTGAAAACAACAAAGCGCTTACTAATGAGGTAATGTATCCACAACTTCATAGCTAACAACAATTCCACTTACTCGATATCGTGGGTCGAATAGTTATTCTCATGGAGACACAACTACCATGAACCATATGAAACATATGATCTCTATTTCATCAGAACACATCCTAATCCAAGATGAAATGAATCACCTAAAATGGCCAACTAAACTCCCTATACTCATGGAAAATGAATCAGAGCACTGACCAACATCTCCTTAAGATAATTTAAATATTCCTGACACTAATCAGTCCACATGAACACATGGTCCATCTTGGTTAATTTTGTCAGAGGAGTCGCAACCTGAGAGAAATCATCCACGAAACTCCTGTAATATCCAACAAGACCATGGAAGCTCCGTACCTCTCCCAATATCTTGGGGGTTGCCCAAGACACAACAGATTATATCTTTAATGGATTTTTAGATACTCCCTAATGAGACACAACATGCCCCGAGAAACAGAGTTCATGATCTTAAAACTCGCAATTCAACAACTTCCCAAACAGCTGTTGTCGACGAAGAAATCCCAAAAAATCTTACAGATGCTCTGCATTCTTTTCCTCGGATATGGAGTACATAGGGATGTAGTTGATGAGAACCATCATGAACTAATCCAGAAACTCACAAAACACAGCGTTCATCAACCCCTTGAACACTATTAGAGCATTTTTCACACTAAAAAACATCACCAAGAAGTTCTAATAACCATGATGACAATGGAAAGTGGTCTTTGTAATATCCTCATCCATCACTTTCATGTGATGATACCAGTACCGCAAGTCGATATTCGATAAGCAACTTTCACACTTAAGTTGATCAAATAAATCTTCAATACATGGAAGAGGATAGTGATTCTTCACTGTCACATTGTTCAAGTGATGATAATCGATTCAAAACTACCAACTTCCATCAACCTTATTCACGAACAAAATCAGTGCACCCCACGGTGACACACTCATCCGAACAAAACCGCACTGTAGGAGGCCGTCAAACTATATACATAGCCCACATAACTCGTAATTTGCAATCCTATATAGATAAATCGAGATAAGAGACAAGACTGGTTGTAGCACAATCTTAAACTCGAAATCCCATCGAGATAGTAATGCTACCACCTCTTCTGGAAAGATATCAGGGTACTCCTCCATGACCCTGGGAAATGCAGACTGTTGAACCTCCAATGAACTCAACATCACTCCATCCATCAGGGATGACAAATAAAGAACATGCCACTGACCCATCCAAGGGTCTCTCTAGCCAACAAACATAGTTGGCTCTCCATTAGCATCGAAGAACACCACCTACCTCTCAAAGAAATCCAAAATAGCATGAGTTGAATACAACCAAAAACTACCGTGGATGATATCCTATGGTTTTATTTGTAAACCTAGGAATCTTATCAAAGAGATGTTCTCCCCCATCACTAGATCACAGTTTCTACATACTTCAAACATGGTAGTTCGACCTACAACTGGAATAGTCAACACCAAGGGAAATGGAAGCCTATCTACCTCAAGTCCCAAATCATGGATAATGGTAGGTGATATGAAGGAGTGTGTGGCTCCTCAGTCAATCAATGGCATACACCTATATAGAAATTAAGAAAATGGCACCTCGAAAGAAATCTTGCTCGCACGAAACTGGCAACGCTAATGAAATATGATTACCGTGACCTACTCCATGGCCTCTATGACCCTGATGACGAACACCACCATGGAATATCTATAATCATAGAGGAAGGGGGGTATCCTAAATCTATCCTCAACATTCCCCATCTTCTCTATACTGATAAAAAGCTGGTACAACATATTGTTGCTACCTTGGCTGAAACTTCCTCTACAAAGAATCTTGGTGCGGGACACCTGATGCACGATGACTTCTCTAAATGGATGGGAACTCTCCACACTAATGAACTCAAGCTCCATAAGAAAAAAAATGCTTGATTCCATGGTATAGTTCTGAGATACACCTCCCCCAATGAAATGAGATATGAGGGTTGTGACCTACCCTTGGTTGAATGGAAACTCTTCTTCCATGAATACCAAGAACCTCATACCATAGCTCTACTTCATGAGGAATCCTAACGACTCCCCTATCATGAAGATCTGGTTCTGGCTATCATTAAATCAATTACCACTTCCCTCTCCTGCAACACAAGATATGTCTTCAGCATAAAAAGGGTTATCATACACTAGATATCTGGATGCAAAGCCTCCTCGAAATGTGGTGACCTGGCCTCCTCATCTAGAAATAGGTATGATGCATACCATGAATGTTTGCTAAAATGGATTACAAACTAGCACACATTATAGAAACTGTATTGAAGGGTAATCTGCTCCTATTGACTGTATAACTTCATTATTAAAGAATGAAATTTGACCCTAAAATTGTCTCGAAACTCCTCCCATGAGATCTCCAATTTGTTGTGATCTTTGGGGAATAAGAACCACTAATAAATTGCTTCCCCACATAGAATTGTCACAACCAATGATACCCAGTGCTCTTTCTGAGCCCAGATTGAGCTGAAAGCTATCTCATCCTCCA
Source organism: Viscum album (assembly GCA_963277665.1). NCBI lineage: Eukaryota > Viridiplantae > Streptophyta > Magnoliopsida > Santalales > Viscaceae > Viscum > Viscum album. The sequence goes on from OY728150.1 coordinate 680,020,798, forward strand.
CTAACCGGTCTTCCATGAGTGAATCTGAAATAGAGACCTCATACATTTGTAGACTCTTGTGCTCAAACTACTAGAGTGTCCTCCTCCAAGTGTTGTTGTCGTCAACCTCTACTTTGTAGTGATCTGCTGGTGCAACCTGCTAGACAACATCTATGCGAATCTAATGAGGATTTCAACCTAGATCCATACTTTTAAAATTAATAACATTTAGATCTCATAAACCTAGATTATGGAAGACTCAACATTAATTAATTTTTTTTCTTTTATTCATTTTAGGTTAACCTATACCAATGTATACCAATTCAATCATAGGTGCAAAGAAGAATGATCCATGATCCTTTCCTAGGTCTCTACCCTGCAACCATTATCACCTCATTTAGTAGCCACTATAAACTTAATGGTTCATGCATAAAATCACATGGGAAAAAATACCAGTGTCTCAATATGTATCTAGTGTTTATAGTGATTTCTAAACATAGCTAACACCATTTCCCTCCCTACCCATGTAACCTCACCAACGCCTAAATCCAAAATCCATCTGATCCCTAAATTAGACCTTTGATACCAATCTGTCATGACCCCCTCACCATAAAGTGTACCCATCATGGGCTATTAATGTGAGAAGGGTTCTAGTGACACTTGAAACCCGCCTCCTGTAGGCCCTAGGTTGGAGACTTTAAATGAGGGTATAGTAACACAGAGAAGGGAGGCATTACCCTCTAATAGTACACATGTGAAAGGGAGAAACAAGACAAACACAAAAAGACTCCAAATCAGATTGAAATATAAATGAAAAACCACTTACACATATATACAATGTCATTCTAGAACTAATTCAACTGAAAAGAAACTACACGTACCAAAAGAATGTAATAAAAGACAGCAACCACGAATCCCAAACATTTCCATAAAAACCCCAAAAACTAGTAGTAACGAGCCGAATTTACAACTTACTACAAATAACCTTAAAATAAGATTATATAATATAGGGTGAGTATGAATGTATACTAACCAGGATTCTCCCTAGAGCCTCTTGTAAAAAAGTAAAGAAAGCATGCTAAAGCACAGTGAATGACAAGTGAAACCCACTTGTCAACTAAAAAGGCATACTATGTTCCAAAACTCACTATGGATACTCTAAAAAAGTATCACATACAATATTATATCGTATAATAAATAATATCAAATGTACCCCACTACCACTTCCCCACTTGTTTTGCACTTTTCCCCAACATTGCACGTCTTAAGAATCTCTCACCAAAATGGTGTGCCTGAAGAAACTTTGGTGAAGCACCACAACATGAAACTCATGCTAAAAACCACCAAATCCATATAACCAATGTAACCAGGTAGTTTTCGAGAACCACCACATCTCATATAACATGTATCATACATCAAATGTTATACCTTATTCCATAATATCCCATACACAGAGTAAGGATCCTTAAGACATCACGGAACTTGCACATTACACCTATAGTAGTCCATAGGAAACAATATCCAGAATATATGTGTTTGAATAACCATAATCCATTGCAACCCTCTACCTAAATATATGGGGCAAACTTTCTGTTGTTTCTAACATTACAAGTAACTACCAAGAGAAGATAACAGGGCCAAACAAGGTCATCAGACATCCATCCTCCTAATAGAATGTTAGGGAAAACAACCCCCAGGGATCAGAATTCCTATGGTGTTAGTTTCCCTAACCGAAAGGGTGGAGTAGTGTATAGAAAAAAAAATTAAATAACATATTATAGCTCACAGCCACACTATGGAAAAAACCTAGTCTTATACTCTACTACAACTAATGTCTCTCGAACTCCCGGCTACTACTATTAAAAATAGATATATTATACGCATATAACCATTTAAAGAGTTATATTAATTACTAATCCCCTTTTAATTAGTTTTAATTTATGTTAATTAATTATATAACCATTAAAAATTCCACATTACATTTCATTTTCATCACACCGAGTTATATACCATCTAGGCATAACCAAACCAAGTCCACAACTTCTCAAAATTATTACCTTAACATTGCATCCCAGCCAGATTCAATCCCATGGGTTAAAATTATTTATTCAATTATTTCTTAACAAAATTTTTACATTCCCATAATTCTAGGAATTATAGAAAAGAAAAACTATTCTATGAATCATATGTGGCTCAACTTTGTGAGTAGATGGACTACCTTTCATATCTTTTCCACTAATATCAGGAGAATAGACCCATCCAACCTTGAGAATTTAAACCTATAAATCACATGGCATACCCCACATGCCATCCCCTCTATAGGAAGGAGGGTAAATAATACTAGTTTCCTTTCATAGTGGGGAATGAAAACAAGATAAACAACCAACATGATTTTACAGGCATCCAACATTCGTAACTGACCTATTTCATCATCTTCAGTGTTCTCCCCAACTCCCACATGCATAAACCAATTCATATCACCACGCTAGGTGTAAACTGTTGCCCAAACCCCTAGTCCTCCCTGCCCAATGTACTACAATATCTTCCCAGGATCATCCATCCCAGGATCACACCACAACCCAAGAAGTGGGAAAACAATCAATATGAAACTGTGTTCTTGGCCCCAAGAAAGGCATATAGCCTTTACACACATTGAGAAATCATGGATCCAATAATAAGTCTCTTAGACATTAAAATCCATAGGGTATCATAGAACCATAATGTGAGTTGTCTTTTATCAAACTATTGGTTGGTAAATCCATCTTGAATTAGCTGGTTCATTTAAACACGAATAACTACATTTATTTGATTATAAATAGTTTACCACAACAACAAATAGATTCAAAAACAAGCCTCTTTAAATTTTTCCAATTAATTAACAACTAATATCGGATTTATGTTATTTACTGATTTCCATTAAGAACAACATGATAAACAAATAAATCATATATATAACGCTATCTAGCGAAACAAGATGAAACAATATTCGATAAATACCAATTTATTTATTGAGTTCAAATATTTATTATGTCAATTCCATCGTGGTCCATCACGGTAAAACCTGATAACTCTATAGTTTCACATAAAATAATTCAGAAGCCACAAATACCTTACCTCAAAAGTTTTTAGACATTCTTCTCTTGAGAACAGATCAAAGAAATGGATCACTATCGCCTTCCCCGCAATAACAACATCCACCCGAGGATGTCGTGGGACAACTGTATCAACAACAAAAAACTCCCTTAAACCCGTGGAGATCAAATTCCATAGCATGAAAAATAGAAACGGGAGAAAAAAGATCAAAGAAAACCAAATAACATAGGATGATCTTACCTTGGATTGATGATTGATCCAAGAATAAGGTTGGGAACTGATCTAGGGTGATGGAATCCTAAAAATTTGATGAGGGAGGTGTTCAGGTCATCTGGGTCAAGAGAGGGTGTTCTCAAGTCATAGGGTTTTAAAAAACTGAGCAGTTGGGTGTCATCCAAACACCGAAAAGCGGGATAGTACATGACATGTACCTCCCTGTCACATCGTGCACCTCCTTGAGGCTGACTTATGTTGGAAAACATATCGCCTTGGTGATTTTATTATTTTTCTGAAACTCGAATGGTAAAAATCATGTACCCCTAGATCACATCTTGTATCCCCCCTATTTCCATTTTCTCACGACCGAACTTCTCAATACTTCCTCTAATGCTTCTCTGTGAACCTTGATCTTTGAAAACACGCAAAGGGTTTATCCACGCATATTCGGGGTCTTACAATTACATTCAATTTATCAAATTTGTTTTGTAAAAGTATCAAAAACTAATTATATTTTTTCACATATAAAAATGAATTTTATTTGAAGAAATAATCTATTTGGATAATGAAATGACTTTACTAAAAATTATGTTCATATTCACAAAGAATTAATTGATACATCAAAAATGAATTGTAAAATTAAATATTTCATAGTGTTGTAAATACTATTAATTCTTGATAATTTAATAGTTATCTTATAATGGTCATGTTAACATAATAATATTTTTGGATATCATTTAAGCTCAGTGTTTTCTAGAGAAACATAAATCAAAAATATTTTATATGTTCAAAAATATAAATGCATTAAAATATTATGTTGTTACATTCTACCCCCCTTAAAATTAATTTCTCACATTAAATTCATTACTCATATATAAAAAGTTTAGGATATTTATCCCTCATAACATCCTCAGGATCTCCCATAGCTTCCTCAAATTGGTGGTTTCCCTAGAAAACATTAATAAGGTGAGGGGTCTCTTTAATAGAACATTATCATTACGATCCAAAGTCTCTACCGATTGTTCTTTATAAGAAATTTCATCCTCCAATGGTGTAACCTATAAGTTTTGAACATGTGAATGATTAGTTATGTACTTCTTCAAGAGAGATTAATAGAATACATTGGGAATTTGAGAGATATTTGGAGGAATATTTAATCTCTATGCTACCATCCTGATATTATCTCGATTTAAAAAAAATTAGCCCTGCAATTTTAAATTTAAATTAGAAAATAGAAGGTGGATATTTGATAAAAGTATTGGGAAATCCATGTCATAAAAAGGTTCAAAAAACAATCTTATTAAAAAGAGGTAATGTAAAAGGTGAAGGTTACTAAAAAATAAGGATTCAAATTAAGATAAAATTAGTGGAAATTGAAAGTACGACATGGAAGAGAATTCTCACAATCATGAGAATGATTGTGAAAATGATCATTATATGGTTATTGAACACAAAACCAAATACCAAATAGGTATGAAAAAGGTCATTGATACCATAAAAAAATCATAATATGATTAAATTTTATTTCGAAATCATTTGTGAAGATATACATACTTTATTTCATCTCATTAGTATAATATCACTCTTTAGTTGTGCCTCAGTCAATTTCCTCTTCATTTATTATTTCATGAAATGAAGTTGAAATTGTTATGCGTAAAGAAGTACAGGATCATATGATCCATAATGGGATAATAATTGTTTCCTTCTATCTCTAGTTATCATAATAAAATTTTTAAAACCCATTATCAAATACACATAAATCTTTATAAGTTTAGGTTATACATTATTCCTCAAAACCCCATACAATATTGAACATAATAAATTTCTTAAATGGTTACCCTTATGAACCTTCCAAAAAATTGAAATCTTAATTTTTTTTAAAGAAGTTCCCAAAATATTCAAAATCAACATATCATTAATCCCACAAACAACTTGATGTAGAATTTATTTGTCACACAACACACATGTGAAAAATAGTTTCATGTATTCCTTTGAAAGATTGTAATAACTTGAATTATAATAAATTCATAATGACAAAATTTATTATTTGGAAAATTTACTCTTTCCTGATACCATAAATCAAAAAAATACATAAATATTCAAAAAAATAAAACACCTTTTCATTATATGAATAATTATATCCATGTCCATCAATAATATCCCATTTATTTTATCAAAAACAAATATCCATTTATCTAATTATTATCCCCTCAACATGAACATATTAAGGGTTATATTTCCCTAAATCACGTGTTCTCCAAAAATATCATCATACCACCTCAATCACTTTTCATGGATACCAGTACCATTCCAAATATACTATCATATAATTTAATAAAAACGATAGTGGGACAATCAATAGATATTTTATTATTCTATAATACCCTAAAAGTACTTCTACAGTATTATTCACAAATCCCAATACATATACACTCAATCATTCAACATTCTCCTTAAACTATTAATGATGCTTCATTGTTTTATTCTATAAAACATATTCCATATTATATTTCATTATTAGTCACTTCATCATCTACAATGTTACCATTACTCATACAAACTTTCTGATTCTCTCCATGATCTTTCCCTTAGATAAAATATTTTCATAATTCCTATTCATTACACTTTTAAAAAAATTAACTATCTATGATGCCTTACAAATTTTATTATTCTCATAAATTTCATTAACTAAACCATTCACTATTTCTTTTAAATTAAATTATTTGTGTCCTTTTACACACCCATATCATTATCTATATCCTTTGAAACATTCTCCTTGATGTCACTTCCCATATGATTTACATGTGGAAAATTAAAAATTATTTCCACTATGGTCACCATGAAACTCAATATTTCTATTATTTTATGGATCATAAAAATCACCAAGGTTGATATTATTTATCATATAATGAAATTGATTATTATACTTAATAACAATTTTTCACCATCTAACTCTCATTTCATTATATTCCTTATAAACAAGATCATTCTAGTGTCAATAACATTCAATATAAACATGAATCCTCCTAGTTCCAACCATTTTGTAGAACCCAAAATAACATAGTGTAGGAAACAATAATCATAGTGGGAAACCACATATTTGATATAATTTTCTAAAAAAATAAATCTTCAAGACCATTGGCTTAATCATTTTTTATTCATCTTCTTTTCCTAAACTCTAGGATTGTATCCTTTATATACTCTAAGGATTCTCACTAAGGTATTCTCATCATAGTTTCCAATGGATACCTAAACTATTATTTAATACAAACTATAACAACACACTCTTTCCTTACATAAATATTACATATAAGTAGATGAATATTCATTAAATAAAAAACAATTCCAGAAAAATATGCATTTAGTGTATTTAAAAACATATATGCAATAAAAACTATTTTATAAATCATCTACATCTTCTCCCACTTATTCCATCATAACTATAACCCTTTTCGATGTATCATACTCAATACCTTTCTTCATATCATAGGGAAAAGACAAATAATAAAACTATGAGATTAGATTCTTATTATGGGTAATTAAGGGATATATAAATCAATAAATAAGTATAATGGTATAGAAACATGAACATAACATTGTAAAAGTATACAATACCCATCAAAGTTCATAATCTTGAGTCATTCCATATATCATAGATGATAGTAAGATAGGAATCATAAGAGAATAACAACAGAATACAACCTGGAATTATGACATTCATATAAACATAGAAAATAATTTGTATGGTAGTCATGGATATTTTCCTGGACTATCATAGTATGGTTGGTTCACTCCCCAAATCATCATAGTAGTCAAGTTTCAATCCAAACACTATCATGGAAGAAAAATTCCTTAACATAATAAGTTCCATTTCCCATTCCAGTCCAATCTATCTCCTAAGAAATTAATAATTACAAAACAAATTGAGTTGATATAGAGGTATAACATATAAAATAAGGATAAAATTTTATAATTGTTCCACAATAACATAAATCATTCATCATATAAAATAAAATGGGTTTTATAAAAATTTCATCATAGCATAACCCATGGAAATGAAACAGGTTTCATAAATATAATTCTATAATAAATATAAATAACTAAAAAATTATTAAGGAAAATTCCTTTCTATAATATATATATTATAGAAAATGTATCATTATATAATGTCATCTTATATTTAAAATTATTAGGACAATTGACTTGAAATAGTTCTCACGGAAAATATTCTTTCTGTTTTGAATACCTTTTTTTAAATGTTGTGAAATAAGAAAAGAAAACAATCTCTTTGAAAATAATCTTGTAATCTCCTAAAGTATTTTTCAAGTAATAAATGGTTCAATAATAAAATAAAATAATCTCATGTGATATAAGTTAAAAAAAATTCCCTTTCCATTTTTTTATCAGAAAAGTCACAAAGAAACTCGTTCAGAAAATTTAAGAAATAATCCTCTTGAAAAGTTTCATAAAAAGTATAAAATGGGTCAAATTTTAATAAAAAAATATTAAAAAAATAATAAAAATATTTTTGGAAACAATTATCGAAAATATGGACATGATAAAAATAGAGTGTTTTATGGGAAATCTAAAAAAATCGATGAAAGCCCCTTATGAATATCATATCATTCTATTGATCATTAATCAAGTGAATGAAATGTGTGTATTTATTGGAAATATAGATAAAATATATGTAAATATAAAATAATACTTTCATATTTCATTTTAAAAATGTCTTAGTGATACATAATAAAGGAAGAATAAGTTTAACCCAAAGTATTGAAATTGGGTTAAGATTTCCCTTGCCACTTTAAAATATTCCAAATCATATGCCCCATAAAATTAAATATTATCAAAAGGAACATTAAAAAATATTAATAAATTAATATTCATTATTTGATATATCATTTTAAATTATATACACCACACATAATAAATAAGTGGTGAATAAGGAATATATCTCATAGAAGTAAATGTGAGGCGAGAAACACATAGGTCACACTTTCCTTTAGTTTTTCACACATTAAACTCATATATAAAGGTTTAATAAATGTTATTAATTCATTGAATAACCATAATCATATTTATAACACATAATTTGATTTTTTTATAAAATTTAATCATCCATTCATTAATAGTATTTCATTATTTACATTGTTTCAAGTGCATCGGTTGCGTGGTTTCATAATCGATTCATTTGTGTATAATTTTGGATTTTATAGTCATATGGAAATAAAACATCCCAACTAAAATAAAATGGTATTAATTCAATTAATTAATTTTAAATGTTCCCATAAAAAATTTATTTTCTTACATTATGGTTATTTATTTGATAAAATGTTATTGATAAATGCTTAATTTAATTATGTGGTTTTCTATACCATAATGAACTAGTTATATTTTATCTAATATTATATCAATATATTTCTTTCAGAACATGAAATAGTTTATAATATACCTATTAAAATACTATTTTACTTGAATAATTATCATATGAACATCCGTGAAGGTAGTAATGGAAAATGGAAAATCATTTTCCATGGGGATGAATAATAGAGACAATTTGAACAATATTTCTATTTCTTTGAAAATGAGGAGGTAATAAAATAGATTGATAAAAGATATTTCATTATAAAAACATTATAACATATACATGATAATATATTTATTATTATTTAATATATAATTGAGTTTAAGAGAAGGTATAAAAAGAATGTAAATTAAGCGAGGTTGATTTAGAAAGTAACCTCTTAAATATCACCACCTTGAATAACCCCTCGAGGAAATAGGAATTGATTTTTGGGTGAGAATAGAAGAACATGGATGTTATAAGTGTGTATAGGAGAAGTTCTAGTGGACATTTTTATATTTAAAGGTATTTTTTGAGAAAGGAGTATGTTAGGAGTGGTTTTTTACTTGAGGTGTGGTGGTTTAAGTGATTAAATATTAAATATGTTATATTTAAAGCCAACCACATTTAATTGGAGTTAATTAAAAAAAATTAGACGAATAATTAATGTTTTAATGGTTTTAAATTTAAACAATCACATCAACCATGCTCTTAAATTTATATCTTTTATGTATTTTAATCTTTTACATTTTAACTTTAACCTGCTACATAATTTTACCAGTAATATTGTAAATATTTTTTTTTTACAGTGAAAACTTTTTTATGCTTAATCATTGAAATAAAAATATAACCTAATTTGGACCTCATGATTCCAAATATGAAATCTAGTTTTAAATATGAAAATATATAATTTCCATAAGTACATTTAAAAATTAAACCCTCAAAACGCAAAGGAAAATAGTTATTTGGATAAACATGTCTTTAATCCCAGAATATTTACTTATACCAAAATAATGTTTAAATGTTATTTAAATTTAATTAATTAGATTATTCAAAACTAAAATTAATAATTTTATATTATGATAAATTTAATATCATAAAATGGATTTTCAATATATTGAAAATAGGGCTTTTATGAAAATCGATATTTTTTTACTCTTTACTAGAAAATTAATCTTTTCTGAAAATTATCAAAAAAATAATAACATAATTTTGATATGTTGAATAAAAAAACTATTTTTATTTAATCAAATATGTTTCCTAAAAGTGGTAAAATTTTATTATATTTATTTTTTCATATAAATTAATAAAAATTTCTTTTTGAATAAAACTTAAATATAAATATTTAAATGACATTAAAAATTTATTTTCATATTCAAAAATTGTTAATCAATACATTAAAAATTATTTGAACAAATATATATTAAATAATGTGTATTTTTGTAAGAATGAGGGATTTTACAAAAAGAAAAGTATCCTTTATTGAATAAAAAAACTTAGAAAAGTCAAAAAGGAGTCCTTTTAACAAAATCATGATGCCAAAGTGAAAAAATATCATCAGGTAATATATTGAGTAATATGAATTCAGTGGTAATAACCCCTTTATTTTCTTGTCCATCCTCGAATAGTTTTATTCAAGGAGATAATTTTTTGAAATATAATTATTGGATGAAAGGGATTCGACGCAATTGGGTCACCTAGCAATAAAATTCCATGATAAATGTGTAGTTCCATTTTTGATTGCATACACAATGTTTATAGTGTCATATTAAATCCATAAGTCGATCCATAATCTTATTTTATCAATATCAATTGCATTGACGATACTAAAAATTTCAGCATCAATGGAAGTACTGGTACCACATGTAACAAATAGACATCACATTTCATTACCAGGGTGATTTATAATTATAGAACCATACCTTTACGGACCAATATTGTCCCTTAAGGAAACATCTATGTTACATTTGATATATCCAAAATAAATTGAGGAATCTATTTGTCTTCTGTGGTTATGTCGAGAGGTAAATATTTATCCAAAAATCCAAATCACTTAATAAGAGAGATATCATGTATATATTTTTCACAAAAACCATTTTGATGATCATTTTATCCCTATAAAAAAATAATTTTATATGGAACCATTTGAATGAATAATGTGATACCCCCATGAATAATATTTTTGTTAATTGACCAACGTACAAGAAGATTTTTGATATATGATAGAATTAGAAAGTTCTGCAGCTATTGTGAGATTCCTAGCCACATAAAAGAATTTAAATTATCCCAAATTTCAGTAGTGTATGGAATCATAACTTCAAAGAAACCAGACACTACATTCCCTAATGCAGAATTTGTAATAAAACTAAGAAAAGACCAAAAATATGCTATTTATGTTTTTTATATATGACACATATTGAGCACATATTTATACCCATGAACTACAATAAGTCATTAGTAGGTAGATTTTAATGTATCACTCCCCATGAAATATTCATTCTATAAGAGAGAATCCATGTTCTATTCAAACATTTATCTAAGGAGAAGATATGAACCTATGTGGTATCATGATAAAAATATTATCATGAAAATATTCCCTTTGTATAATGATAATAGAAAACAATATTATCACCATTAATGAAATTATTGTTCAAAAAAATCATTTATATCATGATGATGGACATCTAAGGAATCCTCTATTTTATTCATAATATATATGTGTGTGCATATCAAATGTTATATCATGAGGGTTTATGTTATTAAGGATAGGAATAATGATCAAGTTTTCTAACCCGAAATTGAGAGAGGAATTAGTGTTGACCACCCATTGAGACTTAACAATAATATTTGAGAAGAAATCTTTCAGGGTCGTCCATATGGAAGATTCTATATATTTCCCATTTATAGTTCAGATACTTCCCAAAAATATAGCCTTTAGAAAAGAAAGATATTCTATATTATCATTTATAACTCTGTATATAATACAACCTTTTAAAAATAGATTGATTATTCCGGTGTTTTTATTACCATTCCTTCAAAAATCAATAGATTGATTTCATTGTTTCTATGGAATAGTAGAATTTCTTTATTAGAGGATAGTTCCACTCCAAATAATATTTCTAATAGAAGATCTAATATTTTTAATCATGTATTATGACCAAATATAAACCATAAATGAATGAATAAATTTTGAAACAATAACGGATTTCATAAAGTTGATCATTCCGTCTATCAAAAGGGTTTCTCTATTCCATGAGGGTAAGAGGTTTCTCGTCTCTCTCTCATAATGTGAGAAAAAAATCCTAACACATGGTTTTCCCTAAAACAAAGGAGAAACCATATATATATAAGCAAAAACTCACTCACATGTTCCCATCATCATGATGATATTAACTTTTCTACTAGTAGGAATATTTTTTCCAAAAAAAAAATTATGATTTCTTCAAAATAATCATTTTCCTTGAAACTTTTTCATAATGAAGGAGGTAGTTTTTTTATTCTATTGAAATTTATTTTCACACCATGAGATAAAAGTATTGTTACATCAACATATAATTAATGAGTGAGAGAAATAAGTCTTTTTCCATCCCTGATATTAGTCAATTTTTTAGTATCCATCATGTTTAGTATAATCCATCATAATGAACCTAAATGATAGAAAAGATTATTGATAAATGAGAATAATTTTTCCAGACCCTTCTTGAATAAGTGAAATATCTTTTAGGAGAGCCATTAATAGTTACTGACAAGTTGTTTGATCTCATAAGTACTTTATTCCATTTTATAATAACCTCATCGCTGAAAAATATGGTTAAAACCTTACAGATAAATCCCAAATATTCTTTATCAAATTCTTTTTAACATTTACCATGGGAGATATATTTCATCCTCTAGTGAATTTCCTAATAATTTTAACACATTCAGTGGTAGTGATAAGAAAATATTGAAGGGTTCTACCTTTAATGAATATATACTAGTTTGAAGACACCAAACTTTTAGAAATGTTAGAAATCATATTTTCAAGAATGTACCCAATAATTTTGAAAATATAGTTAACAAAAAAACTATTCTGAAAAAATGAATCTCATTTTCATTCTCTACTTTATGAGTGAGGTCAAAAAATTGGGTATTTATTCCTTGCATTATCGGACCTCGATTTAAAATATGCTTCACAAGTATGCAAACATCATAGTGAATAATATCCTAGATGCTTTGAAAGAAGTAGTTCGTAAATAATTGGGCCTAGGAGAGCTTCCGATGTTTAGGAAAAAACTGAATCTCTATTCTCAATTTCAATAGTAAGTGAAAATAAATTTAAATTATCATCATGAGTAATAAGGTTTCTAATAATATCGTCCATTGAGTTAGTGAATTTTTTTAGATAACTAAAGATATTCATGTAATAAGATACAACATGAGAACTCAAATCTTCTTTCTTAACAAAGAAAATACCATTATCATAGAGAGTAACCAATGGAATTTTTATTTTCATAAAACTTTCAAGTGAGTTTAAAAATTTAGTGCTCATTTCACTATCCTTAATCCATTTGAATTTATATGGTTCTCTCTAAATTCCTTCATTGAGGTTCATTGAAAAATTTAGGTCATGAATTACGTCATCTTCATTATCAATACCTGTAGAAAAATAAGTATTAGTATACTTCTACTGAATTTAGTATAGCTAAGAATATATTTGAGAAATGTTTTCATGAATGTGATTAAATCATTCCTTGCTCTAAATTTTCATCCATTTTTTGAAAAAATTTATCTTTAAAGTACAATATAATGAATCATCCTTAATCAAAATATATTCCCATGTTTCTCAGACTAATTTCCTACAATTAGGATGTATGTTCTTTGTAATATTGAATATGAAGGTAAAGTTAGATTTCTCCTCTTTGGTAATAAACTAATCCACAATAGGATGATGATCAGAATTAAATTTGTAAAGGGAAGAGAAGGATATATAGGCCCAATCCTCAAGGGATAAACCATTGAAAATGATCTATCCAATTTATTGGAAACCATATTCTTAAGGTGATTTATATACCTTGTATATTTGGTCCTACCAAATAGACTTCATAGATATTTTTTTCTCTATACAATCCTTGAACTATCTAGAGAGGTACATGACTTAAGCATACCAAACCTTTCATCTGGAGTCATAATGGAATTGAAATTTCTAATAAGGTTCCCTAGAAAATTAATAGATTTGGTCATGTATTTAATATTCTCCCATATCCCCCATCTTTCTTAATATCCATTATAATCATATGTAAGGGATCAATAATGATTCATTCCAATGTGATTGTATTTAAACATGACCATTTACTCTGTAGTGATTATAAAAAAATTTCTATCTAGTCTCAAGTGAGAAAATACCTAAATTCTCTTGAGATCATTGATAAAATGGTTAGTATTTATAATCTAGTAACCCATATTTTCAAGAGAATCAATATTTGATGATTAAATCCTATATGGCTTAGAAAGACAATGAATATTATACTTTTGGTTATTGATAAAAATAAAAAGGTCTCTAATTGTTTTAGGGTTGTATAGCCCTTGAAAATTCTTGAAGGGGATATTCATTTAAACTTTTGTTTGTTAAAAGAGTTCCATTTTTTCATCCAACATGAATTTTTATTTCATGTTAATTTTTTGGTGTAAACTAGTTTTTTATTATTACTTTTTGGGAATTCTCCCTTAAATAATATTTATAGACTTGAGAAACTCACTATATTCCTATGACCTAGGAGACTTTCATTAATATGGAATTTATGAACCACTAAAGCATTTTTTATATAGTCTACATTCAATTTTGATGAATGAAATTGCTTGGAAGTTCATTATCCATACACTGAACTATTCATGGAACTATCACCATATATCAAGAGATCATGTTTCTTGTATTTCATTGAAATGTTATTTTTTATGTCCATTAGAGAGGTTTTTTCAATATATTCATGAGCTCCATTAATACAAGACATTTAAACAACAATAGGTGAGTGTACATAAGGGATGGAAACATGATTAGAAGAAACAATACTATGGTTTCAATTTCATTTACCCTACATTGTATCATTCATGAAAACTTCATCAGATATTAAGATTTCTTATTTCGTGGATTTCAATGAATGGTCATTATTCATATCCCTTGAATAGATTTTTTCAATATGTTCATGAGCTCCACTTATACGAGGTATATAAACATCAATAGTTGACTAGATAGTAGGGATAAAATAACGAGTAACATCAATAGGTGTTTCATTGGAGTTTTTATTTCTTGTTGAATCATTATATTTAAGAAAATACATCATAGTTGTAGGTTGAGAAGAATTCTCATAAAAAATTACATGTTCTGAATCTATGTGATGAGAGTCTTTTATAGTCTCCATGCCAAAACCTTCAGCAAGGATAACTGACATTTTTTTAATTATAGGAAAGAATATCCTAGGGAGAAACACAACTATAAATAGGAGATTGAATGAATCTAAAGTGATTTCATATACATTCTTTCCAATTGACATTAAAATGAACTACTCAGAACTAAATAAACTATATATATTTTTATTTCTATTTTCATTGGATATGTATGAAACCTCTTAGATGATCAATCCAATTCTTGAAACACACATCACCTCACTATATATAACTAAAATCATGAGTGTTTGGTAATGTAGAATTAAAACACAAAAATCTATCAATTTCTAAACAATAACACTAAACAGATGGAGAATATATGTTATATATAAATTGTATCATTAATATAACCCACTTTACATGTAAAAGGATTCATCACCTAATAATTTTATTGGGGTAACCAATCATGTGTGGGGATTCCAAAAAATTAAAAACACATATATTAAATATATAATGGAGTCCTATAGTAGATAATAATTCCCTCCCAAAATGGTGTTATGAGCCCAAACCTCCATCCAATTGACCAATATTATTTCTATGTGTCATTGCGTTTGAAACTCCAAGTGAGAACCTTCCATTGGAATGAAGATATGTGTTTCATTACAGGAGTGGGATATGGTAGGACTTTCCATGAGAGATGAAAATAGAAAACCCAATGTGAATGATTGTGAATCTATACTAGAACCCTCTCACCATAATCACACATCAACCACCAATTTTCATTAGAAGAAAACATAGTGAACTAAATGTGAATCTGTAAATAATCACCCAATATGAAATCCTTTAATTTTATCAACCCCTTCACAGGTTAAAAAGGATAGATTGACTAGAACTCATCAATCCATTATTTTTCCCCATCTTCAATGGAATTAATGGTTTTAATTAATTTTTTTACACACCCTCTCACTAATAGTGTGAGGGGGATATACCTTTTGGGTTGAATATGAAATTGAATGGGAATTATAATAAGATAAATTATTCATTTATAGTTAATTAAAATTGGGTTTTTTCATTCCAAATCGATTCTTCTTTTCCATTTTTAATTTACATGCACGATCATTTCAAGTCATCTAAATGGGTGTTTAAAAAATATAAAAACAATTATCAAAACCTCACTATGATCAATGAAATGAAATTGATCCTATATTTTAATATATTTTTAGGTTACCGCGTCTAATAACTAACCATAGTATTTTGAACAATAGAAAAGGGGTATAGTGGGGGGGATATTTATCATATTTAAAATGGATATTAATTTGACATAATTCCGATATTAAAAATGATAAAATTTAACCTAAACATTATTACACTAAAACATGGAAATTTCATGTTTGGTACATTTTGTTATATTATTTTATTCCTCCATATGTTTCATCAATATCATGAATACTCTATTAAATTTAATTTCTGAAAATTATAAATAATTTATACCTTAATTATTAAATTTATATTTTCTCCAACCCAAAAATTGTGGGTTTTACATTGGACCTGCATTTCCTATACTCCCCAATAGTTTATAGATTTTTTAGTTTTAGATATTAAATTTCTATATTCATCAACCTAGTGAGAATTAGCGACGTCCATGTAGCTTTCAACATACATGAACACACATATACATGCAAAAACAGACACACGCACACACACACACATATATATATAAGAATAAACCAATAAATAAAGATACATTCATACATATACAAAAACAAAAAAAACATACATACACATACACACATACATTTCAGATTCTGGTTATTTTATAAGGTATTTATTTCATTAATTTTTACTTTAATATCCTAGTTTTGACCTATTGTGAGTGTATATTGAAATAACATGAGGTTTGAGGGTGTATGGGGCTTTCATAGATAATAAAACTGTCCTTTTTTGAACAATAAAATACAGTTAGTGGAAACCATGTAGCTCAAGACACATAGTTAATACTAAATTTGGGGGAATTTCCAAGCCCGTAGAAAAGTTTGAAAGGTTTTTGAAAACTATTAAACATGGGATACATTCTCTAGAAAAAATATATATTTTTACATTGGATAAACACATGATTTTACCATGTTTTTCCATATTTTTTGTCTAAGGCATGTAGTGTCCATGATGAGGTAGTGTGGGGTTCCTAGTTGGATCTTAGTTTTCCAACCATGTGTCCAAACCATGTGACCCAATAAAAATGTGGTAATGTGAATGTTTTTCCCTTAAATTTCCTTATAAACTAATTTATATTTTCTATCTTCCTATAGTAGACATACCCCTCTCTATTTTGACAAATTTATGGGCCTTTCATCTAGAATTTGATCCAAATCCACCATATGACCTCAAGTTTGAATGTCAATTGTCTCATTAGATATAATTTGTAATGTTATTAATTGCCATGATCAATTATATGTTTTCCATTACATTAAAAAAGTTATTTGGGTGAAAGATAATTTTCCATATTTATTGGATCGTTATCTATTATTTTTTTCACCTTTATCTAGATCAAATTAGAGATTGATACAAGATGAGTGTTATTCCATGTGTATATGGTATGTGGTCTATACCATTTCTCTTATAGTTGGGTTGTTTTACATGTTTTTTTATTTTTCCCACACATTGGACCTTCCATGATTGCACCTACATTAATTGATATCATTGATATAATTTAATTTGAATTAATTAGGTTTCCTACTAAGTGACTTTTTATCATTACAGGTTCTTAGCCCCATCCCAATCCATCCATAGTGTGTATCTTTGTATCTACCCAATTTTATACCACCCCATTAGGTGATGGAGAGCTCACCATCAGTTTTGGGTAAGTAAATGCATTAAATGTGAATTGAAAGAAATATTAAGAGAATTTTATGATTTAATTCCATGATATTACATGTTTTTAAACTGATTAAATTGTTTGAATAGAAACGTGAAAATGAGTTACATGAACTCATGGAAATATAATGGTTATGAATTGATTAATGAATTATTTGGTGAATTGAAAATGGTAATGGATTCCTTAAAATATCTATGTGGTTCCAGATTAAATAATGTTATATGGACATTTCTACTCATTGAATATTGATTTCTGTAGTGGATTATTTGGGCGACCACTTTGGTTAATGATTCAATAGGATTACAAGGACCTTTCTACCCCTTGGGTTTTGATATCAAGGAATCACAATAGACATGCCCTATTGACATGCTCCTGGTATTCCACTTAAGTATTTACATAGTTCCTGTCAAGATGCTACAATGACTTGACGAGGATTTCTTGGTCTTTTATATAATGGATCCTTCCCTTTGTGGTATGATACTTGATTACAAAACATGGATGTTGTAAATTTTATACACTTGATTACTCATAATGTGCTTTGTGGATGTCATGAAATCAATTACATGACACAAACATTGAGGATACTTTTTATGTTTGGAGATAACATAATTATTGGAATCTAATTACAATTGATAGATAGTATAGTTAAAACACCAACATTGTTTTTTCTGTACCACGGCCCTTGATAATTAGATCTTAACTACAGTTTATAAGGATCCATGTTTGGTTGGATAGGATCATGTTCATACTATACCCTTTAATTTTATTTCTATTATACCTATGGTATATTGTACACTTCACTTGTCAATATTACATAGATTGGACTTGTTATAGATACCATGGGTGGTGGACTATGGAGTGTTACCTCATAGCTAGTTCAAGCCATCTTTAGGTACCCAAAAAACCTCTTGGATAGATGTAGAGACTGGGGAAAATTCGTAGTTTTTTATTCACAAATTTTCATTACATAGAAGTCGGGGAGCATAGGATATATCTATTCTTATGATTTTATATAGATATAGTTCTTTGTGTCCTTCTTTTACTCTTAATTAAAGTATTGTATAAGGTGCTTATTCAGTAGTTTTTCTCATTTATAGAGACATGACACATCATATTTTATAGGAAACTTCTGTTGATATTTATTATTACTGGTGTCTTTTATATTTTTATCTATTTTACAATTATTAATATACTTCTATTGTTGATTTTTATGTTTATTATGTTTGTTCTACAATATAACATGAGGGAATAGTGTTCCAATATACATGCCCTAGCCCCTAATTTATAGTTAGAAGCCTTTAGTGTGTGAGGAGGTGTGATTAGGTCCATGTTCCCCACCATATTTGACCACCATTTAGTGGAACTTAGGTTGGGATGTTACAATGTTGTATCAAATAATTTTCTATTCTAATTTATTCATTATTTTGAGATAATAGATAAAACATTAAAAATAAAATAGAATTTGGTAATGAGATATTCTTGGGAGTACCTAACCCATGTGCAGGAAAAATCCATATTTCCTTCAATGGGAGATTGATGTTCTATATTTATCTTATTAAATTTGATTTTAATTCACTTTTTAGTGAACAATTTTATGTTTTGTCTTTATTATAATTATGGTTTTTTATTTTTTTTTCAAATGAGATGAGGGAATTCCAGCTCAAATGTCATTTCTGGCACCTTATAGGATTTACATGCAATTACTTATGCCATTATATATGGGATTCATTGCTTGACTTCTAGAGTTTTGTTAATTATTATTTGAGTGAAATACATATTCCATGATAAATGATTTCTATAGGTAAATGAGAAACATAATCGGTACTTATAGTGTATTTCATTACTTAAATAGTGTTTTCCTACTTAGGTCTATAGTGGGAACCCTAAGAAGTCAATTATGGAATGTTTAGTCACTGGCCTTTGGTTTCATGGATAGGAATGTGTTATGGTATGGATTATGTAGACACCACAATTTATTTCCCTTATGGATTATATGTGGTGAACTATTTAGTTCAACCATTTACTAAAAATTGTGATATAAATATAAATTTAAATGAAATAAAAATTTCAAATAGAAATCTTGACCTTTACTCAAATTTAGAGTGGGTAGTAAGCAGAGTCTCTGGTGCATTTTATGGTTATTTCTATTACCCAGTTATGAATTTTAGAGTAGGAATAGGGGTGTGGATTTTTTATATAAATTATTCAACCTATCATATGATTTTATTAGTGACTTTTTAATTGTCTACATTTTAGGAGGAATGGTCTTGGAATTGTAGAAAAATTCCACCACAAAGACGTATAGTCTTATTCCAGGAGGGGTGGTGAAACCCATTCTCTAGAGGTTGTGGGCCCTACACTACCATAAGTAGATCTAGCAGTGCTAGCTGCATAACTAGTGATTTTATCAGATATGAGTGTTGATGCCCGGATCTATGGGTGTTTCAAACACTTTATGCATACTTTTCAAGGATCCTCACATCCTACCTCATCAATGGAAGAGCTAATATATGTATTACAATATCAGGATCCACCCAAATATTTGGGGGTTGGTGGTCCATAGGCTAATGATCGATAGATTTAAACTACATTGTGGATTTTTGAACATCTAGGGACACCTTCTAAGAGGTGAGTGAATCTAATAATATATATGATTTGGGGAGAATTTAATCTCAAGTGGAATGTTTTAAACATTGTTGATATGCTTCAATATATTGTTTGGAGGAATTTTACATCTAGGTTTTAGGAATAATTTTTTTCTGAGACCCTAAGAGATGAATGTTCTGGTGAGTTTACTCATCTAGAGTAGGTTGCAGTGACCATTATGGAGTACTCATCATGATTTACATTAATTCATCTCTTTACAATGATTTATCTTGTTGACGAGACATTTAGCATGAGACACTTTAGTAATGTATCTAGTGTTTTATTCAATCATAACTCACTGTTTTTAGCTTGACTATGATAATAGATCTAGTCAAGCTATATGTTTTAAGCTTGGAAGTACATCCCCTTAACACATAGATTCTACTTCTAGAAGAAGGTATCATAATTTGTGGCTTCTCGTGATAGGAGTATAATCATGGATATTAGATATGATAGTTCATTCTTCTACAGTCAATGTAGGAGGTGAGTACACATGGTAAACATATGTGATAGAAACCCAGTACTATGCCAAGAATGTGGCAAGATGGTCAATGTACATCATTTAAATAGGTCAATTCCTTTGGAAATTAGTATAGGGGGATAGACTCTAACTTCATGTTCCGGATTAGGATTCAAAACTCTATGTCAAGAAAGAAGCTAGAGTGGAATAGGTTGTTCAGGCTGAGTTGGTGGTTGTTGCCAAGGAATCCAGGCACTAGCGGTACCTAAATTGTAGGGTGGGATTTTTATGTGCAATGAGGTTGTTTAATTAGTCTTTGGTTCAGTCTAGATATTTTCTATACATCCTAAACTTGAGAAGGAGAGAATCGGGCAGTCTACAGTGAGAGGTAAAATTCCAGTACCCTCTTCCCTAGTATCTGCACTTTTTGGTATAATTGTTTTTCATAGTTTCATATTAGTAACTTTTTTGGAGATCTATGGACTCATTATTCCATTTTTGGATGGAGGTTAAACTTTAGATACTTAGTTGGGGATCATGAATAAGGGTGTATGACAATGAATGGAGTTCCCCATTGATATAGGTTATTGTTACTTCATTTGGGGTCTATTCATTCTTGAAATAAAAGTGTGGTATGTAATACTTGATATAGAATAGATGGTTTCTTATCTAGTACGTGTTTATTTATATCATTGGAGAGTGGCCTTCACATTACTATTGGGTGGTGTGTTTTCAAAATGGTGAATGGGATGTCCATGAGAGTTGAGTAGGATCCAAGCATCATGGGATAGGTGGGATGATAGCCCAAATTGCTAATTTAAATCTGGGTGATTATGGAATGCTTCTGTTGAAATTTCCTCTTGTGTCCGATCATTTGCGGGATGATTTCTCATTAAAAATATTTGTTCACCTCTGAAGATAGATAGGTAGAGTTTTCAATTGAGCTATTTCCAAGAGTTAGACCAATTTGATTTCCTCCTTATATAATGGCTACTAAGGAGTCACATAAGATAAAAAGGTAGCTAGAGAAATTTTCAGAAAATGAGTTTTTACCACCCAACACTTCTCTATGGGGTTCACTGGTCTTTTTATGAAAAAGGGAAATGGGGCCTACAGGCTATATTTTAATTATCAGAAATTGAAATAGTTTATGGTTATGAATTGTTATCCCTTTTGTGGATAAATTATTTCTTTGACTAGATTTGTGGATATTGGGATTTCCCAAATATTGACTTTATATCAGGTTTTTACTTGGTATGTGTTTAAATTTTAGTCATACCTTATACATATTTCTTTATAAGGTAGTGTATTTATCAGTATCTAGTTATCTCGCTCAGTCTCATAAACATGCCATTCATTTTCTTGGGGTTAATGAACAGGGTTTTCCATACTTATCTTGATTCATTATTGGTTATATTCATAGATGGTATCACAGTTTATTCTAACAATAACCATTACAAATATCATTATATCAAATTAAATACCCTAATAGAGAATTAGTTATATGTTAATCCCACTAAGTTAAACTTCTAGATGGAAATGATTCACTTCCAGGTCCAAATTAACTTAGAGACAGAAGTAGTAGTGGACCTAGAGAAGTTGAGAGCTATAGTTTCTGAGGGGGAATACCACGAATGTATTTTACATTCACATTTTTAGGCAGATATCCAGTTATTACAATCATTTCATAGAGGAATTATCATTATCAGCGACACCTCTTAAGGTCTTGACTATGAATGGTATGAACTTTATTTGGTCATATACCGTCAAGATAGAGTTTTAGGAGATAAAAGGGGGACTAACATCAGAACCAATCCTAGTTCTTCAAGAGTTAGGAAGAAGCTAAAATGTGTATTCTGAGGCTTCTAGTATTGGGCTATGATCCATTTTTTATGTAGGAGAATTGAGATGATGAGTATGATTCTCATCAGTTTGGGACACAATAGAGTTACTACCTAATGCATGATCTTCAGTTAGACACTATTGTATTTTCCTTGTGCTATTGGAGGGACCTATTACAGGGATTGATTTTTTTGTACACAAACCACAAAAGCCTCATGTATATATTTATATAGAGTTACTTGAACCATAGGAAGTAAAGGTGTGTTCAATACACACTATATTTTGAATTCATGTTTGAGTATATTCTTGGAATAGAAAATGCATCCATTGATGCACTGAGAAGGATGAATAAGATATAAGAAGTTCAGGAGGCTAGTAGTGGGTGAAATCTTATGCCCTTATACTCTAAGATTTTATTGGATGTGCAGGATTGTATTAGGAAAACATTTAATTATTCTATGGTAGTTACAAACAATATTTTGTATATAGGAGGATGATATAATTATCTAATGTTGAGGGGGTAGTCTTATAGTATAGTGAGGAAATTGAGCACCCACCACATAGTTTTTATGTTGGAGAGGATGAAATCTATTTATTCATGGTTTTTTTGGGTTCCATCAAACATTCATGATGAGTTTATGTTGGAGTTTCAAACCTCAACTTGGGAGGTACATCCTAGAATTTCAAAGATGTATCATGACTGGCACTATAAATACTAGTTGATAGGAATGAAGTGATAGATAACTAGTTTTCCAATGAGGAATCCCACTTATCAACAAGTGAAGTCAGAACATCAGAGACAAACGTGGGTTTAATTGTAGTTACCAATTCATGAGTTGAAATGGGATGATGTTGCAATGGATTTCATGATTTGGTTTCCAAGGACAACTAGAGGTTGTAATATAGTATGGGTTATTATAAATGGACTCATGAAGGTTTATTATCTCGTGTTTTTTTGGGATAACTTCTCAGTAGATACTCTTGTGAGACTCGATATTCATGATATAGTTCACCTTTTAAGGGTTCCTTGTATCATGGTATCAGATTTGGACCCCCAGATTACATTTCGGTTTTTATAGAGTCTACAGAAAGATATAGGTATACATGTTCTTATGATCATTACATACCACCCTCATAAGGATGGAAAGTAAGGGCACACTATATGGGTTTTGGTGGATATTCTTACGGTTTTATTAATTTTCTTTGGAGGATCTTTGGAAAGGAATATCTCACTATATCAGTTCACCTACAGAAATATATATCAAGCGACTATACAGATCCAACCTTATGAGGCTTTGCACAATAGGTCATCCAAATCACCTCTATGTTGGTTGGAGGTAGGAGAGATATCCTTCCTTGGACATAATCTCATGTAGGATACTTTGTAGTGGGTTCAATTGATCATCTAGATGATGAATACATCATATTCTGTACATAATTCTTACATTGATCTCTGGAAATGACATATGGAGTTAAATTCCATGATTAAAGTGTTTTTAAATATCTCACCAAGGCAGGGATAAATATAGATTAGGAGGTAGGGTAAGATTTCATCACTATAGGTTTGTTCATTTGAGATTTTGGTGAGAGTTGGTATGCTATCCTATCAATTACAGTTACATATTAGGTATTGATCCATGCCTGATGTCTTCCATATATCGAAACTTCACTTTTATCACTCATACCCATATCATACTCTATAGTTATATAAGGTTTTGAAATTGTTATATGTACCTTTTAAGGATCATCCAATAGGTATTGTTGATAGGAAAATGAAGTCTCTCTGAGGATGTTCATTTTCTCTTTTACTAGTTATATGGAAGAACAACCATTTGTAGGACAAGAAATGGGACTATGTGGTCGGCATACATGATTTGTGGCTTGATTTCTTTTAAATCAATTCTTAACCACCCTTATGTGGGTAATTCAATGTTGAATTCATTTAGGGGGGGTCATTATAAGGTCTCGGTTTTTTCTTAAGGTAAGGATATCTTTATTTTATAATTTAATTTTTTTTTTGAACTAATGGGAGTGTGTAATGAGATCAATGGATTTTTTGGGATTCACAAGGGTTGTTTAGAGATCAGAGCACAAATATTTGAGAAAATATAGGCTAAATGATTAATAAAAACTATTCATCCTAAGAATCATGGGTACTAATAATAGTGTGGGTGTTTTGAGGCCCTAGAAGGGCAAAATAGTTTGAGGGAACCATGAAACTTGGGCCAAATGACCATGAAAAACTATTGTATTTTAATAGAGGCCAAGAACATGGTTTTCTAAACTATATTCATGAACAACATGGGGTCCTCAATGAGACCGTGAGATTTATTCAGTAGGTTCATTGTTTTCCTAACAATGTGGCCAAACCAGGTGACCTAGTTAAAATGTGTTAAATAACATTTTCTCCCATAAATTTTCTTATAACCAAATTTACCCTTCCTCTCCCCCTATTGTAGAAATACACCTCCCAATTTAGAGATCTTATTAAGCCATTATTATAGGTTTTGATCTAAATAATCCATCTGATCTCAGACTTGAAAAATGATCATCTCATTGGATCCACACTTATTGGTTCTTCGATCCTCACGTGTTGTCCTATGTTGTCCTTTATAATGATAGAGTTATTTGGGTTTCATAGAATTATCCATATTTTTAAAATCTCCATCTTTTATTCATGTCCCCCTATATCTTTACTAAAGATGATGTCGATACTCGAAAAGTGTTCTACCATGTGTATATGGTAAGTGGTCTATACCATTTCCATTATAGTTGTATACTTTTATAGATTACCATAGTTGTGATACATGATGTAAATTCTGACATTTTATTTAAAATTAATTGATTTCCTTGAAATAATTTAATTAGATACTATCAGGTTTCCCTCATAGAACTTTTTATCATTGGATGTTATTATCCCAAACCTTGAACACTCATGGGGTGTGACTTTGTATCATCCTTATTTTATATTATCCTTCTAGGTGAGAGATAGTTTTCCACATGTTTTGAGATATATAATTAACTAAATTAGGATTTAATGAATTTTTTGGATAAGATTATACCTCCTTTACATGTGATTACATGTAGTTAAATTGATTATTTTTTATGAATGGAATAGTGGAAATGAGTTGGATGAACTCATTGAATGTCAATGGTAATGAATTGATTAATGAATTGTTTTTTGAATTGAAAATGGTATTGGATACCTTGGATGAACTCATTTAATCCATATTCCATAGGATTACATGGAAATTTTCTACGCCATATAACATGATTAATATAGGGGATTCCATAGACGAGGTCTTTTGATCTTGATTGCATAGGATACTAAGGGCCTTGCTACCCCTTATATTGAGCTTTCATGGACTCACTTTGTAAATGCACTATTGATATGATCCTTAGAATCCAACCATGTCTTTACCACTTTCAATCGAGATTCTCATGGGACTCGCTAAGGATTCCTCAGTCTTCAATAACATGGATTTGGCCCTTCGTGGTATGAAACATGATTACATGGTGTGGCCATTATGGATATTTTAATCTTTATTAAACGGTACAGACATTATAAATGTTATACACTTGATTACACAACGTTACTATTGTGTATATTTTTCTATGTCTATATATAGTCATAGTATGTGTATCCAACTACAGTTATTATGCTAGATAGTGATCACACCTGTATTATTTTTCTTTCATATTTGTCCTTTCTTATGGTATCTTGACAATTATGTATAAGGATCCATGGTTGGTAGGATAAGATAACTTTTTTATTAGACCCATTACTTTTATTTCAGTTATACCTTTTTTATATTTTAGACATATTCTCCTTATATTACACAAACTGGACTTATTATTGACACTAATGGTGGTGGCCTATAGAGTCTTATCTCACACCATGTTCGGGCTACCATTGGGAACCCCAAAAGACATCGTGGATATTGGTAGGGATTTGGAAAAGCATATGTTTTATGACAATTTACTATTCATTTCTAATGAGTAGGGGAGAATATGACTAATCTATAATCATGATTCTATCTCAAGATAGTAATTTGATGGATTTTGTAATTGGGATAAATGTATTATAAATTGTTCATTATCACCTATTTTCCTAGTTTTTTTAGTCATGAAACATCATATTGAATATGAAACATCCTCTGAAATTAAATATTACTATTGTATTTTGGACGTTTATCTAATTTACATCTATTTTTCTAATATATTTATTCGATGTTAGTTTTATTACTATAGTGATACACTCTAACATTAGGGCATAGTCTCCACACAGACACACCCAAGGCCCTCCCTTATAATCAGAATCCTCTTGTATGAGAGGAGGTGCACTTGAGGCCTTGTGACCTACCAGATCTAGGCACCATTTAGTGGTACCTGGGATGGGATGTTAAAATATAGATACATAAATAAAAATAAATATAAAAACACATTCATATAGATACACGCACAAAAAAATACATAAATATTATTTCATGTCTTATATTTTTTAATACCCTTCCTTTCCATTTTCTATAAGATGATAAATATTCAATGGATTTATAGAGTCTTCTCCATTAATAAATTTAATTTTTTTTCATGTGGTCGATCATTTCATTCATGTAGAGAATTTCTTTTTCATGTAGTCATTTCTCCATTCATATGGTTAAAAATTTTACTATTTCATCAAATTCATTGTTCATGTTGCCAATAATTCTGTTCATGAACTAGATCCTTTTCATGGTTCTATTCTTTTTTCATGTTGTAAATAAAAATAGTCACTAATTTGTTCTTGTGATTGATTTATTTCTTGTGCAGTCGATCCATGTTGTTTCTATTTTTTTGTGGTCACTTTCCAACTTTGAACGGTTGATAGTTTTTTAATGTCATTGATTGTTTTCTTAGGTGGTCGGTCTTGGTGGAATATTTTATAATTTGTGTTTTTAACTCATACGGTCTATCCTCAGGTTCATCTATCTTTTTGTGTATAAAAAATATTTTTTTTAGAATGACCAAAAATTCAATTTAAAAAATTGGAAATAAAATCCAAAATCATGGGTTGTAAACATATTAATAACTAATATGGGTTATATTTTTTACATCTATAATTTTATGAGTATTAAAAGTGCCATGGAATAGGAATTAAATATAAAATTAATTAATGACTGAATTAGAAAAAGAAATGCTTGACTGTGTTATTGGAAATTCCAGAGAAAATCATGTCTATCAATCCAAAATTATGAGTTCTTTCACTAAGTCATTTTTATTCATTTATTGTTTCTTTAGATAATCTAGGATTTAATCATGTAGATGAATAAACCCTTACATAACCATTTTATTTCTTTCTATGAGGTTACATCTTTCAAAAAACAGCATCTCCACGATTTTTTCATTTCATGATTCATGAAATTATTTCCAAGAATGTTTTTTGAGTCTAATCATTTAATTTATATAAGGTATTATTTAATAATTATTTAGATTATATATATGAATACATTTTATTAACATTGAGAAAGATAATAATTTATAATTAATATTTTCTTTATTCTTTGGTAAATCATCAGGGAATGAGATATATAATAAATTCATGCAGAATAGCCGATAAAATTCAGAGTATGAAATTCTTCAATAATTAAGGGAATATCACCTACTGTAGTCATATATTATATATTATTTTTAAAATAATTATAAATATAAGATTATTCATATTAGATATTGGAATTATGAAATTTATTCTAGGATTTAGATAATCAGTATTTCATGTTGTGAGGATTAAAAAAATGGTTTGGAATTTGTGAATGGATGAGTTTTTATGATATTCATGATTTTTCCTCTTAAAATTTAATAGATAAGATTATATATTCCTATTCATGTTTTTGTTTCTAATTTTTTTGTTTGATATGATTTAATTACAAGTAATGGATAAAAATATAAATCCATAGTATTACTTGAATAGTGAAAGAGAAATGATAATTAACTATCATCTTACTTGAAACCTTTTGAACAAGAAAATAATGCTTGAGGTATGTTTACGTTTTTTATATATAATTATAGTTATTTCAAAGAGGTTTCTAGAAACTGAAATCCTAATCATGATAAAATGGTAAATTCAAGATGGTAATTAAAATGGTTAGTTAGAAAAAAAATAGGTTAAGACTAAGATAGATCGTCTTTGTTTATTAAAGGATGGAATGTCTTGGTTATTCGGTCATTGTTATTTCCAAAATTTGTGTTCTTAAAGTACATTTTTAACCTTGTGTGAATGATCTAATATGTTAGAGCCATATTCTTTTGTAAACTAAGAACCTGGAGTGATTTTCAATATTGATTCACAATGGGCTAGATACTCAATGCTACAATAATGGTCAATTCCAGTGAAGACATTATAGATTATATTATTCACAATGGTGTTGAGGATTACACTGGGATGGTCTATATGATTATTTATATGGGGTTGTTTATCTATATATTTATTTTTTAATGTCATCAAATGGTCATATGGTAAATATTTATTTGTTATGGTTTCCAACTTCTTGGTATAGTTCAACTATATACCCAGAATATTTAACCTATATTTGGTAGATTAAGATGAGTCTCAAACATCGTGGATAATAATGAAATGTAATTATAAATAATAAATGAACATGTTTGGTTCCTGATGTTCACAAATAATGATGAAATATGGTATAATATAACTTTGAATGTTTTTTGTATTGATGGAACATGGTTTTGAATGTTTAAAGTGTTTATATTATAAGTAAATACAAAATAATAATAATAATTAATTGAAAATTATTTAATTATCATAGAATATTTATGCTTTTATGAATCCTAAAGATCTAGTCTTAGGGGAAACTATATTTCATGTGTG
Organism: Viscum album; assembly: GCA_963277665.1. Taxonomy (NCBI): domain Eukaryota; kingdom Viridiplantae; phylum Streptophyta; class Magnoliopsida; order Santalales; family Viscaceae; genus Viscum; species Viscum album. The sequence continues at coordinate 680,050,475 of OY728150.1, forward strand.
ACCACATCTATAGATGAGTCTAAGGTGAGGCATTTTCCTTTAGTTAAATTCCATGGGATCAAAAGAACCACTAAGAAGGGAAGAAGGATTTAAAAAGTGGTTATCTTTATACAATTCAAATACTCATTAAATTAAAACCTATAATTTATTAGATTTTTAATCATAATAATATTTATTAATCAACCTCACAATAATGGAATTATAATAATGAAAATTAAGTCATGAAATATTTACATGGTTCACCCCCTGTATGGGTGGCTACATCCATTAAGTGGAAACTCCGATTAGTTCATGGAAATTTACTATAATAGAAAGGTGTGTATAATGATCAAAATACAATTTTAATCCATATATATACAGATTGATATGTTTATATATATTCCCACCAGTTATAAAATTTTCTTCTAAAATATCAATCCAAATCAAGTTAAGAAGAATTTCCATCATAGATCATTGAATGTTCATCTAGAATTATTAAATTTTGTAAGATTATTTCTGGTGTTCCTTACCTTCATATGGTATTATCGATATGGTTTTATCTATATGGTTAACCTAAATTATATTATAATTTTGTAAACCTATGTTCTATCTGAAGATAAAAACCTATACACCTCACAATCTTCTTGAAAACACTATCTAGTATTCTCTAAATGATGTTTTCTAATATCTCTTTTCATAACACGGTATTGTAACATATCAAAATACCTCAGTTTGGTATACTTCAACATCAACTAAAACATAACCAGTTTGAAACACATAATTTTCATAAAGATTATATTTTCACTTTTTGAACATTTGAATAGTGCTTTTTGTCATACATTACTTGCATCCATTTTATAGGGATGATTAATGGATAACATGTGGTAACTAACATTTATTTTACCACTCAATTTAAACTCGTATATACAATATATAATTTATAATAAATTTCATTGGAATATTCTCATTTATTATAGTATCTTCTTGAATATATGTTAAGATTCATGAAAAATCAACATTTTTGTCATTTCTTCAATATTACGTAGCATATATGCAAAGGAATATCTTCCCAAATTCTGAATATCAGTAAGATAAAAAACATCCCTATATTAGTATAGCATTATCAAAGTTTAAGGAATTAAAAATATTTTTTAAATACCTATAAACAATTGTATGAAATATCGTAGTCTGAAGTCATAATTAAGAAAACATAATATGGCTATTCTCCGTCTACCTTCTATCTAATCATCATATCTCAAAGAAACTGCGCAAAAAAATTCTCACAATCATTTATCAGATGACATCATGATTTTTTATCTAATGTTCATCCATATAATATATATTCATCCAATTGATCATCTTACCTTTACATATATTTTAACATGGTTTTTATTTAAACATGTTATATAAGGACCCGACCTTATACCATTACTTAATATTAAATTAAATGAATAATTCACATTGAGGATATTTTCAGGTTTGTAGTGTTAGAGAATTAGGCAATAACTTTTACATAACAACTTGAATATTATAAGTAGACACTACTAACCAGTGTCCATTTTTTCATAAAATAAAAACTCTTAAAAAGAAACGTCTAGTTTCATATTTTAGACAGTGTGACTTTTCCATGATATCATCCTTGACCCTATTCATCTTTAAGTCCTATGTAAAACATTTCAAAAACTTGGGATGAGCATAAAAATCTCTGTAAGGGTTATATAATAAGGAAGGAAAACATTATCCCATCAATAAATAAAAATCAATGAAACTATATTTTTCAATCATAACATACCTTACGAAATCATAAGATTTATGAATAACACACACAAATCATAAATCATAAAGGTTACTTATGGAATCCATATCAAAATTACAATTTAACTATCACAGATACATATGGAGTTTAACTTGGAATACCCACCATAGTATATACCCTAAATATATTAGGAGAAACATCAATTTTACCTCTGTCACGTTACCCAATGCATTGGAGAGCTATCTCGGGCTCACACACCCTAGGTTTATCACGAAACCACCCGTATACGTAAACAATTACCAATAATGAAACATAATCATAACATATAACACATGTATAATGGAAAGATAACATTTCCACATTCCAATATATCAAATAAAATATTGAAATAAATTTTTTATTATCAAATCATTTTCAAAACCATTTAAAAAGAGCTTTTTGAATCAAAGTGTCCCATACCACTTTGAAGCTTTTAAATGAATTATCATTTGAAAACATTAATGTCCATATAAATAAATCCTAAAATCCATTTTTAAAACATGGAAATTAATGAGAAATATTTAGAATAATAAATCATTAAAACATTTCAAAAGATATTTTAGTTAAAGAGTTTTTTTAACAAAAAGAGAGATGCTTGAATACAAATAATTGAAGAATTGCATTTAATCAAAACATTATAATATCATTATAATAAAGGTATTCATGATATAATATGTAGAAGGAGATTATATACATCATATAAGAGTGAATTGGTGCATAAAAACAATGAAGTCTCAATGGAAATGTAAATTGGGATGAAATTACTTATAAAGATGGTATCCTTAAATTAAAGATAAATTAGTCACATAATTATATGTAAAAAATATAAAGACACCCAATATAAGTGTATATTAAGTGTAAAACAATTATAGGTTATTCACACATATTCATAGGATGATATATTAGAGAAGTACAATTTGAACCCAAAGAATTGAAATTGGGTTAAGAAGTTCCCTTGTAAAAATTTGACAGCCTAACAGCATTAAAATTCAGAAAATGAGTTGATGAGATAAAAAGGGTATCTCATCATTTGGAAATAATGTTTACATCAATAAAGATATATAAGAAAATATCCCAACATAATAAGAGGTAAATTAAAAGACATAACAAAAAAATAAGTCTTTTAAAAAGAGGAGGGTGAAAGGTTCCCTTACCGATTTGGTAACTTACCAAACATATGCCACATGAAAGAAGGATCATACAATGAAGATTTAAATACTCATAAATGAAATTATATTACACAAATGTACAATCATGATCAGTACATACACCACCCAAAAGAAAATAGTGGAAAATATAGCATGAATCTCACGGGAATAAAAGTGAGATGAACCCCTTTACCTCATTGAAATCAACCGAGTCATTTGATCAAAAGTTAATAACCATAAAATGAATCATATAATACCATGAATATAAAGATAATAATGATAAAATATATAAAATGAATGTATATAATACACCACATGGAATAAATAAGTGGTGAACAATGGAAATCCCACAAAATTAGAAGTGAGATAAGAATATATCCTTACCTTGTGTCCGACTTGACCCGTTCATTCATTAATCTCCTAAATAATAAACTAATGTTAACTTCTAATTGCTTAAGAACCTTTTTAAAGTTTATTATTACTTTTATATTACTTTTTACGATGTTATAAAAATTATGTAATCATTTAAGTTAATAATGTTCATTTTGTCGATATTTTGTACTTGAGTCAAAAATGAACACCTTATATTTACAAGTTGTCCATGTGATCAATAGTCCATTATATCCAGAATGAAATTAATTATTTAGATATAATATATATCATATATATCCATTATATTTATATATTTATAATATTAAATATTATTTGGAGGTAAGAAATAAAATACACCATTCATGGAGACGGTAAGTCGTACGTACGCATGGATGTTACTTTCATTTCTATTTATTATTTTAATGGAATTAAAACATATTGATACATAGGTATATTATAATTCCATTATAATTTCATTTATAATATCATATATAATATCATTAACTACATCCTTTATACATCCAACATATTGCATTAATGAGTCATATCACTTTGAGGGGGCGGTAGTCCGCACTTCCTCAGATGAAATTATCGGGTTTACACATAATGGAAACCATAAAGGTAGGCTATAAAAAAATACAGAACCATAATTAAAACATAAAAATAATATAAATCATATATAAATATAGTTCTATAATAATGGACACCACGAGAGGCGGTAGGAGATAATCGAATAATCATCATTTCGTGAGGCATTAGTTTTCCATCCACAGAAACATTATGTTCTTCACCCATTAGATGGAGGTGTTTGTAAGTTTAGTTTGAATCCTTCAAACAAAAACATACTAGTATATTGAAAATACTGGTGTTGTTAAAAAATAAAGGAATAAAAATATTTTAGGGGTTGGAGAAGTAAAATAAAAGAAAACAAATTAAGAGAAATTGTTACCTTTAATTTGGGTAACCCCCTTTAGTTTGAACCAAAGGATTTATTGAAGTTCCTTCTGCCTAAGTTAAGGATTTCAGAAGGAGGATTTGGATGTAGGTAGCTTAATTGTTCAGAGTTTGGATGATCCAAAATTCTTGGTAGGTGTGAGTAATTGGTTAGAATTGGTCTCCTTTTATAAGGGAGAGGAGGGGCTCTTTAGGAATGTGTGATAATAATATTTTATTATATAAAGATATTCGGTTTCTGAAGTTCCAAAAATCATTAACGTCAAAGATAATATGACTCATAGTCAAAAAAATATCATCCAATAGTAATTGGATAGGTTTTGGATGTTATTTAAATATTTATAATCTTATTTATTTAAATATTTTATTAATGAGGTAAATACTACATCATTATTGTGTCATAATTAATTTAATTTATGTGATGTCTAAAAATTATGAAACAAATACCATGATGTGGGAAATCGTTTTATATTTCCAATGAATATTTATAGTAGAAACTATAATTTATATACCACCATATAAAAATTAATTTACCAGAAGATTTTTGTTTCTGTCATTTTTTCCATTACATTAAATTAATTAATCTAAAGTGTCATTATCTTTCATAAGTGGATCCATGGGGTCCCAAATAGACCCAAAGATACCCATGGACGACCATTACTCATCCAATAAGGTGAGTACATGTGTTAAGATAAATTTGAATTATTACAATATTCTTTTTACCTTGAATTACCCTATTTAACTTTAACCGCGGTAAATAAAAGTCAAAATTTACTATTCACCGAAAATTATTTTCAACTTATTGAACCACATTTTACTTCTTGATAACAACCATGTGTGTTGGATTTTATAAATTCAATTCATAGAATTAGTAAAATTTCATTTAAAAGAAAAATACAGTTTTTTTAACTACTACAAAGTGATTTCACTATTCATCAAAAATTGATGTTTTTTAGAAAAATACAGAAAATTCAGCTGAAGCTTTATTTGATCTTAAAAATTCAAAAATTATGTCTATTTTGATAAATTCAAAACATATAAGTGGAATTAATTAATTTAAAATTAATTCTCGTTGTTAAAACAAATAGCGTGTTTTTAAGAAACAATAACTATCAAAAGATTGACACTTCTTTATGTCCACTATCAAAGTGAAATTAATTCTAATGACCAGAATTGGATTAAATGGTAAAAATATATTCTAATTACACTTTAAAACCAATTAAATAGATAATATAACTATATAAATAAATTATATTAAAACACAGTTTTGAATTAAAATAAAATATTTTTCACTATTCATTAGAAAATGAACTTTATCAGAAAAATTCCAAAAATTTACACAAAGTAAATTTTGATGTCCCCATCCTAAAGAAGGATTTTATTTGGTCAAATATAATGTATTAAAGTGACCAAAATTATATTTAAAGAGGGTTCTCCATTAAACGGCGGTAAATCGGCATTTTAATGTAAATTATGCTTAAAATTAGATTCATTCACATTTTAAGCCTCTAACATTAATTAGATAAATGTAAATACATTTAACAAACATTTACAATCATATTTTAATTATTATTTTTCATTCCAACCAATACAATGGCTAGGAGTTTACTACCATTTAAAATAATAATATTATCTTATTAGTGTGCAACATAAGATTTCAATGAAACCCGTTGTTGTGTATTGGGTACGCTATCGAACATAAGAACCCCTTTAATGTAAAATTAATATTTAATTCACAAATATTAATAAATATGGAATATGAATTATTCTTTATTTACCTGGGATGTTACATGTTAACCCTTACATAGGGTTTAAAACATTCTATCTACCATATATTAGTTCACACCTACCATTATGCAACACAATTAATAACCACATGTATGTAATTAAAATCAAGGTTTATCATTACGTTGCTTAAAAAAATTCAATATAATGGTTATTTTTCAAAATGGTTCAAACTAATAACCTCATACCTCAGTTCCCATCATAAAATTTAACATTATATGGTGGGTAACATAAAATATTTCCCACTACATTTTCAATCAAACTCTCTGTATTGTCAACTTATCTTCTTATATCCAAATAGACTATTTTCCTCAATTTGTTGAACTTGATCCATTGATGTTCCATAACATTTATTCAAATTCTAAATACTTTTATCCAAAATATACTACCATTTTATTTATGGAAACATCTATTCTCTCTATTTTATATTTTTTTCTCTTTCTAGAAACATTGGCATACTTCTCTCCCCATGGACATCAGATTACTACTTCTTTTTCTAAAAACATTTTTCCAAATATATTTTTTGTACCATTAATCTCTACCCCTTTTAATTATTTCAATTTTCATAATTCTTAAAGTGATTTTTTGATAATAAATTATATCTTTTCTTCATTTTTTATTATTCATTAACATATATTTTCTTTTTACAAATATTCATTTGGAAACATCATACTTTATCTATCTAGTGTTCAGTTTTACTATTCATCCCTCATAAAACTATGTAAAAACATAATCATGAATCATTAAAATATTTATAATGTTAGGAAATATTTTGAATGGGTTATCATCATATGATTTATGGATCTTTTTCAATATGTAGTTTAGGAAAAATATCATTCATCTCCTTAAACACTTTATAAAAAAATATTTCTTAATTTTTCCAACAAATCATTATCTAACATTAGAAAAAACATTTATAATGATTTTTTCTAAAAAAACATACAAAACATGTTCTAAAATCATTACATGTAATATTTAATCTCTCATTTTGAGTTTTTGGCAACATGCACAACATTTATTTTCAAATCATTTTAGACTTTTATCAAACAAAACTTTTTCTAATAGAGAATTTCCTAACACTCACTACTGGATAGATCAATGTTTTTTAAATAATTACATACCTTGGTGGTAAGAAATTTTATATGAATTATAATAGAAAATCACCCTTTGATAAAAAAATCCAATGAATCATTGATGGATTCCTTGTGAATTTTAAGATGTCTTTGGAGGGGAATAACATGTTGTTACAGATTTAAATAATCAAATATTACCCTTGTCATAGCTCCAGGGAAAATATCATAAATTTGATAGTTTAATGAAATTAACTCAAATTTAAAATATCCATCAAGAAAATTATGTTATATTAAGTGATACATAATATCAATGAGCTTTGGCCATGATTGCTTTAAATAGAAATTGGAGAGATAAATCCCGCATTGATTTTATAAAAGGATTCAAATTGGTTTTTAAATATTCAATATCATATATTTAAGGTAAAATTTTATCTAAATATTTTTTTAAGAAAAACCGGTAGCAGAATAATATTATACCTCTATAGTTCTAAAAGTAAATAATAAAGTAATACCATTCCAACTCAAAAAATACTATCATGATAAAAATTTTCCTCTAGATTTTTTTTAGTTATAATGAAATAACCAACCTAATCATCATTACTATATCCCTGAATGTTTATAAAAAATATATTTTATGATATATCAATAGAATATGTTTTTTTTTACATATAAAATAATTCATTTTACTACAAGAAATAGTGAATATTTTATATCAATTTCTCATTCTACACACAAGGTAACAGTATTAACAATTTATTTCCTTGAAGCTATAAGATATACAAAGCTTTATGTCTTTTTCTCGTAGTATTTTTGATTTAAAATTTTCTTAGCTTTATCTTTACTTAGTTTCATGCCAATATAAAGGGGAGTAAATCATTTTTTTTGAATCCATCCTACCAAACTATTGTAGTAACACCCTGGCATACTTTTCTTCTAATTAAATAATATGACATTACTTCTATTGAGCATGAATGACTAGAATGAATGTTGATTATCTAAGGATTAAAATTTCAAGAAAATTATACATTTTTTAGAATATTCTTCATATTTTTTATACCTATCAACTAAAAAATTATTTCATCAATGTAAAAAAATTATAATAAAAGTAATATTTTCTACTTACATAACATATAGGATTATTTTTTATTTTTTCATTACACAAATTAATCTATTTTGGGACACTATAAAGTTTAATGTACTATGCACAAGAAGTCGATTTAAACCGAAGAATAAATTTATTTTTCATACACACCATGGTTTGATATTTATCAATAATGAACCCATGAGGTTTATGAAAAAAAAATTCGTCCTCAATTTCTCAATTTAAGAATGATAACATAAAATATATCTGATAAAGATTTTAACAATGATGTGTTGAAACTACATAAAAAATGATTATAATTTTCATTCATGCAATAGGGATAAATGTTTCATGAAAATAAATACCTTCCACCTATAATTGACTTTTTCATACAAGTCATGATTTATTTATTAAATTTTCTTAATGTTCATTCATCTTATTTCTGAACACCAATTTTTTTCATATAACATTATTTTCTATTGTTCATATAACAAGATACCACATTTCATATCTCTTAACATGATATAACTCATTATTCATAGAATCTACTAACTCTTTATATACAAATCCAACGAAAAATTACTTTGTTTCCACTTATGATATGAGTGATGTTTGATTCGCTAATCTAAATTTATTTCTATCCTGAACTGGAGCATTCAAAATTCAAAGGATGCTACCATATTCAACATATTTCTATAGGATAATAAATTTAAAATATTTTCTACCTATCTCACTTTCCTCATCTTAAGACTATTCTGAATCACATTGTATACATTTTTATGACATTCATATTCACTTATTATTCTCATTAGAGGTCTTCAATATATCTTAGGTAACATCTTAGAAAATATTTTTTTATTAAGTTGGATATCCATAAAATTTCACATCATATAAATCAACATAAATTTTTAAATTTTTATTCCAACACTTCTAATTTCTTCAATCTAAAGAGTATCCCCAAAATTTCTATCCACATATTTTTGATCAAAAATTCAATGAATCATATTTCATATACTAAAAAATAAAGGAGAACCAAAACCTTGAAATATTTCACTTAAGTTTTTTTCATATTCCATATATCATAGGGACTTTAGTTAGATTATAGTTGAAATATAAAACTCTTTTGTACCAAAATAGTATTAATAATAGTTTCTCTTTAGAAAAAAAATAAATTTTTTGTTAATCAAATATACCTCATTCACAAATCAAATAAATTTCTATTTTTCCTTTTTACACTATAATTTTTTTGTTGTGTATTGAGAGATTTTTATCTATTTAACTTCACTTTTCCTCAGATATATAGTGAAATCATATCTTGTTTAATCATTTTCAATATAATTTCCCAGCTTCAAAATAATAATACTCATCTCCCTTTTAACATATCGTCTACAAAATATAAACATTTATATATCCTCTATTTTTTATTTCTTGAACACTACTTCTTCTATTTGATTGAATTCATCAATGAAGTAAATGAAATACCAATCTACTTTAGTTAACTGATGTCTCATCATCCTAAAATAATCTGAGTGAATAAGATCAATTAGTCTACTGTGTTGAATTCTAAATTTCATATTTTTACACTAATCATATTCTCTTTCAAATATTTTTACAAATAACATCATATTTCCATTTTAGCTATGAAAAATTTATAACAGTATGTAATTTATGAATTCATATCATACACTTCTATATAGATGTAATATTAATTGATGTTATAAGTTATTTTCATCCTCAAATCTTAAAAAACATGATTTATAATTACCCATTATTATGAAAAATATTTTTACTAGTTATTTATCCCTTATTAAAAATATTACCATATTTGAAATATTTAATGATACAATTATATTTCTTAAATATAATGTCTTTATTATTAATGAAATTTTTCCTAACACTTAGAATGATTTTTTTATTCCAATCATAATGTACAAAATCCTTGTATTTTAGTCTCTGGGAATTGTTCATTATAGTTCTAATTCCTCTGATTTTTATGAAACTCGCATTTAAAAATATAACTACTTAACCTTTATGGTCTTAAATTGTTTTAATACTTCATTTCACCTATATTGTGTGAGAAAGATCCACTATCAATAATAATTGATTTTTTCCATTTTCTATCATTTACAGTGGTCTCAACAGAAAAATCCCTTTCCTCACCATTCTTCATTCCAACAATATTTTCTCTTTTTAGGAAAAAAACTTATCATATAAGATTTACCATATTTTCATCATCAAGGTGACCCTATTTCTAACATATTCCACAAATATCCTCTAAGAATCCAATTTTTTTTTCAAACATTCTAGTATCTGATCCTTTTTAGTTATTTTTTCCCATATCTTAGGAATACTTCTCTATTTTCTTCAACTATGTCTCCCCCTTATTTCATTCTAATTTCAAAGATAATAAATTTTTACCAATAAATATATTCCTTGTTCCTATATATACCACAAAACTAAACAAATCCACTAAAAATTCAACTTCTATATATGTAAGTTGTTTCTTAGTCGAATGTTTGATGATATTGATAGAATATTTATATATTTGATTGCACCTAGCAAACGAAATCATTATTAATAAGGTTGGTTTCAAATTTTGTTTATTTCAGGTGTCTTAGATAACCTTTCACAATATAAGACATCAAAATTTTATTTATAAAACATTCATGTTTAGAAATATCATATGATGTTTTATGTTTAGTGTTTATGTATTTCAAATAATTTTGGGGAATATTTTTCTTAGCAACTCGAGATGTTTTAGCTTTTACATATGATTCATTGATGGATCATTTCACCATATTATTTATGATACATTCATCCTCATGAAATATGGAGTGATTTTTTCCAATCTAAATATTTTTTAGCAGCAGGTTTCATACTAGGATCTTCCAAAATTGTTCACAATTTTTTATTTTCAGTTTTATTTCATAATTTCGTCAATGTGAAAATATTATTTGGCAGGAACATATTCCTTTTAGACATTTCTTTTCAGATAATTTTTATCATCATTTTTATTTCTACTTTACTTTTTTATTTTTATAAAGACATTCAATATAATTTTTTCTCATATAAAATTCACTGTTACTTTATTCAACTTATTCTTAATAAAATTTTGAGGAATTTTCCTTTCTCTTGACATTTAAAAAAATAATAATCTTCTCTGGGTTTTCCTCTTCTAAAGAATCCTCTTTAGTTGAATCATACTCAACTTTTTTATTTAACTTTTGTCTTTTTCTCCTATGAATCTTTTTATAGATATTTGGGATATTTAATTTATATTAGAAGTTTTTCACTACTTAATCCACACAGTATTTTCTTCATAATCAGTTTGATATTCTTCGGCTTTCTCTTTATGAAAATTCATTGAAAAGTTCCTAATTCATCCACACATGACACATTTAAGTGGGACTTTATAACCATTTTATCCACCTCTGTGATAGTTTTTAGAGATAATAGACTTGGTTTTTTTACTCATTTCATCATCTTCTTTATTTTTCAAATTTATAAGGCTAAAAAAATATCCGAATCTTGATAATTTATGTTTCTCATAGCATGAAAATCCATATTATCCATGATCTTGTTTTTTAATATTATATCTTACCTTATCACATATGGAACAATAAAGTAATGTAATTAATTAAGAGATAAATCATCAGTATCTTCTAAGATATAATTTTTTTAATCAAACCATTTTGGAAAATTTATCATGAGTTTTTTAACAATGGTAAAATCATCTAGTACATATTTTGATCCTATGATGTCATAAAATTTTCATTAACTCTAGTGATGTACTCATAAATAGTTTCTTTATTTTCTATTGTAATATCTTAGAACTTACTAAGCATGATTTGTAGATTTTCATCTTTAAAGTTGGTTTTTACATTGAAAATACATTCACACATTCCAAATTTATCTTTAAGTATTTTCAAACCCATTACCTTCATGATAAAAGTTTTTGAAAAAGAAATTAGAATATCATTTCATATTTTCCCATAATAATCAATAATTATTTTGTTATAAAACTTCTCTATATCATTTTTATCAATGGTTCTAAATCCAATAATAATTTCACAATTACCTCCAGACTAAGAGACATAAGATAGGGTACCATTATAATTTTTGAACCATGGTAATTTTTCCATCGAATGATGTAATAAATCATCTATTCACTAAGTATATATTTTATATGGTAATGATCAAATAGGAGAACCTCCCTTTAATACCAATTGAAATTACATAGGGCCATAAGAACCACTATAGGTGTATTAGTGATCATATTGTTACAATTTCAATACTCTTAAAATTGAAACATCTACGTAATTTCATTTATTTTCTTTATCATATTTATATAAAAAATACCATAATAATGTAATGAAATGAATGTAAAGAAAGTCCTGCAAAATTTACCAGGCTCTCCCCCAGTGTGGGTGACTATATCCTCACCTTGGAAACTCCCATTGGTCCATGAAAATTCAATATATTAAAAAAATTAATACAATATACTGACTCTAATTTCAATCATTTCATCCCATGTTGTATATTATTATACTTACTCCATTTAGTTACAAAGTCTTATTATATAACTCCCAGATAAAAAAATTTAGGAAACAATTCTTACATAGATCCCGGAATGTTCATCTGGAATTATTCTATTTGATTCATCAATTCAATAAATGTCTATTTTTTGAATCCTACTTTTATCTGGTGTTCTATGTATGGTTTTCCTCACCTGTGCTATTGTTTTTTTCTAACCTATGTTATATTTGATGGAAAAACAAATAGACCCCACAATCCTCTTCTAAACACTATATGGTACTCTATTCCCAATTCATTCTCTGATATCACTGACCATTACTCTTTTTAGTATATTCTCATACAACATCCGTCAGGTATGCTTCAACTTCAACCAATACTCAGCCTTGTTAGAAACTTGTAGTACTCCAAAACCTCAGAGTGTAAAAATTTTAACTAATGAAGAGTTTTTTTCTATACAATTCACTCAAACCTTTTATACATGTTCTCGAACTTAAATAGGCCAGAATTGAAATTTAATTTCATTCTAAACTGAAACATGAATTTAAAAACTCGCTAATTTTCAATTTTTATAGATACATCTCAATTATTCTAGAGACTTCTTGAATATTCATGAAATTTATAAAAACTCACCATCTTCATAAATTCATCAATCTTACTTGACTGTTTTTTAAATAAATTCATTATATTTTATTAAACATAATATGATAAAAAAGAACTTTTATATATAATCATAAGATAGTCTAAGTGAAGGGGATTTAAAAAGTAAAAAAAGTATCCATAGAAAATCCATCAAGTATATGTTTATCGGATGTCTTAATTATAAATGTTTCACCCTTCACTAATATCTCTTACTTATGTCGGATCATCCTAGTTCAACACAAACTCTTCCCAAAACAAACTTCAAAAAATTATCAGTTTGATTACATCATGAATGTATGTAAAATTTTATTTTGTCTGATAAATATTCATTTGATAGATGTTCATAACTTTACACATATCATTCCAGGAAATTTTTGTTACTAGGTGAACAATTACATGGGCTTTGGAATCATCTAAATAACATTATTTCTGATCACACTGACCCTTATAAATAAATTTTAATACCTCTACATAGGTAATATTAGAAAGAGTTATCTTTACTAATCCCCCACAAATTTGGTCTGATGGTTCTTCACCTGATGGACTCAAACCGGTTCCTTCATAACTTATCATCCACTATAACATTTAAATTATTACATAGTGTAACATAAAATATTTCCCACTTGAACTTTTTTTAAACTATATAAATGGTCAAATCAACTTCATCTGTCTTGAAACCCCATAATCATTTTTATGATAAACTTCATTTGTTGATGGGAGATAACATGGGTAAAATTTCAAAATAATTCTATCATAAAAATGGTCCCCATTTTTATTTTAGGATTTCTTGATCTATCCCCTTTTGAATTGTTCAATTCGTAAAAATTCTTTTTACATTACTCTTTAAAAAATTATATTATCTATCCAATGATATGTGTCTACTAACATAAAAATTATTCTTAAAAATATTCATCCAGAAACATAATATTTTGTCTATCAAGTGTCTAGATGTACTTTTTCTCATTTATTACCATATATAAATATCATCATAGTTCATTAACATCTCCAATATTTTAGGAACTTTTATGAATGAATTATCATTTTCAAATTTGTGGAAATTATTTCAAATATTTTTTTGGAAATGCATCCTTCTCAACACATAGTATATTATAACAAAAAAATTATATAAATTCCTTTAACTCATTATCTACCTTTCATAAAAACATTTATAATGAAGTGTGTTTAAAAAATTAAATCTTTTTATAATGACACTCCAAAGTATCTTCTTTGGTAGTGTGTGATATTTTATTTATTTTCTAGTTTCAATCACTTCATCACCTTTTTCATTATGGATATAGACACGAAAATTTTTTGGTTGGTGTTTTCTTCGATAATGAAAATATCTAGGGAATGGATAGATTGTTTCACCCTCTCTTGCATTATTCCATTTGCTTTATTTTATGTTTAGTAATATTCCTATTAATAGTGGATTATGTTATAGGGTTAATGCCTATATATGATATGATGGATCATAGTTTTACCATATATTTATGTGAGGGATGTAATGGATTGATGTTTTATCTTATACTTGTCCCTTATTTTTGTGGTTATGGATTAAAACAGTTGTGCATGATTGGGTTTTGATAAATTAAGGTATATTGTATTTACATGGAGTGTATTGGCATCCAAACATACAATTTTTTTTATATGATAATATTTTTATGAGGTTGTGTTAGGCTTAACATCATAAAAAATGGATCTTACACAATTACATGAGATGCATGATAATGTAGAGAAGGTATGACCATCATATTTGAGTTTTGGGGGCTTAAGATCAACAAACTAGTGGGGATGTGGTGGTGGGGTACCATAATTTAAGTATATTCTTTTGGAATTTAATTATTTACAAATATGAGTTACTTTTTGAGTGAGCGATGCTGAGGATGGGAAATTAATTTTCTTATTTTGCTGAAGATTTAGTTTTATTGATTTATTCATTGTGATTTAGTATGATTTTTTGACATTTTCTGGCATTATTTTTCAGATAGGATCTAATTAATTATACCACTTTTTACCACCCAATATATATAAATTTCTCTTCAAGTCTATATGAGTACATTTTTAACTGAGTAGGGTGTTACTTTCTTTAGAAGTCATTTAAGAGATATTGGATATTGGTGGTTAGTTCGAATGATTGTTTCGATAATTTTAATATTTTATTTTCTATTTTTGTGTTTATGTATGACACTGCCTTATATATTGGGATTTATAACTTATTTATAAATGACGTTCGTTGGTGGTTCTATATATTATCTCTTATACCTTTAATTTTATTGAGTATAATGCCTCTCATGGGTGTTATTTTTGTACCTCTCTTTGCAGTCACCAACCCATGGCCTTTTGAAGGTGGGGTTTAGAGGTCATTATATCCCTTTCTTTACTAACCACCTAAAAGGAGTACCTTTAGATAGATGGGTGGCAATAGAATAGTATTATAGATTATAGCTGATAGATAGAAATATTTTGTATTTAGGAACAAGTGAGGATAAATGGGATGGTATAAAAAAGTGTTAGATGGTCTTATTATGTTCTATAAAAAGGGACACTATCTAGGAAAAAACATGCTTTATCCCCATTTTATATGATCTAAGGACCATCAACTTCACTGAACATACTAAGTGGGGTGATGTTTCTTAAAGGGTAAAGGCCGAGGTAATGATTAGGTATCATTATTCCAAGTTTATATGTATGAATTACATAGATAATTGGAATTATGTCACATTTAATTATGTCATTATCCTTAAATATAATTTTTTATGAGTTAAGAGGTTTCTAAAAAATTTTGTTTTATCAATATGGATCTCAGTTGAAATCTTGAATAGCTTCTTATAAAAGATTATTTTTAGAATGTTCAATTTGATCACAATAGTGTATATGTCAATGAAAAATACTCATGGAGTAGAATTATTAAAGAGTTTAAATACCAATGTCTATATATGTATGAGTTACCTATTTCATGTCAGGAGTTGAAATATTTATTTGAGGAGGTATAGATAGACTTCAGTTTGGTTTTTTTCCTAGAAGAATAATTTATTTTTGGGGAATATCACTATGTCGCATGGTTCAACTCAAAAGTGGTGGTTCTTTACCCATTGATATCATGAGGGGTATACAATTGTATGGGTAAATTTTAGAGACAATTTGAAACTAATTTTCTATATTTTACCACTAATGAGACTTTTTAGTTCAATATTAGCACCCATCCTCAGGGAATTTCAAGTGTGTATGGGTCCAATATCTAATAAAATAACCTCCATCATTATATTTTATACATTTTACTAGATGATGAGACCACTAAATTTCATTTATAGGTGTATATTAAACTATAAATATTATCCCATGTCCATCAATTTATTTTAGTGTCATATCATGAGGTGCTAGAAAATGTATAGGTCGTTAAGAGGATGTTCTCTTGGACCCATTCATCATGGGAGGGGATTCACCATGATTATCTTTGTAGTGATTTTTGATTAATAGTTTTTAATTTAAATGTTAGAATAATATGTTTTCCTCAACATGGAGAATGTTTTATTCTTATTAATCCCATTTAATTAGGCTCTTAGTTCATAGTCCCCTCTTGATAGGCCATGCATGTTTTTTATGGTGTCTAAGAAAATTATAAGTAGATGTGACTAGAAATCCTTAGAAGATAGGGATATAGTTTTGGCCCATTCCATTATAAACCATTTAGATTCTTCAAAAATAGTATAATCCCTAAGGAATTATTACTAATGATCAGTACAGAAGGGATGGGGTAGGTAGTGGACAACCATGTGATGCACATTGTCCCCTTGGATAGTGAACAGAGAGTTTTTATAGAGGTGGTTTTCATTAGGGTCATAGTTGTTATAGATCATTATTTGGTTATATGACTGAATTTTATTTTCGAGTCCTAATCAAGGATGATGTTGTGTGAGGTAAAATATTACTATTCTCTACTTGAATTTATGCCTCATTTGATTTAGTGCCTATGAACTCCTCTCTTTCTGTCACGTTATTATAGGATTTGGAACATGAGGTGCACAAATTTCAAATCCCCATAGAATTTTCTATGAATGTTTTAGGTTGATATAACTTTCATGATATGTATATAGAAGGTTATTTGATGTTACATACGTATCACTCTTTAGAATACATCCTAAAATTATAGATATATATATATTACATCATCCATAACATGGATTTTCTATAGTCAATAATGACTATAATGGATTTATTTAAGATGTGTATAATATTCTAAGATGATAATAGATATTATGAGGTGTTTTTTGGTGATAAATACCCATATATGGGTCAGATCAGTTTTGATTCTATATCAAATTTGTCAGTCAGGCCGGTTCTGGGTTCTATAGAGGGTTAGCTAATGTTATTCCCCAAGGTGGTAAGAGAGTACCCTAAAGTCTTCCCTGAAGAGGTTAAGAAGCTACCCCTCAATGAGATAATGATATTGAGTTATATCTATATCTTTTTTTTCTCTAAAATTAATGTGCCCATACTAGATATCCCATTCTATGTTTCGAGATCTATTCATTCATATTGATTATCTATTTTAGAGAGGATTCATTCATCCAACTGTGTAACATTGGGGAGGATAACAGAAGTATATGGTTGTGATTCAATTATATCCATTTGAGTTGGGTAACAATTAATAACCTTTATCCACTACCATGGCTTGAAAATTTATTTGATCAGTTAAAGGTAGTTATGTGGTTGTCAGAGATATATTTATAGTTAGAATATCATCAAGTCTGAGTAAAGGGTGATGATATACCTTATTCTACTTTTAGTTTCCATTATAGGAATTAATATTTCATTATATTGTATTCTTGATTTATTATTACTCCAAAACATGTCATATAAGTTACTAATATAGACTTCCATGAGTGTTTCCACCAGTTAATGATGATATTTATCAATGAAATCCATGTGTTCTTTGGGATTGCGGAGGAGAACACTAATAATCTGTGAGATTTTTTGGGAGTTCTTCAGTCCCATACGTAATATGGGAAGTTATAAAAGTGTTATTTCTTAGAATGTGATGCCATTTTAT
Source organism: Viscum album (assembly GCA_963277665.1). Taxonomy (NCBI): domain Eukaryota; kingdom Viridiplantae; phylum Streptophyta; class Magnoliopsida; order Santalales; family Viscaceae; genus Viscum; species Viscum album. Next base: position 680,068,887 of record OY728150.1, read on the forward strand.
GGGGGCATGTATTATCTCTATGTGGATTAATAGTATATACTTTGAAGATTGTGTCATTGGTTTCTTAGGTAGAACCAATAAATATTATCAATGTATGGATTTTTCTGGTTCTCATTGGGTTTTATGGAAGGTTTATGCATGACTAATCCCAGATTGTGGCTCTTATAATAGAATTAACTTGAAAGGACCATATGTGTGTGTGGACTGACCATTTTCATGATTATTTTGATTATTTGATGTAGAATTTTCCCATTTTTCTAATTCTTCATCTATCATAGTAGGGAATTAAGTTTTAGGTTTTTTTTTTGAAGATGCACACCATGTCCTTGGTTGTGTATTGATATATTAGAGGGTTATAACCAGCTATAGGTCTCATTAGTTAGGACCTTATGAAACAATAAATTCCACCCTTTATTTTTATTTTTTAATGGTTGTGTTTTTCCTGATAGATTGGTTGAATTATCTCATCAGAGAGCATTGTGGGGTCTTCATAGATCACACACGCCTGGATTATATCTTATTCTAACCAAACATAAATTTAATATATTGAATATAGATATAGTTCCTATATAATTAAGGTATTAGGATTTATTTTACACATGCTTAATGGAATGTAATAGATGATTACATGACAAAAACGTCATTTGGTGGTGTTATGTGTCAGCCAGTAGATTTATAGAGAGTGATGGAAGTGTTGGTATACATTCACATTTACATAGAGGTATTAGATGAGAAATTATTTCTTTATAATATTATAATGTAGTCATTCCACTGTATATGTTATTGGATATCTAACTAGGGTATTCTGAGTGATTGGTTTGTCATGATTGAGTTATTTGTGTTGATACTCTTAAAGGGTGGTTGTAGGATGGTCAATATTGGTTGTTGCATCATGGGAACCATTCCATTCCATAATTAATTCACAATTTGGTACACTTTGAGTAACTAAGTACTCCCTTATTTGTATATCCTGATGTAAAGAAGATATATCATACTTTGATAGGCTAGTTTTGAATTTTTGGTAACAATTTATTTATTGCCTAGTTTTTTTATCAGTGTTTGGTTTTCCATATAGTGAGTGTTGATAATCAAGTTTTTGGTGGTATAATTCATTTTCATGATGTTCCCTTGTGGAATATGGAGGGTATATATATGGTCTTCATCACTAGTTTACAATGAGCTTCGGGTGATAATGGTGGAATATGGGTGATTGTGGAAAACCTGATGAAGCCTTCTCACATCATAATGATTAAGGAGTTGAGATCATTGTAGGGTTTCTCAAGTTATTTTCTAGAGCATATGGTGAGGCATCATGGGTATCTGATGATGACCATCTTGGATAATTATAACTTATTTCATTTGGAATTTGGAGAGGTCTCCATAGTTATTTTATCTCATGGATGTGTTTTAGAACCACTTATTATATATACATGGATGGTTATATAGAGTTGAATATCATATCTTTATAAGACATGTTATACGCGTGAAATTTTTATTTTTGGTGTTTGTTGGAGAGAGACATATCCTTGTTGGAATCTTCAGACAATAATTATTATCATTAAACCATTTAAAAGGAACCATTAAATATGTTTTATGGACAACCATTCCAATCTCCATTGAATTAGACCAATTTTTTAGATTTGACTATTCTCAGACAAGAAATAGTGTACAGTATAATGGATAAGGTACATGTCAAATGTGAGTGAATAATGGTTGTGTATGTTCTTTGTAAGTCTTATGTTGATCATAGAATAATTACCCTATTGTTCAATATCTACGAACTTTTATTCTTCAAGTTATATATTTTTAGGGGAAATAGATATTTATTTGTTGGAGTAATATTTATCCTAGATTATTGGGGCCTTTTGAGGTGCCAGGGTGTGTCAGAGCTAGGGATTATTGGTTAAACTGCATTCACAGATGAGTTGGATTCATGATGTATTCTATGTATCATTTCTTCCCCAATATCTTTACAGAAATTAACATGTAAATTATTGGGATTATATGGATATTGAATATGGTGTTACATTTAAAAAACAGTATGTTCAAATTATGTATCCTCATGGGAAGGTGTTTTGTGATCCTATTGTCCATCTGATTTATGTCTTATGGTGATATAATGGCTATGAAAGAGTTAAAGTATGAGACAAAGTTTCATATAAATACCCAATATCCGTATTTGATCAAGGTTTGATCTTTTTTGTTAGGGTGTATTATATGTTTCATTCTATTATGAATATTTATTTTACATTCTATCGTTTTATGAGATCATTTCACTTCCACAATGTGAAACATGTTTGTAGCCATGCCCTTATCTAAGAGGAATCTCAACTTATATTTTTTTATGTGGTTTGTTAATGATGATGCTTTGTTATTCACCTTATTTCTACTATGTGTGGTTGTGAACCTGATTTAGGGAGATCCTTGAGGTCTATCTTCTCTGGTGGTTGTTCAAAAGTTTTTTATTATTTATACTATTATTTTTAATTCTCAAGGGTCGTAATTTTTTTAGTGGTATTAGATGTAATATCTAAAGTTTCTAAGACCATTTCTTTATGTTTTCCATGGATTGGAGGTTCAAAAATGGTACTCAAATTCTTTTCCCTACTTAATATATAACTATTTCATATTCTCACTTTTTTCATTTGTTTTTCCTTATCATTCATATTGTCACATAGTTGTTTATGTGTTAAATGATTTTTTTGTAAAATCAGTATTTTTCCATGTGGTCGATTCCTTATTTGTGTGGTCCACCATTTTTTATTTGTGGTTGAACCTTTATATGTGTGTGTTTCGGTGCGGATGTGCGTCGGGTTACGCTGTTCCGCCAGGACGCGTTCGCGCGTGCACCCGTCAACCCGAGGGGATGGGCGCGCGGCTTGTGGTCCCGCAGTCCCGCTTTCCAAGGGCGGGCGGCATCCGTCCCTTATTCAGGGGCGTCTGCTCCTTGATCGAAACCGGGATGATGGGATGTCGGCTCCTCCTTCCTTGGACGTCTCCTCGGAACTTGTCGCCTAATCCGGGTCTCCCTCATAGACTTAAGAATGTTCGTGAATCTCGTTCCCGGCGCCATATCTTCATGGACACCGGTTAATTACGCTGCTTCCGCCCGGACGTTCCAAGGAGTCTGGGCGGGGCAGCAACCTGCGGTGAGAAGGCCGGGTGGCTCTGGGTGCTGGGGGCGTGTCGTAACACTGCGGCTCTGCACGTCTGTCTTCCGTCCCTAATAGGGCTTCTCGAAGGCATGATGGCCTGAGGCATCCCGTACTAGGTGCGGGGAACTGTGTCACCTGAGGTTTTCCTCAGCTTCCCGTGTTTAACACGGGGTATGCCGCGAGTTTAACGTCCAGCGGGGACGGCATCGGACCGATCAACACGAAAAGTGGATCAGATGACAGAACCCCTTGCGGGGAACCTCCGACGCTGGGGCCAGCACATGGGCGGCTTCCCAAGTAACGTGGAGTGGAGTGAAGTGGCATGACCCCACCGGGATGTGGCGGCCCGGGTAAGGATCAGGATGGATGATGAAGTGAAGAGCTTGGACCCCAGAGGGGCTTCCTACGTACCGCGCGTTAACACGGATCAAAGTCAACGTAGTTCGGGCATACAGTTTAACGTCATGCTGGACGTCGGCAAGCCGACTCACGAAGAGGTCGAGGCCGCCGGGCGGAGGATTGAACCGAACCACCTCGCACGGAGGGGGATGGAACGGCCGGGTGGATCACAGTTTCACGTCATGCTGGACGATAAAAGGGGAAATGGAAAAGGGGGGCTGTGGGGAGGCACCGTGGAGATACACACGGGCAGTCTCCCACAGGGGCGGATTCATAGGTGAATCAACGCAAGCGTGAACCCTGGAGGGGTCCACTGATGGACGAACCGACGTAAATACGACCGGGACGACCAGGTGGTGGGCTTGGACCTCAGGGAGGCTTCCTACGTACCCTGTATAGAAGACAGGGATCAAAGTCCACGTAGTTCATTCTGTCAGGACTTACGCACTTGGGGCAGCCCGGATGCTGCAAAACTCAGTTGGAAGGGACTTGGACCGAAAGCAGAAGACACCTCGATCCCAGTCAGACCCTCTACTGGCTTCGGCAGTGGGGAGGCGCAATGGAGATACACATGTGCAGCCTCCCGCGAGAAACTAGGGGTTTGTAATACCCTGCCCCCGTAGGGAAAAGCCACTCCCATTAAATCGTCCCTAAAGAGGGGCAATCCCGACATCCCTGCAGGGACGAGCGGGTGGGGGCCACATCCAAACCGGGGGGACCCTGCGTGCGGAGCACGGGATCAGGTTGCGGACGGTTTTGCGTCTTGCCAGACGAAGTACAGTTTAACGTCATGTGTTGAGGACGAAGCGGACGGTTTAACGTCTTGCCGGACGAAATACAGTTTAACGTCATGTGTTGAGGACGAAGCACTTGGCAGTTTAACGTCTTGCAGCGCGGACGATGGGGGCTAGGCAGTTTAACGTCGTGCAGCTTGGACGGATGTGCAGTTTAACGTCATGCTGGACGAATATGCAGTTTAACGTCATGCTGGACGTATGCGCAGTTTAACGTCATGCGGGACGAATGCGCAGTTTAACGTCATGCGGGACGAATGCGCAGTTTAACGTCATGCTGGGCATAGGTTGCCGGACGATGGGTGCATGTCACTTCGCACGAACCTGGAGGGCCGCACGGGAAGACAACGCACGGTGCGGGCACCCAGGATGAGGATCATCGGGCGCCACGCAGGCAGGGCCCTCAGGGGGTCAACGGGGACGACCCTGGCAGATTGCGCGCAAAAAGGAAGCTTTGCGCGCAATACTGCGGGCCGGCGCGTAATCGGGGCGGCTGGCGCGTAATTGGGCCAGTGCCTTGCGCGCGGATGCTTGAGATTTCTCACACCGGGCTTCGGATAGCGCGCGGGGGCAACGGCTCATTCTTTAACGAATGGCCACTTGAAAGAAGGGGGGGTGCGCGCAATCGGGCCGGATTGCGCGCACCCCGGGGGCAATTGCGCGCAAGCGGGTTCTGTTGCGCGCAAAGGCCTTAGGGTGAGTTTTTATTCAAATGAAAGGAGCCAGCGGGGATTGCGCGCGAAGGCGGACCCCGAGGCTTTCTTGCGCGAAAGAAAGGAGGTTACCTGAAGTTCGTCATTGCGCGCGGAAGGGGTTGAATTGCGCGCACGAGAGACGTTTCGACTTCCAGCAACCTTTGAAACGTTGGGGGTCGCCTTATATTTATAGGCAACCCCGGGCGCGGAATCCAGGGTGCGAGCGCGAAATTCTCCTCGCGGGCGCGGAATCGGGCGCGGCGCGCAAGGGAGTCGCGCGGACCCGCGGCGCGCAAAATTGCGCGCCGGACCGGCGCATTGCGCGCATCCCGGGGGGTTTGCGCGCGGAACATCACCTTTGCGCGCGGGCCTCTGAAATTCCGCGCAAGGCCTCCGGGCCCTCCGAAACATCCTTCCGACTCCAAATATGACCTCGCTTTCCGCATCCGGAGCTTCGTTTGGGAACAACGGACTTTTCCGGCGTCTACAAAAGCCCCCCCTCGGAATCTGATCGGCGAGAGGTCGCAACGATCGGGTTCCGAGGGAGACGTCGGAATGCCGAAGTCCTGGGCGACGCGGGACTGTGGCGCGCAAAAATGGGTGTCGGGCGCGAAAGCGGCCGATGCGGTCGCGCAAAGCCTTTTCCGCGCAGCGCGGACCACGGCCTCGCCTATAAATAGGGGCACTGGGTCCCTCCGTGCCGTACACTGGCCTTCCGCGCGATAAGCCTCTTTGCTCTCGTGCGCGAAATTGCCTTTTCCGGCGCGGAATTCGCTCGTCGCGCAAAACCGTCCGGACTTCGCTCTGTTTTTGCGTGAATACCCGGGGTTTTTCGCGAAGAACTTCCCGATTGCGCGCCGTCCACTAGGATTGCGCGCCGCCTCTCAAACTTTTCCACCAGCCTCGTCCGATCCCGCACGCTTCATCCCTTAACCCGCCCGACTCCCGAATCTTCCGAGATGGCCGCGCACAGAGGAAATGAAGGGGATGCCGCCACTCGCAGAGCCGAGATGGCGACGAACGAGGAGGTTTACGGAGTCAAGGAGATTGTTTCCAACAATCAATCCTTGTTCGACTTACTAACGCCGGCCCAGAAGACATACCCATTGTCAGACAACCTGCCGCTCTGGAACTTTGGCCTCCTAGATGAGGTCCTGGTGCCAGGGTTCGAGATTGATGCGCCGCGGACCTGGGTGACCCGGGAGGACGAGCTTCTCCGCTATAACATCACCAACAATGGGCATCCTTCCAGGGAGACCAGACACTTGGATGTCTATGTCCTGAACCCGAGGACGCGAACCATTGATGGGGGTGAGCCTACTGCGGAGAATTCTCCAGCCCTCTACTCGAGCATATATCGCCAGAGCGTCACGGACGACACCAAGGGCTGGCTGAAGGACTGGGACTTGCGGTCTGGGGGCAACTTCACCAGTGAGTGGGCCTGGGCGTTCTGGGTACGCCACACTTGCGATCACTTCGCAGAGGAGCTGCGGTACATCGGCCTGTTCGAGGCGGTGTGGACGTCGCAGTTCCACTTCTACCAGCAGTCTGAGCTCGGGCCGGAGCTGTTCACTCGCTGGTCCCCGAATACCAACACCTTCCATCTTCACCATGGGGAGGTCGGCATCGGTCTCTGGGACATCCACTGCATCGGAGGTATCCCGCTGGAGGGCTACCAGTACGATGAGTTCCTGCCACCGAAGAACATCTGGGAGGACAGGTCACGGACTCCCATTCTGACCTGGCATCTTCTTGACCTTGCTACGCAGCGGCTCGGGATCTAGGACTTACAGAAGGACATAGCCTACAAGGATTGGTTCGGCCAGTTCCTGGAGCATGACCCGGCGGTCAAGATGCCAGGCAGGGGGAAGCGGTGCCCGACCGCAGCTCAGAGGAGCCGGAACGGGTCGTACTGGCGGGTCCTGGAGACGGGCGATTACCGCTCATGGGGGTACCGCGTCATCGAGGCCCGGGACCCGAACGTCCGGTACGCGGCGTTCCTGGCCGCCTTTCTGAGCGGGTGGCTCCTGCCAGTGCGGGATGCGAGGATGGGCGTCCGCCCGGCGACACTGGCGATGGCGGGCGCCATGGCTGCCAACAAGAGATACAACCTCGGGGTCCCAGTACTGGCGAGGCTGTATGCCATTCTGGGACGCATCTCACGAGGGGGGTCGCCACGAAGGATCTGTGGGCCCTTTCAGTTCTTCCACGGATGGGTGGCTGCTCACCTCGGTGGGTATACGTTCCCAAATGCCATCAGTCCTCCGGGCAACGGCCTGCGACCCTCCCTGCTGAACATTGCGGGGGTCGCTCCGATGACCCTCAGTGAGGAGGGCGTGAGGGTTCGGATTGGCAATCATGCCAATTTCAACTTCAGCCCGTTCCCCACTCATGTCGGCCAGATGATCGACAACGGACAGGGCCCGCTGGAGCAGCATGAATATTTCCTGAACATGCGGGGCGGGGTGCTCGTGGCTCGGATCGACGGGAAGGTGATCTGCGAGCCTTACGTGCCGACCCGGTTCGCCAGGCAGTTCGGGTGCCTTCAACGGATGCCGAAGAGGGTATTCACTGCTGTTCGGGAGGAGACGAACCCTTGCGTCCTTCGCCAGATGTGGCTGATGTTCGTCGCCTTCGGCTCTGGCGACGTCATCACTCTCCCTCCTACCGGGATCGACGCAGGCTTGGCAACCGAGTATGCCGAACACTGGGCCATTGCGTACCCTGAGGGGCTTCTACGGAAGCCAGTTCGGCGGCTCGAGGTTACCCGTGCGGAGACCGGGCGTCAAGGAAGGAGGCGAGGCGCCGCCACACGGGGGAGAACGGAGGCGCGCCAAGCAGCGGGGCCGGCGCGAGCAGGGACTTCGGCGGCGGGCGCATCGCAGGCTGCCGCCACGACCTCGGCGCCCAGAGAGGGGGCGCATGCGTCGGTCGGGGAGCGGCCCGGGAAGCAGGTGAGGCGTCTGCTCGAACCCTCCCACGATGCGGTCTTCCCGGCGCTGTGGTCGGCCTGGATGACCCTGCGGCAGTCACTGGGGACCGACGTCATCTGGCGAAAGATACTCAGAGAAGGAATCTATCTGCCAGAGGTCGGGCGCCTCCAGATCACCGACAGGGTGGACTTCAACCGGCAATATGCATATCTGACGGCCATGGACGAGTACGCGCGCCAACGTGGTCAGCGTGCGGAGCCATCCCTTCTGGTGAAGGTGATGCTCGGTCTCGAGCCCGCTCCAGAACAGATGCCGCCGGGAGAAGATGACAGTAACGACTCCGAGGAGGAGGAGGAGATGGGGGAGGATGAAGGCTCCGAGGGAAGGTCCCATCGGGGGAGACCACGGGAGAGTGGCGAGGTGGCCGGCTCTGACAACGTTGATGTCACTGAGCTCCTCGAGGTCCGCTTCTATCCCTACTCAACTTGCTTCATCCATTCTCTTATGCAGCTTCTAACCTGTTTCTCCATCCTTCTCAGGAGCACACGGATGTCGGTCAGGCATCCTCAACAGGAGTAGGAGAGGCGCCAGCAGGACAAGGCGGGGGCCAGGCACCCATTATCGAACTGTCAAGCGCTAAGGGGTCCCCTGCTGCAACTGTTCCTGCGGCGACCGGGGTAGCGGAAGATGACGCTCCGAACTCCCGTAAGTCTCCCTACTTTACTGCTGGTGCTTGCCATTGGCGATCCGTGACTAACCATGGCATGCCCTGCGCAGTGATCTCAACACTGGAGGCGCATCGGGTTACCGAACCCGGGCCATCTACGAGTGGACCAGCGGTGGACATGCCGCCTGCTCCGGAACAGACTTCCCAAACCGAGCCGGCCCCACCAACTGCTGATCAGGGGGCTACGGACGTCGGTGGTGCTGCCGTCGGAGAGGTGTCGGGGGCTGATGAGGGTTCCAGTGCCGCTGGGGAGAGAGAAGAAGGTCGCCCGGATGTTGGGGAACCTATCCCTCGTGAGGACCTCCCAGGGGCGGACCCTGCAGCAGACCTGCTGGCTGCCTTCCCTGCCTACCGGCCTGCCGACCCCGAGGAGATGGATGACTCGGACGCGGAGGCGGTCGAGGAGAGCCGGATAGCGCGCCGTAGGGGGTGGAAGTGCATCCAGCGCTTCCTCAAGCGAGACCCATCGGAATGGCTGGGGCGCATGGGATCACTTCAGACCTGGCTGCGCTTCCTGTGTGCCGGGGGAGCTGATGCTCAACGCCTCCATCTGACGGTCCGTGATTTCATGGCCGAGAAGATGCGCGAGAGCCGCCGGCGTGCCGACGTCGCACAAAGTCGGGACATGTCGAAGAGCACGCAGGCGCTCATCGCGGCAGAGCAGGAAGTCCGGCGCCTCGAAGGGCAGGCGGCAGAGAAGGAGGCCTTCGTCGCAGCATGTACCGAGCTTGTGGAGCAACTATCGGCACAACTGATCGACGCTCAGGTACAGCTGACGGAGGCGGGCCAACAGATGGTCACACTCCAAGTCGAGCGGGAGCGTGCACAGGCCAGGATCGACGAACTGCGTGCTGCGACCGCCGATGAGGAGAGGGCACGCAGAGAACGAGAAGTAGCCCTGGAGGCCGCCAGCCAAAGGGTAGCGGCATTAGAAAGACTTATCCAGCACGCTAATCCTTAGGGGCTTTGTTTTTTTCCATTCCTAGAACATTTTGCTTCCGTTATTCAATATTTCGATCCATTTGTATGAATCAATATATTTATCTGCGTCTTTTGGCATACTCAACCACAAATTGTCTCGCGGGAGTGTTAACCAAGCTTCAGGCATCCGTAATGGGGCCTGGATTTCTAAAGAAAAGAGGGAGGTCATTCCTAAGAAAGGAGACCTCAAGCCTAATCAATGTATCATCCCCCCAACTTGTTCCGACACACGAGCGGGACAACGCTAGGGGCGTTGAGATTTTATCTGAACATAGGGAAATGAGCAAGGGTGAATCGCGTGTCCCGAATTCAGAAATCCACAACGGTCGGCCTTCCAGGAAATGCCCAAGACGGTAGGCGGACAGTGGATCGACCATAACAACTGCAAGAGACAGACCGAAGGTCATTATTCATATTGCAGGAGGCGGACCACATGTCATCATGAATACCGCTTTGGGGTTCCTTCAGACGCAAGTGTGGAAATCCCAATCAACAGGGCATGCGAAGCGTGGGGCGAAGTGACGATTTGTTCGGATAGAATCCAACGCTCTCAAAATTGCGCCACCGCGGGGGAAGCGTATTAGGCGGATGCACTAATCTGGCCGTGAGTCACCTCAATTCTCAGACAGCACCTCTCTGACGAGGAAACCGTCGCTTCCCATCCTTGCGATGGGGCATCCCGAGCTGAATCGGGGAGAATATTACGACTGCACCACTCTACCCGAAGTCAGGCCAGACGGCCGGCGACGAGGAGGGGCGGGACTTATCGATCCCTGAGGCTGGACCCGAGTCGAAACGCCCGGGCGTTCCTACGTACTCCATCAAGCTGGAGATCAAGCCACACGTATTTCTGAGAGTGCAGTTTAACATCATGCAGGACGTAGGACCCCATTTGGGGTAGATCTTAGTTTAAGGTCTTAGAGCTCGGACCATAAGGGCCGGATCGTAGTTAAAGGTCTTAGAGCTCGGACCATAAAGGGGGGATCTTAGTTTAAGGTCTTAGAGCTCGGACCATAAGGGTGGAGGATCTTAGTTTAAGGTCTTAGAGCTCGGACCATAGGGCTAGAGGATCTTAGTTTAAGGTCTTAGAGCTCGGACCATAGGGGTGGAGGATCTTAGTTTAAGGTCTTAGAGCTCGGACCATAGGGCTAGAGGATCTTAGTTTAAGGTCTTAGAGCTCGGACCATAGGGGCTAGATCTTAGTTTAAGGTCTTAGAGCTCGGACCATGAGGAGAGATCTTAGTTTAAGGTCTTAGAGCTCGGACCATGAGGAGAGATCTTAGTTTAAGGTCTTAGAGCTCGGACCATAAAGAGAGATCTTAGTTTAAGGTCTTAGAGCTCGGACCATAAAGAGAGAGATCTTAGTTTAAGGTCTTAGAGCTCGGACCATAAAGAGAGAGATCTTAGTTTAAGGTCTTAGAGCTCGGACCATAAAGAGAGAGATCTTAGTTTAAGGTCTTAGAGCTCGGACCATAAAGAGAGATCTTAGTTTAAGGTCTTAGAGCTCGGACCATAAAGACCTCAAAGTACGCCGCATCTGGTCATATCCCCTGGATATGCGAAGATGCACTGAGGGATAGTGTCAAGAGTTTCGAGTTTTCGCCTGGTCAGAATGGGAGGTGGGAAATGTGAATCATGCGGCCATTCACTCGAGGACCGGGAGCACCGGCGTGACGATATGAGAGTACTGCCGACCGTGGCGGAAAAGCAGCATCAACATCGCACTAACCGTTGGTGGAATGAGGCAGCAAACGAGCATCGACCGCTCAATCGCAGGATTCATATCGATTTGCTGCCCGAGGCCATTGGGGGTACCGGCCCGAGTCGGTGGGAGAGCACTGAGGCATTGTGTCCGAACCGTTCACGGGGGCTCCACCCAGGGCGTAGACGATGGGTCCGAATGAAAGGGAGCACGAAGCCTGAAAAGTGGAGGAAACCTGACCAAGCGGATCCTGACCCTCCTGGCAATAAACCAGAGTACTCTTGACACCGGTGGACCACGGCAAGGGGTCGGGGAACACGCCTTGAGGGTGACCTGAAGGCGGCGGATTCCCCAGAGAAGGGGGGATCTCTAAGAGGTGGGGGGCTGGACCCGAAGTTTCAAACATCCGGGCGTTCCTACGTATCCCATAAGGATGGGAATCAAGCCGCACGTAGTTCTTGAAGCGCGGTGCAACACAATCGGGCACCAGCGCGGGGAAGAGTGCGGGTCTGACCCTCGCACACAAAAGGAGCGGCATTTGATATTTCTTGTTTGTCCTTAAAGATGAATGGTTTTTCTTTGTGCGGCGACATGCCCGTGATTGAGAAATCTCTGGCGTCGCCACAATAATCAAGCCATAGAAGGCATTGATGAATGGCGTAGTCATTAACCAGCGCCCAACATGAGTGTCCCCTGAGGAGGACATCACGATGCAGTGCCGTTTCTCGTCGGGAGGCCAAGAAGATCACAGTTTACGGTCGTGTGGTAGGACCAGACAACACAGTTTAAGGTCGTGTGGTTCGGACCAGACAACACAGTTTAAGGTCGTGTGGTTCTGACCATGGAGGAATCCGCTTATTGCGGTACGGCGGACACGGCGGAGGTGGGAACATACCCAGCCCTGCGGTCACGCACGATTCCAGGAGAAGAGTCTTGGGATAGGGGTCTGCATATGTCCATCACCCGAGGGGCAGAGATGCTAGCCTCCAGATATACTGGGCCCAGAACGCAATTGTTCGGGCGACTCCCTCCTCCTTATGGGGACGAGGGTCCAGCTACGCATGGCCCTTAGGGAGGATATCTGCATATATCCTTGGTGCTCAGATCATGGGAGCCTCGAACGACATCATTACCCTGGTTGGTCTGCCTAACGTGTAGAGGCGTACCGGAGGTCAGTATGAAGAGAGTGTCAAGATCCCACTACAACGCACAAAGGCGGAGTGTGATGAGGACTGCGCAACCAATGTTCAGAGCCTAAGAGAGCTGACATGGCGATCAAGGACGTTGCTGACGCATTCGCAACACAACATCCGATCGCGTCAGCCTAAGACGGGGCAAGCAAACGAGCATCAACCGCTCAATCGCAGGATTCATATCGATTTGCGGCCCAAGACCCACCGGTAAATCGACCCGGAGCGGTGGGAGAGCACTGAGGCATCGTACCCAAACCGCTAACGAGGATCCCTTTGAGTGAAGGCTCGAACAAGAGGAAGCGCGGGGCCTGACAAGCAACACAGGACTTGTCGGGATTGAATCTGACACTACGAGTCATAGACCGAAGCACCCAAAACATGTTAACAGATCTCCGGAAAGGGTCGGAGGACTCACCCTGAGAGCAACCGAAGGGGGGCAGATCCCCGTGATCAACCAAGAGACGGGGCTGGACCTGAGACACAAGCGTCCAGGCGGTCCTACGTATCCCATAAGGATGGGAATCAAGCCATACGTAGTTCTGGAAAGGCAGTTTAACGTCATGCAGGACGATGAGGGGTGTGAGGTAGTCCCACACACGGGGGAGGCGTACGGCGCGGCCAGTAGACCGACGTGAATGAGGACATAATCCCCCGCTCACGCGATACGCCTCGCACAAAAAGGAGGGGAACTGGGGCCAGAGGCCCAACGCGGGATAGAGATTCCCGGGAAATGGGGCTGGGCCTGAAACATGAATGTCCAGGCGGTCCTACGTATCCCATAAGGATGGGAATCAAGCCATACGTAGTTCTTGAAGTGCAGTTTAACGTCATGCAGGACGATGAGGAAAAAAGAAGGGGGGAGCAGAAGGCATCCCCAAACGTGGGGGGGCGTACAGCGTGACGAGCAAACCGACGTGAATGAGGGCATAGCCCCGCACTCACACCATACGCCGCACACCCGGGGGCAACTGGGCCAAGGGCCCGAGATGGGATGGAAATTCCCGAAGGATGGGGCTGGGCCTGAAACACGAGGGTTCAGGCGGTCCTACGTATCCCATAAGGATGGGAATCAAGCCGCACGTAGTTCTTGAGTGGCAGTTTTACGTCATGCAGGACGAATGCTGAACAGTTTAACGTCTTGTAGCTCGGACGTAGTGCAGTTTAGCGTCATGCGGGACGAAGTGCAGTTTAGCGTCATGCAGGACGAAGTGCAGTTTAGCGTCATGCAGGACAAAGTGCAGTTTAGCGTCATGCAGGACGAAGTGCAGTTTAGCGTCATGCAGGACGAAGTGCAGTTTAGCGTCATGCAGGACGAACGGACACTCAGGCAAAGTATTGCTTGAGGAACCTAGCGTTGGTGGGAGGAGTGACACGCTCACCATCCATAGTCGCTAGGGAGTACGTGCCATTGGGATAGACCTTGTGGACAACAAAAGGTCCCTCCCACTTGGGCTCCAACTTGGGCGGCTTCCTGCCGGGGATCATTGGTGCTCTTAGGGCTAGCACTAGATCACCCTGCAGGAAGGAGCGGAGGCGAACCTTCTTATTGAAAGCTCGAGCCATTCTGCTTTGATGCCTCTCCAAGTTGTGCAAAGCGCGAAGTCTATTCTCATCCAGTGCTTCCAACTCGACTAGACGGGCTTCAGCAACTCTGTCCGGCGCTTGCTGGTCGTAGACCGCAGTGCGCAAGGACGGTAACTGGATCTCGATGGGCAGGACGGCCTCAGCTCCATACACCAGGGAATAAGGGGTCATCTGGGTGGAATTGCGAGTCGTCGTCCGATAAGCCCAGAGGGCGTTGGGGAGCTTGTCCGGCCAACTCTTCTTGTTCTGACCAACCATCTTTTGTAGAATGTTAGAGAGGGTTTTGTTAAACGCCTCGATCTGTCCATTCGCCTGCGCATGATAGCGAGATGTATGGTTCGAGCGGATGTTATACTTGGCGTACAACTTCTTCAACTCGGCTGCTCGGAAATTGGTTCCGTTATCCGTGAGGATAGCGTGAGGCACTCCAAATCGATAGATGATGTTGGAGGTCACGAAGTCAGCGATCGAACAGGATTTGACCTCTCTGAGCGGAATCGCTTCTGCCCATTTGGAGAAGAAGTCCGTGGCGGTCAGAATGAACCGGCACTGGCGAGCTGTCGCCGGCGGGTAAGGTCCCACAACGTCCAGTCCCCAGACTGCAAAGGGCCAGGAATACCTTGTGGTATGGAGAGGCTCCGGCGGCCGATGCACAAAGTTCGCATGAACCTGGCACGCATGGCACCTCCTGGCGTACTCGATGCAGTCATGGATCATAGAGGGCCAGAAGTATCCCAACCTCCGAATCTGGTGGGACAGCTTCGGCCCAGTCTGGTGGGCGCCACATGAACCAGCATGAACCTCTTGCATGACTCGTGGGATCCCGACTCCCTGAAGGCAACGGAGGAGAACACCATCAAACCCGCGCTTGTAGAGGATCTGCTCCAGACCGGGACTGCTCTGGAGGACAAACTGCGATGCGCGGCGTCGAACTCGCTCGCGCTCGGCCCGATCTGACGGAAGAATGCCATGTTGGAGGTACTCAACCAAAGGCGCCCTCCAATCACGGGCTGATTCGACTGCTATATCTGGGGTACTCGGGGCTCCGGGCATAGGGGCAACCGTGGTGAGGTTACTTACCAACGGGCCGCGATCTTCTTCCGGGATAACGGGAGCGATGAGCCTGCGGCGCGTCACGCGGACGATCAGGTTGTCCTGTTCAGGTTCCGCAAGTGACGCAGCCAGGCTGGCCAAAGCATCTGCTCGACCGTTCTGCGACCGGGGAACATGGACAATTTCCGGCCGAGAAGGGAACCGGGCCATCAGAAGAAGGGTGCACTCCAACAATGGCACAAGTTCCGGCTTCCTGACAACGTAGTCGCCATTGATCTGCTTAACGACCAGCTCGGAGTCCCCTTTCACACACAGATGGGGCACGTCGATCTCGAGAGCTAACTCGAGGCCGGTGATGAGGGCATGGTATTCCGCCTCATTGTTGGTACAACCCTCTGACAACAGGAAAGAGTATGGCAGCACGGCTCGCTCCGGGGTAATGAAGACGATGCCCAAGCCCACTCTATTGAGCTTAGGATTATCGATTCTTCTACCGGTGGGGCTCCGGGAGGCACCGTCAAAGTGCATCTGCCAGCATGGATCGGCTCGATCAACCGAGAGAATTGTCTCATCAGGAAAGCCTAGATCCAGCGGCTGATCCGCGGAGGTCGGGTGAGCGGCCAGAAAGTCCGCCAACGCTTGCCCTTTGATGGCCTTCTGAGACACATACCTGATGTCGAACTTCTGGAGAATCACAGCCCACCGCGCTAGACGGCCAGTCAACATAGGTCGGCTCAGGATATATTTCAACGGGTCTACCCGAGAAACCAACTGTACCTCATGGTGCTGCAAGTAGTGCCGTAATTTCTGTACGGCAAATACGAGCGCCAGACAGCTCTTCTCGATGGGGGAATACCTAACCTCCGCATCGAGGAGCATGCGACTGAGGTAATAGAGGCTATTCTCTGTTCCCTCGTTGTTCTTATGGGCGAGAAGGGCACCCAGGGACCGTTCCAGGGCGGTCACATAAAGGACCAGCGGCTTTCCGGATACGGGCGGCATCAGGACCGGAGGTTGAAGCAGGTACTGCTTGATTTCCTCGAAAGCGGTCTGACACTCTTTATCCCATACATAGGTGGCACCTTTCTTCATAAGCCGAGAAAAGGGCTTACACTTGCCGGCCAGATTCGCGATGAATCGGCGTATATAGGCTAAGTGGCCTTGGAACCCTTGCAGTTCCCGGACGGTACCCGGGGGAGGCATCTGGCTAATCGCCCTGATTTTCTCTGGGTCGATCTCGATACCCCGGTATCTTACCACAAATCCAAGGAACTTTCCGGAGGTGACCCCAAAGGCACACTTCAACGGGTTCATCTTCAGGCAGCGAGACCGGAGGAAGCTGAACACTTTCTCAAGATCTTTGAGATGGTCCTGACGCTGGCGCGATTTGACAACCAAGTCGTCGACGTAGCATTCCACCAGTGTGCCGAGGATTGGCTTGAATATGCGGTGCATCTCCCGTTGATAGGTGGCACCTGCATTCTTCAGGCCGAAGGGCATGACCCGGTAGCAAAAGGTACCTTGGGGGGCCCTGAAGGCAGTGAACTCCTCATCCTCAGGGGCCATCCGAATTTGGTTGTATCCGGAGTATCCATCCATGAAGGAGAGGGCTTGGAACCCTGCCGTGGCATCAATCAACAGCTCTGTCACTGGAAGGGGAAAATCATCCTTCGGACAGTGGCGGTTGAGATCGCGGAAGTCGATGCAGACTCTAATCTGCCCGTTCTTCTTCCTGACCGGCACAATGTTGGCCAGCCATTTGGGGTACTGAACTTCCCTCACGAAGTTGGCTTTGATAAGCTTGTCAACTTCGGCCTCAACCATGGCACCATGGGATGGGTGCATTTTCCTGGGAGGCTGCTTGAACCCGCGATGGTTCGCCGGGAGACCAAGGCGGTGGATGGCTACCTGAGGATCTAGCCCCGGCATCTCGTCATAGCCCCAAGCGAACACATCACGGTGCTGCCTGAGAAAGTCCACGTACTGCTGCCGCTCCTCAGAGGGCATGGCGGCACTAACCAACGTGGGTCTTGGATCGGCCTCGGTTCCAAGGTTCACCTGTATTAACTCATCGACCGTGGCGGGGACGCCCTCCTCAAAGGCTGGGGGTGCGTCTTCCATACCCTCTCCACTCGGGGAGGGATCATCCACGGGAGAGACTGCGTTGGAAACTGCATTGGGGCTACCAGGTCCTGCTGGGCCACTGGTGCTGGCGCGGGCGGTCGCGGCCATCTCATCAGGAGACTCGCGGACCGTCAAGACCATGGCGACGTCCAACCGGTGAATCGGGAGGACGTAAGAGTCATCCAGACTTGCCCAGGGATCGCTCGCAACAGCGACAGGCTCAACCTCACCTGCCAGGATCTGCTTATCCTTGCTCTTGTAATAGTCCGCGTCCAGATAACGGGCTTCACATGAGGCAAAAGGAGAGGCATCTCCTTGAAGCACGCCTACTCGACCATTAAGGGAGTATTTGAGGCATTGGTGGTATGACGAGGGAACCGCCGCGTGAAGGTGAAGCCATGGCCTGCCCATCAATGCGTTATACGCAGTGTCCTGAGAGACTACCATGAATTCGGTGTTGGCAACCAAGTCACCGAACTGGGTCTTCAAACGTATCTTGCCGACCGGGGTTTGCTCGGTGCGGTCGTACCCCTGGATCCTGAGGTCGGAGGGAATTAAGTCATCCTCAGACAACCCCAATCTCCGGAGCGTCCGAGTTGGAATCAAGTTAATCCCAGACCCCGTGTCGACAAGACAACGCCGGACTTCAAGGCCATTGAACTGGCCAGTGACATACAGCGGACGAATGTGTCCCTGTATAGGAGGGTCTTCATCCTTACTGGAGAACGAGATAACTGCCTGACATTCGGCGTCCTCGATCGTTTCGGCGTGAAAGGCCTCTGCAGCCGCAACCTCTGTCTCAAACTGGAGGGGGCTCCTCAGGGCTTCAGCGAGTGCCTCGCGCATCTCAGATGACATGCGCAGAGCCTCAAGGATGGAGAGCCTTGCTGGGATGTCGGCCAAGTGCTTCAGGACATCATACTTTTTGGCCAAGCGCGATCTCCTGGTTGCAGGAGGTTGCTCTGCGGTTGGTGGCATGACGGGCCTTACCGGTTGGATCGGCGGCCGACTGGTACTTGGCGCATCTCGATGTTCACTGGTCGCAGTCCGGGAAATGGTCACCGTACTGGAGTCAGGAGGCCGGGATGGACTTGTGGCAGGGCGGAGCTGGTCGCGACGTGGCTGAGGCGGTTCTGCCTGGTCCCACACCACAAACAGTGGCGGAGGCGAATCCGTCATCCCCGGATGGGGAGCCTGCGCATGTTGAGCTCGATCTTGAGCCTGCCGCCTAGTCTCAGTGGCGTGCACGGCCTGGCCGGAGGTACCGACAGCTGTGCCCCGGCGACTCCTGCTGCTGCGGTTCTTCCGACGGTGGCGACGACCGGGGACACTAGGGAGGTCCACCTGGTGTTCTTCAACGTCGGGAACCGAAAAGGGATTTACCAGCTCGACGGTGTTAACCGAAGCGTACCCAATACCGTCATCGGACGAATCATCCATCACCGGGCGGATCCGAGGAGGGACCCCCATCTCCGGGGGCATGAAATCGCCGAGAGTACGGGATAGTGGCGGAACTGGCGGGGCGCGCTCTTCCTTCTTGCGCTGCCGCCGTTTGCTCCTCTTGGAGGAGGCAGACTGGGACGACGATGCCGAAGCAGCGCCCGCAGGTTCTGGGGGCTCAGGCTGATTCAAGCGCGCACGGATGATTCCCTGGGCGCGAATGGTCGTCTTGCGGGCCATCCAGTTATTGTACTTCTGGGATCCGCGGTCGGAGACCAGCTGCCATTCTTCCTCATCGCCACCATCGTCATCTGATCCCACGAACACGCCCGCTACCTGTGCTGGAGCTGGGCCCAACCTGATTACATTGTTGTTAATCTGGTCTTGGAGCCAGTCCTTAAACACATAGCACCGCTGGATGGTGTGCCCCAAGGCCCGATGGTAGGGGCAGTAGCGGGGGTTATCTGTGAGATGTGCCTCCTCTGGCTTCCAACACTCAGGCAGTCGCACAATCCTCTGCTCCAGGGCGCTCCGGAAATAACCGGGGACCTGATCCTCATGGAATGAGTACGTCAGGTGTCGCGGGCCCCTGGGAGCGCGGTCTTGACGAGGGGCTGGAGGGGCCTGCCGAGGAGGTGGACCCTGATTATCTCGCCTAGGTTGTGGCGGTACATTACGCGGAGGGGCCGGCCGGTTCTGAGGCTGCCGTTGCTGGGCCGGGAACTGAGCCCGTGGAGGCGGATTCCTGTGAGGCTGCGGAGCTGGCCTCACCGGCAGCAGCTCCAACGGCCTGGGAACCTCTATCTGGGCCACAGCAGCGGGCTCAGCCCTGCTGGCTCTCCTTGCAGGAATCATAGGAGGCAGCGGGTGTGCCTGGCTGGCCTGTTGCAGGGCTTCCTCAAGACGTTGAGCTTTGTCTGAGAAGTCCCTGAACCCTCCGGGGTAATTCTGAGTAATCAGGGAAGGGACCAGCTCGGTCTTGATGTTCCCGAAGCACATTGTCAGCAACTGCTCCTGAGTCAATGGCATGTCAAGGGAATACGTGAGACCCTTCCATCGGGCGACGAAGTCCGCGACTCGCTCATCAGGCCTCTGCTTGCACTTGAAGAGGTCTGCGATACTCGTCTTCCGGGTCGTGGAACTGAACTGGTAGAGGAACTGTCTACGGAGGTCCTCCCAGCTGGTTACCGACCCGACGGGGAGCTGGTTGTACCAGACAAATGCTGGCCCTTCCAGTGTCTGAACAAAGCAGCGAAGCTTAGCGGCCTCCTGCTGCGCCGGAGTCCCCAACATAGGCCCGCACCTCGAGTTGAAGTGGGCTAAATGCTGTGGCGGATCTCCAGTCCCGTTGAAGGGGGCGAAAGTGGGATTCCCGAATCCCGGAGGCGCCGGCATGTCATCCACCCATGCTGGGTAGGGCTTGCCGTCCGGTGGGATCGCCACCTGCCGAGTCTCCAAGGCTTCCAAGCGGGCAATGAGTGCCGCCATCGGATCGTCCGGACATGGGTTCCAGTCCTGGCGAGGATCTCTAACCACGAGCGCATCGCATGGCCCTTCAATCGGGTCGTCGACCGGGTCGTCGAACTCGGCAGCTCGTGGGATGGCGGGCGGAGCGGCCCTTGGGGCAGCGGGAGGAATCCGAGCGGGATCTCTCAGGTAGTCACGCCGCTCGGGAGGGTGTGGCGAAACATACCGCGCCCTCTTGCCATAGGCAATGGCCTCTCTCCTGTCGGCGAACACGGCATAATCACGGTTTCCCAGGAGAGTCTCGTCGAGGTGCGGTTGTTCCGGTCCCTGCTGTCCTGGCCTGGGATCACCGTAGTCAGGCCGCCGTTCTGCAGCGCGCTCGGCGAGGAGCTGGTCAACCAGCTTCTTCTGTTCGGCGAGCTGCTGACGTAGCGTAGCCTTCTCGGGATCCTCCTCTGCCCTCCGCATGGAGGCAGATGGGTCGGCGGGCCTTATAGCCTCGCTGTGCTCTTTTCCTTTGCTAACGTTTCGGCTCAACGTCAGTGCTTCAGTGGGTGCGGGGAGCCCCAGGAGGTTTCTCTGATGACGAGTAACTCTCACTGATGGATCTGACGACGGCTTGTCTTCGGGGGGGAAGCCCCCGTCGAGAAGTTCCAAGTCGTTCCCCTCTCCCGACAGGTCAGCCATATTGACCGTTCCTGTCCCTGGGGATATACCCTCAGGGCCACCCAGCGAATCGGGCTGTCGGCGAATCACACTGAAGTGTAGGGCAGCGTACTGCCCCCATCCACGGATATACACGTGGGGAGTGGCTTCCTCGATAACTTTGCGGAGTACTTGAAAACACTCAACGCATCGTTGTTGGAGGGCCTCGTGGTGCCCAAATGACCCGGGGTGCCGAACCGCGGGGAGCATGGCCAGGTCAATTTGACGGCACTGCTCACCAATATCCTCCAGGTGCGCTTGACTCCCGGGGTATGGCATTTGTAGGCGGTGAAGACAGGAGCGAGTCTCCCGGAGAGTTCGGCGGAAGCATTCGAACTCATCCGGGGTGAGCGATTCGGGTGCATCAAAGCCCGGTCCTGCGACTGGCCAAAACTTCTCAGGGAAGTGGCCCTCTGCAAGGACGGTCCAGAAGCTCCACGACTCAAACTCGGGACCCAGATCTCCTCGGTCCTCTTCAATGGCTGGGAACGGACGGGAAACTGGTAGTGGTGCCGAGGCGGGCCGTCGGGCCGACGGGCTGGCCGGCGGCGAATACGGCGAGCAGGCCGATTGGCCTCCATATCCCGGGCCTCCCCCTGAGGGTGGCGGTGCCCCAGCTACCACATCACGATAGGACGGGCCGGCGAGCGAACATCCTGCCGTAGCATCGGTGCTCGCCGAGGGTGCACCAGATCGTGGTTCGACCGTCGATCCCCAGAAAAAGTCTCCGGCTTCTCCGATCGAGGCGGAAGGCACTTCCGTAGGGGCCGGTACCAACCGCAAGCTTGATCCTTGGGGGTCTACCAGGCCCTCGTTACTCCGGATATACCTTCGGAGAGAAGCGGGGATCACATCGATCTCGCTCTCGGGGAGCACGAGGCTGACGTGCCGCATTCCTACCTCTGCCCTTGACTGGCGGGATTGGGGAAGGGGCTCTGTCGCCGAATCGTACTCCGCCTCTGAGTCAGAGAAGCACACCGGTCGGATCTCTGTCCGGAATTCCGTAACATTCTTCCCTCGGCATCGACGCCTTGCCTTCCTGCCCCTGGGTGGTTCTTCGGGGCAGGGCTGATCTCTGTCCTGGCGTCCTCCGGCCGCACTGGTGCTGGGGCCAAGAGGACTGGGAACCAAGGTGCGAGGGGCACCGGGACAGATATCAAAGGGGACGCGGGGAGAGATGATTCCGGGCAGGCCTCCGGGCCGGGATCGAAAGGTGGGATGACCCACGCCTCCTGGATCGGCCACACAGAGTAGGTCCTGCCGGCGAATAGCGCTACCGCGAGGTGGTCCGCGGTGGCTACTGCCAGTGCCAGCAACCGGGAGAGTCGACCCAACCTGCCTTGGGGGCGGTCGGGGCCTCGATCCAGGTCGGGCATAGGAGTTCCCCCGCTCAGGATGCACAGAGGCCTGGCGACTGGAGCCAGCAGTGGCTCGGGCCAATGCGGCCGCTGTTGCTAGAGCCCCAAGGTGGGCATCCTCTTCCGCTCGTGCCCGACGTTGGCGTCGGGACAGACGAGTCGGAATGAGCGTCGCGGGCAGGTGGAGAGCCTGTTCCTCGACTTGAGGGGCCTGGCGGTGATGTCGCCGTGGCCTGGCGGGAGCCCTTATCGTGGATCCCTGGAGCGGACCTCGGATAGGGTGATCCCGGGCATCTCCCACCTCATCCGCATAAGGAAGGGAACTGTCAGAGCGCTCCGGGGATAAACTCCCGAAGCGATTGGACGTTGAGGTAGGCAGCGGTGCCTCCCCGCGCGGCCCTCGGGGGCGGCGGTGGTGGCGAGGCGCAGCCTCCTCGAGGTCTAGGCGAGCCATTTCCCTAGTGGGGATGACTCCCTCTTCCTCGTATCTCCGCACCAGGGTGTTGATCACCCTTCTCTGGATGACCTCCGAGGGGGAGAGAGGGCGTGGTCGTCCCGCAATTGCGGCTGCTGGGACGACTGTGGAACGGGCGGGACCGCGCGGAGTAGCCGCGTCGGTGTTTCCCCTATCCCTGCGCCAGTGGGCGGGTGGCGATCGGGCACTGGATCGGGCGACCTGATTTCTGAAAGCAGGGAGAAAGACCCATTAACACTGACAGGAAAAAGGAATCGACAACCAACCATTAGCGCCACGACGCCTTCCGTGGGGGGAACCCAGGCCCTCGACGTTGCGAGACGGAGTGCCCGATTTCACTTCCCCAGCCCCTGGCGGGTAAGACTGAATGCTTGGCCGGGCAACATGCCGGTCTTCCAACACCTCTGAAAGCCATCGGTCTTCGTATCGAGGAGAAGAGATTCACGTCGGGTTCACCATTTTTCTGTTTCGGTGCGGATGTGCGTCGGGTTACGCTGTTCCGCCAGGACGCGTTCGCGCGTGCACCCGTCAACCCGAGGGGATGGGCGCGCGGCTTGTGGTCCCGCAGTCCCACTTTCCAAGGGCGGGCGGCATCCGTCCCTTATTCAGGGGCGTCTGCTCCTTGATCGAAACCGGGATGATGGGATGTCGGCTCCTCCTTCCTTGGACGTCTCCTCGGAACTTGTCGCCTAATCCGGGTCTCCCTCATAGACTTAAGAATGTTCGTGAATCTCATTCCCGGCGCCATATCTTCATGGACACCGGTTAATTACGCTGCTTCCGCCCGGACGTTCCAAGGAGTCTGGGCGGGGCAGCAACCTGCGGTGAGAAGGCCGGGTGGCTCTGGGTGCTGGGGGCGTGTCGTAACACTGCGGCTCTGCACGTCTGTCTTCCGTCCCTAATAGGGCTTCTCGAAGGCATGATGGCCTGAGGCATCCCGTACTAGGTGCGGGGAACTGTGTCACCTGAGGTTTTCCTCAGCTTCCCGTGTTTAACACGGGGTATGCCGCGAGTTTAACGTCCAGCGGGGACGGCATCGGACTGATCAACACGAAAAGTGGATCAGATGACAGAACCCCTTGCGGGGAACCTCCGACGCTGGGGCCAGCACATGGGCGGCTTCCCAAGTAACGTGGAGTGGAGTGAAGTGGCATGACCCCACCGGGATGTGGCGGCCCGGGTAAGGATCAGGATGGATGATGAAGTGAAGAGCTTGGACCCCAGAGGGGCTTCCTACGTACCGCGCGTTAATACGGATCAAAGTCAACGTAGTTCGGGCATACAGTTTAACGTCATGCTGGACGTTGGCAAGCCGACTCACGAAGAGGTCGAGGCCGCCGGGCGGAGGATTGAACCGAACCACCTCGCACGGAGGGGGATGGAACGGCCGGGTGGATCACAGTTTCACGTCATGCTAGACGATAAAAGGGGAAATGGAAAAGGGGGGCTGTGGGGAGGCACCGTGGAGATACACACGGGCAGTCTCCCACAGGGGCGGATTCATAGGTGAATCAACGCAAGCGTGAACCCTGGAGGGGTCCACTGATGGACGAACCGACGTAAATACGACCGGGACGACCAGGTGGTGGGCTTGGACCTCAGGGAGGCTTCCTACGTACCCTGTATAGAAGACAGGGATCAAAGTCCACGTAGTTCATTCTGTCAGGACTTACGCACTTGGGGCAGCCCGGATGCTGCAAAACTCAGTTGGAAGGGACTTGGACCGAAAGCAGAAGACACCTCGATCCCAGTCAGACCCTCTACTAGCTTCGGCAGTGGGGAGGCGCAATGGAGATACACATGTGCAGCCTCCCGCGAGAAACTAGGGGTTTGTAATACCCTGCCCCCGTAGGGAAAAGCCACTCCCATTAAATCGTCCCTAAAGAGGGGCAATCCCGACATCCCTGCAGGGACGAGCGGGTGGGGGCCACATCCAAACCGGGGGGACCCTGCGTGCGGAGCACGGGATCAGGTTGCGGACGGTTTAGTGTCTTGCCAGACGAAGTACAGTTTAACGTCATGTGTTGAGGACGAAGCGGACGGTTTAACGTCTTGCCGGACGAAATACAGTTTAACGTCATGTGTTGAGGATGAAGCACTTGGCAGTTTAACGTCTTGCAGCGCGGACGATGGGGGATAGGCAGTTTAACGTCGTGCAGCTTGGACGGATGTGCAGTTTAACGTCATGCTGGACGAATATGCAGTTTAACGTCATGCTGGACGTATGCGCAGTTTAACGTCATGCGGGACGAATGCGCAGTTTAACGTCATGCGGGACGAATGCGCAGTTTAACGTCATGCTGGGCATAGGTTGCCGGACGATGGGTGCATGTCACTTCGCACGAACCTGGAGGGCCGCACGGGAAGACAACGCACGGTGTGGGCACCCAGGATGAGGATCATCGGGCGCCACGCAGGCAGGTGCCCTCAGGGGGTCAACGGGGACGACCCTGGCAGATTGCGCGCAAAAAGGAAGCTTTGCGCGCAATACTGCGGGCCGGCGCGCAATCGGGGCGGCTGGCGCGCAATTGGGCCAGTGCCTTGCGCGCGGATGCTTGAGATTGCTCACACCGGGCTTCGGATAGCGCGCGGGGGCAACGGCTCATTCTTTAACGAATGGCCACTTGAAAGAAGGGGGGGTGCGCGCAATCGGGCCGGATTGCGCGCACCCCGGGGGCAATTGCGCGCAAGCGGGTTCTGTTGCGCGCAAAGGCCTTAGGGTGAGTTTTTATTCAAATGAAAGGAGCCAGCGGGGATTGCGCGCGAAGGCGGACCCCGAGGCTTTCTTGCGCGAAAGAAAGGAGGTTACCTGAAGTTCGTCATTGCGCGCGGAAGGGGTTGAATTGCGCGCACGAGAGACGTTTCGACTTCCAGCAACCTTTGAAACGTTGGGGGTCGCCTTATATTTATAGGCAACCCCGGGCGCGGAATCCAGGGTGCGAGCGCGAAATTCTCCTCGCGGGCGCGGAATCGGGCGCGGCGCGCAAGGGAGTCGCGCGGACCCGCGGCGCGCAAAATTGCGCGCCGGACCGGCGCATTGCGCGCATCCCGGGGGGTTTGCGCGCGGAACATCACCTTTGCACGCGGGCCTCTGAAATTCCGCGCAAGGCCTCCGGGCCCTCCGAAACATCCTTCCGACTCCAAATATGACCTCGCTTTCCGCATCCGGAGCTTCGTTTGGGAACAACGGACTTTTCCGGCGTCTACAGTGTGTTTGATACTTTTTCCATGTAGTAAATCAATGTAGTCAATTCATGAAGTATCATGTCTTCTCATGTGGTAATTTTCTTTCTCATGTTGTTGATCCATGTCATCAATCCACATGGTCAGTCATTTTTCCATGATATCTCTTGGTTACTTTTCATAGTCGATCGCACAGTCGATAGTTTATTTTTTTGATTGATCCATATAGTTGATTATGTTTTTGAAATAATTGGTATATGTATTTAATTTCATACATATTTTAATTCATCCTTGTAGTTTCTTTTAATTTTTTATTCTCATGGTTGGTAATCAATTTTTCCATAAAAATTACATATTTTTTCAGAATCACATAAAAAATTAAAAAACAAATTAAAAAATTAATATTAAATCAACATTTTTAAAACCCTTTCATGATTAATACGGTTTATATAATTGGATCACTTGATTATAGGACTTTTAAATGTCTAATGTAAATAGATTAAAATCTAACCAGAATTACTGAAGAATTAAAAATGAAATGTTTGAATGTGTTTTGTAAATACCGAAGTGAATCGTATCTGTCATTTTAGAATGATGATTTATTTCTCTTGTTAATTTTTATTACATTCTCTGGAATCTTGATGATCTAACCATCACTATTATACCCTTTCCAAAACTACTGTAATAATATTTGTTTTTCAATTGTGTTCAAGGGTATGTGAATCCCTCTCCCCTCGATTTATAGTAAAATGTGACATAAATATCATTCCAATTAAAAAATTTAATTATTCTAGATTAATTTGAACCAAATGTGATTTAATATTGCTTTTGTTAATTTGGATGGATCAATGTGATTAAATTTAAAAATATTATATTCTATAAATTGGTTGAAAAATAATTATTTTATTATTATAGAAATTATTTAGAGGAGAGATACAGAATAAGAACATGTATAATAATTGATATAAATTTAGAGTATGAAAAATTAGAAGAATGAATATAATATCACATGCCACAATACTATGTTATTTATTGTTAGAAAATAATTATTATTTTAAATTTATGGATTTTATATATTTAAAATAAAAAAATTATGTCATGTTGTTGACAATTAATATTTAATGATGTTTCGATTAAAATAATTGTTTTAATTTTTTGATCACATGAGATTTTACAACATTCTTCATATTTCTTCTTCATATTTATTATATATTTTGTTATCTGATTTTTCATGATTTTTATAATGGATTAAGAAAATGAAATGGATAAAAATTTAATGGTGGATTGCTAAGTGAATAGTTAAATGGCCATGATAATTAAATATTTTCATTCATGAAATTATTCAAACACAAAAATTATTCCTGAGTAATGTTTATATTTTTTTTAAATCTATTAGTAGTTGTTTATTATAGATTTATTAATTCATTCAATATATGCATAATAAACTGGATAATTTCTGATGGTAATTAAAATGGTTATTTGTCAAATATAATTTAATGGGATTGAGAAAGCTATTATTTTTTAATAGATGGAAATCCTCAGTTATGTGGATGTAATTTACCCTTAAAATACAATATTAAAAACAATTTATTTATTTAGGAACATTATCTAGTGTAATTCATTGACCCTAGAAGCATGGAGTCACTATATTACATTACTAAATTGGAATGATTACAAGGAAGAAAATCTCGAAGGACTGATCAACTTATAAGTTTTGTAAAAACGAGTTGCATGCATGATACCCATAATAAATTGTGAAATAGAACATAAAACAAGATATATAATAAAATAAAATGAATTTCAATCTTAAAAAATCATTCAAATATTTATTCTTCATATAAATGGGGAAATAAACAAAATACGGGTGAGCTCAAATGCTTAGTATGGGTAAGTACAATGTAAGAAATAATGAATCAAAAAGAATAAAAAATATTGGAAGGTAAATAACTCAATACACATTCCATTTAAACAAATTTTATAATACATAATCAATATGTCAATGTAGATAACTAAAATACATTCCATTTTATCAATAAACTAAGAATTAAATACATCCATATATTGTTCAAAGAAAAAATAACTTGGATAATAATTAAAATTAAATTCAAAATAAAGGAAATTATTTATAATTTGACACCATGTATCCAGTGTACATGGAACTATAACCATCAAAACCTATCACAAAACGATTTAAAAAATAATGGTTATGAACCTATTTCGATTGTATAACCTTAACTCTACTATAAATACCATTCACAAGAATGTTTTCAACATAATGGTTCAATATGAAAAGGGGTTCTCCAACCTGATTTGGTCACATAATACTACTGATGCATTGAGGAACACACTTTATATGGACCCTAACTCGTGTTTGTATTTTCCAAATCATTCCTCATATATGGAATAATCAATTTAATTTATAAAAAATGATTGTTATAATCAAATATCCATATTAGTAAATAAAAAATGTTTATAAATAATTCAACATATGAGGATAAATGAAAATAAGGTTTTTTCATGTTGATCAATGGAAATAGCATTTAAATATCATTAAAATTATTTTTGAGGAAAATAATATTAAATCATTCCAAAGTGTCTCGTACCACTTTGAATCAATTAAATGATAAACCTCATAAAGGAATAAAATTAAATAAAAGTTTTAAATACCATACATATTAAATAAATAATGATATAATATATAAATAGGGTCATTAGATATACAACAAAAAATATTTAAGTAGTGAAAATAGTGTATGCCTCATAGAAACAAAAGTGACATCATAATACCTTAACTTGAGTCTGACTTCCCACATGTATCTTATTCATCATGAATAATAAATGCATGTTAATTATTTACTTTATTCATATACTTTCTCATGTATATAATTACTTTTATTTTCACTTAATATAATGTTTTAAACAACAAGTTAAATAGTTTTATTTATGTGAGGTGTTTTGTCCATATTTGGTTTATGTGTCAAAAAATGACTTCGGTGCATCAAAAATGGTCAAATGAACATTATATAAACGTATCAATAATCATAATCATGACATAATTATAATATTTATACATAAATTGATCTTTTAAAACCAATCGTTAAATATGGTTATGAAAATTGAACCAACGTTACAATCATGGAGACGGTACGTCGTACGTACGCATGAATAACGTTCAAATTTTTCAAAGATCATTATAGAAAGAAGGAAATTAAAATAATATCTTTAAATAATTATAATAATACCATAAATTCAATTTATTTTAACCATGTATACTTTTATATATAATTCTTATGATGTAAAATAAATCACTTCGTGTTGAGAAGGTGGTAGTCCACACATCCATGAATGACATTACAATTTTTTAGTGTGTGAAAGGGTAATAAAGAATAGAATATATTATAGTTAATGAATGTTAGTTATGTCATTAATATCATATATATTTCATTAATTTCACATATGTTTAATTAGAATCATCCTTAATACATTACATGTAATGTGTGAACATGTCACATTACTTTGAGGAGGCTGTAGTGTAAGAGTTGGTGTCCTAGAACCAACTAGTTTTACTTTGATAACATGGATATTTAATGTATTATTACATATTGTTCATTTTTCTGCACGATTATGATGTAATAATGTCTTAGAGTATTTGTTACATGGATAAGTTCATGGAAGTTCCCCGCTATGATGAGAACCTTGAAATGTAATAACAATATCCTTAAATATAGTTTTTTGGTTGGATGATATGTTATGATGGGACACATAGAATGCAGACTGTCAGGTTTGATTACTCATAAGTAGATGAGACTTCATCTCCTGAAGTTCTCACTTGGTAATCTCAAAGATAGGAGATTACGATAACAGTCCCGCTAGTAAAAATTCCGTAGGTTTTGGTGTCAACGAATATTTCTATCTGTGAGCATGTGTAATGATCCTTAGACATTACTATTATCTTTAATACATGTCATGACTTACGCACTTTGATTTACTGATGAAAACTGTCATGTAGACAGTTGGAGGAATATAGGGTACATTGGTTGCGTCACGAGTGGAATGTTATTAATGGATAACTCAAGGAAGGATTTGTCCCTTCCATTTATGGATATTGATATCTCAGCCCTTTGATTGAAATAGAACTGTCAGGCAAAATTCCATGGTCATGGTGTAACGATGAGATTATTTTAGGTAGTCAAAGAATGACGTATCAATCATAAATGTTAATGACATAATCATCAAACTTACTTGATGAGATATTGTGACAAAGGGAATATATGACAGAGTAAGCATTTGTATGTGGATGTCACTGTTGCAACTTTATATTCTTTCTCTTGGGTTACTTAACCCATTGCAAGACAGTTCTCTTGGACTTTAGGTGGGCTCACTTAATTCCAATGACAAAAAATCCAAGAGGGTCACATGCTAATTGTTTTTTGTGGTCTTAGTTAAATTATATTATAATTTAATTAATGAAATTCATATTATACTCAAGATCATGGAATTTTTTTTAGGTTAAGATGATCACATAAATTAAATTAAATATATTTATTTATTTTATTTAACATTTAATAAATATTTATTTATTAGTTTGTAAATAAAATATTTATTTAAGAGAATAAATTATTTATTTATTTGTTCGGGTGTTCAATAAATGAAAGTGGAGTTCGAGCGAACCACAGTCGTTCTGGTAGTAAAATAATTATTTTCAAAATGGTAAATAATTATATATCTTGTTGGCACAAATTAAAATAATGATACTATTATTTTGTGATGTAAAAATTTATTTATAATTCCGTTTTGCGCAAGTTGGTGCGCTATAAATAATAATATGGTATTATTATTAAATGCATGGGTTTTCTATAAGTTCATGAATGTATTTAATTTTTGTTATTTAATTAAATATTTTAACTGAAATTCCATATATAAAAATAGGAATGTACCCCTATTTTTCCATACACCACACCACACGCCTAGTGAATTGAGATTTGTTGATCCAAACAATTTCTCTCTCGACTCCACTGCTCTCTCATCTCAAGAACATGAGACGTTCTTCATGTCCAAAGAACAAGTGATAAAGAATGATCGACACAAGACACTCACTTCACCACGATAGCACCCAGAGATCGAGTGGTGTCGATTAGAGGTCGTCAGAGCACGTGTGGTTCTCCGCTAGAGGGATTCTAGTTTGGATCCATACAACCGCAATGAGATAATTCGGAAGTGTCAATCCATATGATCAACATCATCCACAAAAAAAATACCAAATACACATTTATTATTTTTCTTTATGAAATTAAGTAAATTAATTATAAACATGATGTACAAGATCCTCTCTAAAGGTTTTGAGACTCTTTTCTTTCTTTATCTAAATCTTTGATTATATTCTGTGGAGACCGGAATTCATCATCATATTGATCCCAAAATAATCATTGATCATGGTAAAAATTTAAATTGGGTGTCGTCCAAACCATACTTCGGCTGCACCTGGAACCTTCAAGTGGTATCAGAGAGTTTACATCATAGTTTATAATTATTTAAATATTTTGTTTATGAATTAGGAATTTAATAATTTTTTTGTCAACTCAAGTTAATCATTATGGAAGTTTGAATCTTGAGATCTATTCCTCCTCTTCTATTTCCCTTTCACCTTATAGAAACAAATTATTATTTTAATTTTGATTAAAATAAAATAGAGGATCTCATCCGGAGGTGCCAAACATTCTTAGATGTACAACACCAAAATACACGGTGTGTATTCGGAAGTACATGTCATGTACTCTAGGTTCAATGCATTGGATTGGTCCACCAAACCAAACAGTGTGTTGGAGTCTTACTATATCTTAAATGACCTAATGTGTTGACCAGGAACAAGTGCCACATGGTTTCTGAATTACATGTTGTGTGCCCGATGGAACACGGTCTGTAGTCCCTTTTGGTTAGGGTTGAACCGTGTACCCCATACACGGATTTCTTAGTTAGAAACCATGTAACATGGATACTACACGGCCTATGTCCCATTGAACACGTCATGTACTCTGAAAATTTATGAAGTACATCTACACGCCATGTCCATGGGAGTGTACTTCAGATGGATGGTGAACAAAAATACACGCTGTGTAGTCGGAACTACACACCGTGTACTCATCCAAATTATGTAGATTTATAAAAATTTATGATTATATTATACCAACCCTTGAGACTTGTACCATAGTGTAGGCGTAAAGCTGAGGCACAACATGTGATAGGTGTTTTATATATATATATGATTAATTTATCATCTACATAATGTTCATTTCTACTCATTTGGAAGTTAGGAATAGGAATTCACTGGGTTTCCTCCATGGTACAAGTTACGTACAAAGATAATTTTAAATTAATTTATTTGTTTAAAATTATGATGGATAAGAATCTCAAGGAAATTCAGAAAAGGGTTAAAGATAAAAGGATTGATTAATTAAATATAATTAATTGATTCAAGCGTGATTTATCATAAACAAGTATGATTAAAGAATTGAATTCTAGTTTTATTTATGCATAAATATCATTGCATGCATGGATGATCATGAGCTAGACCGAGACCTTTGTATGTGACTGGTTTATTTTTTTTATTTTTTTAAATAAAATTTGTTTCCATGCGATCCTTATCCTCATTAATATGTAGGGTCTCTGCGCCCAAGGTCTTTTTTCAATAAAACCCCTTTTACCCCTCACCTGTATGTGAGATAAAATCATTTTTAATGGATGGATCTCCCAAGCTAGTGGAGGCGACTCAAGTTAGGAGCCATGGTGAAACCAATCCAAGAAGATACAAAGGTGGACAGGTAGAAAGCTGTAAACACGAACCCAAAAGGTTTATTTTGTTTCAGTCCTGGGTCAGGTTTAGTATATCAACTACTAGATAAACTAACCATTAGAAAATCTCATGATCATGCCATTTAATTTATTTTATTTTAGTCAGTTGCATGGTTTGTTATTATGGATGAGTTTTCATGATCAAATAATTATTGAATTAAACAAGGATGAAAGATGGAACTAAAATAAACCAAACTTATGCGTAAATATTATCAAGACATGGTTAATCACTTAAGTATGTTCCACATAATACTAACAAGTGTGTGATAATGATAATAAGAAATTCATGCATAAGAGATAAAAATCCCTCAATTAAAATATTAAGTCAGTATAAGCCATACGCTTCTTGATTAAAGGTAAAAACTCAATTAAACTATGTGTTTCACCAACCCTTGTTGGGACACTTACTTTTATATAGGAAGCCCTTATGAAAGGTTTCTAGTTGACTTAACCATATTACATCAAGAGGAGTAGCTCTTTCTATAATTGGTGTATTATTGGATGAAAGAGTTGAGGAAATCCAAATTCATGATTTCGGGATTGGGGAGTCTACTCAACATATCAAAGAGTTGCAAGCCTGCAGTTGGAAAAGTCATGCCTACCTAAACACCTTCAAATAGCTTGACCATCCCTTTATGGGGTTATGTGAAGGGGAATATGGATCCATGCCACTAGAATGTCATGGAAACTGGACATTCCGAGTTTAATAGTGAGGGACATTGGGGCTTGATAAAATATTGGGAGACTTAATAAAATTTATTATTTCTCATAAAATATAATCAAGAAAGTAGTAATTATCTTCTCTTTTAATTGTAGAATAAAAATGACAAGCTCATAAACCACACTATCCATGTGATCAATTTTGGATAAATACAACATCCTCACTGAGAGTAACTTCCAGGAATTGTTTAGGCGCCTTCAGGTTATCCTACACCAGGAACGGAGGTCTTATGTGCTGGAGTTAGCATTACCTGATCCTCCTGCCAAATTGGTGAGTGATTAGGGTTTCTTATTCTATGAGAAACATATGAATTACATGGTCGATATTCAATGTTTGATGTTATCATCAATGTCTAGAGAGCTCATGAAGTCTCATGAAAACATGGATGTTTATGGCATGCTCGAGCACCTCCGTGGTCTTTATTAGGAGAGAGAAAAATAGGAATGGTTTGAGATCTCTAAGACACTCTTTCAAAGTAAGATTGGTGGAGGTGCCCCATCTGGGCCTCATGTAGTCAAGCTCATTGGCTACATAGAGCGCCTAGATGTTCTAGTGTTTAAACTCCTCGAAGAACTGGGCACTAATTTCATTCTCGCATCACTCCATCAGAGCTTCTATAACTTTTTTGTCAATTTCAATATGAACAACATTCACAAGTATCTATCTAATCTTCTTATCCTCAAACACCAATTGGACAAAGATATGAAGCATGAAAATCCTTATGTCCCTACGGTGAATAACAAGAAAGGGAAGGTAAAGAGATTTAAGACCAAAGGTTCTTCACAACCTTCCAAGAAAAGGAATATAAATGTGGAGGCAAGAGAATATGAGATTGTTTGTTTTGCATGTGGAAAGAAGGTCCACTGGAAGAAGAACTGCACCCCACCTCGGAATCAAGGAGAAGCTTCAAGTTCATTTTTTATCGAATGCAATCTATCTGTTTTTACAAATTCGGTATTAGATAATGCTTATGGTGCTCACGTATGTATCCAAATATAGGAACCAAGTTTATTCAGAAAGATTGATCGAAGGGAGGTAGATCTACGAGCATCCAATTGAGCTAGACATGTTGGTGTAGCTGTCAGGGACTACCAACTCACATTTCCAACTGGGATGATCTTGGTGTTAAATAGTTTTTATCATGTTCCTTCAGTTACTAAAAACATTATTTCTATATCTAGATTAGATACAGATGGATTTTTTTTCATATTTGGAAATAAATGTTGCTTCTTTTTCAAAGATATCATTTGTTATGGTAGGTCACATTTCTACAACAGACATTATGTATTGGATTACACAAACCATGTAATAGAAATTGATAACAGAGATAATTCAAAAAACTCATAGCACGCCCAAATTTTTCATCACCAGCTGGGTCATGTAAATGAGAAATGCTTGACAAAGTTACATCAAGATAGATATTTAGATTCTTTCTAACTAAAACCACTTGGTGTATGTCATGCATGTTTACAAGTCAAAATGACTAAATCCCCATTTAGTGGGAAAGGTATAATGGCTAAAGAACTTCTTGAATTGGTTCATACCGATTTTTGTGGACCATTTCCAGTTGAAGAAAGGGGAGGGTACTCATACTACATAACTTTTACTGATGATTTTAGTAGATATGGATATATCTAATTAATGAGGTATAAGTCATATTCTTTTGATAAGTTTAATGAATACAAGAATGAAGTTGAGAACCATCTTGGAAAGAAGATTAAAAAACTTCACTCAGACTAAGGTGGATAATATCTTTATCAAGACTTTATTGATTACATAAAAGAGTTTGGGATCCTATCCCAACTCACTCCTCCAATGATGCCCCAGTGGAATTGTGTGCGTGAAAGGAGGAACTGCACCCTGTTGGACATGGTGATATCAATGATGAGTCATGTGAGTCTTCCATTATCCTTTTAGGGATATGCATTAAAAACAGTGGCACACATACTAAACCAAGTACCAGCTAAATCTATAAAAGGTATTCGTATGAGTTATGGAGTGGAAGAAAATCCATGTTATCGAATTTACATGTGTGGGATAGCAAAGCGTTTGTTAAGGCCTCTTCAGGTAAAAAACACACACCCCGAGGGACAGAGTGTACCTTTATAGGATACCCCAAGGAAACAAGTAGATATTACCTATACAACCACTTATAAAAAATGGTTTTAGTGGAAAGACATGCCACATTCTTTAAGAAGGAGCACATCTCCAAAAGAGATAGTAGGAGCGAGATAGACTTCGATGAAGTTGAGGCTCAAGGTGAACAAGAGTTGGTATAGAAACATATTCCACAAAGCCCCGTGGAAGAATAATATGTTCCAGAGACACAAGTATTGTGTTAGAGTAAATGAGAGGTTAGAGAACCAAAACGGTATATCTTTCTAGTTACCGAGGATGGTGACTCCTTATTAGTTGAAAATACTGATCCTTTAACAAAAAATGAAGTAGTAAGTGGCCCAAAAGTTTCCAAGTGGCAAGAAGCCATGAATTCTAAAATGGATTCCATGTACCAAAACTAAGTCAGGATTTTGGTAGAACCTCCTATTGATGTAAAGCCTTTTGGTTGAAAATGGGTATTCAAGAAGAAACTAGACATGGAAGGAAAAGTCAGTACCTATAAGGAATGACTGGTTGAAAAATGTTTTAAATAGCGTCAAGGAATTGAATATGATGAAACCTTCTCACTAGTTTCAATGTTGAAATCCATCAGAATTCTACTTTCTATTGCATCTTACCATGACTATGATATTTGGAAAAAGGTTTTCAAAACAACATTTCTTAATAGGATCCTTTAAGAAGATGTATACATGAAACAACCTAAAGGGTTTGGGACTCCAAAGTATGCCAATAAGGTATGAAAGTTGTAGAAATCCATTTATGGGTTAAATAAAGCATCCTGGTCATGGATCGTTTGTTTTGATGAATCTATAAAAGAATTCAGTTTTATCAAAAATGAATATGATCCTTGTGTCTACAAACGGTTTAGTGGGAGTGGAGTCGTTTTCTTAATAGTATATGTTAATGACATATTACTCATTGGAAACAAGATACCAGTCTTGCAGTCTATTAAGGCATGGTTGAATCAGTGCTTCTCCATGAAAGACTTGGGAAAGGAAACATATATTCTTGGGATAAAGACATATCGTGAAAGATCCAAGAGATTTTTGGGCCTATGTCAAAGTAAATACATTGATAAGATACTGAAGAGATTCAGTATGCAACAATCCAATAGGGGATTGTTTCCAGTGTCACATGGAAATCATATTTCCCAGAAAAGGTGTCCTCATACACATGAGGAAAGAAAGATAGTGGAAAGGACTCCATACGCATCAGTTATTGGGTCAGTTGTGTATGGCATGCTATGTACTAGGCTGGATGTTGCCTACGTATTGAGTGTGGTAGGCAGATAACAAGCTGACCCGAGTGACCACCATTGGATGGCAGTCAAGACTATCCTAATGTATCTGAGGTGAACTAAGGATATGTTCTTGGTTTGAGGAGGAGATGAGGAACTAGTTATTAGATGATATGCATATGCTAGTTTCCAGACTGATCAAGATGACATGAAGTCGCAAACGGGATACATCTTCACTTTGAATGGAAGTGCAGTGAGTTGGAAGAACTCAAAGCAGAGTGTGGTCACATATTCTATAGCAGAGTCTGAGTATATTGCAAATTATGAGGCAGCTAATGAAGTAGTTTGGATGCGAAGCTTCATCTAGGATCTAGATGTGATACCTAACAGTAAAGATCTCATCACATTGTGTTGTGATAATACTATAGAGGTGGAACTCGCCAAAGTGCCAAGGTCACATCAGTGTACAAAGCACATAATTTGGAAGTATCATCTCTTGAGGGATTTTTCTCATAGAGGTGAAGTTGCAGTGAGCAGTATTTCCATAGAAGGCAATCTGGCTGACCCCTTGACTAAAGCCTTGACTCAGCAGAAACATGATCATCATGTGAGGTCTAGCGGACTGAAATTCATAGGTAGTTGTATCTAGTCAAAGTGGGAATTTGTAAGAGTTGGTGTCTTAGAACCAACTGGTTTTACTTTGATAACATGTATATTTAATGTATTATTACATATTTTTCATTGTTCTGCATTATTATGATGTAATAATGTCCTGCCGTATTTGTTGCATTGATAAGGTCATGGCAGTTCCCCACTATGATGAGAACCTTGAAATGCTATAACAATATTCTTAAATATAGTTTTGTGTTTGGATTACATGCTATGATGGGACACATAGCATGCAGACCATCAGGTGTGAGTACTCATAAGCATATGAGACTTCCTCTCATGAAGTTCGTAGTTGGTAATATCCAAGATATAATATTATGATAACAGACCCATTAGTAGAATTTCTCATGTTTTGGTGTCATAGGATATTTCTATATGAGAGTGTGTGTAATGATTCATAGACTTTAACAATATCATTAATAAGTTTCATGACTTAGGCACTTTTATTTGCTGATGAAAATCATCATGCAGACAGTTGGTGGGAATTAGGGTATATTGGGCGCATCACGAGTGGCATGTTACTAATGGATAAGTCAAGGTAGGATTCTCCCCATCCATTTGTGGAAGTTGATATCTCGTCCCTTTGATTGAAATTGTATCGTCATGCGAAATTCTATGGCCATGGTGTAACGAGGAGTTTATTTCAGGTAGTCAAAGAATGACATATCAAGCATAAAACTTGATGACACAATCATGAAACCTGGTTGATGAGATATTGCGACAAAGGGATTATATTACACAGTATGTGTTCGTATTTGGATGTCATTATTGTGTCTTTATGTTCTTTCTCTTGGGTGACTTGACCCGTTGGTAGATAGTAGTCATGGAATTTAGGTAAGCCCGCCTAATGCCAACGAGAAATAATCCTAGAGGGTCACACACTAAGTGTTTTTGGTGGTCTCGGTTAAATTCTATTTGAGTTTAATTAATGAAATAAATATTATTCTCAAGACTGTGGAATAATTTTATTCTAGTTAAGATGATCGCATAAATTGAATTAAATATATTTATCTATTTTATTTAACATTTAATAAATATTTATTTACTAGTTTGTAAATAAAATATTTATTTAAGAGAATAAATTACTTATTTATTTATTCGGGTGTTCAATAAATGGAAGTAGAGTTAAAGCGGACCAAGGTTGGTGAGGTAGTAAAATAATTATTTGCAAGACGGTAAATAATTATTTAACTTGTAGGCACAAATTTAAATAAAGTTGCTATTATTTTTTGACGTGGAATTTTATTTATAATTCCATTTTGCACATGTGGGCACACTATAAATAATGGCACGGTATTATTATTAAATGAATGGGTTTTCTCTATGTTCATGAATGTATTTAATTATTTATATTTAATTAAATATTGTAAGTGAAATTCCAAGTATATAAATAGGCATGTACCCCTATTGTGCCATACACCACATCACACTCCTGTTGAATTGAGAGTTGTTGAGCCAAAAAATTTCTCTCACGAATCCTCTTCTCTCCCATCTTAAGAACAAGAGACGTTCTTCAATGCCTAAGAACAAGTGATCAAGAACGATCGACACAAGACCCTCGATTCACCGTGCTAGCACCCGGAGAACAAGCAGTGTCGATCAGAGGCCATCAGAGCACGTGTGGATCTCCACTGGAGGGATTCTAGATTGGATCCTCACAATCTCAATAAGATAGTTTAGAAGGGTCAATCTGGATTATCAAAATCAGCAACGAAGGAAAATACCAAAGACACGGGTATTATTTTTCTTTATGCAATTAAATAAATCAATTATAAACATGATGTGCCAGACCCTCTCTAATGGTTTCAGACCTCTTTATTATCTTTATCTAAATAATTTATTATATTCTGTGGAGACTGGTATTCATCGTCTTATTGATCCTTGGATAATCATTGATCATGGTAAAAATAAAAATTGTGTGTCGTCCAAACCGTGATTCCGCTGCGCCCGCAACCTTCATGTGGTCCACATGTCAACAAAGGACGTTATCGTATTTACACCTAACAGAATCTATTAAGGTATGACTTATATAAAAAATCAAGAAGTATTAATATATAATAAATATCATATATGTTATATAGATTCGATTTTTCCATCATAACTCCCAACCATGAAATGTGGTAAAGGAATAATGAACGACATCATTTCGTTAGGAGGTAGTTCACCATACACAAATAGTAAGTTTGTTACTCATTTGATGGAAGTGTGTGTATGTGTAGGTAAAATCCTTAACCCAAAAAATTTAACTATATTAATCATAATTATTTTATTATATAATCATGCAATAATAAATAAATGAATGGGTGGAGAAATAAATAAAACATAAATAAACATGGAAGATTATTTCCTATTTTTCTTTTAACTCCTTCTGGTTTGCACCAAAGGGATTTCATGTTTAATGTATTCCCAATATTAGGATTCTAGAATGAAGGAAGGGATTTTGGGAGACTATTGTTTTAGTGGATGGATAACCCAAAGTGGCTTGAGAGTTATGAAAAATGGGAGGAGCGACTACCTTTTTATTATTGAGGTGGTGTGGAATTCTTGAAAATATTGAAAGGTATACACTATTGGGAGGTCACCCTTACCACATCTATTTCCAAAATGGAAATATAATTGATTAAATGAGAATTATAGTCAATAATTAAAACTTAAAAAATAAATTTTTATAATTTTGTTTCATAACATCTAGGTTTCCCCAATTTTATCATTATAGTTTTTATTAAATTAACTAGATTTCTTACCAAATTAATTTAAACATTAAGAATAAATTAAATTAATAATTATTAGAAAATATATAAGCACATAATTGTAAATATTATTTATAATTTAAAAAATAAAAATCCTTTGTTTTGGAAATTAATTTTAAAATATGTAGATGTAATGCCCAAAAACACTTCTTTAACCCGAACCGTGATAACAATATTACTATCAATGGGTCAATATGTTAATTATAAAATATCATTTTTCAACTAATTGAAAATATTTTTTATTAATTAAAACATATAAATCATTTTTTAAAATATAAAATTTTTATTTATTTAAAATCATTTAACAAAATATCATTTATTGTAAAATAACATTAATGTTAATTTTGACATTATTTATTTAATTTTACAATAAAAATATCAAAAAAAATATTTTAATTTAAATTTTTTTATTTAAAATCTATGTATAATTATATATTTATCTATTAAAATAATCAAAGATAATAACTTATTAAATTTAGATTAATTTTAGTATTTTTATCATCATTTATTTTATTTTATTATTAACAAAATAATCCATGTGTTAGAATTTTTTATGCATTTAATTTAATTATATCATCTCGAGAAATTATAGTGAAATTGTAATGACAGAAAAATCATTTAAATTTAAAAATAATGTTTATAACTAAAACTATGAATCGTATTCCATACTCGAAATCTCTATAAGAATTAAAAGTAAGTAAGATACATTTTTAATATTTTTCTTTACCCATCTTCTTATATGGGTCACTTTTATGCATATGTGTCCCACTAAATCATAAAATTATAACCCAAAGATTTTATGGTCAAATATGGGAATCCAATGGATTTTTTGAAGGGTCTTGGTCATTTTGTGCCATAAGTTTAAGGTTTCTTCTTCTGTTATTCTAATTTTTATCTTAATCCTTGAAAATAGTTTTTATTTCTTAAACTAATTGTTTTGAGGAAAAATGACGTTGAAAATAATATAAATCATAAATTATGATCACAAATAAAATATGGAATCCATTTTACAAATTCAAATAAAAAAGTGGTAGGAATTAATATAAATTTAATTTTGTAGCTGGGATGACAATGTGTGTTTTTTATGTAAAAATGTTCAAAAGTTTACTAAGGTTTTATATAGAATTTAAAAGTAGAATTTATTATAATGATCTAAATTGTATTACTGTACATAAAATTTATCAAATAAATATTTAAAACTAATCTGAAATTTAATTTATCTTTATAAATAAATTAGACAAAAAAAGTAGTTTGTAATTAAAATCCATTACTTTTCACTATTCTTCATAAATTAAACATCTTTGAAAAATAAAAAACAAATCACCCTAAATAAATTTTTTAATTTAAATTTCAAATATGAAGTTTATTTTTTCATATTATATTTATTATAGTGTCTCAATTCATATTTAAAATAAATGATCCATTAAAATGTGTTAAAATAACTTTTATAAAAATATAGGTTTTTATGTATAATATTGGGTTTTTTCTTATCATGTTTCTCTAGAATATATTGGATATATGTCTAAAATATTTGATTGAAAATATAATATAAATTTTTTATGAAAATAATCCATTAATTTTAATCGATAAATCAAAATTTTT
This sequence comes from Viscum album, assembly GCA_963277665.1. Lineage (NCBI taxonomy): Eukaryota > Viridiplantae > Streptophyta > Magnoliopsida > Santalales > Viscaceae > Viscum > Viscum album. The sequence goes on from OY728150.1 coordinate 680,110,801, forward strand.
ACATAAACATATTCTTTTGAAAAATCATTCCCTTTATATTTAATTGGTTTCTACATTCATTTCTAATTAATAGTTAAATGATAAATTCAACTATATAGTTTTATAAATTAGTTAGTTGTATTCATCATTTTCAATTTATAGGATTTTTGATATCTTATTATATTAAATAATAATATTTTAATATTATGTTATTGTGTGTTAAAACTCGGCGTTATGTGTTATGTAAGCCATCAAAGAAAGTATTTATTATCTGTAACACAAGTTAACCTCAGTGTTTCGTGTAGAGAATGTTATTATTTATGTCATGTGTAACATAACATTAACATGGTGTTTCTTAAATATCATGTTAGGTACAAAATTAGATTTACTCTAAAAAATAAAATATTGTAATGTCTTGCAGTGTTACATTATCCCCACCTTAATTAAATTGAATCCTCACAATTTAAGAAAGATCTCGGTAATAAAAATATTTATATTTCAAAATAATATTCTGGAAAAAATCCACTTCATAAAAAGGTTTAATAACACATATTCTTAATATGAGATATAGGGAAGTATGAGGGTCACCTAATAAGGGTCCCAAGTATGGGATCATAGTTCAGAAATAAAAATGGAGACATGGAAGAAAAGCATAAATAACTATAATAAATAGTGATAATAACATAATTGATCAATGGAAATTTAAAGTCTATAAAAACATGAATATTTGGTGAACTAAAGGACCATTTGATTCATCAGATATGAATGTAATATGATAACCTTTTTATTTCATGACACTTTTTTAGAGTTTTATATTTCTTTCACCCTCTAAGAATATATGTAAATATACATTTCTATAAACATAAAAAAAATTTTGACAGCACCTTAACCTATTTCTACAAAATGTCATAGAGAAAATAATTTATATAGTTAATTAATACAATAATATATAAAAACTCATCCAAATAACAATGTAAATTTTTTTATAAATGGTTAACACTATATCCCTTCCATGTATTATCATCTAAAACATTAGAATCAATTCCAAGGCAGTTAGTAGTGTCCAATTTACATTATCCATATCAATCATCACATTATCCAAGCATCATTTTCTCAAAGTCAAGAATATATTAAGCCTTATATTTTTTTTATCCTTGTTTTTTTAAAAGATTTTAACATGGTATGGAATCACTTTTCTTGGTACCATTCAACCTATGATCTCAAATCCTTATTGAAATAGAACAATAGTATAATCCTTACATATTTCATAAATCATATAACTAATAAAGCACTGCTAAAATAATTTTACAACATTATTTAAGGATCCAAATAAATATGAAAATTAATCATTCCACTTCAATAGTATCAACAAAATAAGCTTAACTTTGATCCCTTGTCTTATTCTAAGGTATATTCCCTTGAAATTTGTGGAATTCATTTGTGTGGTGCCCAATATTTTTATAGTGAAACAATAGAATATTTGAATTTTATTTCTTTCATTTTCAATTAAAAACTCAGTGGATTTTTTCTTTACACTTATAAAAAACTCTTATTTCCATCAAGCAAGTATTGGGGTGTTTCATTCCACAATTATCACATGCAATAAAATACTCACTGTATTCTTTCCATTTATAAGTTTTTTGATCTTCCTTCCTCTTATTCTATGTATTTTCTTAAAATCCATAATACATAGATAATTATTTATTCTTATTGATAGCTCATAAATCTATTTTATTATATGAAGTAACTTTTTGGGAGACAAATTTCATTTAGAGACATATCTTAAGAACATAGAAATTGATCAATCTTGCACTTTGTGTTGCATTTGTAATCATTAGAATACCTAACTAACCTTGTAAAGGTAGCTTCATACACCACAACACATTCTTAATCTTTAAGCTTTATAACATCCTATTTATCTCAGTTTGTTTCTAATGAGGGAAATATTTTTCGAAAAATGTCTCCTTAAAATATTTCCATTCTTTGAGTTATATATCTTCATCCACCCTTGTATTCTAGATCTAATACCACTATTGATCAGTATCACCTTTGATACAATAAAAATCATGTGTAACCTTTTCAATTTTACTGCATTCCAAACCCATAAATGTCTTCTCCAGAGACTTAATCTATTTATCACCTAAAATTGGATTAGTATGCACACTAAACGATGGGGGATTCTGTCGCATAAAGTGATCCACCATCTTAGAATTTCATTGTGGGAAAGGATTCTCCATCCAATCATGGTTAGGTTTCATAACCGGATTATTCTTTCCTAATATATCCATAACTTTCTAAATTCCAATACCAGCTACATTGAATTTCTTAGTAGGTAATCCTCTACATTGGCCATGAGTATTGATAAACTTCTTCATTCCACGTTCCATTTCTAAAAAATGGTATATATCACATTATCACATTAAATTATAAAAAATTTCTAATTCTAAATATGCAATAACACAAAACATAAATCCAAAATTTTATGCATATATAATCTCATAAACATGAACATCGTTTCCTAGAGGATATCTTTAATTTTAGATCCTTCATAATTATTTTTAATGAAAATGTGAATTTTCATAAGTGTATCCCTTTGGAGTGTCATACTAGGTGAAAACTGAGGACCATTTTTGTAACACCCAGGACTTTTATGAGAAATATTTTGTTTTTATGTTATATAAATCATCAAATTAATCTTTCACTACATAAAAAACTAGCTTGGATTGAATTACATGCAATCGCGACCTTCCTCGATAGCTTGCGTCGTACGCAATACCGAGTTTCACTAAACAATGATATGCAATTAAAATATTATTAAAACTATCCGTTATAAATAGTAATACCCACTTTTTGAGATTTTGTAATTTTAATTTTTCAAAACGGACTTCATTTTCGGATTCAGAATATCGAAATTAGCCTAGGGTGAATTTTTGTTATTTTTCTGAAAACATTCAATTTTGGATGAATACTGAAAACACTGGGTTACTATTTAAAAACCGACTTTTTATTTAAATAATTATTTATTTTATTTAAATTTATTTTAGGTCAAAATTGATACATAATACCTTTATATGTTCAAAGTAATTCATTGGAGTCATTTTACAATAATTTTAGATATATAAAAATTTTATTGAACTTTTCACCGTCTTTTACCCACCTCCTAGGAGAATTTCCAAATTCACATACAACTTAATTTTACCACTTCTGTGAGTGGAATTTCAAAAATCCAAGAGAAATGGTTAATATCAAGGACTAAAATGTGGTTCAATGAGATGAAAATAATTTTTGGTGAATAGTAACTTTTTCCTTTTTTTACCACGGTTAAAAGTAAATACGGTAATTAAGGGTAAAAATGATGTTATTATTACCCTAACACATGTCCTAATTCTATTGGATAAGTGTAATTAGACCAAAAACAACCATAGTAATAAAATATGACCATTTAGGCCCACTTGAATTAGATTAGGACATTTAATATTAATTTATTTAAAGAAGGGTTAAAATAGCTAAAATCAATGTTTAATAAGTAAATCATTTTTAATATAAGGTTATACATAAGATAAATTCGACTATAAATATTCATTAGAAAGATAAAAGGCTTTCCTACATAACGGTATTTTATTTGTAATTTTTAGACTTTAAATAATTTAATTTATTTATGACACAATGATGATGCAGTGATTATATTATTAATGAAATATTGACATAATTGATGTTATAAATACCCAAATAAATGTAATTTGAGACTTTTTATGAATTAAAATAATTTTGTATGTTAATATTACATGTTAGTATTGATTTAATTAACTATTTTAGAACTAATATTTCTGTTATTATTTTCACAAAAATCAATTACCAAATAGTGTCAAAATTGACATAAAATTGTTTTTAAAACAAATATTATATTATTAATTGTTATTTTATTGCAAAAAATCTAAGGTTCGGTAAAATGACTTATATAAGGTTATATATATTAATAATAAACAACTTGTGGTTCTTTTGGCTTTTTATAGTAAGTTTATTAACCTTATAGTGTAATAAAACAAGAAGACACGATAAAAGTTAAATTATCTAAATTAAAGTTAAATCTAAATGATAAGGTTAAAATAGATACCTGAACTTGTGTAAATTCTATTGGATTATATGATTTCTACCCATACCCACCTGATATTCTAAATAAATCAATTTTGAGCTATTAAAACCCGAATATGACTTTATAATAAAATAATATTTTTAGTTTTTCCTAAGGTGCCTCTCTCCTCCCTTATAAAAGGGAACCTCCTCCCTATCTTCCTCGTACCACTTTGAGACTTCAAGCACGGACAACCCCTGCCAAATTATCTTCTCCACTTCCCTATAAACATACTAGAGGTCCTGGTGTTCTTCAAAGACCAATTTTAGTGCCCTAAGAGGAGGTCTCAAAGAGGCGCTTCAAAGAAGAGGTAATGTCCGTTACCAATTATTTAAACTTTATTTATTCTTCCACTTCCTCTTATTTAGTTGTTTCATTATGAAGTAATAACATAGGTATCACTCATATACTGGTATGTTATTATAATTATGAAATAACCCTATTTCACCATCTATCCGTCCTACGGAAAATGAAATCACCGCGCGTGTGTACGTACGAAATACCGTCTCCACGCCGTTCTGTAATCTATTTTCCACCACCACCTTACTTGTATGGGTATAATGGTGTAAATAATAAATATATATGATTATTTTAAATTGATATAGATTCTGAAATAGTATACATACACTCCAATACAATTCCACGATCATGGGAACGATATCATCGCTCGTGCGTACGTACGGAAAACCGTCTCCATGATGTGATGTGACTCGTTCTACATGATCTTCATTGAATAATGATTATATAAATGAATTTAATGAATTAATATGATATATATTTCACTAATACCATTCTGTAAATGAGGTATCTATAACCTAAAGAGAAAAATAAGAATATATTCGACAAAACACGCATAAGAACAAAAAGTAATAAACACCCGAATAACAAGTAGCAATGAAATATTACTAATAAGAAGCTACGAATATGGCCATATATGATATCATAACAATGAGTATGATTCTGTAATAATTCAATGACATTATTTAAATCATTATACAAGAGTTTCGGACACTTACGAAGCAAATCAGACCTAAGGTAAGGGAAAATATCACAATCTCATTTTTATCTGAGATTGTTTATACATTGGTATTTACTGGGGTGTATTTATCATCCACATCCATGTTTCCTAAATATTTAATATTATTTCCATACACCTACAATTTGTTAAATCAAATTTTACCCTTCGGTGAGTTTTTAGTCAAAGATATGAAAGGAATCTTTTGCCGTTTTTCGTACGAGGTACTTTTTGACTTTTCTGGCCGAAGTACGAGAAGAATGTTTTTTTTAACTTATACGGCATGAATGGATTTTTAAAACATTATTTCCAAGAATATTCCTTTACAAGTTTTCAAGATCATTTTTAATCAACTTCTTTTAGTTTAAAATTTTATGACATGTTAAGAAAGGAAAATGTTTTAGAAGTAGAAAGGATATTTTCCCCAAGAACGGAGTTCAAGTGTTTTATCAAAATTATTTTTCATCTAAGATAATATAGGGTTCTGTTTCTATACCTATTATTACATTAATTTGATTATGTTGTGATGGAATTATTTTTATGAATTCCTTTATCTTATATGAATTTTTTTATGATGTCATGATGTTTAAGAATCCCATTTTTATTACATGGGTTATGTAATGATGTATGATTTATGATTTTGTGGAACAAAAAAGAATGGTATCATTATGAGATGGGTGGGACCTATATTTCCCTCCAATGCATTGGGTAAATATTTATATCTCATGAGATAGACATGGCTGTAATGGCCGGTTAAACTGGTTCAGTGAAACAGGACTGAAACGAGGAGTGAACTCGGTTCAAAAATGGACTTTGTCCGCTAAGATAGTCTTGGAAATGAGTCTTGACTACTAAGAAATGATTCTATATTTTTATGTGTGTATGCAAAAAGGTTTCATGTTTTTTGTTATGATTATTGGGATTACATTTCACTACTATGATTTATCCCATGTTATGAAATTATGATCTCTTTTGCAGGTTAAGATTTCCAAAATGTTATGTTCTTATGAATATAATGTGATTGATATTTCTTTTGTTTACCCTTTCTGAGAATTTGAGCTCACCATTTTATATGTTTTCTTTCCCCTGGTCAGGAAGAAGGTTATTACGTAGGATATTCCAAAAGGGACTCTAGATATGACGAAATAAATGGGAGACTGTGTAGATGCTTTATGAACCAGTTGTTTATGTTTCCCAGTTTCCAAAGACATTATACCTATACGGTCCTTTCATGGTTTTGTTATATGTTGTAATAATTATGATTCAATTTTGAAGTATTAACAATGTATGTAAATTATGGGTCGTTATAGTTGGTATCAGAGGAAAGGTATAGTCAAACTTTGGAAACTATGATGTGAAATCCTTAGTAAGAAACCTAAGGATATGTCTAAGCATAGAACACAATATTAGTGTTTTAGAAATGGCCAAGAATAACCTATGATAAGACCTTAAGTGTAAAATTTTATTCTTGATTATGTGGTTTTCCTATTATAATTAGTGTTGCTCACACTATTGTTCTTGGTTTTAGTCAATGGCTGGAACCCGAAGGAACCGTGTTAATGCGAAATGTGACGGGCAATGCAATGATTTTCCCCCAGAGCAACCAAACGTTATGGGAGCTGGAATGAATAAATCTTGTTGTCATGCTCACACAACTTTCTCAAGCTATGAATCATGCAAGACTTCCAAATGAGCAAAGGAAGGAGCAACATTCTGTTGAATCCTTTATGAGGCAGCGTCCACCTTCATTCAGAGGGTCTTCTGATCCATTAGTGGCTGAACAATGGATCAGTACCACTGAGAAGATATTTTCCATTCTTCAATGTTCTGAACATGATAAAGTCATCTTAGCAGTGTATCTCTTGGAATGAGATGTTGTTCAATTGTGGAATATTATCAAGAATACAAGGAAAAGAGATGAAATTGAGTCCATGGAATGGGACGAGTTCAAGAACTTATTTTTCAATAACTACTTCCCTCGTATTCTTCGAACAAATATGGAAAAGGAGTTTCTTGAACTAAAGAAAAAGGATGATGAATCTATTGATACCTACGAAGAAAATTTTACAAGACTTTCAAGGTACGCTTCTGGTATTATTATCCAACCTGAGAGTAAGATCGATCGATTCTTTAGTGGCTTAAAAACAAGTCTTCGAAGGGCGTTATCCATAAGGGACTTCAATAGCTATGAGGAAATTGTTCAATGTGCTCTCAAGGTTGAGATGAAGATTAGAGTAACCCATCAGTCATATGGGTTTGATAAGAAGAGGAAAATGGAATTCAAAGGAAAATCTAAAGAGCACACTGAAAAAAAGATGAGTTTTCCCTTATGCTCAATGTTTGGAAAGAAACCTGGAGGGAGTTGTCTTAAAGGGACAAGTAAATGTTTCAAATGTGGAAAGGAAGTTCATCAGGAATTTGAATGCCGCAATAATGGGAAGAATATGTCTAGTGATGTGAACAAAAAAAGGATACACAGAGTGCACCTCCTACACTTCAATGTTACAAGTCCAATGAAATGGGGCATTATGCTAATCAATGCCCTAATCCTAGGGTTGTTGATGATGATCGACGTCAAAACACTCTTAAGGATAAATACAAAGGAAAGTCACATGCAATTTCTATCAGTGATGTGGAGTACGATAACGAAGTGGTGAAAGGTACACTTAACATCCACTCTAAAGTAGAAAATGTTTTATATGGTTCTGGATCGACCTACTCTTTTATTTCTGAAGAATTTTCTAAGGGTATCACCGTATTTCCTCAACAATTGGATGTTGAGTTAGCTGTGACACCCCCTAATGGCACAACAGTCGCATCAAAAGTTTATAATTCTTCTCCGATTTAAGTTTGTGGGAAAGTGCTTCCTGCAAATCTTGTGATCCTTCCTATAGTGGAATTTGATGTGATTCTTGGCATGGATTGGATTTATTTATATGGATATCATATCAATTGCCAAATAAGTGAAGTCACATTTCATATTCCAGATCAATCTATGATCATATATCAATGCAAGGATGAACATAACCATCTAGTGGAAATTTCTTCTATCTTATGGGTCTTGATTCCACTAAATAAGGGTTATTTATCTCAAATGGTTGGAGAGAAACTCGCGATTAATAATATTCCCATTGTACGGGAGTTTGATGATGTCATTCCAGAGGAATTGTCGGGTCTTCCACCAAATCGTGAAGTAGAGTTTTCAAGAGAACTCATAATGGGTGCTTTGCCTATTTCAAAGACACATTATAGAATGGCCCTAATTGAGTTGAATGAATTGAAGAAGCAACTCCAAGAGAATTTTGATAAGGGATTCATACGCCCTAGTGTGTCACCTTGGGGAGCACCTGTTCTGTTTTTTAAGAAGAAATATGGATCAATGAGACTCTGCATTGATTATCTTGAACTTAACAAGATCACTATCAAGAACAAATATCCTCTCCCACGCATTGATGACTTATTTGACCAACTACGCAGAGCTCAATACTTTTCCAAGATTAATCTTCATTCAGGGTATCATCAATTAAGGGTCAAAAGGGAGGATATACCAAAGATGGCTTTCCGTACAAGGAATGGACACTATGAATTTATAGTGATGCAATTTGGTATTACTAATTCCCCTTCTATCATCATGGATCTGATGAATAGAGTCTTTAGAGACTATCTTGATCAGTTTGTGTTAGTCTTTATAGACGATATTATTGTCTATTCAAAGAGAAAGGAAGAACATGAAGATCACTTGAGAATTATATTGAAGACCCTCAGAAAGGAGAAGCTTTATGCCAAATTAACCAAGTGTGAATTTTGGCTTTAAAAGGTTTCATTTTTGGGTCACATAATCTCAAAATACGGGATATCTATGGATCCAGCAAAAACAGAGGTTATCGAAAGATGGTCGAGACCAACAATAGTAATTGAGATCCGAAGTTTTCTTGGTTTTCCTGGATATTATCTAAGTTTTGTGAAAGATTTTTCACGATTATCTAATCCAATCACCAGGTTGACTCAGAAAGGAGTTATGTTTGTTTGGATGGAGGAATGTGAAGAGGGTTTCAAAGAGTTGAAAAGAAGGTTATCCGGTGCACCTGTACTCACACATCCTTGTACTGGAGAATGGTTTGTGATCTACAGTGATGAATCCAAGAAGGGGTTGGGTTGTGTTCTTATGAAAAATGATATGGTGATAGTGTATGCCTCACAACAGTTGAAAATCCATGAGAAAAATTACCCAACTCATGATTTGGAGTTAGCTGCGGTAATCTTTGCATTAAAGATTTGGAGGCATTTTATTTATGGAGAAAGGTGTGATATTTATACTAATCATAAAAGTTTAAAGTATATTTTCACACAAAAGGATCTAAATATGCGCCAAAGAAGATGGTTGGAGATGATTAAGGATTATGACTGCTCAATTCATTACCACCCTGGGAAAGCAAACAGGGTGGCAGACGCATTAAGTCGATAAGACCATGCTAGCTTATCCATGATAAGGATCACAAAAGATCCATTATTTATGGATTTACAAAGGATTGATCTTGGAATTGTAATGGAAGGGGAAAAAACATATCTTTCTCAAATGAATGTTCAACCATCTATACATGTGAAGTTTAAAGAGGCACAGAAAGAAGATATAGATTTACAAAAGAAAGTGAGAAATGTCCCTGAATTCAACCTTGATTGTGATGGGATAATAAAGTTCAGGAATTGGGTTTGTGTTCCTCCCATCCCAGAATTAAATAAGGAGCTGCTGGATGAGGCTCATAGTTCTTCATTATCTATTTATCCTGGGAGCACAAAGATGTATAGGGACCTGAAAGAGTACTTCTGGTGGGATGGCATGAAAAGATATGTTGTTGAATATGTCTCTCGATGCTTGGTTTGTCATCAAGTTAAAACTGATAGACAGAAGTCTAAGGGGATGTTACAAACATTACCCATACCCGAATGGAAATGGGAAAACAACACTATGGACTTTGTCACCGGACTTCCTAAAACATCCAAAGGCAATAATACTATATGGGTCATAGTTGATCGTCTTAAAAAGTCTGCACACTTCATTGCTATTAGAGAGGAATTCTCTCTAGATCAGCTTTCCAGGATATATGTAAAGGAAGTGGTAAGATTTCATGGAGTACAACTTTCCATTATATCTGATCGGGATCCAAGATTTACCTCAATGTTCTGGCGAAGTCTTCAGCATACTCTTGATACAGAGTTGAGTTTCAGCACTGCTTATCATCCTCAGATAGACGGTCAGTCTGAGAGGACAATTCAAACTCTAGAAGATATGTTGAGAGCTTGCTCTATGGATTTCAAAGGAGGTTGGGATCAACACCTACCTTTGGTAGAATTTTCTTATAATAATAGATTTCACTCCTGTATTCAAATGGCTCCTTATGAAGCTCTCTATGGAAAGAAATTCAGGACTCGAACTTGATGGGATGAAGTTGGGGAAAGAAAGCTATTAGGACATGATCTTGTTGATGAGATGGCAGAAAAGGTTAGATCTATTCAACAACACATTAGATCAGCTCAGAGTCGACAAAAAAGTTATTCCGAAAACTGAAGAAAAGGCCTAGAGTTTGAAGTGGGTGATAAAGTGTTCTTACGAATATATCCTTGGAAGAGAGTAATGAAATTTGGAAAGAAGGGAAAGCTGAGCCCTAGATATATCGGTCCTTTCAAAATACGGGATCGTGTTGGGAAGGTAGCTTACCGATTGGTGATTACACAGAATATCTCCCAAGTTCATGATGTGTTCCATGTATCTCTCCGGAGGAAGTACATACCTGATCCTTCACATGTACTCAGCTCATAAGTTGTACCGCTGGAGCAAGATCTTTCTTATGAAGAACAGCCGATAGAGATTCTGGATCATAGCGAATGAGTCCTACGGAACAAGACCACTCGCTTGGTGAAAGTTTTATGGAGGAACCACCAATTAGAAGAAGATACATGGGAGCTTTAGGATATGATGAGGGAAAGGTATCCTCATATGTTTGTTACAAAGTGACGAATTTCGAGGGCGAAATTCATTTTAAGGGGGGTAGAATGTAACACCGGAGACTTTTATGAGAAATATTTTGTTTTTATGTTATATAAATCATCAATGGAATCTTTCACCACACACAACACTAGCTTGCCTTTCTTTACATGCAATCGCGACCTTCCTCGATAGCTTGCGTCGTACGCAATACCGAGTTTCACTAAACAACGATATGTTATTAAAATATTATTAAAACTAGCCGTTATGAATAGTAATACCCACTTTTTAAAATTTTTTAATTTTTATTTTTCAAAACGGACTTCATTTTTGGATTCGGACTATCGAAATTAATCTAGGGTGAAATTATGGTATTTTTCTGAAAACTTTCATTTTTGGATGAATAGTGAAAACACTGGGTAACTATTTAAAAACCGACTTTTTATTTAAATAATTATTTATTTTATTTAAATTTATTTTAGGTCAAAATTGATACATAATACCTTTATAAGTTAAAATTAATTCATTAGAGTCATTTTATAATAATTTTAGATATATAAAAATTTTATTGAACTTTTCACCGTCTTTTACCCACCTCTAGGAGAATTTCCAAATTCACATAAAACTTAATTTTACCGCTTCTGTGAGTGGAATTTCAAAAATCTGAGAGACATGGTTAATATCAAGGACTAAAATGTGGTTCAATGAGATTAAAATATTTTTTGGTGAATAGTAACTTTTTAGTTTTTTTACCACGGTTAAAAGTAAATATGGTAATTAAGGGTAAAAATGATATTATTATTATCCTAACACATGTCCTAATTCTATTGGATAAATGTAATTCGACCAAAAACATCATTAGGAATACAATATGACCATTTAGGCCCACTTGGATTAGATTACGACATTTAATATTAATTTATTTAAAGAAGGGTTAAAATAGTTAAAATCAAAGTTTAATAAGTAAAAGATTTTTAATATAAGTTTTTAGATAAGATAAATTAGAGTATAAATATTAATTAGAAATATAAAATAATTTCCCACATAATGCTATTTTATTTGTAATTTTTAGACTTTAAATAATTTAATTTATTTATGACACAATGATGATGCAGTAATTATATTATTAATGAAATATTGACATGATTGATGTTATAAATACCCAAATAAATGTAATTTGATAATTTTTATGAATTAAAATAATTTTATATGTTAATATTCCATGTTAATATTGATTTACTTAGCTTTTTTCGAACTAATCTTTCTATTATGATTTTTAAAAAATCAATTACAATATATTGTCAAAAGAGACATAAAATTGTTTTTAAATAAATATTATATTATTAATTGTTATTTTATTCCTAAAAATATAAGGTTCGGACAAATGACTTAGATATGGTTATATATATTAAAAATAAACAACTTGGGGTTAATTTGTCTTGTTATAGAAAGTTTGTTAACCTTGTAGTGTAAGAAAACAAGAAGACACGGTAAAAGTTAAATTATCTAACTTAAAGTTAAATCTAAATGATAAGGTTAAAATAGATACCCAAACATGTATAAATTCAATTGGATTAGAGTATATGTACCCATACCCACCTTAGCTTCGAAATAAATCAATTTGGAGCTATTAAAAACCGAATATGACTTTATAATAAAATATTATGTTTAGTTTTTCATAAGGTGCCCCTCTCCTCCCTTATAAAATGGCACCTCCTCCCTCTCTTCCTCGCACCACTTTGAGACTTCAAGCTCGACCAACCCCTGCCAAATTCTGTTCTCCACTTCCCTAGAAACATCCTAGAGGTCCTGGTATTCTTCAATGACCAATTTTGGTTCCCTAAGTGGAGGTCTCAAAGAGGCGCTTTAAAGAAGAGGTAATGTCTGTTACCAATTCTTTCAACTTTATTTCTTCTTCCACTTATTCTACTTTAGTTGTTTCATTATGAAGTAATAACATCAGTATCAATCATATACTGTTATGTTATTATAAGTATGAAACAACCCTATTTCACCATTTATCCATCCTACGGAAAACAAAATCTCTGCGCCTGCGTACGTATGGAATACCGTCGCCACGCCGTGGTGTAAACTATTTTCCACCACCACCTTACTTGTATGGGTATAATGGTGTAAATAATATCTATATATGATTATTGTAAAGTGATATTGATTCTGAAATAGTATACATACATTCCAATACAATTCCACGATCATGGGAACGATATCATTGCTTGTGCATACGTACGGAATATCGTCTCCACGATGTGATGCAACTCATTCTACATGATATTCATTGAATAATGATTATATTAATTAATTTAATGAATTAATATGATATATATTACACTAATAACATTCTGGAAATGAGGTATCTATAACTTAAAGAGAACAATAAGAATTTATTCGACAAAACACGCATAATAACACAAAGTAATAAACACCCGAATAACAAGTAGCAATGAAATATTACTAATAAGAAGCTAAGAATATGGCCATATATGATATCATAACAATGCGTATGATTCTGGAATAAGTCAATGACATTAATTAAATCATTATAAATGAGGTTCGGACACTTACAATGCAAATCGAACCTAAGGTAATGGAAAATATCACAATATCATTTTTATCTGAGATTGTTATACTTTGGTATTTACTAGGGTGTATTTTATCATCCACATCCATGTTTCCTCAATATGAAATGTTATTTCCATCCACCTAAAATTTTTTAAATCCAATTTTCCCCTTCAATGAGTTTTTAGTAAAATATATGAAAGGAATCTTTTGGCGTTTTTCGTACGAGGTACTTTTTGACTTTTCCGGCCAAAGTACGAGAAAAATGTTTTTTTACCTTTTACGGCATGAATGGATTTTTAAAGAATTATTTCCAAGAATCTTCCTTTACAAGTTTTCAAGTTTATTTTTAATATACTTCTTTTAGTTTAAATTTTTTTGACATTTTATGAAAGGAAAATGTTTTTGAATTAGAAATGATATTTTCCTCAAGAATAGAGTTCAAGTGTTTTATCAAAATTATTTTCCATATAAGATAATATAGGGTTATGTTTCTATACCTATTATTACATTGATTTGATTATGTTGTGATGGAATTATTTTTATGAATTCCTTTATCTTATATGAATTTTTTTATGATGTCATGATGTTTAAGAATCCCATTTTTATTACATGGGTTATGTAATGATGTATGATTTATTATTTTGTGGCACACATAATAATGGTATCATTATGAGATGGGTGGGACATATATCTCCCTCCAATGCATTGGGTAAAGATTTATATCTCATGAGATAGACATGGCTGGAACGACAGGTTAAACCAGTTCAGTGAAACAGGACTGAAATGAGGAGGGAACTCGGTTTAGAAATGGACTCTGTCCGCTATGATATTCTTGGCAATGAGTCTTGACTACTAAGAAATGATTATCTATTATTATGTGTGTATGCCACAAAGTTTCATGTTTTAAGTTATGATTATTGGGATTAAATTTCACTACTATGATTTATCCCATGTTATGAAATTATGATCTCCTTTGCAGGTTAAGATTTCCAAAATGTTATGTTCTTATTAATATAATGTGATTGATATTTCTTTTGTTTACCCTTACTGAGCATTTGAGCTCACCCTTTTGTATGTTTTATTTCCCCAGGTCAGGAAGAAGTTTATTAAGTAGGATATTCCAAAAGGGACTCTAGATATGATGAAATAAATGGGAGACAGTGTAGATGCTTTATGAACCAGTTGTTTATGTTTCCCAGTTTCCAAAGACACTATACCTATACGGTCCTTTCATTTTTTGGTTATATTTTTTAATAATTATGCTTCAATTTTGAATTATTAACAATGTATGTAAATTATGGGTCGTTATAATTTTTATATACCAAGTTACACTCGAGTCAGTCCCGATGCACCTTGTTGGATTCATTACCCCTAGGTACATTTGTTCCAAAATCAGACCCACTTGTAGTATCCAGACATGGATGTATTTCTTGAAATACTTACATTATATCTACATTACCAAAACATTACAACACTTTTCTATACATATCCCTAATGACTAAATTAGGGTTGTGTACTCTAATATTTTCATTCTAAATCTAGTTTCTATTGTTTCTTAAAATAATCCTTTGATACCAATCATAACACCCCATACCAAGAATCATAGATCTTATGCATTAAATTATTAAATTGGAATGTTTACTAGGAATCAAATCCATAAGGACTAATCGGTTTAACAATTTTGGAAAACCTAATTACATATAAGATAACCATATTATAATGGGACATAGACAATAAAACTTGATATATAACAAAACTAAATGATCTTCATCCATGAAAGCTCATTCAATGATTTATTCTTCATATCATGGGAAAAGAAAACAAAATAAGGGTGATCTAAAATGTTCAGCATGGGTAATTAAAATAGAATAAATCATGAAAGAATATGAAAAAAATATGTAATAGTAATTAACTAAACACGCTTTCTATTTAAACAAACTAGATAAGTCATAAGTAATATGGAATGGTCGATAACTGAAACACATTCCATTTAATCAATAAAATGATAATTAAATAGATACATGTATATTTCAGAGAAAAAATATCATAGATAATAATAATAACTAAGTTATCATTAAAAAAATTCATTACTTGATTCCTTGTTTCCTAGGTACATGGAAATAATATAGTCAAGACCCTTCACATAAAGGATTAAAACATACTTGTTAAAAACCAATTTATATATAAAAACTTAAATATACTATCAAGACCCTTCAAAAGACTATTTCCAACAAACTGTATACAAACCTGAAGTCTTTTTCAAACCTTATTTCATCCCATAGGTCTATTGATGCATCAAGGGGCTTACTTTAACTAGTCCCCAACCCATGTCTTGCATGTCCAAGGCATTCCTCTTATATTTCATAATTGATTTAACTAAAAAACAATGATACTTATCTTAAAATATCCATATTGAATAAATAATATGGATCTATCGATAATTATTCATTGAATGATAAAAAACAAAAATGGTTTTTGATGTTGATGAATGAAAATACCATTGAAATGTCATTAAATTTATTCTTATGTAAAATAATCAGTGAATGATCCAAATCATGACATACCACATTGAAAAATTTATATCCCAATACTCATGAAGGAATAACATTATATTAAAGATTTAATTACCCTGAAGATAAAATACATCAAGATATAATATATCAAAAGGGTTAATAGGTACACCATATAAAAGAATTTAGTGGTGAACATGGTGTATGCCTCATGAAAAGAAAAGTGAGATAAAAATCCATTACATTGAGTATAACTTTTATTGTATGTATTTATCTTCATGATTAATAATTTTAGGGAAATTATTTAATATCTTCTGAACATTTTTCAGGTTTATTACTACTTTGATTTTCACTTATTACAATGTTGTAAAAAACTACTAAAATAATTAAGTTTGCGTCGGATGTTTTGACCTTATTTCTGTTATGTTTCAAAGAATGAAATTATGTGGTCAAAAATGTTAACATGTGTCATTATATAACCATTTAAATTATAATAATCAAGAAATAATTATCATATTTATAAATAAATTAGACTTTAAAACCAATCATGAAAGATGGTTATGAAAATAGATCCAATGATACAATCATGGAGACAGTAGGTCATACGCACGTATGACTAATGTTCCCATTATTACATGAGCAATATGGAAAGAAGGTGGGTAAAATTATATATTTTTATAAGGATAATTATATCAAAAATATTTTTTTTAATAATATGTAATTATATATATATTTCTTGTGATGTAAAATGAATCACATCGTATCGAGGAGGCAGAAGTCCAAACATCCACGAACGACGTTATAATTTTTTGTATGAAAATGGAAATAAATAAAATCATATATTATATTTAAATAAATATAATTATGTCATGAAAATAATATATATTAATTATGTAACATTTTTTTAATTAAACCCATCATTAATACATTCCAATTAATGTGTGAACGTGTAACATTACTTTGAGGAGGTTGTAGTCTACACGTCCAAAAATAATGTTACTATATTTACACAAAATGTAATGAATAAAGTTATGTGAAGAATAATGAAATAATTAATATCATATATTTTGTAGAAAAAAATTTCAATCATAATTCTCATCCATGAGAATTGGTAGTGGAAAAAAAATGAACGACATCGTTTCATGAGGTGGTAGTTTGTTTTACATAAATGGTAAGTTCATTAACCATTTCATGGAATTGTGTGTGGATTTAGATATAAACATTAATATAAGAACATTTAGGTATAATTATTATAATTATTTTATTATATATTCATGGAATAAGAAGAAATTTATTATTGGATAAAAATAAACATAAATACACATTAAAGATGGTTACCTCTTTTTTTGGTAACTCCTTTTGGTTTGCATCAAAGTTCATCCTTAGTTTGATTTTTGTGCAATTTTAGTCTTCCATAATGAGGTGAGTGACATTTGGAGACTATTTTCATAGATTATCGATGATACAAATTGGATTTAGATGTGTGGATAAGGGGAAGAGATAATTTTTGTTTCTAATGGATATAGAGTTTCATTCTAGTAAATACCAAAAGGTATACACTATTTGGATATCTACCTTTACAAATGTACCTCATAAATAGATAAATAATGTATTTAAAAGGATTTATGGTCTATAAAAAAATCTGAAACACAAAAAATAGGTGAATTTGTTTTTTTTCTTAACATCTATGTGTCCCCAATTTTATCATTTTGGTTTTCATTAAAGTAACTAGTTTTCTAATAGATATAATTTTACCATTATGAGAAAATTAATGTGGTAATTATTATAAAATATTTAATCACATAATTATAAATATTATATATAATTTAAAATATAAAAATACCATGTTTTTTGGAAATTAATTTTAAAAAAAGCGCATGTAACGCGCAAAAACACTACTTTAACCTGAACTGTGCTAAAAATATTTTTATTATCTATAGATAAATATATTAATTATAAAAGGTCAATTGGTACATTAATAGAACATATTTGATATTTTGTAATATTTACAAATAAATTGGAAGAATATGGTATTTTTATTAATTTTAAATCATTTAATAAAATATAATTTATTTTAAAATAACATTAATGTTGATTTTAAATTTATTTAATTAATTTTAATTTAAAAATATAAAACTATTATTGGAATTAGAATATTTTAACTTAAAATATGTGTAACATTATTTCTGTTTCTAAAAAGTAATGGAACACAATAATTCATTATATTTACATGTCACGACCCGTCCCCCGGGGCCTGTGCCGTGACAACCTCAAGCCCGCCTTCAATAGGCTAGAGGCTCGCGACTAGCATAGAAGGTGTATCCCATAAAATTGGGAATCCATTGAATTTATAACCTATAACACACACAACCAAGAACACAGTAAGATACGAACTCAAATAAACTGAATAGTAAACAGAGTGGGTACAATAAGTAAAAAGGGGCCAGAATAAAAGCCCAACAAGAAAGTACAAGGAAAACTGGAAAGTACAAGATAGATGAAAGTACAAGCAACTGGAATAGCTCATATGATCACCTGCCAAGGATCCTACCTGAAGGGTAGGTATAAATCTTGATCGGTCATCTCTACACTATGCCTCGTCTAGGTACACCTCTGAGCTACCTCTAGTCCTGGTACCCTTGTCCTCAGTCAGCGATGGTTGTCGTCTGCATCCATCACAACAAGGTGTGGGCATAGACCGTGCAGCGGTGAGTATAACGATACTCAGTAGTGACCCTGAGACCCTCAAGGTCTCACAAAATCCACCAAGGATAAACCAGAAAGTTTGAAATCAACAGATAACCCTACTTAGGTATATGCCCATACATATACCTGATTTTTCAAGTAATCCATCTCAATCATGAGGAAATCACAAAGGTACTGACTCAGCTCACACCAGTTATATCATTGGGTATGGTAATATAGATGATTAGTTATAATTATTGAATCATATTATTCCATTAAGACACCCTGCTGATAACCTATACAGAATTGCTAGGAGCTGACCCACACAGGATTGTTGGAGTTGACCAACACAGGATCGCTATGAGCTGAACCACACAGGATCTCTAGAGATGACCCACACAGGATCGCTAGGAGCTGAACAACACAAGATCACTGGAGCTGACCCACACAAGATCTCTGAAGCTGACCACACAGGATCTCAAGGAGCTGACCCACATAGGATCGCTGGGAGCCGACCCACACAGGATCGCTAGAGCTGACCCACAGAGGATCGCTGGAGATGACCCACACAAGATCACTGGAGCTGACCCACACAGGATCATGAGAAGCTCACCCACACAGGATCTCTAGGAGCTGACCCACATAGGATATCTAGGAGCTGACCCGCACAGGATAGCTAGGAGCACTCTTCTCGTCCCAGCAGGCTACTGGGTTTCCTCACTAGGCTTGCTTGTCTCCGGGAGAGTATGTTCCCCAAGCCACTAGTCAATTACCCAAATACCATGATGTCCCAAAATGTAGTATCTCAAATGTTCTTCACGTCATATGGGTCTTAACGCAATAGATGGTGCGTCAATCGGTCGATCGATCTGTGAGTTATTAGCCTTTTAATCCCGGGGGGCGGTTGGATTCGTGCTTGATCCAAGCAGACAGTACCCCATCATAATCCAGAACTTTAGTGGGGTATACTCAAAGGTTCCATCTCCCTCCAGGGATTCTAGCGTCACTGACAGTTCATCAAACGGATGTCCAGTGCCAAATTTATGGCCAAAAGAGCGTAAATGGGTTGTAGTCGGGCCGATACTGGTCCGACTCGGTCGGACTGACCCGGCCAGACCCGGCCTAAACCGCTGGGTCCGGCTTGGGCCATTGGGTGGCTCGGCCTGTTGGGTTCGACCCGGCCCATTGGGCAGCCCAGCCCACTGGGTCCGGTCCTCCATACTTTGACGGGTCACGGAGGGCCGTCGGTGGTCATGATGCAGCGAAGGGTGCCGCGAGGGCACGAGACTGGGAAGCGGCTCAGCCGAGGGTTGCTGTGAGGAAGAGAGGTTGTGGGCCGACACGACTGGGGCAGTTCAGCTGAAATGGAGGTGGCAGATCGGGTAGTGGATCGTCCAGGACAGCAGCGACGTCTCGGACATCGGCTCAGACTGTGGCTCGGCCTGATGGTGGCGGCTGGGCCCGGACAGCGGCAGCAGCTCGGACAGCGGCGGCGGCACAGCCCAAACGGCAACAACGGCTTAGCCCGGACAACGTCAGTGGCTCGGCCAGGATGGCGATGGCGGCTCAGCCTGGATAGCGGTGGTGGCTCGGCCCGGTTGGCGACGGTGGCTCGGACGACGGTGGTGTCTCGGACGACGGCGGTGGCTCGGCCCAACGGCAGCTCAGACGATGGCGGTGGCTCAGCCCGGCAGGGGCGGCTCAGCCCTGCGGCGGTGGCTCGGCCTGACGGCGGCAGCTCCGCCCGACGGCAGCGGCTCGGCCCGACGGCGGCGGCTCGGCCCGACGGCGGCGGCTCGGCCCGACGGCGGCGGCTCGGCCCGGCGGCCGCGGCTCAGCCCGACGGCGGCAGCTCGGCCCGACAGCGGCGGCTCGACCCGACGGCGGCGGCTCGACCCGACGGCGGCGGCTCGGCCCGACGGCGGCAGCTCGGCCCGCGGCGGCTCGGCCCGGCGGCGGCGGCTCGGCCCGCGGCGGCTCGGCCCGGCGGCGGCGGCTCGGCCCGCCGGCGGCGGCTCGGCCCGGCGGCGGCGGCTCGGCCCGACGGCGGCGGCTCGTCCCGGTGGCGGCGGCTCGGCCCGGCGGCGACGGCTCGGCCCGACGGCGGCGGCTCGGCCCGGCGGCGGCGGCTCGGCCCGGCGGCGGCGGCTCGGCCCGACGGCGGCAGCTCAGCCCGGCAGCGGCGGCTCGGCCCCACGACAGTGGCTCGGCCCGACCGCGGTAGCTCAGTCGGTGAGGCCACGAGCGGCGGAGGCGGCTCGGGGGGACGAGCCTGTAGATGGTGGGGTATTGTGCCTTCACCAGTAGCCAGTTTATCCAACCTCTATCTTCATTCATCATTGTGATGTAAGCCACTTTCTTCCATTGCGAAAAAGACAATAAGGAATTACGGCGGGGGGTTCAGGCCATGTTTTTTTGGCCCTCACCCTCCGTGTTAGAGTGGTAGCAAGCAGCTCAATAAAAATATATAGAGTCAAGAACGACAAACTCTTCAATTTAATATGAATTGTGGATCAACTCATTTTGGATGATCCACATTCGCCATGCTTTCCAAGAAAGATGATAAAAAATAAACGAGAGAATTCAAGAATTTAATAATAACCCCTACCTCGAAGGTTTGTTGACAGAGGTCGAGAGATGGAAATGGCAAAGGCGAAGATGATTCCAACGACCATCACTTCATCAATCATTCTTTTGAAGTCGGTTCGAATCGTGTCTTCATTCTTCAATTCTGGAGTGTGTTATTCATTAAAGAAGTTCTTCGTTAGAGAAGCATAATGTTTCTCCAAGTGTTGGGCATTGTGGCACTTTACCAGCACTTCGTCGCATTGTGAATCCATCCCAAACCCTCCTTCCAAGCTCCACATAAAAAGGAGAGGGTGGGAGGTAAGTAACGATCATGGAATTTATGACGGTTCATTTATTAGGAACCTTTTTAAATTCCAACGATGATGTTAGTTAGTATTTAAAAAGGTTCAATCCAATTAATTTACATTGGCGCAATTAATTGGGAGGATTCTAATGGAATTCCCCACATTTAGGACGGGCTCAGGTGGTCCCCACCACCATGAATTTACAAAAAGGGTTTTTAGTTCTGGTGGTCCCCACCTCTTTAACAACAAGT
Source organism: Viscum album (assembly GCA_963277665.1). NCBI lineage: Eukaryota > Viridiplantae > Streptophyta > Magnoliopsida > Santalales > Viscaceae > Viscum > Viscum album. Next base: position 680,132,809 of record OY728150.1, read on the forward strand.
GAGAGGTTTTAGTTTAGGTGGTCCCAACCTCTTTAACATCAACATGGGAGGTTTCAACAAATAAAAATTTTAAACATTTTTATATTTATTTTATTATTTTACAAAAAAACAAAAACTAACATTCACCCTCGAACAACTACCATCAAGGTGAAAGTCTCCTTAAGAGAATATTGGCGCTGCAAGTTCAACGGTGTCCTCATATTTCAATTCCAATAACTAGTTTAAAAGTTACAAAAAAACCACTTGCACATTTACTGAACGTACCCGAAAAAAGTTCGGAAAATTATTAACAGTCACCCTCAACCTGTGTATGTCAAGGTTAGGCTCTTCCAAAGTGAATCATTCCCCAAGAAACCCAATGGTACTCTCGAATTTTCAATCCAAGTTACCTTTTAGAAGTTATGTATTTTACAATAAAGTAATTGTAACTTAATTATTTTATTCACGACCAAAAATTAACATTCACGGGTGTCTTGCACCGGCCAAAGTTAGTGTCTGGTTAAATAAAGCATTCCCTCATGAGTTCAGTTCTGGTCTCAGATTTCCAATCTGAGCTACCGTTTGTGGGTTATAAGAATTTAAAAAATATAATAATTTATTTAATTATTTTATTTATGATTACACCATTTTTGGGTTTTCTCACAGGAGGCCCATTCTGACCAAACATAAGTCATGTCTATGGTATACCCACCATTCTGAATGCAATTATTCCCTCATATTTCTGATCTGGGAAACCGTTTAAGTTTTATCCCTCTTTTTCAAGAAAACTGCTTACGCACGCTAATTAAAGCGTAACAAAACTTCAACGGATTATTCCAGGCACTCCAAGCGTCAGAATCACGCACTTTCTAATTTCATGGTCTCTAAATAATTCCATATAAATAAAAAAATTATACGGAAATTTCGGGACATTACATTCTCCCCACCTTAGGGCTTTATGTCCTCGAAAGCCAAAACAAAGGAAAAAAACCAAAAGAGGGTACTGAGCAAGAATATGAGACTCCAACTCTCATGTTCTCTCTTTGAGGTTCTGATACTACCAGCATACGCGTACCAGAGTTATCGACCACCCACGAAGGACTCTCTCTTGTCGATCCTCAATCTCCACTGGAACCTCTGAAAATGTCTCCCCATCGTCGATGTCCAGCTCACAATGGTCGATGATGTGAGAAGGGTCATCCACATATCTCCTCAGCTGGGATACATTGAAGATGCCATGCACCCGGTGCAACTGAGGGTAAAGTGCTAAGCAGTAATCAACCTCATCAACTCTGCTGAGGACCTGAAAAGTTTGGATGAACAGCCAAATCTCTACTAACCTCATCGGGGTGAGACCCATAGAAAGACATGGTCGCCATCCTCAAACTCCAGAGGTCTCCATCTACTATCGGCATAAGACTTTTTCCTACTCTGTGTAGTCTTCATCTGCTCCTGGATGATCTACAATTTCTATGTGGTAGCCCATACCATCTCTAGTCCCACTAGTGCTGACTCCCCTGGGCCAGTCGAGCACAAAGTTGATCTACAAGGTCACTAGTAAAATGCCTCAAAAGGTGTCATCCAAATGGTGGAGTGATAGCTTCTATTGTATAAAAACTCCACCAAAGGAAAGTGATCCTCCCATCTACAACCAAAGTCGAGGACACAAGCATGCAACATGTCCTCGAGGGTCTGAATGGTCCGCTCTGTCTGGCCATCGGTTTAAGGATGGAAGGTGGTGGTCAAACGAAGCTGCATCCTAAAAGCCTCATACAACCCCTTCCATAGCCAGGAAGTAAAGCGTGCATCATTAACGGATACGATCTTCGAGGGTACTCCATGTAGCTACACAATCTCCTGCACATAGAGGCGTCTCAGGCTCTCTACTGAACTATGTTCTCTGATCGGTAGGAAGTGGGCCAACTTGGTGAGTTGGTCGACGATCACCCAAATCGAGTCATGACCCCTAGATGTACGTGGAAGTCCTGTCACAAAGTCCATGTATATTGCATCCCACTTCCACTCTGAGACCTCTAAATTATGAACCAATCTTTCTGGTACCTGATTCTCTACCTTCACTACTAACAAGTGAGGCATTGAGAAACAAACTCTGCTACTGCTTTCTTTATTCCGGGCCACCAGTGTTGTCATCAGAGATCCTGGTACATCTTCACCACTCCTGGATGTACCGCTATAGGGGTTGTGTGGAACTCCCTCAACACTTCCTCTTAAAGTGACTCTAGTACCATGGTACGTTCTCTGATGATGATGAAGTTCTCCCCACCTTCAGAAAACCCATCAGGTTCCTACCCTGTGAAACTCCCACATTGTGCCTCCCTTACTCGCTGAAGAAGTGGGGGAGTGACTATAAGATACTTAAGGAAAGCTGCACCATCTCTATCCATGAAGCATATCTGCAGCATGACTAGCTATTCTGATAGCTCACTCAGATACTGCTGACTAAACCTCCTGTTGAGTGTGTCTGCTACCACGTTCCCCTTCCAAGGAGTAAAGATTATCTCAAAGTCATAGTCTGGTAGTAACTCTAACCATCTTCGTTTTCTTAACTTCTAAAATATCATCTCACACTTCTCTATCCACCGGAAAGGCTCCTCCTTCTTCGTCAAAGCTAATAAGGGTGCCTCTACCCTAGAAATGTCTGGTCTAAAACTCCATTAGTACCTAGCCAAACCAGAATTCCCTCTCCCTACGGGGGTAATCCTAGAAACATCTTTTGAAAAGATGTCCCCATGCTCTTCCACTCCTCTTTGGAACTGAAAACTCAAAACTTCTACTGCCACATGGGAAAGTCCGGCCAACTCAAGAGTGATTGGTTGCACCCTATTATGCATGATTTTATCCTGTACTGCTCAGGTTTCCTTTTTCTCCAACCAAGGAAAACCCCATTCTAATTTTGTAGAGAAACCACAACCTTTTTTCCTAATACAATCAATCTGAGTATGAACTGTGGACATCCAGTCCATATCCAAACCAACGTCGTAAGGCCTCGACACTGCAACCAAGAGGCTCCAACTGAAACTCTTTCCTCAAGGTTCAGATCACACCATCTGGGTAAGTGTGATTATCAAGTCTCCTCTCAAAGGTATCTCCAGAAGTGAGGGTCAAGTCAACAGTTTAACCAGAAACTCTAGGTCTTGGACAAGATTCATGGAAGGAAGGAATGATTGGTGCCTATTTATATTGATATGGAAGCTAGTAGTAGACATATATCATACCTCAAATCCTTCTTAGAGCCCTTGGGTCACACTCCTTGACCGCATGCTGCTACTCCATTCCTCTGTCCTCCATCTCCCTGAGCCTTGTGGGAACCACATAGGGGTGGTGGTTGTAACATGTACAAATGTACACCACCTCATGATTCTATCTTAGCTCTACTTCCACATCCATTGCCCTGCAGATTCATCTGTCCTTAACACTTCTTCTTCTTAAAAAAATTTACACAACCATTTCTCTGATACTGGAATCAGTTTCCTTCTTTCCCATTACTAACAATCATTGGCTGCATCTACTCAGCCAAAGAACATTCAACCACAAAGGTTCTCTCCAGCACCCTAACATAAGTAGGAATGCATAGGGGAATAGTGCTGGCTTGGATGTCCCTAAACACACCTTTCTCAACGGTCTAAGCCCTGAATCACTGGTTGTACATTAATCATCGAGTAACTGATATGGCCAGCAGGCCTAAATGAATACTTATCCACCAACATGTCGTCCTGTGAAATCTGTATAAGCAATAGGGAACTCTCATACACCTTATCAAGCCAGTCCTCAACCACCTATGGTTCGGGATCACCAAGAAACCTGAGGGGTATCTAATGTTGAAACATGTGCAAGGCACTAAGAATACATGTTTCCTCTACCAATACCATCAGTTGTAATTGCTGACCAATGGGAAGTGATATAGCTGGCACACTACCCGAAGGTACCATCTCGAGAAACGGTCCACATACTAAAGCCTCATCACTATGAGAATCATCCTCATGTTCTCTCACTGAAAAAGACTCGTAGCTAAGATCACCATCTTCTCTACTGGTATCTCAACTAGGTAGAAATCTCTAGCAATCACCTCCAGCCAGCCCTCAGCTGTGTGCGGATCTATCTCACCTTGAAACATCAAAGGCCTCTACTGTTGGAACTCATGCAATGCGCTCAGTAAGCGTGCACCGTCCGCCAGTATGGCTGGTGGTAAATACTGCCCAACGGGTGGTGGTGCTACTGGTACACCACCCGAAGGTGTCAACATAGTAATAGGGCCATGCACCGGAGCCTCGTCGCTCGGTGGTCCATCATCGTGTAATTTCTCAGGAATCCAAGCTGGTTGTCTGCACAGCAGTATCCTAATAAGGAATAGGTTTTCCATGATCATTTACGTATACCTGGTGAGCTAACTCAAAATATCACAAAGAAAACTCTTCAAAACACACATGCAATCAGTGTTTTCATGAACTGGGTCAGGGATAACAAGTTGGGGTCCTGGTGTATGGATACATCGGTTGTCGCACCAACACTAGATTCCCTAAAATGATAACCACACTCACTATACTTAACACTAATTCCGTTAAAAATAAAGATTATAGTCCTATGCTCTATGGTAGAATGGACTCCTCTGATACAAATTTGTCACGACCCGTCCCCCAGGGCCCATGCTGTGACTACCCCAAGCCCACCTTCCATAGGGTAGGGGATGGCGACTAGCACCGAAGGCGTATCCCCAAAAACTAGGAAGGCATTGCCTTTATAACCTGTAACACACACAACCAAGAACACATCATTATAGGAACTCAAGTAAACTAAATAGTAAACATAGTTAGTACAGTAAGTAAAAAGGGGCTAGAATACAAGCCCAACTGGAATGTACAAGGAAAACTGGAAAGTACAATACAATTGAAAGTACAAGTAACTGGAACAGCTCCTCTGATAACCCACCAAGGATCCTACCTGAAGGTTAGGTACAGCTCTCGATCAGTCGTCTCTATGGTACGCCTCTTCTAGGTCCACCTCCGAGCTACTTCCAGCCTTGGAACCCTTGTCCTCAATCAGCATTTCCCGTCATCTTCATCCAACACAACAAGGTGCAGGCATAGCCTGTGTAGGGGTGAGTATAAAGATACTCAGTAGGGACCCCGAGACCCTCAAGGTCTCAAAAAATCCACCAACGATAAACCACAAAGTATGAAATCAACAGATAACCCAACTTAGGTATATTCCCATACATATACCTGAGTTTTCAAGTAATCCATCTCAATCATGAGGAAATCAGAGAGGTACTGACTTAGCTCACACCAGGTATATCTTTAGGTATGGTAGTAGTGATGATTAGTTATAATTATGGAATAATTTTATTTTTTTAAGAGGCTCTACTGCTAACCTGTACAGAATCGCTAGGAGCTGACCCACAGAGGATCGCTAGAGCTGACCCACACAGGTTCGCTAGGAGCTGACCCACATAGGATCGCTAAGAGCTGACCCACACTGGATCACTAGAGTTGACCCACACTGGATCGCTAGGAGCTGACCCACACAAGATCGTTGGAGCTGACCCACACAGGATCACTAGGTGGTGACCCACACAGGATCGCTAGGAGCTTACCCACAGAGGATCACTGGAGCTAACCCACAGAGGATCGCTAGGAGCTGACCCACACAGGATCGCTGGAGCTGACCCACATAGGATCGCTCAGAGCTGACCCACACAGTATTGCTAGGAGATGACCCACACATGATCACTATGAGCTTACCCGTGCATGATAGCTAGGAGCTGACCCGCACGGGATAGCTAGAAACACTCATCTCATCAGAGCCAGCTACTGGATTTCAGCACTAGGATTTCTCGTCTCTAGGAGAGTCTATTCCCCAAGCCACTGGTAAATTCCCCAACTACCCAGATGTCCCACGAAGAAGTATCTTAAAGGTTGTCCATGTCATAGGGGTCTTAACGCAACAGACAGTGCGTCAATCGGACGCTCGGTCGGTGAGTTATTACTCTGTTAGTCCCAGGGGCCCAGTTGGATTCGAGCTCGATCAAACCTGACTGTACGACATCATAATCCGAAACTCCAGTGGGGTATACTCAAAGTTAACTTCTCTCTCTGAGGATTCTATTGCCACTGACATTTTGTTAAATGAACTTTCGGTTCCAAAGTTATGGCCAAAAGAGCATAAATAGGTCATAGTGGGCCCAGGTCCGGTCCAACCCAGTCGGACTGACCCGTCCTAGGCCGAACCGGTTCGGGTCGACTCGACCTGACCTGCTGGGTTTGGCTCAGCCCACTGGGTGGCCCAGACCGTTGGGATCAGCTCAACACGCTAGGACGGCCCGACAGGCCGCGAGGGGGCGCAGAGGGTCGCGGGTGGCCGTGAGGATGCATAGGGTGCCGTGAGGGCGCAAGACCACGTAGTGGCTCGGTCGAGGGTTGTCGTGAGGGTGCGAGGACACGGGGAAGCTCGGCTAGGGCGGTTTGTACGAAAGGGCAGAAGAGCCTCGGGCAGTGGCTTAGCCCAGACGGCAGCGGTGGCTCCGCCCAGACAGGGGAGGCAGCTCAGCCGGGATGGCGACGGTGGCTCGGACGACGGCGGTGACTCAGACGATGGTGGTGGATCAGCCTGGCGGCGACGACTCGGGAGGCGGTGATGGCTCCGACGGCAAAAGCAGCTCAAATGTTGGGGGCGGCTCAACCCGGTGGCGGTGGCTAGGGCAACAAGGCAGCGGGCGATAGTGGCGGCTCGGGTGGTGAGTCTGTGGACGGTGGGGCATCATGGTTTCAGCAACAGCCGGTTTAGTCGGCCTCTCTCTGTGTTCATTGTCGTGGTGTAAGCCACTTTCTTCCATTGTGAAGAACACAATAAGGAAGAATGAGCAAGGGGTTGGCCATGTTTTTTTGGCCCACACCATCCGCGTTAGAGCAGTAGCAAGTGGCACAACAAAAAGATAGGCATCAAGAACGACAAACTCTTCAATTTAATATGAATCGTTGATCAACTCGTTATGGTTGATCCACATTCTCCATTCTTTCCAAGAACGAGGAAAAAAATAAACGAGAGTATTCATGAATTTAATAATAATCCCCTACCTAGAAGGTTAGTTGACAGAGGTCGAGAGATGGAAACAGCGAAGGCGAAGAGGATGCCAATGGTCATCACTTCCACAATCACACTCCTGAATTCGGTTCGAACGTCATCCTCATTCTTCAATTTCGGAGTGTGTTATTTGTTGAATAAGTTCTTCATTGGAGAAGCACAATGTTTCACCATGTGTTGGGCATCATGGAACTTTACCAGTGCTTCTTTGCTTGGTGAAGCTATCCCAAATCCTCCTCTTAATCTCCATATAAAAAGGAGAGGGGGGAGGTAAGTAATGATCATGGAATTTATGATGGTTCATTTATTAGGAACCTTCCTAAATTCCAAGTACGTTGTTACTTAGTATTTAAAAAGGGTCAAGCCAATTAATTTACATTGGTGCAATTAATTGGGAGGATTTCAAGGGACTTACCCCCATTTAAGAGGGGTTCGGGTGGTCTCGACCACCATGAATTCACAAAAAGGTGTTTTAGTTCATGTGGTCCCCACCTCTTCAACAACAAGTGGGAGGTTTTAGTTCAGGTGGTCCCAACCACATTAAAATCCACATGGGAGGTTTCAACAAATAAAAATGTTAAACATTTTTATTTTAATTTTTTTTCTTTCACAAAAAACACAAAAACTAACTTTCACCCTCGACAAACTACAATTGAGGTGAATGTTTTCATAAGAGAATAATGACATTATGAGTTCAATAGTGCCCTCGGATTTTAATTCCAAGTACCGGTTAAAAAGTTACAAAAAATCCGCTGTCACTTATACTGAACGTACCTAAAAAAAGTTTGGAAAATTATTAACAGTCACCCTCGACCCACGCCGGTCAAGGTTAGTCTCTACCCAAGTGAAACACTCCCCCAACGAACCCAATGGTACATTCGGATTTCCAATCTGAGTTACCGTTTAAAAGTTTTTTACTTTACAATAAAATAATTATCACTTAATTATTTTATTTTCGGCAAAAAACTATCTTTCACTAGTGGCCCGCACAGGCCAAAGTTAGTATCTTATTAAATAAATCATTCCCTCAAGAGTTCAGTGGTGGTATCATATTTTCAATCTAAGCTACCTTTTGTGAGTAATAATCATTTGAAAAATAAAATAATCTATTTAATTATTTTATTTATGATTATTCCATTTTTGGGTTTTCTCATAGGAGGCACGCGCCAACCAAACTTAAGTCACGCCTAGGGTAAACCCACAATTATGAAGGCAATGGTGCCCTCAGATTTCTAATCTAGGAAACTGTTTAAGAGTTATCCCACTTTTTCAGGAAAACTGCTTACACACGCTAATTAAAGAATAACCAAACTTTGGCAGATCATTACGGGCACTTCATACCTCGTAATCATGCACCGTCAGATTTTGAAATCTTGAAATAATTTTATATAATTAAAAAAAATTATATGGAAATTCTAAGACATTAAATTACATTATTTTTAAGTTTTTTTCATCATTTATCTTATTTAATTATCGACTAAGTAATCCATGTGTTAGTTCATATTAAGTGTTTAATGTAATTATATCACCTATAAAAATTATAGTTAAATTATCATTATAAAAAACTTATTTAATTTTCAAATTAATGTTTATAATTAAATCTATGTAGCTTCTTCCATACTCTGAAGCTTTGTAGAAATTAAAAGCAATGGAGGTATGTCTTTTTTCTTTTTCTTTACTTATCTTATTTTTTGGGTCACATTCATAAACTAGTTTCCCATATACTCATAAAATTAGAAAAACAAATAGTATATTGATTAGAAATGGGAATTTAATGGATTTTGGAAAATTTTCTTCATCATTTTCACCCTAAAGTATAATTTTTAGTCTTTTGTTAGACAAATATTTCTCTTAATCGTTGTAATTAAATTTAATTACTTTCACTACTTTTTTAGTCAAAAAATAGGTTAAAATTATTATAAATTATAAATTATTCTGGTTTCAAATATTGAATCCATTTTTACATATTCAAATCATAGAAGTGGAAGAAATTAATTTAAAATTTATCCTATAAATGGGACGACAATATGAATTTTTAAAGTAAAAATGTTAAAATGTTTCCTATGATTTAACATAAAATATAATAGTTAAATTGATTAAAATTAACTAAATTATATTATTGTATATATAATGTATCTAATAAATATTTAAAACCAATCAAAATTCAATCTGAACCTTTTAAATAAATTAGACAATAAAGCAGTATTGAATTCTAATTCTGTATTTTCACTATACATCAAAAAATGAAACTTCTCAGAAAAATACAAAAAACTGTCTGCTAATCTAATTTTGATCATTAAATTTCAAAAGTGAAGTTTATTTTTTCCTATTATATAAAAAAAATTCAACATTCTAATTAAAAATATGTGCCTATTAAAATGAGGTAAAAATGCTTTTATAAAATTATAGCTTTTTATATGTAAGATTGAGATTGTTCTTGTTATATGTATATTGAATCTATTGGATGGGTGTCAAAAATATTTGATTGAATATAAAGCATATAAAATTTGGTTAAAATAATTTTATAATAGTAATTAATTTAAATTATTAAGATAAATCACCTTTTTAATAGAAAAAATAGTCTTTTATAAATTCATTCCCTTTATATTCAATTGGTTTATATATTTATTTCTAGTTAATAGGTAACCAATTAATTAAAATATATATTTTAATTATATATTTAATCATTTTCATGCACATAAAGTCAAAGGCTCTATTATATATTATTATATTAAATAATATTATTTTTAATAATATATTATTGTGCAATAAAACTCAATCTTATGGGTTATGAAATACATAAAGGAAAGTCATTGTTTCATGTAACATAAGATAAAATTGTTGTTCCTTGTAGAGAAATCTAATATTTATGTCAAATGGGTCCAAATTTCATATTGGTGTTTGGTATAAATCAAAATAGGAACAAAATTAAATATAATCTAAAAGGAAAATCATGAAAAAATTTGGGTTGTTACGTCTAGGATATTAGAGATTTGTTTTTTTTAATTACTAAAAACCTATAATGCTTGGTATAATTGATGATAAAAGGGATGAAGTCCCTTAGATACTTTGATGTTTGATTCTAGCGATGGCAGGATGGATTATATTGTGTGCAATGGTGAAAGGGATTACACAAGGGCACTCGAGACAAGTTTATAATTCATCTTTATCATCGATATATTTCTTTCTTAATAGATTTTAAATGTCCAATTAGTCAGATGTTATTTGTTATGGTTTCCAAAGCCTTGATATTATTTGAATATATAGATTAAATTTGAATCCTTTATGTGGTAGCCGAGGATCATCCATATAGTATCCATATAGTTATGAAATGTACATTCAAATGATATGGGAATGGGACAGGTTTTGATGTTTGTTGATAATGATGACATTCTTTATAAAATAAATAGGACAAATTTTTAGTGTCAAAGACAATTTATTTATAAGGATTAAATTATTATTATTGTAAGTGAATATCGAATAATATTAATTAATTAATGATTAATTAATTAACATATAACTATGATACTTGTATGCATGTTCGTGATCAATTACTTTGGGGTGGTAGTTGGGTATCTTATTTGATAATATCTATTTACGAGTATAAGGATTACTATATCCCCTTAGTGTGTTTATGTGTAATATATTCTATATTTTCTGATTCTATATATTTTACCACCTATGTCGTTAGGGAATAGAAACCCAAATGTTTTGGGGAGTGTATTCTCCAACACTATGGATGGTGATGGAAATGATGTATGACTTCACCCTCTACCATTTACTTCATTTGGTTTTAGTATATATATCCCATTGTATAATGGAATATGTTATAAGGTGAATTCATGCCCGATCTATGATGTATCATGGTTTTACTATATATTTATGTGTGGTATGTAACAACATTTAGTTATGTAACATAATTGTATCTAGTAACAGTGGTTAAGGTTTTCCACAAGTGTGAATTTATGGGTTATAATGGGTTTAGGTATAATATATTTACTTGGGATATAGTGGCTTCTAAATATACACATGGTTACAATTGAGAGGATGATGATGATGATGTGGTTATGAATGTCTATACAGGATGTAGAATGCTTATTATATTATTTCATGTGATGTAGGATGACTTATCGAAGGGTTGAGCATGGGATTTGAGCTATTGGGATTTGGGTGAGACAAGCATGTGGGAAGGAGGCATAAAGATATGTTTATTTATATATATTAATTAGATATAAAATGATTTACTTGTATATCTCAAATGTTGTATAATTTGTGGTTAGGATGTAAAATATTTTTTTCTTATTTTGGTTAAGAGTTATTTTCAATGATTTATTTATTGGTGTCAAGTACTTTTCTTTCACATTTTTCATGAGTGGTTTTGGGGAGGATCCCTCTAAGTTTACATAGTTTACTCACCCTATATATACATATAATGTTTTAAAGTCCAATGGATCTTTCGGAGATTGATCTATGATTCGCTATTTTGATGAGTCATCCAGGTTCTATTTGAGCTATGTCGTCATTATTGAGGTAATTTTTTGTTCTTTTAGGGATTTCATTTTAGTTATTTTATTTATTTAATTATATTTTGTATTGGGATATTTTTCTTATTTATTTGTGGAATTATTTTGTGGTTTTATATCTTTTCTATTATTCATTATAATTATTTTAAGATCTTGGGGTTTTCCTTGAGGTATGAATATTTTAAATTTTAGTTTAATTTCTTGATTTTGACCTAATTTTAATTCAAAGCGAGGCTATAGAGGAAACAGGGGTGTTGAGGGAATATTCAGAGATGGCAGGTAGAGTTTTTTGAATAGGTATCTAGGCCACACAATTACTATAATCTATTCCTCATAGTAAATTGAGTTTGATAAAATTGTGCGAGAAGGTATGGTCTATAGTCAGGGGCTACACGGTTTGAGGAAACCATGAAACCAGGGACACACACCTTTGTGGGTTACAGATGATTTTGATAGTTGGAAATAGATTTCTTTTCGTAGGACATCCCAAACCATGTACATAAACCATGTGAGGGGTTGTTGAGACTGAGAGGTGTGTATAGTTAGCACACTATTTTTCCAACCATGTTGCCAAATTGTATGACCTAGTATTTATAGGGTAAATGAATATTTTTCCCTTAATGACATAATTATTTAACCATCCCCCATTTTCTTGTTTCTCCATCTTTCAACCACCTTTTCTCATTTTTTTTCTCTTCTCAAGACCTAAACTTTGGGATTAAAAGAATTCCTCCATCCAAAGTCAACTTTGAGAGTATTTCGTCTCATAGGATCTATACTAGTGAGTTCTATGTTCTACTTATACCTTTCTTCATTTTTAATCAAATCAGCAATGATATTTTGGTTCAAGATAATATGAAAAATTTATTGGGTATTTGTCTTATCTTCAATTCTCTTCCAATCTGAGTTGAGTTTGGAGATTATTCTAGATGAGTGTTCTACCTTGGGCATATGGTAGGTGGTCTATACCTTTTACCTCAAAGACTTGTGACTTTTATCTCATTGTAGTTCTTCTAGACACTGAAATTTATAGGCGTTTTTCCTATATTAATTTAATATGTTGATTTAATTTTTTGAACCTTTTTCAGTTTCCCACATAGCACCATGTGATTGTTGGATTTTTTCAACCTCAACCTGGACCACCCATGAGGAGTGTTTATGTATTTTCCCAATTATATACCACTATGTTTGTAACACCCCAACCCCAGTTACCCATAGTCAGTGCATTATTACATAACATTGGCATGATCACAAAATATCAAGTCTTGAAAGACTGATTAGTTTAGTAGCCTTGGAATAACTAGATACATTCATAAAGTTTACATTACATCATAAAGTGAAAACTACTACAACAACATCTTGTCTTCATATCCCCTCATACTATCCCAGCAAGTCATTCAAAAATTACTTCTTCACATCCTGGGAAAATAAAACATTGAAAGGGGTGTGATCAGATGCTCAGTAAGGATAACAATATAGCGGATCATTCATAAATAATTATAAACATTTAAGGCAATGTATAACTAAAACAAAATCCTTTTAAAAATGAACTTCAGCATAATATGGCAAAGATAAAATGGAATAATTCCATTTACTTATTCACATGGATATTCTACTAGTTGAATAATCACATGCAATATCAAAAACCACTTTCATAATGATGGAATTCATAATGTCAAACTATCATAACCACATAGTCAAGGTCTCATGCCAAGACTACAAATAAGATTTTGTTAAAGCCTTTTTTCAAGACACTAGTTTGTCTAATGAGACCTACTGATGCATCGAGGAGCTATAGCGGGCTCCACCCATCACTTACTAAGTCCAATGCATTCTTCATATGAAAATGTCTAACTAAACATTAACATTCGTATTAAAACTAGCATACGAAATGTCAATACTTAACCCATAATCCATGAATGGTATAAAAATAACACATCCACAGTCAAACATATCATAAAACCTACAACACAATATGGAAGATTTTTATCCTGATAAATCAACTTCAAAACAAGTTTAAAATCCATTAATGGATTTTGACATAGATGAAAACGATTTGTAAAACTCTTTGAGAGAAATAACCCTTTTTCATGAAAACATTTAAAAGTCACACAATTTAGAAAAGAAGTCATTTAAAGACATTTTTGAATCAAAGTGTCTCATACCACTTTGAAACTTTTGAAAGGAATTAACATTTTAAAAATATTCATGTCCATATAAATAAATCCTTAAAAACCATTTTGAAGACATGGACATTAATGAGAATGATTTAGAAGAAGAAATATTTAAAACATTTGAAATGATGTTTTAGTAAAAATGTCCCTTAAATTAATCCCTTTGAAAACTATTTCATAAAACATGGACATGGATAATAAATATGTCCCAGTAGATACTAATGTAAAAACAACCTCGGATAATAAAGAGATAATAAAATTAACCCTTACCAATTTGGTAACTTATGAAACATACAACACATGAAATAGGTATCATACAATGAATACGTAAATACACATAAATTAAAGTGCATTACACAAATAATACAATTATGGGAAGTACATACACCACACAAAAGGTAATAGTGGAAATATGTCATGAATCTCATGGGAATAAGGAGTGAGATAAAAACCCCTTACCTTGTAATTTTCCTCGATTGAGGGAAGGTTATCCTCCTTTATAATGGTTAAATAATTTTTATTAAATTATAAAAGAATAATATACATTAATATGATATCATATATGATATTTTAACATTTATTTGTTAATAATATCTTAGTATTATCATCCTTTCGGGTGTTGACAGATTCATTTTCTTTTATATATTTTGTCAAATAAGCCGTGTTTCTTATGGATAGGTTGTATATTATTCATATCCATAATTATATCAAGTCCTAAAACATTATTTTTAATCATAAAATGAGAATTATACTTGAATGTATACGATGGGGAATGAATCTCATCGCGTTCGTGGAGACGGTAGTCCGTACGTACACACGAGCGACAATATCACTCTTTTGATGTTAAAATAATATATAATTGGATAGTATATCATATATGAAGAATCATTATAATGCTATATTTATTATTTATATAATTACACATCATTATTATACCCATACAAATAATAATTTATTGAATAACAATTACACCACGATGTGGAGACGGTAAGCCGTATGTACGCATGTATGGTGACATGTCTTTCAAAGGATGGATAGAATAATGAATATGGTTGTACCATATTTATAATGACATCACAGTATATATAATATACTGGATTTATTATTTTATAATGGTAATATCAAAGAAATAAGAAGTTGAAGAAGAAAGGAACTTGAAAGAGGGTGGTGAAAACATTACCTCTTCTTCGGGTCCTTCCTTTTTATTTGATCAAAAGGGATCATTAGATTGGCTACTTGACTAAATTAAGGCCTCTAGGATAAATTTAGGATATTTGAGAGGATATTTGGGCAGGTTTTGGCCGAACCAAAAGGCTTTGAAGGTGTGAATAATTGGTTAGAAGTGGTGTCCTTTTATAAGAGGAGTGAGGGGCACCTTAGGAAAAGCTATAAATATTATTTTATAATAAATTCATATTCGGTTTATAATAGCTCCAAAGTGTATTATTCAAAGTATAAGGTAGTGATGGGTTGAAAACATTTCAACAAATAGATTTTAGATAGGTTTGGGACGTTATATTAACCTTATCATTTAGTTTTAACCCTTAGTTAATTAGTTTGACATTTACCATGTCGCTTTGTATTTTTATATTATATAGTCAATAAACTTACTATATACATCCAAGAGACCCCAAAGTGGTACATTAATGATAAAAATAGAATTATATAAGTCCTTTGGCCAAAAAATATATTTTTTGGAATATAATATCAATTAATAATATAATATTTGTTTTAAAAACTCTTTTATGCCAATTTTGACACTATTGGGTATTTTGTTTTTGATAAATTCATAACATCATTATTACTTCGAACCAAATTCATATAACCAGTAATAAGTTATCATATTAACCTATATAATTATTTTAATTCATAAAAAGTTTTAAATTACATTTATTTTGATATTTATAATATCAATTATTTGGTTCATTCATTAATAAGGAAAATACTGCATCATTATTGTGTCATAAATAAATTTAATTATTAAATATCAAAAAATTATAAATAAAATAACATTATGTTGGAAATATTTTTATCTTTCTAATTAATATTTATAGTAAAAAATATAACATATATAACCCTATGTAAAAAAAATTCTAAAAGATATATGCTTATGTCATTTTTGTATTTACTTTAACTTAATTAATATAAAGTGTCCCTATCACCTACAAGTGGCTCCATGGGGTCGCCAAATCAACCCAAAGATGACCATGGTAGGACATGTATCCACCAATAAGGTTAGGACACGTTTTAGGGTAATTTATTATTATTATAATATTATTTTTTACCCTTATTTACCGGATTTACCCTTTAACCATGATAAATAAAATATTTACCGAAGTAATTATTCAAAATGTCTAAAAATAAAAGATACCTATTTGAAAAATTGGGACATACTGATTCCAAATATGGAATCCATTTTTCCAAATTCAAAACACAGAAGTGGTAGAAATTAATTTAAAATTAATTCCCTCTGTCAAAACAAAAAGCGTGTTTTTAAGAAATAATAACTATCAAAAGATTGGCACTTATTTATGTCCGGTTTAATTTTGAAATTATATCCAATGACCAAAATTGTATTAAATGGTAAAAATATATTCTAAATATACTTTAAAACCATTCAAATTAATAATTTATCACTATTAATTATTTGGATTAAAAAAGTTGTTTTTAATTAAAATTTTGTAATTTTCACTATTCATCAAAATAAAAAAGTTATCTGAAAAGTACCAAAATTTCACCCTATGCTAAATTCGATATTCAGAATCCAAAAATGAAGTCCATTTTAAAAGATAAAATATATATAATTTCAAAAACTGGATATTACTATTCATAACGCCTACTTTCCCACGTTGCCTCTTCCATCTTATGGTTTCTCCATAGCACTTTTACCAGACGAGTTGTCCGGTTTCTCAACACTTGTTCTCTAGTATCCAGAATCCTGACGAGATCTTCGTAATAAGATAGATCAAGTTCAAGTTCTAATTCCTTATAGGTGAGTACATGCGTTGGGTTAGGCATGTATTTTCTCAATAGTGATACGGGGAAAACATCGTGAACTTTGGAGAGATTTGGCAGCATTACCAAATAGTAAGCTACAAACCTAATTCGTTCTAGAATTTCGAATGGTCTGATGTACCTTGGACTCAATTATCCCTTCTTACTGAAACGTATAACACCCTTCCATGGAGACCTTCAAGAAAACTTGATCTCATACATTAAATTCCAAATCCTTCCTTCGATTATCGACATTGCTCTTCTGCTTACTTTGAGCTACTTTGATGTGGTTTTGGATTACCTTCACCTTTTCCATTATTTACTCCACCAGTTCTGGACCTACAAGTTTTCTTTCACCAACGTCATCCCAATAGGTTGGTGTGTGACATCTCTTTCTGTATAACGCTTCATATGGCGCCATCCGAATACTTGAATGGAAGATACTGTTTTAGGAAAACTCCACTAGAGGTAAATTTTTATCCCACATACCCTGAAAGTCTAGTGAGTATGATCTAAACATGTCTTCTAAGGTTTTAATAGTCCATTCTGATTGTCTATCTTTATGAGGGTGGTAGGCAGAGCTCAAACGAAGTTCAGTATCCAAGGCCTTCTGAAGACTCTTCCAGAATCTTGAAGTAAAACGGGGATCACGATCAGAAACAATTGATAGGGGTACTCCATGAAGTCTCACAACTTCATTTATATATAGTCTTGTTAGACGTTCCAGTGGTAGATCTTCTCTTATAGCAAGAAAATGTGCTGACTTGGTAAGACGATCAACAATAACCCATATTTCATCGTTCCTTCTAGGAGTCTTTGGTAGCCCCATGACAAATCCCATCGTAATATTGTCCCATTTCCACTCCGGTATGGGAAGAGGTTGCATGACTCCTCCAGGCTGTTGCCTTCCAGGTTTCACTTGTTGACCAACCACACATCTTGACACAAAATCATAAATCTCCCTCTTCATGTTTTCCCACTAAAAATTCCTTCAAATCTCTATACATTTTGGTGCTCCCAGGTTGTATAGAGAAATTGGAGCTATGAGAATCATCTAACAATTCCCATTTCAGATCAGGTATATCAGGAACACAAAGTCGCTTCCCAAATTTCAAAATTCCTTCTTCATACACAAAGTCTCTCAATCTTCCATCTTTCACAGCTTTAATCTTCTTTTGAAATTCGTCATCATTGATCTGATAACTCTTAATCCTTTCTAGTAAATATATTTTGGCAACCAATTGAAGAAGCATTGATTTTTCACCTTTCATGGTAACTCCCATATCCATCTTCACTATATCCATGAAAATAGGATCACTTTCAATTCTCATCATGTTCAAAACTCCATGATCCTTTCTACTCAAAGCATCATCCACATTATTTTCCTTCCCCGAGTGGTAATGTATCATGCAATCATAATCCTAGAGTACTTCAAGCCATCGTCTTTTCCTCATGTTGAGTTCTTTCGGTGAGAAAATATACCTCAAACTCTTGTGATCAGTATAAATCTCACATTTTTCACCATAGAGATAATGTCTCCATATCATCAAAGAAAATATTACCGTAGCTAACCCAAGATCATGAGTAGGATAGTTTTTCTTATGAATTTTTAGCTGTCGTGATGCATAGGAAATAGCCCTATCATTCTACATAAGGACACAACCAAGTCCTTTCATCGGTAAATCACTATAAATAATGAATCCATCATTCCCTGATGGTAGAGTCAATATAGGAGCATTGACTAATCTTCTCTTCAGTTCTTCAAAAAAATCTTCACACTCTTTTTTCCAAACAAATTTAACCCCTTTACGTGTGAGCTTCGTTAATGGGTTATCCAATTGGGAAAAATTCTGGAGGAAATGCCGATAATAACCTACTAAACCAATAAAATGGCGTACCTCGGTTATAATCATTGGTGTTGTCCATTCTTGGATTTCCTTGGTCTTAGAAGGATCAATAGTGATTCCATCCTTAGAGGAAAAATGGCCAAGAAAAGAGATCTCCTAAAGCCAGAATTCACACTTTCTAAACTTCCCATATAGTTCATGTCTTCTACGAGTCTTCAGGATAATGCGTAAGGGATTTTCATGATCTTCATATCTTTTAGAGTATACCAAGATATCATCAATAAATAATAGCACAACTTCATCAACATATTCCTTGAAAACTCTATTCATTAGATCCATGAATACAGACGGTGCATTAGTCAATCCAAAAGGCATTACTATAAACTCGTAATGCACGTACCTGGTTCGAAATGATGTCTTCGGAAGGTCTTCCTTCTTCACACACAACTGATGATATCCAGATCAAAGGTCTATCTTTGAAAATTATTGAGCTCCATGCAGTTGGTCAAATAAATCATCAATGCGAGGTATGGGATACTTGTTCTTTATTATTATAGCATTGATCTCCCTGTAGTTAATACATAACCTCATAGATCCATCTTTCTTTTTAACAAAAAGAACAGGGGCTCCCATGGAGAAACACTAGGGTGAATAAATCCTTTATTACTCAATTCCTCTAGTTGTTTCTTTAGTTCAACTAATTCCATAGTGGCCATTTTATAAGGGTTCTTCGATATAGGCCTTGATACAGGAATTAAATCAATGGAAAACTCAACTTCTCGTTCTGGAGTATGTTCAGGTAAATCTTGCGGAAACACATCTACATATTCTTTCACAATAGGTACATCCTCTATTTCAACATTAATTTACTCACCCACAGTCATTTCATTCTCTTCCTCCCCAATAATTGAATTTAGTTGAGCTACTGGGGGTGGATCTAGATAAGAATTAGGTGGTGATGATTCTGCTCTAATGATAAGGTGTTCCTTATCATCATCATCAAAAATAGTAACCTCTTTCTTCTTACAATAAAGTTTTCCATCATGGTCCGAAAGCCAATCCATACTGAGGATTATATCATATTCAATAAATGGTATGACGATGAGATCTGCAGATAAAGAACATTTATGTGCTCTAAAGGGAACTGATTCATAAAACATTGTTGCAATGATACGTCCCTTAGGAGTTTTAACTGACAACTCCCTTGTTAGATCAAATTGTAAATATCTATTTTTTTTAGAAAACTGGGAAGATATAAAACAATGAGATGATCCAGAATCACAAAAAAAATCATTGGATAAACTTGAAGAAACCATTAAATTACCTGCCACCACATCTTTCGAAGCTTCTACCTCAGTAGTAGTGATAGAATAATCTTGGCCTTGATCCCTTGGCCTTTTCTGAGGTAAGTTCCCCTAATGCTTAGGATATTCTACTAGTCAAATAAGCACATGAAAAATCAATAACCACTTTCATAATGATGGAATGCATAATTCCAGACTATCATAACCATATAGTCAAGGCCTCGTGCCAAGACTGCAAATAAGATTTTGTTAAGGCCTTGTGCCAAGACATTAGTTTGTCTCATGAGACCTACCGATGCATCAAGGAGATATAGCTGGCTCCACCAGTCACTTACTAAGTCCAATGCATTCCTCATCTGAAAATTTTGAAACATAACATAAACGTTCGTTTTAAAACTATCATACGAAAAGTCAATAATTTAACCCCAAACCATGAATGGTATAAAAATAGCACATCCACATTCAAAAATAACTCATTCGATACATTATGGAAGATTGTATTGTATCAGATTAACCTCAATCGGGAATAATAAATGATATTGACATAGATTAAAATAATCATCAAACTATTGAGAGAAATATCTCCCTTTTTCTTGAAAACATTTAAAACTCACACTATTTGTCATGAAGCCATTTAAAATAGATTTTTGAATCAAAGTGTCCCATACCACATTGAAACTTTTAAAAGGAATTTTGATTTGAAAAATTTAATGTCCGTATAAATAAATCCTTAAAACCATTTTTAAAACATGGACATTAATTAGAAAGATTTACAATAATAAATCTTTAATACATTTTAAAATGATATTTTAGTTATAGTTCCTAACCAAAAGAGAGACACTTGAATACAAATAATTGAGGTTATAAAAACATTTTAATATCATGAGAATAAAGGTATTCATGATATACTATGTCAAAGTACATTATATACACCATATAAAAGTGATTTGGTGTATAACTACAAAGGAGTCTCAATGGAATGTAAATTGAGATGAAATCTCTCATAAAGGTTGTATCCTTAGGTTAAGAATAAATCAACAATATAATTATGTGTGAAAATTATAAATAAACTCAATATTATTGGATATTCAGTTTAAAACCACAAAAGGACATTCACACATATTCATGTAAAAACAACACCAATGAATTGGATGTTTTCACTTAACAAATGGAGACTGAGTAAAAATTACTCTTATCAAGTTCATACCAATAAATTGCGAATTTATCAATGGATTGATTATGTGTATCAAAATTATATCCATAGAAAGGGTAGTGGAAATTATGACATAAGAAAATGAATAGTGATTCTACACATAATCTTGGAGTAAAATAATCAATGATGTATGCGTAAATCCGAATGAGTGGAAATTGAAATTTCAAATTCCTTTATAAATTTGGTAACTTATGAAACACAAACTCATTAAATAAGTATCATACAATTATGATGTAAATGTACATAAATTAAATCATATTACATAATGAATACAATCATAAGCAGTACACACACTACATGCAATAAATAAGTGGTGAACAATGGAAATCTCACAGAAGTAAAAGTGAGATAAGAAACCCCTTACTTTGTACTTTTTCCTTGGTATAGGGTAGGTTATCCTCCTGTATAATGGTGAAATAATTGTTATTGAATTATACAAGAATCATATATATTAATATGATATCATATATGATCTTTTAACATTGCTTTGTTAATAATATCTTAGTATTATCGTCGTTTCGGGTGTTAACTTACTCATTTTATTTTATATGTTTTGTTACATAAGTCATGTGTTTTATGGATAGGTTGTATCTTATTCATATACAGAATGATATCAAGTCCTTAAACATTATTTTTAATCATAAAATGAGAATTATACTTGTATGGATACGATGGGGAATGAATCTCATCGCGTTTGTGGAGACAGTAGTCCGTACGTACGCACGAGCGATAATATCATTATTTTGATATTAAAATCATATATAATTGGATTGTATATAATATATAAAGAATAATTATCATGTTATACTTATTATTTACATGAATTACACACCATTATTATATCGATCCAAATAATAATGTATTGAATAACAATTACAGCATGACGTGAAGACGGTAGGCCGTACGTACGCACGTAGGGTGACATGTCATTTAAATGATAGATAGAATACTGAATATGGTTTTACCATATTAATAATAAAATACCAGTATATAAAATATACTGGAGTTATTATTTCAGAATGGAAATAACAACGAAAGAAGAAGTTGAAGAAGAAAGGAACTTGAAAGAGGGTTGTGAAAACATTACCTCTTCTTTGGGTTCTTCCTTTTGATTTGATCAAAAGGGCTCCCTAGGTTGGCTCTATGATCAAACTAAGGCCTCTAGGTTTAAGTGAGGGAAGTTTAAAGAATATTTGGGCAGGTTTTGGACAAGAAAAAAGGCTTTGAAGTTGTAAATTATAGATAAGGGGGAGTACCTTTTTAGAAGAGGGGTGAGGGGCACCTTGGGAAAATCTATAAATATTATTTTATAATAAATTCATATTCGGTTTCTAATGGCTCAAAAGTGGATTATTTAAAGGTTAAGGTAGTAATGGGTCTAAATCCTTTCAAAAAATATATTTTACACAGGTTTGGGTCACTATATTAACCTTATCATTTATATTTAACTCTTAGTTAAATAGTTTGACATTTACCATGTCACTTTGTATTTTAATATTATATAGTTAATAAACTTAATATATAAATCCAAGAGACCCAAAAGTGGTACATTAATGATCCACCTACCATGATATAATTCCTTAGGACAAACCTTATAATTTTTGGAATATAATATCAATTAATAATATAATATTTGTTTTAAAAACTCTTTTATGTCAATTTTGAAACTATTGGGTATTTTGTTTTTGATAAATTCATAACAGCATTATTACTTCTAAACAAATTAGTATAACCAGTCCTAATATGATATATTAACATATAAAATTAGTGTAATTCATAAAAAGTTCCAAATTAAATTTATTTTGATTTTTATAATATCAATTATTTGGTTCTTTCATTAATAAAGAAAATACGGCATCATTATTGTGTCATAAATAAATTTAATTATTAAAAGTCTAAAAATTATAAAAAAATACCCTTATGTAGAAAATATATTTATCTTTCTAATGAATATTTACAGAAAAAAATATAACTTAAATAACCCTATGTAAAAAATTTTTTTCTAAAAGATATATTCTTATGTCATTTTTGTATTTACTTTATCTTAATTAATATAAATTGTCCCTATCACCTACAAGTGGCTCCATGGGGTCCCAAAATCGACCCAAAGATGCCAATGGTCGTGCATGTATCCACAAATAGGTTTTGACATGTTTTAGGATAATTTATTATTATTATTATAATATTATTCGTTACCCTTATTTACCGGATTTACCCTTTAACCAAGGTAAATAAAATATTTAACAAAATAATTATTCAAAATGTCTAAAAATAAAAGTTACCTATTTACAAAATTTGGACATACTTATTCCAAATATTTAATCCATTTTTTCAAATTCAAAACACAGAAGTGGCAGAAATTAATTTAAAATTAATTCTCGCTGTCAAAACAAAAAAAGTGTTTTTACGAAATAATAACAATCAAAAGATTGTCACTTTTTTTATATTCGGTTTAATTGTGAAATTATGTCTGATGACCAAAATTGTATTAAATGGTAAAAATATATTCTAAATATACTTTAAAACCATTCAAATTCATAATTTATCACTATTAATTATTTTTATTAAAAAAGTTGTTTTTAATTAAAATTTAGTAATTTTCACTATTCATCAAAATATAAAAGTTAACTGAAAAGTACCAGAATTTCACCCTAGGCTAAATTCAATATTCTAAATCCAAAAATGAAGTACATTTTCAGAGATAAAATTTTTAAAATTTCAAAAAGTTGGTATTACTATTCATAACGGCTACTTTGATTGGTTGTGGTGTGTGTTAGAACTCGAAGTTGCATACAACACACGCTACTGTATTATTCAAATAGAAGAGTACCGTGGAAGCTTGGGGTGTTACAATGTTAGATGTGTGTGATCTCACCATCTTATTGGGATCCTTAATAGATAAGGGGATATATTAAGAGATGGATTTATATATTCTATTCAAGGTAATTACATGTTAAGAAATTGGTAAAATGGTTTAAATGGAAAATGTGGAATGAGTATGATGGACTCATGGATTGTGTATGATTATGAATTGCAGTATGAAATTGGATAAATTATAAAGGGTGTAGTTAATGAATGATCCTTGATGTCTTTATATTTCACCATCGACTAAATAAAGGGAGCATAGTACCGAGCTATGATCATGATGCTATATGGATATAATAATTTTAGGTCTTCTATACATTTTATAAATGTATTGTAATGGATATATGATGCCATGTATTTTCGGTTCTTTTTTATTGAATCATGAAATATTAACCATTTTATATTTGATGTTGTCTTTGGATTGGTTTATCTATACCATTTAGATGTTTTACCACAATTGTGACTTATTATTATATATATTCCACTTTTTATCTATAATAAAACCATTGTGTGACTCAAATATGGAAGTTATAGTCTCCTCCTATACCATTATATACCATCACTACTAGCCAAAATCCTCTGGCATACGGGGAGGTGCACTTGAGACAATGTTCCCCACCATCTTGGGGAACTATATAGTGGCTCCCATGTTGGGATATTGTAAAGTGTCATCAGACGATTTATTTTCATAACATAATATTTTGGGAAAATAGACATAAGCTTATGAGTGAATGAGAACATAGTTATAGGTATTGAATTGTATATGTTAACCCATGTTTAGGGTAATTAAATAGTTTCCTAGAATTAGGAATTATTGTTCTATATTTTTTCAATTACAATTGATTTAATTCCACTGTTAGGTTATGCACATGATATGTGATATTCTTAATGTTAGGATTGAGGGTGTAAGTTAATCCTTTGCCCGATTTGGATAGGAAGCATGTATCATGCATCATTTTAGGCACTTTACATGATTTACATTCTATAAATATGGAATTTATAATTAGACGAAATGCTTGACTACATGAAATTTATTATGTGTAACATTTATGGTAAAAATGTTGTTCCACTAATGTTTCTTGCAGAAGAATCATAAAAATAATTATAATTTAATGTTCCTTATTAAATCAAATCGTTTTTTTTTCTATATAGGATAATGAAAACACTTTAAGTTGTCAATAATGGCCTATTAAGTCATGGACCATTGTTTTTATGGGTTGGAACGAGTTATGTCTGTTATTAAATGGATGCCAAAGATAAATTTAAAGGTGTATTTTCCCACTTAAATTAGGTATACTAATCAATATAATTCATAAATTATATAAAATTAGTATATAAATATGAATTGAACTGATTTTGAAATCTGAAATGGTAAGTTCGCTATTAAATGTAGTTTCCAATTGGAACTTATTTTGTGTTTCCTCTATAAATTATAATTGCAAATCCATATACTAGGACTCGTGCTGTGAAATAGAAATCATGACCTAGACTTGACATTAGTAGTGAGCAGTAGTTAGTGTCTCTAGTTATCTTTATGATTGTTCTTATTCCACAATATTGGATTAATGAGAATGTAGAAGGGTCTGGCTTATTTATGGGAATTAATTTACCTTTTGGGTTCATATATCTGTGATCTGGTCATTATTAAATATTTTTTGATCCTTTTTCATAGAATTTATAGATATATGCCACTATTGAGGCCTACAGTAGTATGCCAGGAGGGTGTCGACAACCATTCTCTATAGGTTATGGTCCTCGAGACACTAGTAGAAACTATAGTACTGAAACATATTACATCACCCATTATTCCTGATATAAATTATGATGCCTAGTTCCAAGAGGGTTTACTATTCTTTATGTAAACATTTCTAGTATCCCCATGACCTTCCATATATATGGAAGAGTAGACACTTGTGTTTTTGCATCATAATCCACCCACATTATTGGGGAATGGTGGTCCATAGGTTTTTGAGCTGTGGCATGAGACTATCTTGTCGATCATCAAGCACATTGAGTATCCTTGATAGTAGAGAGTCATGGTTAGGATATATATTCTACGGGGATCCTCTAATCACTACAAAGATGTTTTGAATCAGATTGATAGGATTCAAGACATGGTTTGAATAGATTTCCAATATAGATTTTTTTACTGTTGTTAATAATACTTTCATAGTTTAATAGTCTAGGGATTGTTTGAATCTGAAGTATGGTGGTATGACTATTATAGAGTAATTGGCTCAATTTATAGTGATTCATCATTTTTACCCTATCTATCGTGCTAATGATCCATATAGGGAAAGACGCGTCAAGGATGGTCTCAAACATGTCATTTGATAAGTGGTTAATGGTTTTTGGTTGACTAATATAACTGAGATAGTGAATCATGAAATGATTACAGAATATAATTTGAGGTATGGTGTGGGCACAAAGTAGGCGACAACTACTTCTTGGATTGATGGTAAAATTTTTTGTGGGAGGAACTGACATTTTGAGACTTCTAATGAGGATAATATTAGCGAGTGTGTGAATGTTGGTAGTTCTACAATATATTATCAATTTTGAAGGTGCATACACATGTGGAACCAATGTGATAAAGACAGAGTCGATTTAGGAGTTTGCAGAAGGATGGTACATCTACACCTTTTTTGATGGACCATCCCCCCATTAGCTAGTGAAATTGGTTCAACACTGACTCTTGGTTCGGTAGAGGGATTCATAGCTCTATGTCAATCTATGAGCTAGGATACTACTCATATTTCAGGTTTAGGAGGTTTTCATGGTTTAGGGATCTAGGCACAAGTTGAACAAAAAAAATTTAGTTTCCTACTCAGAGAAGTTAGGATGTTTCGCAAGGCGACAGTTCAGGAAAAATATTTTCATTATAGACTACACATAAGGCGGTAAGAATAGATTCATCTACAGTCAGAGGTACAATCTTATTAGATTCTACTATAGTATATCACCTTTTTTAGGCTCTCCATGTTATTTATTATTTGTACCTATATTGGATATATTTGGGAATAATGTTCGGTTTCCTAATGGTGTAAGGACACTTTCAACTCAATTTGGATTTCGATCGGAGAGTATACACTAGTGTAAGGAGTTCCCCCTTCAGGTAGGGGTTTCACTTTTCAGGGACCTAATTCTAATCAAAAAGAAAAAACATGATTTCATTCTTGGGATGGACTGGTTTAATCCATATCATGCTTATGTTTGCTCTATCGGTGAAGGATGACATTCACCTCACCATAGGGAGTTGTTTTATTCACAGGGGTGATTGTGATGTTTTTATAGGTAGAGTCACACCAAATCATTGTGGGTTGTGTGGAGTGATATAAACGTTTACTATCCCTTATCTAGAAAGTTAGGGAATGCGACATTTTTAATTATCATCAGCTTTAGATCATTTGTTGGATTTTTTCCTAAACAACTTTTCTGGTTTACCGCCTAAGTGATATGTGGAGTTATCCATTAAGCTAGTTCTTAGTGAATCACTAGCAAACAATCCTCTTTATAGGATGGAGACTATTAAGATGCTTCACCTCAATAGCTAGCTAGTGTAATTATAATCAAATGTGTTTGTATGACCTAGTGCTTCTCTATGGTGTTTACTAGTCCTTTTCTCTAATAATGATGATGAAATCCTTATATTATATGTGTATTACTAAAAATTGAATGAGTTGGAGGTTATGAATCGATATCCTCTACCCGTATCGAAGATCTCATCGACCATCCCCATGGAGCATAGGTTTTCTTGATAATTTAATTGAGGTCAAGTTATCTCCATGTACATGTCAGACCCATAGTTATACCTTATATAACATTTCATATAAGGTATGGCCTTTATGTGTATTTAGCTACGTCATTCGGTCTCATAGATATACTAGAAGTTTCATTGATTGGATGAATCTATTTTTACATCCATATATGGACTCTTTTGGGGTGGCTTTTTTGAAGACATCTTAATCTATTCTAGGACTCGACCTGATCATTCCAAAAAAAATAATTAAGAATAAAATAATAGATCATAGGCAGTATTCCAATATTGAAAAATGCCATTTTTGGATAGATAAAGTTTACTTCTTGGGTAACATCTTCTCAAAGACATGATAATTTATTGACACAAATAAGGTGACTGTTGTTTCTTATTAGGAGTATCCCTTGAATATATTTGAAATTCTTTTTCTCTTAGGATTGTAAAATTCCTATAGGTTCTTCATCAAAGTCTTATAAAATATATAAATACATGTTATGGGATTTTCCAAGAATTGGATGAAATTTTTATGATCAGAAACATGTGAAAAATATTTTTATGGCCAAATAATGCAATAAAAAGGCAAAGACACTCTGACGAAGCACTTTCCGTCAATTCCCCCTGTGGTCTTTCCTGAATAACTATAGACTCTCTGGGGAATCACCCAACATCAATTCCTCATATGGTCATGTAATGTAGACTATAGACACTCTGAGGGAGCACTCACCGTCAATAGCCCATGTGTCCTTGTAGCATGAAATATAATAAACACTCTGAGGAAGCACTCAACATCAATTCCCCATGTGGTCTAACTTCGCCAAGTTCTCAAAGCCATGTGAAATTCAATCATGCATATATGATATGAAGCATCCCAAAGTAATCTCCACTACAGCATATCTAAAAAATTCCAATGCATATCACAAGAATTTAACAAGCATCAAAATGAAATCATTTCCATCCTATCAAGCAAGGCTAGGAAGCAAGGTTTTCCACATAGGAAACCTCAACCAAATGGCCCTAAACATTCAAACAAGGAAACAAACCAATGGGGTGTTTCTTAAAAATGAAATTCCATATAATATCACATCAATAAACTCGTAATCCAACAATCAGTCTAAGGAAAATAAAACTGGGTTCAATTTTCTTAACCCAAAATACCTGAAACATGGGTGATCAGAACATTGGAATATAAAAATCTAATACCACAAATGAAATCCAAAACCCACCTACCTTAACGTTGTAAGATATATATAGTTAAACCTGAGCTTTTTAATTGTACTATAATTTCATAGATATAAAAAAAATCAAAAATGTTTAACCTTTAATAACTCAATAAGGAGGATAAATTAGGAGTAGATGTTCAAGAAGAAGGAAGAACTCACCGAGATGATTCCAATGCACCCCCTAGAGTTCAGATCGAACCTTGTATATAGAAATTGTGGCTCAGAGAAGAATTTTTGCTCTCGTTCACTCCTGGATGAACCAATGCCAGAAGAAGAGGAATATGAGTGTTAGACCTGACCTTGGTCCGATTGATCTAGTAAAAGAAAAACTACATGGCATGTTCATTTATTGTTCATGTCGTGTATATGCCTCAACCATAGCCCACATTAGGTGGTCTCTAGGTCACCTCACATGGCCATGTCTCAGTAATTAAACGGACAGTACACAGTTACCCGTGGAAACCTGTTACATGGCATGTACTCCCAAGTACACGGCGTGTACTTATAAAATTTTTAAAAACTCCCATTTTCCTCAAAAACACCTGAAATCAAGATCCATACCTAAAAAGAAGATATGGGTACTTAAAAACTTACCCCATTAAAGAAACTTTTCCCTGAATTTCCCTAATAAGGTGGAAAAGAATAATCCTAGAATAACTATGGCCACTATGATCACACATCAGTCTCCTTCTCCCAAGTCTCATCCTACAATCGGTCGTGCTCCCACAACACCCGTACCAGGGGAAGAGACCGACCACATAGAACCTTCGCATTGGGATCAAAAATTTGGATAGGATGCCCCTCAAATGATGTGTCCACCTCCAACTCAACCTCAATGGGTTAAAAAACAAGAGATAGGTCAGATCAGTAACATTGTAGCTGAGAATCATGGAAGACGTCGTGCACAGCTCGATACCTCTGTGGTAACTACAACCAATAGGCAACCAGCCTGACTCTCTCCAAAACATCAAACGGCCTAACTTATCTTAGTGGAAGCATCCCATATCTCATAATTATCCTATTTCCTAACCTTAGTGTGACACACAGTAAAACCAGATCTCCGACCTTAAACTCCAAAGGTCATCTCCATCGATCATCATAAGATTTTTGGCGAGACTATTCAGTAGACAACCACTTCTGAATCAACTCCACCTACTAGTGGTCTCCTAGACAAGAAGAGTTACAAAAAGAGCTGTAACACTCCAATATTCCACGGTACGCTTCTCTTTCAATAATGTAATAGCTTGCATTGTACGCAAGTTCGAGATTCTAACACACCGCAACCAATCAAAGTAGCTGTTATGAATAGTAATACCCACTTTTTGAAATATATAAATTTTATATATCAAAATGGACTTCATTTTTTGATTTGTAATATTGAAATTAGCCTATGTTGAATTTTTGGTATTTTTCTGAAAAACTTCAATTTTTGATGAATAGTGAAACCACTAAGTGGTAGTTAAAAAACTGATTTTTCGTTTAAATAAAATTTTACCACTTTCGTGAATTTAATTTAAAAAATATGACATACATGGTTGTAATTAGGAAGTAAAATGTGGTTCAATGGGATGAAAATAATTTTTTGGAGAATAGTAACTTTTGAGTTTTATTAACCGCAATTAGAGGTAATTAGAGTAATTTAAGGTAAAAATAATGTTATAATAATATGAAATTACCTTTTCACATGCCCTACTATTATTGGATGACTCATGGTCGACCAAGAAAATCCATGGGTCAATTTTTGGGACCCCATGGAGCCACTTGGGTATGATAATGACAATAAGACCTTTTATTTAAAGTAAAAATAAAAATGTCACAAACATGTATTGTTTTACTAAAACAATTTTTTACAATGGGTTATACAAGTTATATTTTCGACTATAAATATAAATTGTAAAGATAAAAATATTTCCTACATCATGGTAATTTTTTTATAATTTTTAGGCATTAAATAAATAAATTTATTTATCACACCATGATGATGTAGTGATTACCTCATTAATGAACGATTTAAATAAAATTAAAAGATAAGGTAAAATATAAGACATACACTGGTCTAAATCCTATTGTATGGGTGTATTTCGAACCCTTATCACCTTATCCTCGAAATAGATCATCGTGGGACCTTTAAAATCTAAAAGGAATTTCATAATAATGTAACATTTCATGACTTTCCAAGATTTCCCCTCCTCTCCTCTTATAAAAGGCCCCCACCTCTACCACCTTATTCACAACTTCAAAGCCATTCTGTTTGGCCAACCTCTTCCCAAATACTCTCTAAACTTCCCTCTATTACTCCTAGAAGCCTCACTTTGTACATAAGTCTTCCCAAGGAAGCATTTGGATCAAATCTAAAAGAGTTACCCGATTTTAAGGTAATGTCTTCACTTGTGTTCTTTTGATTTATTTTTGTTATTTAACCCCATAACTATTTTTATTCCTACCTTTTGTAAAAACAACAGTATATTCAATATACTAGGATGTTTTTATGAGATTTATTTTATTTAAAATTACTCACACCTCCGTCTAATGGTTAAATAACATACTATTTATGTGGTTGGTGAATTACTGCCTCACGAAACGATGATTGTCCAATATTCTTTTAACACCTTTCATGGTGGCCATTAATATGTAACTTAATTTATATATGATATATATTATGTTTATGTTTTCATTATTATTCTTTATTTTTCATTTATGGCATACCTTTATGATTTCCATTATGGGTAAACGCGATATCTTCATTTTAGGAAGTGCGGACTACGGCCCCCTCCAAGTGATTTGAATCGTTAATGCCATATGCGGGACATATAAAGGATGGAGTTAATGATATTATAAATGATATTATACTATTATTATAATATTACTTTATATAATTATGATTTCATTCCGTTAAATATGAAATATAATTGAAAGTAGCATTCATGCGTACATACGGCTTACCGTCTCCATGAACAGTGCATTTCATTTCTTACCTCTAAATGTTATGTAATATTATAAATAAATGTATCTAATGGATATATATGATATATATGATATCCAAATCTTGAATATAATTTTGGATATAATGGATATTCTACCACATAAATAACTTGTAATTATAAGAAGTTTATTGTTGACTCAAGTACCAAAGGTCGACAAAACGACCGGTATTAACTTAAATGACTACATAATTTTCATAACATGGTAATAAGTGATATAAAAGGGATAATGAATTTGAAAAGGTTCTTAAGAAATTATAGATTAACTCTAGTTTATTCTTCAGGAGATTAAAGAATGATCAAGTCAAGTCGGACATGGGGTAAGGGACTTCATCTCAATCTCCTTTCATTGAGGCATATTTTGTTTTATACACAAATTTCTTTTATACTGTGTATAAACCCCATTTACTTTTACATTTATTCAAAAAGAATCTTTTTTTATACGAAGCTTTTTACTAAACTAAAAAAGGGAATATTTTTTTGTCATACGAATGCGGCGACAATGACTTCTCTACCGCCGTGACCATTATTTGAGTTTCAGCTTCCTCTACAAGCCATAAATTTTTTTAAATGAAAAATAAATACCAAGTTTTAATTTTCTTTTATTTTGGTATTGAAAATGGTTTTGATAATTTTTTTATTATATCAATGTGTTTTATTGATATCTTGTGATTGAAATGTGGAAATGTTATGTTTCCTTTATGCATGTTTTATGTGATATGATTATGTTATGGTTTATGATATGTTTAAACCTATTCATATGAGGAATTCATTGGACTTAATATGTTACGGGTGGAGCCCGCTATAGCTCCTCGATGCATCGATAGGTCTCATGAGACAAACTAGTGTCTTTTCATGAGGTCTTTACAAAATCATATTTTTAGTCTTGGCACGAGTCCTTGGCTATGTGGTTATGATAGTCTTGCATTATGCATTCCATCAATATGAAAGTGGTTATTGATATTTCATGAGATTATTTGAATAGTATAATATCCAAGTGAGTAAGTAAATGGAATTATCTCATTTTAATTTTTCCATATTATGCTAAAGATAAAGTTTAAAAGGCTTTTGTTTTAGTTATACATTGCCTTAAATGTTTATGTTTATTTATGAAAGTTTCCTCTATATTGTTATCCTTACTAAGCATTTGAGCTCACCCATTTCTATGTTTTATTTTTCCCATGATGTGAAGAAATATTTTATGACTGACCTACAGGGATAGTCTGAAGGGGATATGGGTGTGGACTATGGAGACTATGTTATTGTAGTTTTTCACTTTATGATGTAATGTAACATTTATGAATGTATCTACTGTTTCTAAGGCTACTAAACTAATCGGTCTTTCGAGACTTGATCTTTTGTGATCATGCCAATGTTATGTAATAATTCACCTACTTTGGTTAACAGGGGTCGGGGCATTATAGTTGGTATCAGAGGCAGTTTAGTACTAACCTTGGAAGCTAGATTTAGAAAAACTCTGATTAGAGCACATAGCCCTAAGATAGACTTTGAGCATTAGTATAGAAGAACTTCCTAGAATTATGGTATTATAGATATTTTGTGAGTTTTCCGAGAAATACATCCATGTCTAGATACAAGCAGGTTAAGGAGCCTCTGGAATAGATGTACCTAGGGGTAAAATCCAAAAACACCGCTTTGAGCTAGACTCGAACGAGAACTGGTGCACGACAACGGATCTTCCTGCACTCTTGGTTACGAAACTCCTGGGGGATATGCTTAGGATAATTCTCATTTTCTTTACAAACCATTATGAATGGTTTATGAGTATATACTTCCTTGAAGAAAAACATTTTTATTATTATGGATTATATAAATAAAAATTTCAATTTATGTTGAGTGTTTTACAAGTATGGAATTATGTATTTTGATTCATGAACTGGTCTAGTTTATGTCATTGTTTAGAAATGGCACCTATTGGAAGGAATGGAAACTGTATCAATGCACTCACTCCATGTAGGGATTTCCCTCCTGCTCAAGACAATTATAATGGTGCTGGTGATACAACTGGTGCTGATCATCTTATTACCATACTGGGAAAAGTCACTCAGGTTATGAATAATAACCTTACTCGTATGGAGAACCCTAATCCGCAACATGGAGGATCAATGTTAGATCGCTTCATGAGGCAGCAACCACTAACATTCAATGGGAGTATAAATCCATTTGTAGCTGAGTAATGGATAAGTTCCCTAGAGAAAATATTTCAGGCTTTGGGGAGTAGTGAAAGGGAAAAAGTTTTCATGGAAGTTTATCACCTCATTAGAGATGTTGATCAATGGTGGTCATTGATACAAAACAAAAAGGAAGATGATGAAGTATCAAATATGGAATGGAGGGAGTTCAAAGAGATTTTATTTGAAAAATTCTTTCCTAGTGACCATCGAGCAGATATGGAATGGAAATTTCTAAGTCTGAGAGAATAAGAGGATGAGAATGTCGCAAAGTATGAGGCTAACTTTACAAGTTTAGCGAGGCATGTAGTAGATTATATACATAACCCAAGAAGTAAGATTGATCATTTTTTGATGGGTTAAAATCGTTTCTCCATCGAGCCTTAGTCTCACAATCTTTCTCGTCGTACGTAGATATTGTCTCATGGGATATCAAGACAGAAAAGGAATTATCTAAGTCTTATGACAATAAATTAAAGCAAGAGAAGAAGAGAACGGTGTAACAAGGGATAGATAAAGGGAAAAAGGGAAAGAAGGATTTTCCATTATGTGATAATTGTGGGAAGAATCACCCCGGTACTTGCCTAAAAGGAATGGGAGTTTGTTATAAATGTGGAGAAAAAACGTCACCTGGCTCATGATTGCAAGGGAAAGAAAGAGGGTATCAATGTTGAATTCTAAAATTATAGGGAAATGGGGAATTATGAAAATGAATGTCCTAAGCGTCATGGAAACTAACCTCATAAAAGGCCAAGGTATCAAGTCCAATCTTATGTTGTCACTACAGTTGAAGTAGAATACCTAATGTATTGGTACTTTTGGACTCAAGAACTATATTATGGTTATAAGAATAATGTGATATATATAAGGATTTTACTACAATACTTGTTGTTTTCATTAAATTTTTTAATATGATTAAGGTAATCATATTTTTAGTATATGACAATAAGTGAAACTTTACATTGGTTGGGGAATCTGATGAATTGACTTCGGAATTTAGAGACCTTTTAGAAAAAGTCTGGACAACGGTATTTTGGATAACTATAAAGGTTGGAATGGATTAAGTTTAATATTGGATAGTATTGTTTAAGGTTAAAACATTTCTAAAGATTATTTTTGGAATATTATAATACTATAGTTTTAGGAAAAAGGACAACCTGCAGGTTGGGGGATAACTAGTCGCATCTGACAAAGTTATAGGAATCCAACCCACAACCATAGTGCGACAGGACTTTATTACCTACCACTAGCCTACAGAAAGTCCCTAGTTATTAAAAAATAGTTTTTCTAATTTAAATGGTATGTGTTAATATTTTAAACCTTGTACGATTAGGATAAATATAATATTTTTGAGTTCTATTATCTTTTTGAGTGAAAGATGAGTTTGTGGTAGAAATTAGTTGAAGGTTGAAACTCTACTTGTCAAGTATATATATATATATATATACCTCTCTCTTATTATATGAATAAATTAATTCTTATAAATTATGAAAGGGATATTAAAAAAATGTGTTATCATAATTCCGTATGTTTTGTTGAACTGATTATATTTTAAATCACCATAGATTAAAGGCTTTGAGGCCCTCAATTTTACACTTGTTTGTGATTGATGACCACAATCACTGCCTAAAAATATTTACATTTTTTCACCAATTATTTGTCTCTAATTTCCACCAATGTTCTCCTAATCGAGATCATAATTTGGTGGTGACTTTTTCATTTCCCTTTCCCTCTTATTAAGGCTACATTTTATTAACCTTATTTCCGATGTGGGTTTTCCACAAAGGTAATTTCTATTTTCAACCTTTTATTTTTGAAGAACATTTTCAAATTGCGAGGACGCAATTTATTGAAGGAGGGTAGAATGTAACACCCCAAGCTTCCACGGTACGCTTCTCTTTCAATAATGCAATAGCTTGCATTGTACGCAAGTTCGAGATTCAAACACACCGCAACCAATCAAAGTAGCTGTTATGAATAGTAATACCCACTTTTTGAACTATATAAATTTTATATTTCAAAATGGACTTAATTTCTTGATTCAGAATATTGAAATTAGCCTATTTTGAATTTTTTGTATTTTTCTGAAAAACTTCAATTTTTGATGAATAGTGAAACCACTAAGTGGTAGTTAAAAAACTGATTTTTCGTTTAAATGAATTTTTACCACTTCTGTGAATTTAATTTCAAAAATATGACATACATTGTTGTAATTAGGAATTAAAATGTGGTTCAATGGGATGAAAATAATTTTTGGTGAATAGTAACTTTTGAGTTTTATTAACCGCGATTAGAGGTAATTAGAGTAATTTAAGGTAAAAATAATGTTATACTAATATGAAATTATCTTGACACATGTCCTTCTCTTATTGTATGACTCATGGATGACCAAGAAAATCCATGGGTCAATTTTTGGGACCCCATGGAGCCACCTGGGTAAGATAATGACATTAATACCTTTTATTTAAAGTAAAAATAAAAATGTCACAAACATGTATTGTTTTACTAAAACAATTTTTACAAGAGGATATACAAGTTATCTTTTAGACTATAAATATCAATTGTAAGGATAAAAATATTTCCTACATCATGGTAATTTTTTTATAATTTTTATGCATTAAATAAAAAAATTTATTAATCACACCATGATGATGCAGTGATTACCTCATTAATGAACGACTTAAATAAAATTAAAAGATAAGGTAAACTCTAAGACTTAAACTTGTCTAAAGCCTATTGTATGGGTGTATTTTGAACCCTTATCACCTTATCTTTCAAATATATCTTTTTGGGACCTTTAAAATCCAAAAATCATTTCATAATAATGTAACATTTCATGACTTTCCAAGAGTTCCCCTCCTATCCTCTTATAAAAGGCCCCCACCTCTACCACCTTATTCACAACTTAAAATCCGTTTTTCTCGGCCGACATCTACCCCAATACTCTCTCAAATTCCCTATATTACTCCTAGATGCCTCAATTTGGGTAGAATTATTCCCAATGAAGCCTTTGGATCAAATCAAAAAGAGTTACCTGATTTTAAGGTAATGTCTTCACTTGTGTTCTTTTGTTTTATTTTGCTTCTCCAACCCCCTAAACTCTTTTTATTCCTATATTGTGTAACAACTAAAGTATCATCAATATACTAGGATGTTTTTATGAGATTAATTTGATTTACAATTACACACACCTCTGTCTAATGGTTAAAGAACATATTGTTTCTGTGGTTGGCGAATTAGTGCCTCACGAAACGATGATTGTTCAATATTCTTTTATCACCTTTCATGGTGGTCATTAAGATGTCACTAAATTTATATATGATATATATTATTTTTATATTTTCATTATTATTATGTATTTTTCATTTATGTCATACCTTTATGGTTTCCATTATGGGTAAACGCAATATCTTCATTTTAGGAAGTGCGGACTACCGCCCCCTCAAAGTGATTTGAATCGTTAATATCATATGTGGGATGTATAAAGGATGGAGTTAATGATATTATATATTATATTATACTATAATTATAATATAACTTTATATAATTATGATTTCATTCTATTAAATACGAAATAGAAATGAAAGCAGCGTTCATGCGTATGTACGGCTTACCATCTCCATGAACGGTGCATTTCATTTCTTACCTCTAAATGTTATGTAATATTATAAATACATGTATCTACTAGATATATATGATATATATGATATCCACATAATGAATATAATTCTGGAGATAATGGATATTCTACTACATAAAAAACTTGTAATTATAAGAAGTTTATTGTTGACTCAAGTACCAAAGGTTGACAAAACGACTGTTATTAACTTAAATGACTAAATTATTTTCATAACATAGTAATAAGTGATATAAAAGGGATAATTAACTTGAAAAAGGTTCTTAAGAAATTATATATTAACTCTAGTTTATTATTCAGGAGATTAAAGAACGATCGAGTCAAGTCGGACACGAGGTAAGGGACTTCGTCTCAATCTCCTTTCATTGAGGCATATTTTGTTTTATACAAAAATTTCTTTTACACGGTTTATAAAACCCTTTGAATTTTACTTTTTTTTAAAAAGAATCTTTTTTATACGAATCTTTTTACTAAACAACAAAAGGGTATGTTTTTTTGTCGTACGTATGCGGAGACAACGACTTCTCCACTGCCGTGACCATTATTTGAGTTTTGCCTTCCTCTACAAGCCATAACATTTTTTAAATGAAAAATAAATACCAAGTATTAATTTTATTTTATTTTGGTATTGAAAATGTTTTTGATAATGTTTTTATTATATCAATGGGTTGTATTGATATCTTGTGATTGAAATGTGGAAATGCTATGTTTCATTTATGCATGTTTTATGTGATACGATTATGTTATGGTTTATGATATGTTTAAACTTGTTCATATGAGGAATGCATTGGACTTAGTATGTGACAAGTGGAGCCCGCTATAGCTCCTTGATGCATTGGTAGGTCTCAAGAGACAAACTAGCGTCTTGGCATGAGGCCTTGACAAAATATTATTTGTAGTCTTGGCACGAGGCCTTGGCTACGTGGTTATGATAGTCTGGCATTATGCATTCCATCATTATTAAAAGTGGTTATTGATATTGCATGTGATTATTCGACTAGTAGAATATCCATGTGAGTAAGCAAATGGCATTATCTAATTTTAATTTTCCCATATTGTGCTAAAGTTCAATTTTAAAAGGCTTTTGTTTTAGTTATACATTTCCTTAAATTTTTATGTTTATTTATGAAAGTGTCTGCTGTATTTTTATGCCTACTGAGCATCTGAGCTCACCCCTTTCTATGTTTTATTTTTCCCTGGATGTGAATAAATATTTTATGACTATCCTACAGGGATAGTCTGAAGGGGATATGGGTGTGGACTATGGAGACTATGTTATAGTAGTTTTTTACTTTATGATGTAATGTAACATTTATGAATGTATCTAGTCTTTCCAAGGCTACTAAACTAATCGTTCTTTCAAGACTTGATCTTTTGTGATCATGCCAATGTTACGTAATAATGCACCGACTCTGGGTAACTGGGGTCGGGGTGTTATAGTAGATACCTCTCCTACCTCTATCCAACATAGGGGTGATCGGCATGGCCTACTGTACAATGCCTCATAAAGTTTCATCTGAATCGTCTCCTGAAAACTATTATTGTAGGAAAGTCTACTAGAGGTATGTTCTTCTCCCAAGAACCTCCAAAATATAAGATGCATGCTTGAAGAATTTCCTCCAACACCGGAATTTTGTGCTCGGACTGGCCATCTTTCTAGGGATGGTAAGTTGTACATAGAAGTACTTGTGTACCCAGAGCCCTCTATAGACCCTTCTAGACACAAGGAGTAAAGAGGGCGTCTCTGTCTGAAATGATAGAGCGTAGAACCCCATGCAACCATATAATCTCTTAGATGTAAAAACTTCTAACCTCAAAAACACAAAAGGTCTCCTTGATTGGTAATAATTGTACCTACTTTGTGGTTCTATCGATAATAACCCATACCGCATCATTCTCGTGGGGCGATATTAGTAACTCTGACACAAAATCAATTGTGACATCATTCCCATTCCACATAGGAATGTGTAACTGCTCTAGAATTCAAACTAGTCATTGATTATCCACCTTCACCTGCTAAAAAGTTGAATATCTCATAAAAAACAAAAAATATCCCTCTTCATACCATGCCACCAATACTGATGGTGTAATCCGTAATACATCTTGGTGACAAAAGGATGATCTTCCCATGCTGAGGAATGAAAATACCACATCAACTCCTCATGTATGTCTGCTGAAATCTATACAAGTCCATAAAAGTGCAAGATCTCATCCTCTCCTACAGTCCATCCAGGAGTAGGGTCGTCACCTTAAAATTTGTCTCGTAAGAATAGGCTATTGGAATATGATAGCTGCCTCATTCTCACCCGATCTAGAAGAGTCTAGGTAATATCTACAGAAGAAAGAAATGTCTACCCCTGTCTTTTGTGCACCACCAAATGCATCTCAATGACTAGAGCCATAAGCTTCCACTCATTTCTGGCCTCCTTAACTACCTGTATAGATTTCCTCTTGCTCAATTCATCAGCCACTCTGTTTCCATTCCTAGTTTTGTGGGAAAGCTCAAAGTCAAAGGACTGAAGGTACTCAACCCACCTTCATTGTATCAGATTCAGGTCACGCTGAGTAAAGATGTACCTAAGACTTTTTAGTTCAGTGATCACCACAAAATTCCCTCCCAATAGATAATTTTTCCCATAGTGCAAGTCATGAACAACTGCATCCAACTTGAGGTCATGTGTCGGGTAATTCCTCTCATATGGCCTCAACTGTTGAGACTCATAAACACTGACTTCTTTCCCCTGCATAAACACAACTCCTAGACGGATACCTGATGCATCATAGTAAATGGTGTAACTCTTGCCTGTATCTGGAAAAATCAATATCAGTGATAAAGTTAATCTTACCTTTAGTTCCTAAAAGGATAAATCACAAGAATCTAACCAGGAATATTTCACAGCCTTTTTATTTAGGCCGGTCATTGGAATAAGCGTGAAAAGTCATGTATAAAAAGCCTATAGTAACCAGTAATCCCTAGAAAACTCTCTACCTTAAATATGTTCTTGGGCTACTCCCATGAAATTGTAGCTCTCACCTTCTCTGGGTCTTCTAATACTCCTATATTTGAGATAACATGAACCAAGAAGTGAATATAGTCCATCCAAAAGTGGAATTTTGAGATCTTATCATATAACAGATGCTCTCCCAGTGTACTCAAAATGATCTCAATATGGATATCCTGGTCATGTCAAGTGTGAGAGTACACCAATATATTGTCCATAAAGACTACTACAAAAGAATCCAAGTATGTATGGAACACTTGTTTCATCAATTTTATAGAAACTGCAACCATATTCGTGACACCGAATGACATAACCTCATACTCTTATAGACTATACCTGCTCTGAAAGGCTTTAGGAGGTATATCTGATGGATTGACATGCGACTAATGATAACAGGATATCAATTCAATCTGCGAGAACACCCAAGAACCTTGATGCTAATCAAAGATATCATCAATCCTTGGAAAAGGATATCAGTTATTGACCGTCAATAGGTTTAGGTACCGATAATCCATGCAATGTCTGAGGGAAGAATCTTCCTTATTTACAAACTGGATAGCCGAACACCAAGGAGAAGTACTAGGTCAGAAGAAACCATTTTCCTATAACTCCTCTAACTTCTTCTTGAGAAACTATAACTCTAGTTTAGTTATCCTATAAGAAGGAATGAACACGAGTGCTTCCCCTAGCACAAGGTCAATAGAAAATTCTACCTCTTGATCAAGAAGAAAACCTGAAAATTCATCCAGAAATATATCCCTGAAATTATTCACCACTGGAAGAAAGTCTCTCTATGAAGTCCCCCAGTTATCCAGGAACAGACTAGAAATCTGGTCTGTAACACCTCTCAAACTGTGATGCTTGGGTCTATCTTTGCTCGACTAGACATCTCATACACCCTTATGTAGAAAAAATCCAGCCTCTGGTAAAATGAAACTCACCCTAAGATGA
The DNA here is from genome assembly GCA_963277665.1 of Viscum album. NCBI lineage: Eukaryota > Viridiplantae > Streptophyta > Magnoliopsida > Santalales > Viscaceae > Viscum > Viscum album. The sequence goes on from OY728150.1 coordinate 680,174,546, forward strand.
TAGTAATCGACAAATGCCTGGAAGGGAACAAACCAGTCCATTCTGAGAATGATGTCATAGCTCGTCATCTCTGAGAAAAAAAGGCCCCATATGAAGTGACACCTACCATCCTAAAGAGGGAACTCCTTTCACTGGCATACACTATCCATTCTAATAACCTATAGAGTTTCCATCATCATGATATTAGTAGAAGTAAAAATAGATATCCCAAGGCTATCCACAACAGGCACAAATATAAAGCTATGGGAATCCCCTACATCGAAAATATCAGATTCTAGAACTGAAGAATCCAAAATCATACCTCTAATCGCAGAGGTTTTTGGATCCTGGTCTTACTGTCTCTACTCCATTGCAAAAGCTTGACCTATTTTGCAGCCCTATGAAGTTGTCTGATATCTCTAATCTAATCCACCCTGTGGCTGTCGAAAACCGTGGGTCTGACCACCGCGGCCACAACCACCACCTCAGCATGAATGATCAGAAGAACTCCAGACCCCAGTCTAATGTGGGACTAGTGGTCTTGCTCCAGTAAGAGGAGTCAAAATAGATCATACCTCAATATATGATGAAAGGAGGTCATTGCAGAAACACTAAATATGTCCCATCTTTTTTCTAAATCAGTACTCACCTAGGTCTATTGGGAACTGAGGTTTCTTATGTCTGCCCTTCTTGCACTGGAAGCACACCACCTTGCTACCCAAAAGAAAATACCGCCTACTTTGATATATATGGGTAGACTCCCTATGGTGCTTCCTACTATCATCCAGAAGGGTACCAACTCTGGATGCTAAACCGCCCCAGCCCACAGCTCTAGAATCCCTCATATTTCGCTCAGTGATCAGTGACTGGTTGACTATAGAATATATAGAAGTAAATACAAATATATTCAACTAGTATTGGATATCATACTTGAGAACATCCTCAAACTTCCTTTCCAGGAATAACTCATTACCCCCCAGAATGGGTGTGAAGTGTTGCAGCTCTGTGAAGGGAGAAGAATACTCAATGACTGAGAGTTTACCCTACTCCAAAATCTTGAACTCTCTGGCTCGGTCATCCCTCAAGATCTCGTGGTAGAATTAGTCATATAAGTTCCGCTGAAACTCATACCATGCCATAACCCACTGGAGTCCCACCTTTGATATCACATACCATCATCTCTTGGTGGAATCTCGAAGCATGTAGGTAGCGAGATGCACCCACCTCTCTGGAGGCATCTCGAGATAGTCAAAGATAGACAAAAAGACTTCTAACCATGACTCAACATCCTGAGGTCCTCCATCTCTTGATAAGGTGGGAGGATGATGCCAGTGAAAACCCCATTTCAACTCTTCCATGGATGGGGTAGGATGTGGTGTTCCCTGGAAGGTCTCATTCATCCTCATAATTCCTTCACAGAACAGTGCCTCAGCACCTACGTCTGATATAATTGCTGGTGCAAAGATAGGAATGACGGGAGGCTCTACTAGTAGTCTGAAGTCTACTGTTTCCAGTGTTTGATCATCGCCTTGTAACTGGCATACAACCTGAGGATGTCTCGGTGGAAAGACTCTGCAAGGTCAAGTGCACACCTCATTTCTTGATGATCATTGATTGAATCTAACAAGCGAAGGAAAGGAATAAGAGAATAAAAACAATAAAATTTTATATACTAGGGGTACACAAAATGTATATACCCTACACTATGTGTTCCCTTAAGACTTTACATGGTCATATACTTTGGCCAACCCTGGTCATGTAACATGCCATACACATTGTGTGTTCTCCTTGAGGCACGATGTGTACTTGAATGTTCCCTCCTTCCCAAGTACTTCTCCTTGGCTGGAACTACATGGTACTTTTTGAACAAAACAACACAGTGTGTTTATGTCTGCAATGGTGTGTACTAGAATGATTTCACCAACCTGTTTCATTGGTCACATGGTTGGAGAAACGATCAACATTCACATGGCATTTTCATGATAGACACTTTGTGTACTACCCAAAGTTCATCCACCATTTTATTTAGTCACACAGCTGGATACATGGTCTCTAAAACATGGAGTGTTCCACCAAACATTCCCAAACCCTGTGTCTCTACCCACACAGTCAGTCACAAGGTTAAATACTATATGTACTGTACATAAGAAAACATATTCTTCCAGAATATAAGGATACATGGAATGTATTCATTATCACACACCATGTATTTTGGGTTTTTTCAAATAGTAATCCTCAGAAACTACTCTAAAACCCCATAAAAACATAGAAACAAGCATTAATTGTCCAAATTCTGATATATGGGGGCCTATACTCACCTCTAAATAAATCACGGAATCATATTAATGTTATATCCTAACATAATTCAGTTAAAGTTCAAAATGAACCACCAAATTCTGATCCAGGAGGGCCTATAACACCTCAGGGATCAAAGTTTGGTGCCAGTTCAAATGAAATTTTAAATTTTCAATACCCAATCAGAATAGTAGGTATTCTATCATGGCATCTATCACCACAACATGCATATCTAGCATAACATATTTCATAGTATCATCCAATAAGTAATGAACCCTAAATTGAATGGCAAGAATTCATGACATGTGATCCCCATCAAGTGCCTATATGATGCATGATATGGCATGACCTCCTCTCATCAGGTTGAAAAATAAATAGAACCCCATTTATATCAATGATAACAGCACAATACAAGTGATTGATTCAATGATGAAATCAAATCAACTGTAATAATTGAAAAACTAGATAAATTAAAATATTTGAGGTAACTTGTATTTTCCCTACACAAAAGCTAACTACTCCTAGGCACAAATTATTACCAACTACCTATTCCTTCATAACCCTGTCTATAGGATCCAAATAGTAAGATAAAGCAAAAAAGAACCTCCTCTAATACCACTTTGTAACATCCCAGTTCAGGGTGGCTCCCAATGGTGCCCCGTACCTAGTTGGCCACATGGCCCCAAGCACATTTCCTTGAACGCCAGAGGCTGGAAACATTCATCAAGGGCCTTCAGTGTGATAGTGGGGAAATTATGCCCTCATTGGAAGAGTACGAACTGTGTAATAACAAATAATAAATAGTAGCGAAAGGAATAATACCACACATCAAGTAAATTGTTAAAGACTAAAAGTAAATAAATAACTTGAGAACATATATAAATGATTCATGTCACATATCTCTAGTACCTGAGGATGAAGGGAACTTGACCTTATCTACAACTACAACCATATAATCTGTTTGGGTCCAAAAGCATGACCCAAATAGGGATTGAGACGAATACCAGTAGGAAACCACCACAAGATCTATTCCTAACTATAAGTTTGTATATATACCAGGTAATAATGGAAATGAAGTAAAGAAACTAGGAGTACACATAAGTAAACAAACCTACAAATTCCATTTACATTCATTAACATTTAATGTTCATCATTTAATCAAGTATCACAATAGGTATATCAAAATACTACCTAGACGGATCGAATCGATGCTTATGCTTTGGCTTTGCAGATAAATCACAATCATTCAATATTTAAGTTAAACCCTTAGGTTTCTCACATAGTCTAAACCCTCTGGCCAAATAATGCAATAAAAAGGCAAAGACACTCTGACGAAGCACTTACCGTCAATTCCCCCTGTGGTCTTTCCTGAATAACTATATACTCTCTGGGGAAGCACTCAACCTCAATTCCTCTTATGGTCTTGTAATGTAGACTATATACACTCTGAGGGAGAACTCACCGTCAATCCCCTATGTGGTCTTGTAGAATGAAATATAACAGACACTCTGAGGAAGCACTCAATGTCAATTCCCCATGTGGCTAACTACACCAGGTTCTCATAGCCCTGGGCAATTCAATCGTGCATATATGAAATCAAGCAGCCCAAAGTAGTATCAACTACTACATTTCTAAAAAATTCCAATGCATATCATGAGATTTTAACAAGCATCAAAATGTAACCAGTTCCATCTTATCAAGAAAGGTAAGGAAACAAGGTTTGCCTCATAGGAAACCTGGACCAAATGACCCTAAACCTTTAAACAAGGAAACGCACCCATGTGGTGTTCCTTAAACATTAAATTCCACATAATATCGCATCAATAAACCCTTAATATATCAATAAATATAAGGTAGATAAAACAAAGTTCATTTTCCTTATCCCGAAATACTCGAAACATGGGTAATCGGCACATTAGCATATAAAACTCAAAGACAACTGACGTAAGGCAAAAAACCACCTACCATGACATTTTATGATCGATATAGTTGAACCTTAGCCAATGAATCAACCTAGAACATCATAGACCTATAAAAATGTCAAAAAATTTAAACCTTGAATAACTCAAGAAATAGGAGAAATTAGGAGGAGACGTTCAAGAAGAAGGAAGAACTCACTGAGGAAATTCCAACGCACATGTCAGTGTTAGGATCAGACATTGGTGGATAAATGGTGTCTTGGAGAAGAATGGTCACTCTCGGTCACTCCTGGATGAACCAAGGCTAGAAGAAGATGAAAATGATGGTTAGTCCTGAACCCATTTTGATTTATCAAGTAAAAGAAAAAGTACATGGCGTGTTCATTTAATGTACATGCTATGTACATGCCTCAACCATTCCCCTCTTTAGGCAGTATTCAGATAACCTCACATGGCCATGTCTCAGTCATTACACAGCTAGTACATGGCTACACATATTAACCTAATAAATGGTGTGTACACCCAAGTACATGGTGTGTACTTATGAAATTTCCAAAAACTATCCTTTTTATCAAAAAATCTCGAAATCATCATCCATGCCTCAAAAGAAGATTAAATTACTTACATTTCTAGGGTCTCACATGTGCGAGTTACGATTAGATAATTTCTAGTGGTGCTCTATATTGTGAAATTATGCTTATGTAATGTGATTTTATCCATCTTTATATGGTAGGCCTTGAATATACTTTAATTTCTAGTAAGCTTATTTGTGAAACAAAACTTCCATAAAAAGTGTTTCTAAAGAATATTTTCCTTAGAATGTTTTCTTGAAATTCTATCAAAGATTATAATAAATATGTTCATGATAATTTGAATTAAAATTTTGTATCATGGAATATTTATTTTTGGGAGAATCCTACTGGGATTTGGCTTACACCCTATATACACCTTTTGGTGTATGTATACATTATTATGTATGACCCATTTAAATACAAGATGGTGATGGTTGATTTGATTTATAGTGTTAAACTTCTTATAGGTATTAGTGGTGGTGTCTTAAGGGTCATTAACCTCTTATTTTATGGAGGTTTTTGGGATATTTTTTTTGTTCCCATTATATTGTAGAACTTTTGTTTTTGTTAAAAGTTTTAAACTTTGAATCTAAAAATTGTTGTACCTTTTTTGGTTCAAACTATTAGTTATTTAATGTTTTTTCTTGATGGTTGTTTATGGCTATATAAATGTGTGAAATCCTTTTGAGGGTTTATTTTTTATGCCTTGGAACTAGTTTCCAGCCCGTGGGGATTAGGAATTCCCTTCGAGCCTTATCTTAGGCCAAGTTGGTTGTCAGTTTGGATGGCATCCTGACTTGGTTCAAGATAAAGTGGTATCAAATGAGGTTTTACTATTTTTGGGTTAAGTTATTTGGGAAGATTCTATAAATACTAGAGCTATGATTTTTGGTGTTTTAATATCTGGTTGTGAGTGGTGTTTCATGCCAGTACACCTCAAAAAGGGACTCAAGTCACCATGGGATATGAGAATTTGGTTTGCCTCTCTCCTAGGTGATAGGTACAGGCTACATACTGCAAAAGGATACTGGGTGGCAATGGAATTGTTTGGTTTTTATTATTATTGTGATGGCTTAGGTTATGTTTTGATTTATGGAAGAGTTGATATTTATTCATTACTGGGAATTATTAGAATGGTTGTCTTTAATAGTCTTCCTAGTGGTCATTGCTTGTTGTAGCATGATGCCTCTCTGGAGACATCATGTGAGACCATGGGAAGAGTACATAGAGATTTATCCCTCACCAATTTATCAGAGACATGTGAAATCTATAGATTGGGCTATCCAAGAATTGGGATAAGAAGCAGGCATTGTTTCATATTATATTAGAGTAGCTGAACCAGGTCCTGGAAATGAAAAATGTTCTGGAGTTCCTCAAGACCAAGCCTCCTTCATTCTTGGGTAGCACATAACCCCAAGAAGCATAGTAGTGGTGTGAGAAGATAGAGAGAATTTTCATGTTTTCTGATACTTCTAAGGAATTTAGTTTATAGTTTCCATCATTTATTTTTTGATGGTTTGAGTCATATGTGGTGGGATATAGTAGTGAATGTTGGAAAGAATGAGTATATGGGTTGGAAGGACTTAAAGGTCATCTTTAATGATAATTATTGTCCTAATATTTTATCTTTATCCAGATCCCAATATTTTTTGGAGTATAGCCAGAGAGACTAGACTGTGATGGAGTGTGTAAACAACTTTACAAATTCTATTTGGCATGCACCCGATATCATTCCCATTAAGAAGTTGATGGCTTAGAAGTTTGAGATGGGGTCACAACTAGAAATTTGATCCCAGGTCTTCTTGTTCAAGATTATGTTTTATAATAAGAGGGTTTCTCATTATATGATAGATGAAATTCATCATGGATGCAATAATGGTTTCCTTTGTGAAATTTTAGTAGTGGAAATTGGTAGTTCATCTGAGAGGAAGGGGATGTGGGATGTGATCGGGAAGAAGGGAGGTTGTAGTTTAGGTTATCCATCTTAGATGTCTTCGTATATGGATATTGATGTTGGTTAACTTTTGTTCCATTAGTTTTTGAAAGTAGGGACGACGAAATTAGAGTGTTTATCTCCACCCAAGGTTGGCCATTGGTGTGGGACTATAGATAACATGATGTGATTTTTCAGAGTGGCGTACCCATAGCAGAGTGGTGTAGGATCTGTAGCATCGAAGATATATCAATCCATTCATAACCATCTAGGAATTCAGTTTATCAGTTTGGTGGTCATTGTGATAAAGAATGATCATATTTTTGGTAGAGTTAGTTCAAGTAATATCTACATGCCACTAGTCATTCTCAAGCTCACTAAGAGATGAGATAGCTTCATTTGGAAGATTGATCACCAGTAGAATCGGATATAGGGCATACGATAGATTGAAGTATTGTTCTTATTGCATCATTCATAAATTTTTCTCTATTTCATATTTGTGCTTTAGTTTATTTAATTTCTACCTATCTTGTAGATGTGTTAATGATTCCAACTAAGAATATTCCTAATGCGATGAATTTGGTAACATCTCTTGGTACAAAGTGAGGGCATGGATTCAAGTTTCCATCTTGTGTACTCACCATGTTAGGGGATAAGTTAGAATGATATTTCCTAGTCTTTGAGATGTTACTATTTTTCATGATCCTTGTTATAGAATGGATGGTGTGTTTTTGGTGGACATTGATTTCTATAGGCAGTGATTGAGTTTTGTGTCACCTGATGGAAGTACCCAACTTTTTCAAGGTGAATTGGATCCTCTGTCGGGACGTGTTGGACCTCCACTTCCAGAATTTGGAAATCGTTTTTTAGATCTCTTTACCTACATGACAGGATGATGATGGTTCTTCTAAGAGTGGATCACATCTGGTGGTGGCAGAGTAAATAGAGATATCCCCAGATGAGTTTTCCAGTTCTCCCTTGGATAGGGATGTGGAGGTCACCATTTATTTGGTGTTAGGAACACAGTCTATATCTCTTCCCTAATATTGTATGGCCCCATTAAGTTTATGGAATAAAATGTATAATTATACGATCGCAAATAAAGAGAATTCATTCACACAAAAATCTCACATTGGGCCTCCCCAGTTCTATTTTCTAAGAAGGTCTAAGGATCTCTACAGTTAGGTATTTCTTATCGAAAGTTAAATAAGGTGACGTTCAAGAAAAAGTACCCCTTTCCCAGTGTTGATGACCTTTTCAATCATATTTTGAGGGAAATAAGGACTTCCAAGATCTACATGAATTCTGAGTATCATCAAGTAATATTTACAAAGGAAGATGCTCCAAAAATAGGCTTCCAAATCTGGTATTAACGTTTTTAGTATTTTTTCATGCCTTTTGGGTTAACAAAATATCAAGAGATATTTATGGCTCTTATGAAAAAGGTGTTCCATAAATATATCAACTAATTTATCCTTGTATTTATGGAAGAAATCCTAGTCTATTTCACAATGAAGGATGATAGTGAGTTGTATTTGAGGATTGTGTTGGGAACTCTTTGGCATCATCTTCTCTTTGCGATGTTTTCTAAGGGAACAATCTAGATTAAAGATGAGAAGTTTCTAGATTATTTTATCTCGGAATGGGGATTATTGGTGGAACCAGAGAGGATTAGTGCATTGATTTCATTGGAACAACTGAAGAATATTTTTGGAATTAAAATCTTTTTGGGCCTAGAAGGGTATTACATGCAGTTTTTTTGGATTTCTCTCGTCTTTCTTCATCCATGACAACACTTACTCGAAAAGGGGTTATGTTCAAGTATATCTTAGAATATCAAGTGTACTTTGAGGAGCATAATAGGTGATTTAAAGTAACACCTATTTTGTTATTTATAGAATATGGGAAGGGATATACTGCCTAATTTGATGATTCATATATGAATATGGGGGGTGTTTTAAAGAAGGATGAGCATGTGGTGGTCTTTAGTTCATGCCATCTATGACCTCATGAAATGAATTACACAACCAATGACATAGGGATAGTAGTGGTGATGAATTAATTAAATATTTGGTGAAATTATCTATTTTTGGAAGAAGTTTGTGTTTATTTCTAATCATAAGATCTTGGCATGAATTTTCACCCAGAATGATTTGAATTTTAGGCAGTTCCATTAGGATGAGCACCTTTAGGGGTTTGATTTGAATATCATGTAAACCCAAGGAAAAAGGTATTATTGTTGAAAATGCATTGAGAAGTAAATTTATAGTTTAATAATTGAAATATTCTAGTGATGAGTGTACTTTTCTGGGTCTTTTTTCCCAATTTCATATCTAGACTTAGGAGAATAGTGGATGTCTGCTCATGTCCTGTGTTCAGCTGAAACCTTAAGTTCTGGAATTGATTCAGGGAGAGAAGACTAGGGAGGATTTGTGTCTACATTCTATGTTGTTCTTAAATATTAGTGAGGTTCCTTGTGAATGATCAATTTTCTCCAGAGGGAGATTTGTTCATTTGGTGTTGTTTTGGGTTGTCCTTATCATTTCAGAGGGTGATGATGTTGGATATCCGCTAGTCTAAGTGGTATGTTTGTCTAGGTTCCCCAAATATGTTTTATAATGTGCGTCGATAGTTTTAGTGGGTAGGTATGAGGCGGGACATATCTGATTTTGTATAACGGTGTTATACATATCAGTAGGTTAATAGAGATCACCAAAGTCCCTATGGGTTACATCATCCACTTCCTATTCAGACCAAGAAGGGGGAATATATCACTATAAATTTTATTTTTTTCTTACATCATACACATCAGAGATGGAATTATATTTGGGAAGTGATTAGTCATCTGACCAAATTTCCCCTTTTTATTCCAATTAAGGATTGAACCAAAGTGGATGAGCAGGGATGGTTGTATGTTCATGAGGTATTGAGCCTTCATTGTGTTCCATTGGTAAATTTTTTCTGATAAGGACCCCTTTTACCTCATAGTTTTGGGAGGTCTCTCAGAATGTGATGGGGTCACATATCATGTAGAGTATAACAAACTATACTCAAACAGATGGTTAGATAGAGCGAGAGAATCAGATCTTGGAAGACATGTTATGGCAATGTGTGTTGAATTTCATAGGTTCATGGGATTTCCATTTTATATTTGTCATTTTTGTGTATAACAATAGTTACCAATCATCGATTTGAATTCCCCCCTTTGAGGAACATTATGTTCAGATGTGTCTTTCACCATTGTTTTAGGCTGAGGTACATGAGACCTTATTGCTAAGATAATTCCATGTGTAGGAAACATCTTCTAAAGTTTAGTTGATTATACAATATTTATTAATTTCATAGAGTTATCATAAGTTTTATGTTAATCAGTGGAACCTAATTTTTTCATATTCTTTTGGTGACAGGGTATTATTGAATGTGGCACATCACTTGTGAAATCATCATTATGGTAAGAAAGGGAATCTAATGTTGAGGTATGTCAACATTTTGAGATCACCAAGTGGATTGTTAAGGTGGAATAAAAGTTATATTTTCCCTCTATGTTGATATGAATCCTCTAAATATTAAATTTATTTGAGTTAAAAATGTATAATTTGTATACATTATTTGTGTTGAATTTGAAGGAGTTGGAGATGGGGTCAGACTTCCCTATGTTTGAGCAGCCAGTGCATATTGTAGACTCTTAAGAGAAAGTGCTTCATTGGATTACTAATATGTTAGTCTAAGTTCATTGGAATAATTTTAATGATACTAAAGTGGGAGTGGTAGTATTGGGTTGAAGAATAGTTTTTTTTTTGCTTTCTGATCAAACTTTTGAGTGAATTTCTGGAGGTAAAAGGTTTTCATCATGAAGAGAAATGACACATCTTTGATTTTTCTTTTAGGTATTATTTTTTTTATATTTGGAATTTCATTTATACTAGGGTTTCCCAATTATTTTTTTGTGAAAAATGGATATTTTTTTCTTAGTAATAGGTGATACTTGGTTTTCACATAGTTAGGGGGAACCATGCTCCCTCGCCCACGAATCTGTGGAGAAAATGTTAATTTGGATAGTGGCAACTGCATGGTAGGAACATGGTTTGGGAAACCATGTGGGATAACTATATGGAATGTTCCTTTTGAATAGTGAGGTATGTATGGCTGCCACAAGGTTTGTTAAACCATGCGGGCTCACCGTGCAACCTTTCCAGGTCATTAAAAATTAGATTTTTACCCTTTTTCCCTCTTCAATTTTTACCCGATTTTTTCCACTTTCATCCCAATTCAAGATTCTTCGCCCTAGGAGTCTCTTTCCCACCCCCTATATTCCTTTTACCTTCAAGTTTGAGGTGTATTTGGTGTGGTTTATTCAAGAATATTTAAGTATTTTCTATCCTAACTTAATTTCCCCCTCTTTCTATGATTCTTCCATCCTTCTTGGATTTTATTTTTATAATAGATTTTTTAACATTTTATGGGTTTCATCTTGTGTTTTATGGGAAAATATTGATGTGTTTTGTTTTCTATTGCCAATATAGGGTCTTCTTGAGGTACATTTGCGGTTTATTGCCAAATTATAGAAGTTTCCTAGTGTTATATAGGTGGTTCCATGATTTTACATTGTTAGACAAGTTTGGATTCATTTATTTATTGTTTAAATATTCTTTTTGGATTATTATTTTCTCATTAAATATTTTTTGGAAAGGATTTTAGAATCAGATGTGTGTAAATTGAGATTTCTAAAGGAATTTGGTCATATTTCATGTGTTCTCTATTGTGGTGTTTCTCAAATATGTTATATGCCTTGTGTGGATGGTATGAAAGGTGTTTTAAAAGATATTTGAAGGTTTGAATGTGTTGATAGTGTATTTTCAAAGAGATATAGGTTTTTGTGCATGTTAGATTATTTTGTGTGCACCTTAAATGTGTCTTTGAATTTTGAAAGTGGTGTAATGGTTATTGCAATATGGATTTGATGTGAGTATGAATTTGAAAGGGTCCATTCTAATAGAAGTGGTCAGATTCCATATCTTTTATCCTTATTTTGTTTCCAAATGGGTTTCATAAATTTTTAATATGGAGTCAATTATATTTCCAAATGTTTTAGTGTTTTTGTGAAATTAAAAGTTGTTTTCTATTTAAAATTGGAAGTTTCTGTGTGAATTTTGATCATGGGATCAATGTGAAAATGTGAAATTGGTTATTTATTTTTGTTCTTATAGTGCTTTCCATGTGGGTGTTAATGTTTTGATTTATTTTATATGTTAAATGGAATTTGATCACAAATCGAATCCAAGGTATCTAGGTGTGTGAACTAGAACTAGTTCTCTAGTTTAATCGGTAGTGGTGGGGAATGGATTCCTCTAGCAGTTTTGATGATTAGTACACAAACTAAACATAGGTTATGATCATAGAAAACTATATCATTGGTATAGAATCCGTTCTTATGGATCATGCATGGGAACTATATTGGGGTTATCTTATTTTTTGGATATGAATAGATCTTTGGTATGTGATCCTCTCTATTTCCTCTTTTATGGGAATGTTGTTGGAATTTCAATGGAGGATTTTTATCACCAAGGTATGAGGTTTATAGGGTCCCACTTATGATAGTTACATTTAGGGATTTTACCATGGTTATATCTCTTGTGACATGATGAAAATGTAATGTGTTGTTATCTATCGGTATACAGTAGACCTTGCATGTACTTTAATTTCAAGCAATCTTATTTGTGAAAATGGTTTTCCTTAAAAAGTGTTTCTTGAGAAGTATTTCCATAAAATGTTTTCTTGAAAAAGTTACAAATGTTATTATGAATATTTCCATGTTAATTTCACTTTTATTGTTGTATAATTAATTCTTTATTTGTGGTGGAATCCTACTGGGATTTTGTTCACACCATATATACACCTTTTTTTGTATGTATGCTTTGTTATATATGACCCAGGTAAAAGAAATATGTATCGTGGTAGTGATGGTGGATCCATTTTCTAGTTTCCTTCTTATTGATGGTGTTGATGGTAGTATCTTTAGGGTGATGTGAATATTTTCTGATGGAGTTTTTCGGGATTTTTTTGTTATTCCCATTCTGTTATTGTAATTTTGGTTTTAGTTGAAGTTGTAAACATTGAATCTGAAAATTGTTGTACATTATTTGGTTGTGGCTATCGGTTATGTAATATTTATTCATTTTGGTTATTTGTGGTCATATAAATGGGTTAAATAATTAGAAAAGTTTATTTTGGATTCCTTGATAGTATTTTTTATCCCGTGGGGATTGGGAACGCCCTACGAGCCATTTCTTTGGCCAGGTCGGGTATCAGATTAGATGTCATCCCAACTTGGTCCATGACATGCTCCATGGACTTGATTACAAATCCTTGTTAATTTATAACCTTGGATACGAACCTTATAGTCATAAAATTACATTACTAAATATAGGAAACAATGTTTTTTTTATCATACTTTACATATAGACCTTGTAATGCGAACTTTATTATAGTTGCATGAATATACAGTATCACTCCTGATTTGTTTTTATTTACTATTACCCCATTTTTACATTTTCTTATTTATAGTGATTCTTGGTAGCCAAGAAAATATCACTCATTTTTATCCATTAGTACTTATTTTATATATCTCACACTATTTTATCTAATATACACAGACAAGAATTATTACAGACACCATTAGTAGCTTCCTACAGAATGTTGTATCACAATATATTTTGGACTACATTTGGTACCTAGATAGAGTTCATGTATGTAGGTGGGGACCAGGGAAATCGACCTCCTTTTGATTTTTTATTTATTTTTCTTAAGATAATGTGGTCATAGGAACAAGCTATGATCATGTTTCCATCTATAGATAGTTATGTTTTTATATGTACTCTTGATAAATATATTTTACTAGTTGTCTTTTTCCATGTATTGCCTTCATTTTTTATAGACTCTTTACATATTCACCGATTTATATTTGATATTGCCTTCAAATTTTCTATTTTTAAAATCCGAACATTTTACCACCATTGTGCTTTGAACTAAATTTTTCTTTCACCATTTATCTGTTATGAATTTTTTGTGTGACTCTGGTCATGAGGGTATAGTCTCCCCACAATACCATTACAAACAATCGCTTCTAGTCAGTAGCCTCTTGCATATGGGGAGTCGTTCATCAGGCTAATTGAATCACCGACTCAAGGAACAATTTAGTGGCTCTTAGGCCAATATGATACATTTATAATAAGCTTAATGCATATCATGTGATTATTTTATACATCAACTCTACTCGTCTCCAACCCTAGTGCTGTTAGTTGTGGGATTTAGGGTTCATTATCTCTATTTCCTCAATCTCATCTCAGGAGGGGTACCTTTGTAGGGAGGGGTTGTGAAGCATATATACAAATGCACCTACATACATATATATATATATATATATATATGAACATACACACATTCATACACATTCACATACATACACATATATATAAATACACAAACATTTATATATATACACAAACATACAATCCTTCCCATATATACATACATATATACTTACAGCCACACACACACATATACACATAGAGACATTAATAAATATTTATTTATTACACCACTTCATACCTACATCATAAATCTTCCAAAGGGTAATTCTAATATATGAACCTTTTTTACTAGTATGTGGAGTCAAGCAGTAAGTATCACTTGATCACATCATAGTCCACAACATGCATTCTTACATACTCATATACATACATAAAAATAGATATACATAAATACACGTAAATATATGTGGGTGTATATTATAGTTATAAGTGATTTTTTTAAATTTATGAATATAAATGTAAATACATAAATTCAAATATTAATGATATTTAATGTATTTACATAATTCATATCGATATATTTTAAAATATATAGACACATATATATTTCTGTGTGTAATATATATATATAATAAGTATATAATAATAAATAAATGTATAAATGATTAAACCTATATATAAATTGTATATATACAAATATATATTATATATTATATAAATCATATTAATATATAAATATGTATACGTAAATAATATTTATATTTATATTAATATTTATATTTATTTAAATACATTTTAAATACACATGAATAACTATATCTTCATGAATATATTAATATAATTGTTGAAAAAAATTAATATATAATATTTACATATAAATTATTCAATATATTAACAATTTTTGTTAAAATTTTTATTTAATAATATAAATTTGGAAATTTTTAAATATTAATTAAAAAATTAAGATTCAATATAAATTTTAATTATAAATATACTTACTATTATATTAATAATATATACTAATTCATAAATATCTGTACAAAAATTAAATCATTGATGGTTCTATCTATAAATACTACAATGGTGTTCATAAAGGGTACAAATTATCTATGCTAAATAAAATTATATTAAAGGCTATTCTTTATCAGTAGTAAAAAATTATAAAAGTCCCACTTTTATCTATGATTTTATTAAGTGGTGATGATATAGTATCCCTTATCAATGATGCTTTATAATATATGAAGAATGGTACTGAATAAGTGTAAATATATAGTGGTATTACCGAAAAGGGTGGGGGATGTGTGAGATTTTATGGAAATAATAGTGGCATGTGATGGTGGATTAGATCATGAGGGGTGGGGAGTGAGGTGGTGCAATATGTGGGTTGAATAAATCATGAAATACATTTGAGGGGTATCAGAATTAGTTCTAGAGTATGGAAACTCCATGAGAGGGTTTGAATTAAAGTGGTAAAGCATGATGTATTTTAATACCAGATTTTTTCAAGATAGCGCTGTTAGAATAAGAGGTAGTCAAGGAGGTTCACTAACCATGTCATATGGTTGTACACATAGTGGTTTTCCTTTAATGGTATTGGGGAGGAATATTTTATCAATCATGCCTAAATCATATGGGAGAAATTACCTTAGCATAACATTTCATGGATGAAGAAATAAACACATAATCTAAAAACCTACTGATAATGAAATAATAAGATGAGGAAAGAAAAAAAAACTAATTGTAGAAAAGAAATTTGACTCGTGCACATTGAAAAAAAATTCACCATAAATGTTTCTGAAAATATATATATGTAAATAAGGAATAATATAAATAAAATATTTTATTATTATTTTCACTGTTATTATTATTCAATCGTCACATATATTGAATATATTTCATGAACTGTAACACCCCAAGCTTCCACGATACGCTTCCTTTTGAATAATATAGTAGTGTGTGTTGTACGCAACTTCGAGTTCTAACAAACACCACAACCAATCAAACTAGCCGTTATGAATAGTAATACCCACTTTTTGAAATTTTATAAATTTTAACACTCAAAATTGACTTCATTTTTGCATTAATAATATTGAAATTAGCCTAGGGTAAAATTTTGGAACTTTTCGGATAACATATATATTTTGATGAATAGTGAAAATTACTAAATTTTAATTAAAAACAACTTTTTTAATCGAAATAATTAATTGTGATAAATTATGAATTTGAGAGGTTTTAAAGTATATTTAGAATATATTTTTACCATTTAATACAATTTTGGTCATTGGACATAATTCCAAAATTAAACCGGACATGAACAGGTGTCAATCTTTTGATATTTATTATCTCTTAAAACACGCTTTTTGTTTTAACGGGAATTAATTTTAAATTAATTTCAGCCACTTATGTGTTTTGAATTTGGAAAAATGGATTCCATATTTGTAATCAGGCTGTCCAAATTTTGTAAATAGGTAACTTTTATTTTTATACATTTTGAATAATTCGGTAAAAAGTTTATTTACCATAGTTAAAGGGTAAATCCGGTAAATAAGGGTAAAACAATAATATTATAATAACAATAAATTACACTAAAACGTGTTCTAACTTTATTGGTTGATACATTTCCGACCATGGGAATCTTTAGGGAGATTTTGGGACCCCATGTAGCCACATGTAAGTGATAATGACACTTGATATTAATTAAGTTAAAATAAATACAAAAATGACATAAGCATATATCTTTTAGAAAAATAATTTTTACATAGTGTTATATATGTTGGATTTTCGACTAAAAATATTCATTAGAAAGATAAAACGATTTTATACATAATTGTATTTTATTTATTATTTTTAGACATTTAATAAGTAATATTATTTATGACACTACAAGGATGCATCATTTTCCTTATTAATGAAAGAATCAAATAATTGGTATTATAAATGTTAAAATTAATATAATTTTAATGTTTTGATGAAATACATGAATTTTATTGCTTAATAGGACATTATAGGACTTCTTACATGATTTTTTTTCGAATTAATAAAGTTTTTAGTACTTTAACAAAAATCAATTATTGAATAGTGTCAAAATTCACATAAAAGAGTTTTTCTAAAAAAATATTATATTATTAATTGATATTAAATTCCTAAAAATCTAAGGTTCTGCCAAGAGACTTATATAATGATATTTGTATCATTAATGGACCACTTGGGGGTCTCTTGGATGTTTATAGTAAGTTTATTAACTATATAATATAAAAATACAAAGTGACATGGTAAATGTCAAACTAATTAACTAAGAGTTAAAACTAAAAGATAAGGTTAATGTAATGGCCCAAACCTGTCTAAATTCTATTGGTTGAGTGTTTTTCTACCCATACCCACCTTAATATTTAAATAATCTACTTTGGAGCCATTAGAAACCGAATATGAATTTATTATAAAATAATATTTCTAGCTCTTCCAAAGGTGACCCTCACCCCTCTTATAAAAGGGAACTCCCCCTTCTCACTAATTAACTCATTCAATGCCTTTTGGATGGAGAAACCCCCACCCAAATACTCTCTAAAATTCCATCACTTCAACCTAAAGGCCTTAGTTTCATCATAAATCCAACCTAAGGAGCCCTTTTGATCAAATCAAAAAGAAGAACCCGAAGAAGAGGTAATGTTTTCACCACCCTCTTTCATGTTCCTTTCTTCCTCAACTTCTTCTTTATTTGTTATTCTCATTATAAAATAATAAATACAGTGTCTTATATATATTGTGATGTTATTATAAATATGGTACAACCATATTCAGTATTCTATCCATCCTTTGAATGACATGTGACCATACGTGCGTACGTACGGCTTACCGTCTCCACGTTGTGGTGTAATTGTTATTCAATAAATTATTATTTGGATGGTTATAATAATGATGTGTAATTCATGTAAATAATAAATATAAAATTATAATTATTTTTTTTATATGATATACCATCCAATTATAAATTATTTTAATATAAAAAAGAATGATATTGTCACTCGTGCGTACGTACGGACTACCGTCTCCACGAACGCGGTGAGATTCATTCTCCATCATATCCATTAAAGAATAATTAGAATTTGATCATTTAAAAATAATGTTTAAGGAATTGATATCATTCTAGATATGAATAATATACAACCTATCCATGATATACACGTCTTACGTAACAAAAAATATAAAATAAAATGAGTAAGTTAACACTCGAAATGATAATAATACTAAGATATTATTAACAAAGCAATGTTAAAAGATCATATATGATATAACATTAATGTATATGATTCTTTTATAATTTAATAACAATTATTTCACCATTATAAAGGAGTTTAAACTACCCCCAACTAAGTAAAAGTACAAGGTAAGGGTTTATTTCACAATCTCTTCATTATCCGAGGTTATTTATACATAATAATCTACTGGGACTTCCTTATCATCCACATCCATGTTTCTTAAAAATGCATTTCAAAATATTTTTACTATTTACTAGAATATGGGTTAAAGTCATTTATACCCTTGTTTGACTTTTTATAATATGTTTATAAAGGAATCTTTCTGTCGTTTTCCAAACAAGGTCCTTTTAACCTTTTCGATAGAATTAAGGTAAGAATGTTTTTTTAACTTATACAGCGGGTGGGGATATTTTACACCGTTATAAAATCATCGAAGCTTCCCTTACAAGATTATAAGAAAATTTTCAAAGTAAATGTTTCATTTTATAATTATGTGACTTTTAAATGATTTCAAAAAAGAGATATTTCTCTCAAATAGTTTTGATTTCATCTATGTCAATATCCTTTGATATATTTTAAGCTTATTTGAAGTTGATTTATTGTAATACAAAACTTCTATGTTGTATTGAAGGTTTTGTGATATGTTTGACTGTGGATGTGTTATTTTTATAACATTCATGGTTTATGGAGAAAGTATTGACATTTCATATGCTAGTTTTAATACGAATATTTATGTTATGTTTAAACCTATTCATATGAGGAATGTATTGGACTTAATAAGTGACGGGTGGAGCCTGCTATAGCTACTCGATGCATCGATGGGTCTCGTGAGACAAAATAGTGTCTTGGAACAAGGCCTTGACAAAATCTTATTTGTAGTCTTGCCACGAGGCCTTGGCTAGGTGGTTATGATAGTCTGGCATTATGCATTCCATCATTATGAAAGTGGTTATTGATATTGCATGTGATTATTATACTAGTAGAATATCCATGTGAATAAGTAAATGGAATTATTTCATTTTATATTTTCCATATTATGCTGAAGTTCAAGTTTAAATAGCTTTTGTTTTAGTTATACATTACCTTAAATGTTTATGCTTATTTATGAAAGTTTCCGCTATATTTTTATCCTTACTAAGCATCTGAGGTCACCCCTTTCAATGTTTTATTTTTCCCAGGATGTGAAGAAGTAATTTATGAATAACCAGCATGGGACAGTATGATGGGATATAAAGAAAAGATGTTGTTGTAGTTTTTTTGAGTCTATGATGTAATGTAAGACTTATGAATATATCTAGTGTTTCCAAGGCTAATAAACTAATCGGTCTTTCGAGACTTTATCTTTCTTGTGATCATGCCAATGTTATGTAATAATGCACTGACTCTGGGTAACTGGTGTCGGGGAATTACAGTTGGTATCAGAGGAAGTTTAGTACAAACCTTGGAAGCTAGATTTAGATAAACTCTGATTAGAGAACATAGATTTAAGATGGACTTTGAGGATTATTATAGAAGAACTTCCTAGAATTTTGGTATTGTAGAGAATTTGTGAGTTTTTCGAGCAATACATCCATGTCTAGATACGAGCAGGTAGAGGAGGCTCTGGCATAGATGTACCTAGGGGTAAAACCCGAAAACAACGCTTTGAGCTAGACACAAACAGGAACTGGTGCACGACAACGGGCCTTGATGCACTCTTGGTTACGACACTCCCGGGGGATATGCTTAGGATAACTATCATTTTATTTACAAATAATTATGAAGGGTTTATGAGTATATAAGTCCTAAAAGAAAACAATTTTATGATTATGGATTATATCCATAAATAGATTAATTTATGTTAAGTGTTTTATAATTATGGAATTATGTATTTTGATTCATAAACTGATCTAGTTTATGCCATTTTTTAGAAATGGTGCCTAGTGGAAGAAATGGAAACTGTATCAATGCACACACTCCATGTAGGGATTTCCCTCCTGCTCAAGATAATTATAGTAGAGATGGTTATTCAATTGGTGTTGATCAACTAATCACCATACTGGGACAACTCACTCAAGTTATGAATAATAACCTTACCCGTATGGAGCACCCTGATCTACAGCATGGAGGATCAATGTTAGATCACTTCATGAGGCAGCAACCACCAACATTCAATGGGAGTACAAATCTACTAGTAGTTGAGCAATGTATAAGTTACCTAGAGGAAATATTTCAGGCTTTGGGGAGTAGTGAAAGGGAAAAAGTTATCATGGCAGTTTACCGCCTCACTGGTGATGCTGATCAATGGTGGTAATTGATTCAAAACATGATTGAAGATAATGAAGTATAAAATATGGAATGGAGGGAGTTCAAAGATATGTTTTTATAAAAATAATTTCCTTATGACCATCGAGCAGATATGGAAGGACAATTTCTAAGTCTGAGACAAAAGTAGGATGAGAATGTTGTAAAGTATGAGGCTAACTTTATAAGGTTAGCATGGTATGTTGGAGATTATATACGTAACCCAATAAGTAAGATTTATCATTTCTTGGATGGGTTAAAACCATTTATCCATCGATAATTAGTCTCACAATCCTTCTCGTCGTACGAAGACATTATCTCATGTGCTATCAAGACTGAAAAATAATTCTCTAAGTATTATGACTTTAAAGAAAAGCAAGAGAAGAAGAGATCTGTTGATCAATATGGGAATGGAAATAAGGGGAACAAGGAAAAAGTTGAATATCCATCCCACAGTAAATGTGGGACGAAACACCCTGGTACTTGCTTAAAAGGAATGAGAGTCTGTTACAAGTGTGGTGAAAAAGGCCACCAAGCTCGTGATTGTAAGGGGAAGAAGGAAGCTACTGATGTGCAATGATGCAATTGCAGGGAGATGGGACATTATACAAATGAATGTCCTAAGCGTCAGGGGAACTTACCTCAGAAAAGGCCATGGGATCAAGGCTAAGATTATGTTATCACTACTGCTGAGGTAGAAGCTCCGAAAGACATGGTGGCAGGTAATTTAATGGTTTCCTCAAGTTTAGAAAATGCATTATTTGATTCTGGATCATTGCATTGTTTCGTATCTTGCCAATTTTCTAAGAAAATTAGATATTTACAATTTGATTTAACAAGGGAATTTTCAGTTAAACTCCTAAGGGAAGTATCATTGCAACAAAGTTTTGTGAATCAGTCCCCATTAGAGAACATAAATGTTATTTATCCACTAATCTCATCATCATACCTTTGATTCAGTTTGATATAATCCTCAGTATGGATTGGCTTTCGGACCATGATGCGAATATTTATTGTAAGAATACGGAGGTTACAATTTTTTGTTATGATGATAAGGAACACCTTATCTTTAGAGAAGAATCGTCACCACCTAATTCTTATCTATATCCACCCCCAGTAGCTCAACTAAATTCAATTATTGGGGAGGAAGAGAATGAAATGTTTGTGGGTGAGGAAAGGAATGTTCAAACAGAGGATGTACCTATTGTGAAAGAATATGTAGATGTTTTTCCGGAAGATTTACCTAGACATCCTCCAGAACAAGAAGTTAAGTTTTCCATTGATTTAATTCCTGGATCAAGGCCTATATCGAAGACCCCTTATAGAATGGCCACTGTGGAATTAGTTGAACTAAAGAAACAACTAGAGTAATTGAGTAATAAGAGATTTATTCTCCCTAGTGTTTCTCCAAGGGAAGCCCCTGTTCTTTTTGTTAAAAAGAAAGATGGATCTATGAGGTTATGTATCGACTACAGGGATATCAATGCTATAATAATAAAGAACAAGTATCCCCTACCTCGTATTGATGATTTATTTAACCAACTACATGGAGCTCAATACTTTTCAAAGATTGACCTTCGATATGGATACCATCAGTTGTGTGTGAAGAAAGAATACATTCCGAAGACAACATTTCGAACAAGGTATGGGCATTACGAGTTTACGATAATGCCTTTTTGGGCTGACTAATGTACCCTATGTATTCATGGATATAATGAATATAGTTTTCAAGGAATATCTCGATGATTTTTTGGTGGTATTTATTGATCATATCTTGGTATACTCCAAAAGCTACGAAGATCATGAAAATCAGTTGCGCATTATCTTTAAGACTCTGAGAAGACATGAATTATATGGGAAGTTTATCAAGTGTGAATTCTGGCATCATGAGATTTATTTTATTGTCCATATTGTCTCTAAAGATATAATCTCTATTGATCCTTCTAAGACCAAGGCAATCCAAGAATGGCATGCACCGACGAGTATAACTGAGGTACACAGTTTTATTGGTTTGGCAGGTTATTATCGATGTTTCGTCCTCAATTTTTCTCGATTAGCTAACCCATTAATGAAGCTCACACGTAAAGGGGTTAAATTTGTTTGGACAAAAGAGTGTGAAGAATGTTTCGAAGAATTGAAGAGAATATTATTCAATTCTCCTATATTGACTCTACCATCGGGGAATGATGGTTTTGTTATTTATAGTGATTCATCGAAGAAAGGACTTGGTTGTGTCCTTATGCAGAATGATAGGGTTATTGACTATGCATCACGACAGTTGAAAATTCATGAGAAAAACTATCATACTCATGATCTCGAGTTAGCAGTTGTGATCCTTTCTTTGAGGATATGGAGACACTACCTCTATGGTGAAAATGTGATATTTATACTGATCACAAGAGTTTGAAGTATATTTTCTCACAAAAATAACTCCACATGAGGCAAAGGAGATGGCTTTAATTTCTCAAGGATTATGATTGTACGATACACTACCACCCGGGGAAGGCAAATAAGGTGGAAGATGCTTTGAGCAGAAAAGATCATGGAGTTTTGAACAATATGAGAATTGAAAGGGATCCAATTTTCATGGATCTAGTGTAGATGGACATGGGAATCACCATGGAAGGTGAAACATCAATGCTTTTTCAAATGGTTGCCAAACCATCTTTACTAGAAAGGAGAAAGAGTTCTCATACTAATGATGAAGAGTTTCAGAAGAATATTAAAGCTGTGAGTGATGGTATATTGAGAGGCTTTGTGTATGAAGAAGGAACTTTAAAATTTGGGAAGAGACATTGTGTTCCCAATATACCTGATCTAAAAAGGGAATTTTTGGACGATTATTATAGTTCCGATTTCTCTATACACCCTGGGAGCACCAAAATGTATAGAGATTTGGAGGAACATTTTTGGTGGGACAACATGAAGAGGGAGATTGCTGATTTTCTGTCAAGATGTATGGTTTTTCAACAAGTGAAAGCTAGAAGGAAACAGCCTGGAGGACTCATGAAACCTCTTCCCATACTTGAGTGGAAATGGGATAATATCACGATGGACTTTGTCATGGGACTACCAAAGACTCCTTGAAGGAATGATGCAATATGGGTTATTTTTTATTGTCTTACCAAGTTAGAACATTTTCTTGCTATAAGGGAAGATTTACCACTTGAACGTCTAGCGAGAATATATATTAATTAAGTTGTGAGACTTCATGGAGTACCCCTATCGATTGTTTCGGATCGATATCTCCGTTCTATATAGAGATTATGGAAGAGTCTCCAGAAGGACTTGGACACTGAACTTCATTTGAGCACTGCTTACCACCCTCAAACAGATAGACAATCAGACCGGACTATTCAACCCTTAGAAGACAGGTTGAGATCATTCTCACTTGACTTTCAGGGTATGTGGGATCAATATTTGCCTCTGGTGGAATTTCCCTATAAGAATAACTTCCATTCAAGTATTCGGATGGCACCATATGAAGCGTTATATGGAAAGAGATGTCGCACACCAACCTGTTGGGATGATGTTGGTGAAAGAAAACTTTTAGGCCCAGAATTGGTGGAGGAAACGATGGAAAAGGTAAAGGTAATCCAAAACCACATCAAAGCTGCTCAAAGTAGGCAGAAGAGCTATCCTGACAACCGAAGAAAGGATTTGAAATTTCAGGTGGGAGATCATGTTTTCTTGAAGGTATCTCCATGGAAGGGAGTTATACATTTTGGAAAGAAAGGTAAATTGAGTCCCATGTACATCGGTCCTTTTGAAATTCTAGAATGAATTGGGGTTGTAGCTTACCATTTGGCAATGCCGCCAAGTCTCTCCAAAGTCCACGATGTGTTCCGTGTATCGCTATTGAGGAAATACATGCCTGACCCAACACATGTACTCACCTATTAGTAATTAGAACTGGATCTGGATCTATCTTATTGAGAAGATCCCATTAGTATTCTTGATATGAGAGAACAAGTACTGATAAACCGGACGACTCTTCTGGTAAATGTTTTGTGGAGAAACCATAAGATGGAAGAGGCAACGTGGGAACCCGAGGAACTTATGATGAAGAACCACCCGAGTATTTTCATGTGGTAGTATTCTAGAAATTTCGAGGATGAAATTATTTGAAGGATGGGATAATGTAACACCCCAAGCTTCCACGGTACGCTTACCTTTGAATAATATAGTATCATGTGTTGTACGCAACTTCGAGTTCTAACACACACCACAACCAATCAAACTAGCCGTTATAAATAATAATACCCACTTTTTGAAATTTTATAAATTTCAACTCTCAAATTTGACTTCATTTTTGGATTCTTAATATTTAAATTATCCTAGGGTAAAATTTTGGAACTTTTCAGATAACATTTATATTTTGATGAATAGTGAAAATTACTAAATTTTAATTAAAAACAACTTTTTTAATCGAAATAATTAATCGTGATAAATTATGATTTTAATGGGTTTTATAGTATATTTAGAATATATTTTTACCATTTAATACAATGTTGGTCATTGGACATAATTTCACAATTAAATGGGACATGAACTAGTGTCAATCTTTTGATAGTTATTATCTCTTAAAAACAGGCTTTTTGTTTTAACACCGGGAATTAATTTTAAATTAATTTCTGCCACTTATGTGTTTTGAATTTAGAAAAATGGATTCCATATTTGGAATCAGGATGTCCAAATTGTGTAAATAGGTAACTTTTATTTTTATACATTTTGAATAATTACTTCGTAAAAATTTTATTTACCATGGTTAAAGGGTAAATCTGATAAATAATGGTAACAAAATAATATTATAATAATAATAAATTATGCTAAAACATGTCCTAACTTTATTTTTTGATACATGTCCGACCATGGTCGTCTTTGGGTCGATTTTGGGACCCCATGGAGCCACTTGTTAGTGATAAGGACACTTTATATTAATTAAGTTAAAATAAATACAAAAATGACATAAGCATATATCTTTTAGAAAAACAATTTCTACATAGGGTTATATATGTTGGATTTTTGACTATACAAATTCATTAGAAAGATAAAAAGATTTCATACATAATGGTATTTTATTTAAAATTTAATACATTTAATAAGTAATATTATTTATGACACTATAAGGATGCAGCATTTTTCTTACTAATGAAAGAATCAAATAAATGGTATTATAAATGTTAAAATTAATACAATTTGAACGTTTTGATGACATAAATGAATTTTATTGCTTAATATGACATTATAATATTTCTTAAATGAATTTGTTTCGAATTGATAAAGTTTTTTAGACTTTAACAAAAATCCATTATTGAATAGTGTCAAAATTAACATAAAAGAGTTTTTAAAACAAATATTATATTATTAATTGATATTAAATTCCTAAAAATATAAGGTTCGGCCAAGAGACTTATAGAATGATATTTGTATCATTAATGGACCACTTGGGGGTATCTTGGATGTTTATAGTAAGTTTATTAACTATATAATATAAAAATACAATGTGACATGGTAAATGTCAAACTAATTAACTAAGAGTTAAAACTAAAAGATAAGGTTAATATAATGACCCAAACCTGTATAAATTCTATTGGTTTAGTGTTTTTGACCCATACCCACCTTAAACTTTAAATAATCCACTTTTGAGCCATTACAAACCTAATATGAATTTATTATAAAATAATATTTCTAGCCTTTCCAAAGGTGACCCTCACCCCTCTTATAAAAGGGCACTCCCCCTTATCACTAATTCACACATTAAAAGCCTTTTGGCTCGGCCAAAACATGCCCAAATACTCTCTAATATTCCCTCACTTCAACCTAGAGGCCTTAGTTTGATCCGAAAGCCAACCTAAGTATCCCTTTTGATCAAATCAAAAGGAAGAACCCGAAGAAGAGGTAATGTTTTCACCACCCTCTTTCAAGGTCCTTTCTTCTTCAACTTATTCTTTCTTTGTTATTACCATTCTTAAATAAAAACTCCAGTATCTTATATATACTTTGATGTTATTATAAATATGGTACAACCATATTATGTATTTTATCCATCCTTTTAATGACATGTCACCATACATGCGTACATACGGCTTACCGTCTCCACGTCGTGGTGTAATTGTTATTCAATAAATTATTATTTTGATGCGTATAATAATGATGTTTAATTCATGTAAATAATAAATATAACATGATAATTATTATTTATATATGATATACCATCCAATTATATATTATTTTAATATCAAAATAATGATATTGTCGCTCGTGCGTACGTACGGACTATTGTCTCCATGAACGCGATTAGATTCATTCTCTATTATATCCATTCAAGTATAATTATCATTTGATGATTTAAAAATAATGTTTAAGGACTTTATATCATTATGTATATGAATAAGATATAACCTATCCATGACAAACATGGCTTACATAACAAAACATATAAAAGAAAACGAGTAAGTTAACACCCGAAACGATGATAATAATAAGATATTATTAACAAAGCAATGTTAAAAGATCATATATGATATCATATTAATGTATATGATTATTTTATAATTTAATAAAAATTATTTCACCATTATACAGGAGGTTAACCTATCCCCAACCAAGTAAAAGTACAAGGTAAGGGTTTATTTCGCAATCTCTTCATTATCCGAGGTTGTGTATACGTAATAATCTGCTGGGACTTCTTTATCATCCACATCTATGTTTCTTAAAAATGTATTTCAAAACATTTTTACTATTTAATAGAATATGGGTTAAATTCATTTATACCCTTTTTTGACTTTTTATAAGAGGTTTATAAAGGAATATTTCCATCGTTTTCCAAACGAGGTCCTTTTTAACCTTTTCGATAGAATTAAGGTAAAAATGTTTTTTTTAACTTATACGGCGGGTGTGGCTATTTTCCGCCATTATAAAATCTTTGAAGCTTCCCTTACAAGCTTATAAGAAACATTTCAAAGTAAATGTTTCATTTTATAATTATTTGAGTTTTAAATGATTTCAAAAAAGAGATATTTCTCTCAAATAGTTTTGATTTCATCTATGTCAACATCCTTTGATGGATTTTAAGATTATTCAAAGTTGATTTATTGTGATACAAAACTTCCATATTGTATTGAAGGTTTTGTGATATGTTTGACTGTGGATGTGTTATTTTTATACCATTCATGGTTTATGGAGAACGTATTGACATTTCGTATTCTAGTTTTAATACGAATATTTATGTTATGTTTAAATATGTTCATATGAGGAATGAATTGGACTTAATAAGTGATGGGTGGAGCTCGCTATAGCTCCTCAATGCATCGGTAGGTCTCATAAGACAAACTAGTGTCTTGGAACAAGCCCTTGACAAAATCTTATTTGTAGTCTTGGCACGAGGCCTTGGCTATGTGGTTATGATAGTCTGGCATTATTCATTCCATCATTATGAAAGTGGATATTGATATTGCATGTGATTATTCGACTAGTAGAATATCCGTGTGAATAAGTAAATGGAATTATTTCATTTTATATTTTCCATAGAATGCTGAAGTTCAAGTTTAAAAGGATTTTGTTTTAGTTATACATTGCCTTAAATGTTTATGCTTATTTATAAATGTTTTCGCTATATTGTTATCCTTAGTGAGCATCTGAGCTCACCCCTTTCAATGTTTTATTTTTTCCAAGATGTGAAGAAGTAATTTATGAATGACCTGCAGGGACAGTATGATGGGATATGAAGAAAATATGTTGTTGTAGTTTTTTTGAGTTTGTGATTTAATTTAAGACTTATGAACATATCTAGTGTTTCCAAGGATACTAAACTAATCGGTCTTTCGAGACATGATCTTTTTTGTGATCATTCCAATGTTATGTAATAATGCACCGACTCTGGGTAAATGGGGTAGGGGCATTAAATGAACAATGTCTAACTTAGAATCCATTTATGCTAGTGTGATCATGTCATCGAGGAAAGCCATTTTATATAAAATTTTCACAAGTATTTCATCCTATCGGTGTGGGTCTTTGGTCCCTTTACAAAACCCCTTCAATTTTTTGATAAAATCTAGTTTTTGAAACTGGTACTTGATTTTAATAAACTAATAGTTGATATCAAATGTAAAGACCTGAACCCAGTTTCCCAAAGTCGGTGCCTTATTTAATTACCTTAGAATGATTATAAGAAATTTGTATCCCAAAGGAATGAATAGTTTAGTATATTAGGAGAGCTATATATATAAATAATTTCAACACTATAAATTGAAATAAAATTCAACATATATGTTTTATTTGGAACATCCACAACTCTATGTTTATCCCTAAAGGTCATTTATAATAAACCTCTTTATGTCCTAAAAAAATGAAACATAAGAATGGTGTAAGACCAAATTCTCAGTAAGGGTAACAAATACAGTAGAAAATATCATAAACATAATCATTAGGCAATGTGAAATACTAAAACACATTCCTTTAAAACTAAACATGAACATGTTATGGTAGTAATAAGTGATGAATAAATATTTCCATAATAAATAATAATCATGGAAATTCTACTAGTTGAATAAACACATGATATTTCAATTAATAGTTTTATAATTAGGGAAATAAATATTCTAGACATTTTGAAACATAACATCATGATATCGGCCAAGACATCTAAAAATTATTAAGGCCTCAGCCAAAACCATATCTAAAAAAAGGAAAGGCCTCGGCCAAGTCCATACCTGTTTTTCTCATGAGGCCTACTGATGCATCGAGGGGCTATAGCAGGCCCAAACCATCACATAATAAGTCCAATTCATTCCTCATATGAACAGGGATTAACATAAACAATATATACATTCGTATCTAAACTAATATATGAAATGTATATAACTTTCCTTGAACATTAATCATAAACACTAACCATTAAGAGTAAAGTGGTGAATGGTTTTAAGATAGAACATCCATAGTAAAACTAATAATAAACAATTAAATTAATTATGGTAGATGATATAGTAATAGATTACTCCCAATAATATATAATATTCAACAAGAGTACTAAAACAGATGAAGATACTCTTATAAAATCCTTGAGTAATTCTTGAGATAAATGTGCATTTACTTTGAAAAGAAGAGTTATTTTGCATAAGTAATGGTATAAAACTAGAAAATTATGTAAGACAGTATTTTCATAATAAGATTACTGATTTTATAAAAATAATGTTTTCTTAAAATAGATTATACATCTCTCTTTAAAATTGTTAAGAATTCACGAAATTCCTTTGAAACAAGCTTGTATTTCAGGAAGAATTTTTTAAATATCCTTTTAAAACATAAAACTACCAATAAATGAAGGTATAATTGTACTTGGTATTAATATATAGAACATTTTAATAGAATATATTAGTAGTATATGTGAATAAATAAAAATTTAATTGAGTTAAGTATAGAATAAGAGTAACTTGAATGAAAATAGAGGTTCGGGTAGAAAACCCTTACCTTAAGTTAGAAGGTGTTACTAACTTGATCTTAATGACCTGAATAATCAAATTTTGGTTCATAAATTAATAATTCCATGACCTCATCTACATTTAATGGATTTATTATAGCCTTATTAGGTTTATTTATGTCCTTTTTATGGGTTTGGATATCAAATTTCATCATTTGGGAGCGTTTTCCTCTTTAGTTATCATGATCGGTTTACTTATATTCATGTGCAGAAAAACATGTAGAATGAGAATGGTTTTCTAGAATAAAAGTTTTATGGTATTAGTGGAAAAAAATATTACATGGTTATAAATTTTTTTTGGTTATTGGTAGTTAATATGAATAATTATATAAAACATTAATGATAATTCTTTAGGTTAATTTGTGGTTTTTATCACAACGAACTCATTTTGATTTATAAATTAATATCATGTGTACAAAAGGATTTATGAACCATAAATAATTCATAATACATATATTATAGTCTTTTTAAAACATTAAAATGGCTTCATGAATTGAATTGAAGACGATAATAGAAATTGAAAACCCATCGTCCTTGAATTTTATAAATTAAGACATCTCAGATTGTGCTTTCATTTATATTATAATAGAAGGGGAAAGGAGAGTTTATGAAGAATTATTCCTTTCTCATAAATTTTTTTAGTAAATTTATTTTAATGAAGTCATATCAACATTGGGATGAAAGGAGGTGAGGAAAAAAAGAGTTGACCATGAAATAAAAGAAATGAAAAGAGAAATTTACATCTTGAAGTAATCTTCCTTGAAAGCCTCTTTAGGGGAGAGGTTTTTGTATTTTTTTTTCTGAAAATGGATTTTGGTTGTGGGGGAGGAGATTGAGAGGATATTTGAGTGGAATTTAGACAAGTAACAAGGATTGAGAGGAGTGAAGAGAATATGGAGTGAGGGGGTGTTTATAGTGGATAAGAGGAGGGTTTTCCCATTATTTTAATCCAAATAGTATTGATTCTTGTGATCAATAATAGTAATATGTGCATGTCAGTTCGAAACAAGTGTGGTTGCATCATCCACGATTCTAGTAATAGTAAATTTAACTAATAATGTATATATATGGTAAATTATTGTATTTTACTTTTCATCAAAATTCGAGTATTTCTGAAAAATCACAAAAATTAACCCTTACCATTTTTTTATTGGTAGAATTATAATATTTACTCTATTTTTTGAAAATTATTATGTAAATATTATTAATTTAACTTTTAAATATAATCATACTTTATTTGAAAAATTACAATTTTAAAACTATAATTCATTTTATATCACATTGAAAAATTAATCAAGATCTAATTATATTATAATCATGTGGAAATAAAATAATAATATAGTTTACTATTAATAAGTGTCCTAATTCTATTCATTTTACAATTCTTAATAGTGTGTTACTATTCACCAAAAATTATGTTTGTCTTATCACACTCTAAAAATCTTACTGAATGTAACTGTGTATGTCCATTTTTCAAAATTCAAATCACAGTGGGGGGAAAATTATATTTAATGGATATGTTATAAAAAGGAGGTGTTTTGTAGAGACTCAGTGTTTCATACATTCATTATTAAATTTATGTGCAGAATCTTGGGGTGTTAAGACACGATTTATTCAATATATATCCTGATGGCAAGAATTCTAAAAATGTTCATCATTGTTAAAGAGTATTTTAGGTATTTTTATAAATATTGGGTGTTGGTTGAATGAAAATGCTGGTAAATAATTATGAGGAAACTAACCAAATAGTACTCATACTTTACTTTCATTATTTACTTGCTTTGGTACTTTTTCAAAAACACATGTTTCATATTAATCGTACTCATGTTTATTATCTTCGTATATCTTTTTTTTAACCAAAACGATGTCGTGGAGTTAGTTATAAACTAATCAAAACGATGTCATGTTTTCTGTTTCAATATGACCGTTATAATGCCAGGTGTCCAAGTCCCTCTGAGTTTTTCAGAGAAATATGACCATTGGAGGAAATATGACTGTTGGAACCTGAGGCCTATAAATAGGAGGTCATTTGAAGTCAAGAATATACATGCGTGTGTGAAACTTTGCTTATATCATGTTCTAGAGAGAGACGTTGCGACTTCTCTCCTGCTTCGTGTGAAATCCTTGAGATTACGAAACGTGAATGGCTCATTCTTAGTTTTTGTATTTCTATAAGTGCTTTGTTTTTCTTTGTGCGACCTATCAAGTGATAACGATCGAGGGCTGTCAGGGATAGGCAGATGGTACTACCGATTATCATATCGAGGGATTTCAAGTGATTGAAAGACAGAGGATCCAATTACCTGCAAAATCGAGGGCTTGCGGGGATAGTAAGAGAGACGTACTGATCATCGTATCGGGGGCTTGCAGGGATAGCAAGACAGATGTACCTATCATCGTATCAAGGGCTTGCGGGGATAACAAGACAAACGTACTGATCATCATATCGAGGGCTTACCAAGGTGGTGGTAAGACAGACCTGTTATCCTAGATGAAAGGATAACCCTTCTCTTTGGGTCAAATGAATTGTAATACTTTTACATTTCCACTGTTGTTTGTTTTAGAAAGGTAATTGTATTGTTTCCTTTCTTCATTTCATATTCATTTGTAATTGTTTCAATTACAATCATACTGTTACATATTGTATCGATTGATTCTATACGCTTTATGATAGAATCTCACACTTTTACATTACGTTGATTATTGTATTCTTTTGAATACAATTGTTTTACATTTCTTATAGTATTACATTGTATCATACCATTATATTCAATACAATTGTGGGTTTTTGTTTCTGTATTAGATTAAGATCATTTAAAATAAGTTCTTGTGATTAAATAAAAAGATTTTTTTAACCTACAATTCACCACCCCCCCCCCCCCTCTTGTATTGTTCCATCTAATATACATATACATCTACATATTCGATCCAACAATTGGTATCAGAGGAGGTTTCCGCTGATTTGTATTACTAAGCTCAATTGCTTCCAAATTTCTGTTTCAACTATTTATTACACTAACGTGTGGAGTAGAAAAGATTTTGTTAGATGGAAGGAATGAATATTGGGTCAATTGAAAATCTAAATCCTTCTAGACCACCTATCTTTGATGGGAATGATTATGAGTACTGGAGAGATCGAATGAAGACATTCGTTATCAATACCTGTGTAGACAATTTTATTATGCTTACTAGAGGTTACAAAATTCCTCACAAAGAAGTCAGTACTTTCACTAATCAAGAGAAGCAAGAATATCAACTGAATTACCAGGTATGAAATACTTTACTATATTCTATGACCAGGAATATATACAGCCAGATATCTTCTTGTGAAGAAGCCAACTGTATTTGATTGAAATTGGAAGTCACACATTTTTGGTACATCCAAGGTTATAGAAACAAGAAGAGCAATACTTCAAGCAGAGTATCATGGATTTCTTTTTCCTTATAGAGAGTTGGTATGTAAAGTGAAACAAAGATTTATGAAAATTGTCAAAAGTTTATAATCTATGGGAGAAAACGGTCTTGATGATGAATCTCTTGTTGACAAAATTATTGACATAATTCCAAACGAATGGGAGTCAAAAAGGACAGTTATTGATGAAAATAGAAAAGTTTCCCAGATTACACTTAATGAACTATTTGAAACTCTTCTACTGCACGAGACAAGAATGAAGAGAGATACGGATTTCAATAAGAAGAAAAATGGAAATGGAAGTGTAGATTTTACCACTACATCTAAAGCTAAAACACCTGAAAGGATATCAAGATCCAAAGCTAAGAAAGTTGTTATCTCCGATTCAAGTGATTGTGATCTTTCAGATAATGAGTTAGCCAATCTTGTTAGAAGGATGAACAAGATTGTGGGAAATAAAGACTTCCAATAAAGATTCAAAAAGAAATATAGGAAGGACTAGAAAGACTCAGAGGTAACTTGTTATGAATGTAAGAAAGTAGGTCATATAAGACCTGATTGTCCTTTACTGAAGAGAAAATAAATAAAGGAGAAACATTCTGAAAGAAATAAGAAAAATTACTACAAGACAAAGACAAATAAATACTTGAAGGAAAATGATACCTGGAGTGCAAGTGGTAGTGATTCGTCAGATAATTCTTTAGAGTATAAATCCTCAGGACAAAGGAATATTGGACTTATATCCAGACTACCAATCGAAGATCATCGTCTCATGGCTAAGGTACAAAATATTGAAGCTATTACAAATGTTTCTTTGAATGTGAATTATACTGATAATAAATATTATGAATCTTCAAATAATGATTCTTTGTCATCAGGAGATAATACTTTACCTTCTTTTGAAGAAGTGTCTAGGTTTTCAAAATTACTTGAGAATGAAAATTCTAAACTCAAGAAAAAGATTCAAAGAGAAAAATCTATAATTTCAATTTTAACCAAAGAAGTATCAGATCTTTGTAATGATCTTGATATGAAAACTTCTGATTTTGAAAGTATTTTAAAAACCCTTGAGAAATTAAAATCTGATAAGGATAAGCTTTCTAAGGATCTTGAAAATGTTATTTCTAAGAAAAATGTTTTAGAGTCTAACCCTAGTTCAAAATCAAATGTTTTGGAGAAAAAGAACATAGTTTTGAAACTAATGTCATAATTTTTTTCCTTAAAAAATGTTTGTCAAACTTTACTTCTGGAAAGGAAAACTTTGATAAAATGTATTCTCAAATTATACCTTTGAGGAATAATTCTGGTATTGGTTATACTCATTCAAAACCAATTTTTAGTAATAACTATTTTGTTCCTCAAAATACTCCTTTTTTCTCTAAGTGTCAATGTGGAGGAAACTGGAAAAGAGATTTTTCTCTTAATAGAACGCAATCTTTAGGATTTCATAAAGATCATTTTGACAAACATATTTGGATTCCTAAAATTCTTTTATTTAACCCTTCTTAATCCAAACAAGTTTGGATTCTGGAAAACTAATTGTTTCTTTTTCCGGAAAACAAGAAGTGTACCAATAAGAACATTTGGTACATGGATAGTGGTTATGAACTTTCTGACATTTTTACAAAACCATTACCTTCTAATAGATTTGAGTTTATAAAACAGAATCTAGGAATGACTGCTTTAAAATAATCATTCACGGCTGCTTCATGTTTTCTACCTCTCCTTACATCAAAAAACTCCTCTTAAAGGTGGAATTTTTTTACTTGATATTATTTTTATCTTTATATTCTCCTGGTTTGTGCTTTTTACTTTTCTGTTTATCGTATTAACTGTTTTTTACTTTTCTGTTTATCGTATTGACTGTTTTTACTTTTCTTTTTATCGTATTCACAGTTTTTACTTCTTTGTTTATCGTATTGACTGTTTACTTATTGTTACTTACCTTTCTGTTTATCGTATTCTTTACCTTCTGTTTATCGTAACGTCCATTCATGGTAATGAATTTCTTTTCCATCGGCATGTCTGTTCATGGTAATGAATTTATTTTCCATCGGCACGTCCGTTCATGATAATCAATTTCTTTTTCATCGGAACGTCAGTTCATGGTAACAAGTTCGTTCTCCATTGGCTTGTCGGTTCATGGTAATGAATTTCTTTTCCATCAGCTTTTCAGTTCATGGTAATGAATTTCTTTTCCATTGTCAAGTCCGTCTATGGTAATGAATTTCTTTTCCATCGAAACATCAGTTTATGGTAACATGTTTGTTTTCCATCATCTTGTCAGTTCATGGTAATGAATTTCTTTTCCATCGGCACGTTAGTTCGTGGTAATGAATTTCTTTTCCATCAGAACATCAGTTCATAGTAACAAGTTTGTTTTCCATCGTCTTGTCAGTTCATGGTAATGAACTTCTTTTCCATCGGCATGTCAGTTCATGGTAATGAAATTGTTTTCCATCGGCATGACAATTGATTGTATTCTTTTTCCCGGTTCGTTTGTATTTTCTTTCACTATGTTAATACTCTTAAACCAACAATTACCTTACGATCTCCGACAGGTACATACTTTCCTAGTTTTTTTAGAATTTTTTTGTTTTAATCCTATCCGTTGATTTATTTTCTTCTAATCTCAACTGTAGAAGACCAACGGTCATTTCGTTGTCGCCTATAAATAGACCCCCCTCCCTAAACCCACACCGGTTTTTCGGATTTTGTGGCGAAGCTTGGCCTCCCTGTTTTAAGACTCCGTACGATCATCCATCGACTTCACCTATATGTCTCAGTCCTCTGCTAACACTCCTACTGAAATGTCATCCAAGACTTTTTCAGAGAAAGGTTAGTTTCTCATGACTTCTTTGATTCGTAATATTCTAAAATCAAAAGAATTATTTTGTTTCAAGGCTGGGAGAATTTATGTGTTGAAAAACCAGTTTCTCAAGATCCAGTTCTTATCGATGAAGTCAGTCGGTTCTACAAAACTGTGTTTTTCAACAAGAACATGACTATCAATTTTGTTGTGTACGATAGAAAAATATTAATGTATGTGAAGCAAGAAGCCCATTTTCTAAATGTTCAAATAGAAGGTGATTCTTTTTTTCCATCTCATAAACTACCAAAGGAAGTTCGTACATTTAACAAAGAACGTGATAAAAATTCTTTGTTTCTTATAAATGAAGAGAAGAGGAAAGTGGATCATCTTTCACCAGAAAATAGATTTGTGGCTCTTTTGATGCAAGGTTTTCTTATCCTAAGGAAAGGGGATAGAGAGACTTTGAAGGTTTCTGATATTTTCATGCTTGACTATCTTGTCAACATGAGAAAAGTAAATCTCATGGGATATGTTTTTGAAACAATCAAGAATGTTAATTCATGTGCAATTAAGTCCCATTTGATCATGTATCCATCTATTCTTACAATGTTCATTCCTGAGAGCATGAAGTTTTGTAATATTCCATTGAAAGGAAAATTGAAAGAGTCGAAGCCTTCCTGGATAAGTAAGAGTACGTTGAAGAAGTTGAATGTTTGTTTTGAACAAAGTTCAAAACTTTTTGTCAAGGATTCAGAAGCTGAATCAGCTCAGTATCAATTGGCACCTATGCCAGCCAAAGACAATCCATCTATTGGTTCTCCTCAAAATTCAGATCCACAAACCAGTTCAAAGAAAAAGATTAAACCTAAGTACGATAAGTAAGTTGTGGAAATATGGAGAAAAAAAAGAACAGAGAAAGGAAGGTGATCCGAAATTTGGTCTTGACCCAGCTGAAGCCTTTGCTGAAAGGTTAAGGGTTGAGGCTACCCGTCAGTCCGAAAATAAAAATAAGTCTCTTTTGAAAAGAAAATCATAGGAATTTGATGTTTTAAAACTCATGAAAATGGTTGAGGATGGTAGTGCTCAAGTAACCGAAGAAATATATCAAGATCCCATCGTAAAGAGTCTTCCAGAGCCCGAAAAAGTGAATTTTTTTTGAAGAAATTCAGGAAGTTGAAGAAGAGGAAGGATATTTACTTTTGGAATTCCTTCAGTGCTCAAAGAAAATAATAGAACAATCAGTTCAAAAATAGAGTGAAGGTATTCAACATGTTCCTCATGTCGATTGAGCAACAGCTGAATCTTTTGAATCTCTAGAAATATTTCTTTCCCAAGGGAATCAACATCTTCAATCTTCTAAGAAAACAATCGTTATCAGTGAAAAAGTGGAAGAAGAAAGAAAGGGGATTGAAAAAGAAAAAGGAAAACAGCCAATTGTAGATTCAAGCTGATCAAATGAATTGGTTTCGTACTATGAGGATACTGATTCAGAATAGACAATTTCTCTTAAGAAAAGTGATTACATTGTTCATGTTATAAGGATAATTGAAGAGGCCATCCCTTATTTTCCCAATCTTGAAGGAAAAATTTATTTCATTACTGACAATCAGAAAAAGAAGTTTGGTTCTGTAATAGAATTAAGAAAGAGAGTTTTTTCACTTGAAGCCGATATGAAAGTTTTATCTGAAAGTTCGGCTACTCATAAGAAGACTTACAACAGAATGACCAAGTGGTCATACAAAACAAAAATTTCATTTAATGACCATGAAGTATCAATAAAAGACATAAGGGGACTTTCAAATTATCTGGAAATTGCTTTCAATAAGATTGAAAAATAAACTATTGAAAGGCTGAATCTTTTTTCAAATACCCATGGGGCCGATATTCCATCAGTGAAAGAGTTTCAAGAAAGAATGAATGCTTTTCAGACTGAGTTTTCAAAGGTTTCATCCTTCAAAGATGAATTAGTCTTGTTGAAGAAACAAAATTTTGTGTTATCCAAAGACAAAACGAATTTACAAAACAGAATTGATACTCTTGAGGAAGTAATCATAGTCCAGGAGGAGACCATCAAGAATCAGGATCAGCTTTTTGCTGATCAACAAGAGCTTCTCAGATCTCAGGGTGATTCTATATCTGAAGACAATAAGGAGATCAAAAAGTTGAAAGCCATTCTTCACGATTTAATAAAGAAGGAAAATGAAAGTGAAAACATATGACTGTTATATTTATTTTCTTTTCATAAACTCTATAAACTTTTTTATCGTAATGAGATTTTTGTTATCCTTTCCTTTGTCCTGCATTTATTTTCTCTAACTTTTTCAGGCAACTAAAGATAACCCCATTATTTTTATAAATCATAAAGGGGAGAATGTTTTACAAAGGGGGAGAATGTTTTTTAAATAGGGAGAATGTTTTAAATCAA
The DNA here is from genome assembly GCA_963277665.1 of Viscum album. Classification (NCBI taxonomy): domain Eukaryota; kingdom Viridiplantae; phylum Streptophyta; class Magnoliopsida; order Santalales; family Viscaceae; genus Viscum; species Viscum album. Next base: position 680,213,223 of record OY728150.1, read on the forward strand.
ACACTTCTAATTCAAGGAAAATCTACAAATACAATCTTTAGGAAAATTCATACCTATGGGGGAGTTAGTTGTATTCAATTTCATATTCAGAAGAGTTCTCAATAACTCAGGGGGAGATAAGTATTTCCTTTTGTTTTTGCTTTGTGTTTTGTGCTTTCCAAAAAGGGGGAGATTGTTGAGTCAAAAGATCTCTTTTGAATTATATCTTGTTTTGGAAATCACAAATGTCTTTTACCATGCTGATCGTACTAACCATACTGATCGTACTGACCATGCTGATCGTAGTGACCATGATGATCGTACTGACCATGCTGATCGTACTGACCATGCTGATCGTACTGACCATGCTGATCGTACTGACCATGATGATCATACTGACCATGCGGATCGTACTGACCATGCTGATCGTATTGACCATGCTAATCGAACTGACCATTCTGATCGTACTGACCATGCTGATTGTACTGACCATGTTGATCGTACTGACCATGTTGATCATACTGACCATGCTGATCGTACTGACTATAATTTTCGTACTTACTGGAAGTTGTATTGACTCTGTTAATCATACTAAGTCTTATAAATCATACTCACTTTGTATCGTTTCAAAACATTACACAGTAATACTTATAGTACTCATACTTTACTTTCATTACTTTCTTGCTTTGGTACTTTTTCAAAAACACATGTTTCATATTAATCGTACTCATGTTTATCATCTTCATATATCTTTTTTTTTAACCAAAATGATGTCGTGGAGTTAGTTATAAACTAATCAAAACGATGTCGTGTTTTCTGTTTCAATATGTCTGTTATAATGCCAGGTGTCCAAGTCCCTCTGAGTTTTTCAGAGAAATATGACAGTTGGAGGAAATATGACCGTTGGAACCTGAGGCCTATAAATAGGAGGTCATTTGAAGTCAAGAATATACATGCGTGTGTGAAACTTTTCTTATATAAAGTTTTAGAGGGAGACGTTGTGACTTCTCTCCTGCTTCATGCAAAATTCTTGAGATTACAAAATGTGAACGGCTCATTCTTAGTTTTTGTATTTCTATAAGTGCTTTGTTTTTCTTTGTGCGGCCGATCAAGTGATAACGATCGAGGGCTGTCGGGGATTGGCAGACGGTGCTACCGATCATCGTATCAAGGGATTTCAAGTGATTGAAAGATAGAGGTTCCGATTAAATGCAAAATCAAGGTCTTGTGGGGATAGCAAGACAGACGTACCGATCATCCTATCGAGGGCTTGCGGGGATAGCACGACAGACGTACCGATCATCGTATCGAGGGCTTGCGGGGCTAGTAAGACAGATGTACCGATCATCGTATCGAGGTCTTACCAAGGTGGTGGTAAGATAGACCTTTCATCCTAGGTGAAAGGATAAACCTTCTCTTTGGTTCAAATAAATTGTAATACTTTTACATTTCTGCTGCTGTTTGTTTTAGAAAAGGAATTGTATTGTTTCCTTTCTTCATTTAATATTCATTTTCAATTGTTTAAATTACAATCATACTGTTACATATTGTGTCAATTGATTCTATACACTTTATGATAGAATCTCACACTTTTACATTACTCTGATTATTGTATTCTTTTGAATACAATTGTTTTACATTTCTTATAGTATCACATTGTATCATACATTTATATTCAATAAAATTGTGTGTTTTTGTTTCTGTATTAGTTTAAGATCATTTAAACTAATATCTTGTGATTAAATACAATGTTTTTTTACCCTACAATTCACCCCCCCCACCTTGTATTGTTCCATCTAGTATACATATACATCTACATATTCCATCCAAAAATGTAAAAAACATTAATAAATTTATTATCATTTTTTCACATATGAAAATGGGTTTCAAATGTGGAGTTTGGTTCATTACTAATAAAGGGTTAATATAAATGTTCACCATATAATAATTATAGGATTACTCATTGTGATCCACAATCACATGATGTATCACACGCATACTAATTTGATAATAATGGATTTAATTTGATAGATGTACTCACTATGACTTCATTATTATGATTAAGTGGATTAAATTTTATTATTATTTGAAAATGTTTCTCTCTATAGGTGAATACATAGGTGAAAGATAGTCTCATGATTATTGTGGTGATTATATTGATATTGGGAGAGCTACAAGTAAGTGGATAATAATTGGTATATCATGATGGTAACATGATGGTATATATGGTGTTATCGAGGATAATCTTTATATAAATGCTATTAAGGTAGATTATAATACTGACTTGATTGGGTATGCATTTTGGGAGATATTACTTACTATATTGTGAAGTTATATCAATTATGGTAGTACCATTCTCTAGGAAACAACCACCAAGGGGATGTTTTTTAGGTTCAACAAAACACAAAATAAACCAGAAGGATATTGTGATAGCCATCTGGTCAAAATAGTATCATCACTATTGATAGATGTGGATATGATATACATATGTGGTTTAAAATATCATAAAGAGGACAGAATGATGTTGATTCCCTTTTTAATTATTCTTCGATGTCGATGTGGTCCAGAGTAGGATGGAATGGGGTTGATGTCATTCATGTCATGAGGCATTGATCCTACTACATACTAGGTTATTGGGAGTCAATTTACAAGGTTCATTTTATAGTTTTATAGCGTGTGTTATAATATACATACATTTTTAATTAATTAGGGATTGATGTGGTGAGTATCAAAATGAAATATTCTAATGAACAATATTTATCAATAATGACCTAGAATTATAAAATGAAATATACTTATTCATAGAAACATATTGAGGATTTATTATAGGATATTTACATAGTTCATCTTCGATATAGTTTACCATATGTGATTTTTTTTATCAAGGACCTAAATTGGTATTAGTATTTTACTTCTTTTATTATTAGGAATGAAAAATATTTAATTGGTTCTTTTTCCTTAATGTAAGGAATACTAAATATAATGATTTTCACACCCCTAATTATATGTATAGTTTCTCAGGGATAGGTTGGTGGTGTTTTCAATTGTAATTTGCTGGGTTTACTGTGAGAATCCATTTTTAACTAAGTACTAAAGCCTCCAAAATGATTAACTTCCATAAGTTTGTAATTTTTATTGATGAAAGGTAAAGGTTATATTATAATGATAAGTTAGTATCATATAAGTATTGGTGGTGGTGGTGAATCTAGAGGGATTAAGTGTTGAAGCTATAAGATATGTTCTGGTATCTGTCACTAATTTGGGTACAATTGTGGGGGATTTAGACTAGAATTATATAAGAGTATTCATAAGGATATGTCATTTCAAATAACAAGTTTTATGTTTAGTTCCTTTCCTTAATGGTATACATTTCCATTATAGCTTTCTTGGGTGTTTTTAATGGAATAATTGAGGTTTTTTAGGGGATGAGGGTGGTTCATGGTAGGTGCATAGTTAGTAAAAACCCTACATGGCCCCTATTTAACCATTCTTCCTTGATAGTAGCTCTTGAGAGTCCAAACAGTTATGAGAATTGTTTTTTAACTATGTATCCTAGACTACTCAGCTTCCCCATACTGGAATAGATGATCTAGTTTGGTTAGCACACTGTCTAGAAGACCGTGTAGGAAACCATGTGGCCTTCCCAACTTCTTAAAATTGTGATCTTATAAATTTTACAACCTTGATTTTAACCTAATATTACTAATAATTTCACCCATTCAATCTACCCTTCCCTATGAATTCCTACCCTCTCCTCCACCTCCTTCTTAAAATCATAACATTTAATGGTTTCTTTCGTGGATCTTCAAGAATTGTCCATGTAAGTTCCTTATCTTCCTATTCATTTTTCTCTATCCCTATATCTCTTTTGATCCCTCATAATCACTGGTTTTAGTGACTTAAGTCTAGTCTAATATCAATTATTGTGTTTGGGTTTTGATCATATTTTTCTGTTCTAGCTTCCATTGGGTCCCCAGTCATCTTTTATTGAGGTATCCAACTGGATTTTGATGATTTCAAGAATTAGGGTAGGTGGTTCCATGTTTTTCCATTAATAGATGATTTAAATATGATTTCCTCTATTTGTAGATATTTTTTATAATTATGTTAGAATATAAATGAGTGATTTATAAGTTATTAGTGTGTGTATGGCTTTGAAATGGATTCTACCCTATAGAAAATGGTTGAAAATGGTATACTTTAGTATGTGATGGCTTGGTTTCAAAAAAATTGAATTTTCATTTTTTGATAAATGGGGTAAAGCACATTGGAATCTTGGTTTACCTAGGTGTGAAGACTAGGGCAAGTAAGTTATACATGAATCATTCTACCTCATAAGATTATGTTACAAAACTAACAAAACAGTGATGGTGGCTTGAGAAGGAGATGTAAATTTTTATACAGAATCCAAAATCAATTGTAATAGGATCAGAGTTCCCCATTAACCCTAGATACATAGGGATTTTCCATGTTTCTTATGAATTTTTTTCCTATTTTCAATCGTTATTTTATCTCTTATCTTGCCTTAAAAAATAAAGATTGTTTAAAAATTAAAAAATAATCCCCTCTTTTTAAAAATTAGAAAATTCATTTTCCACAAAATTTTTAGGCCAAAAAACATCTAGTGGGATCCTATTGGTAATGTGATAGCATATTATACATACACATTTAGCTGTATATATATTATGTTTTTCTAACTCACGTAAAAGAAATTCTTTCCTTGGAGGTAGAATTGGGTAACCAATTTAGTGGCTTCTCTTATAGCAGGTGTTGACAGTGGAGGCATTTTTGGTGTTGGCCCTTATGTCATGAGTCAATTTTTGATTTTTTTTTAGTTAGTCCCCTTGCCTTATTTAATTTTTTTGTTATACTTTTAAATGTAATATTGACCGGTATCTTGTATATGCCTCTTTTTCGGACTTTTTATGGACATTCTTTATGATATTATATAAAAATTGTATTGATGATAGATACATATCTTGATTATCATTATCAATTGAATTATATTATGCCCAATATCTAATTTGAAACCAATAGGTATTGGTAATTCCATTTGGTCCATGCCATTGGCTAGGTCGAGCATCGAGTAGGATAAAATCTTTTATTGGTCCTTGAAAAACTAGTATCAGAGTATTTTTTTGGATTTTCTTTGGGTTTTTTATTTGTAAAATTTTTGATAAACATGATTGAGCACTATTGGGGATTCAGTTTATGATTATGAGTGATGTTTCTAGTCTCATTATAGGTCTTGGGTCACCATAGTATATTGAGGATTTTTTGAATACTCTTATGGAGTAATGCATAGGTGGTAGACTACGTATCGACGCCGATTTATGGTGGAGTGTTCTAAAATATTGATCTAGTTGTTATGATTTTATTTTGATTTATGTGATTTTTTATTTTTTTAACTGATTATTCATGGGTTGGGGTTTTTATGGTTTTATCTTTTATGTTTTTTAATTTTTTAGCTTCATGCCTTATTAGAGACCTCTTGTAGATTCGTGAGAGGAGTTTTGAAAGAGTTCACCCACATAAGATGATCATAGATTAGTTAAAAAAGTGGTTTAGTTTATTCATGCTCTATATCAGGGAGTAGGATATGTTCCTACTCTGGTTAAGGTTTCCAAACTAGGGCAAGAAACTTATTTGGATCATGTGTTTCTTAAAAATAACCCCCTTCTGTTTGTGGAACCATGGATCCCTAGGAAGCATAAGAATTGGTGGAAAAAATGAATGGATCTTTGGGTTCTTTGGGGAATTAAATTGTGTTATTATTAAATGTAAAATATTTATACTATAATAATCCAGCCATAGGTTTTGGTATTTTGTTGTTTTTGATGGGTTGCATGAGTGGAAGGGATGTAAGGACTTTAAGGTCGTCTTCAATGATTATTTCTTACCCAATACTTCAAATATCACCAAGTATCGAGTGTTTCTTATCCTATATGAGGGATAGTGTTTATAGTTGGAGAATACTAACCACTTCGTGGAATTATTCTACTTGGTTCCTAATATAGTTTCCTATGAAAGGTTGAAATCTCAATGGTTTGAAATGGGGGTTTTCACCAAACCCTCATTCCCAGATCTTCTTGTTCGATTTTAATACATATAATGAGGTGGTTGATAGAGCTTTGATGGTGGAAATAGACCAGGTATGTATATTAGGTTTATCTTGATTTCCACCAACATTGGGATAAAGTGGAATTGTCCCATATGAAAATAATAGGAAGCATAATGAATAGGGTAACAAATGTATTAGTAGATCCTGATATCCACCCCAACTTCCCTCTTCAGCATCCCTAGTTGGGGATCCATCATGTTTAATAATTGTTGTATATTTAAGAATATGATATTGATGGCTACAGTCCCACCCAAAATCAACATCCTTTTGTATTTCAAAGTCACTTGTAGTGGTTTTTAAGAATACCTTTCTATCTCATATCTTTACAAACTTTATAGATCTCAGGGGGAGAAAAACATAGTCTGATTCATCTAGAGTTATGGGTTCTCATTCGAGTGGGTGTGGTAGTAAGGCTAGATATTTTTATTGGTATAGTTACCTTATGGAAGATCCATTATTTTTTAGTCCACCATAGGAACATACATAGGCGAATCCCCAACAAGCGATGGATCATGCACCAGTGGAATTAAATGACGGTTCTACAATAGTTTGAAGTACTATTTTATATCATCATCAACGGTAACCTCATTATCTAATATATGTTCCTTAAATTAATCATTTCTAATTTCCTTGTGTATTTTTTAAATATCATGAATGATCTTATATCTTATTCCATGGAGTTAGTTATACCTTTTGGTAGAATAAAGGATTGGGTTTTTTGGTTCCCATTGTGTTTCATTTCCAACCCATTGTTTGAGCTAGAATGGTATTTCCTTTCTTCGATAGGTAACTCTTTTATGTGATCTGAAGGATAGATTAGATGCCATTTTTCAGTACCCATATCAATTATTATCATTGGTCACTGACTTTTATAACCTATTATTGTAGAAATTGAGTTTTTAGGGGAAATGGGATCCACAACTTGGAATAAATAGACCTCCACTTCTAAATCAAATCAGACATAATTTCTAGATGTATTCCCCTTTACTAGAGGATAGTGTAAATGTCATAGGGAGAATGTTTCCTTCCATGGTGAGTGAGTTTCCCAAGGTATTCTGAGGGGATTTTTTTATTTAAAACTATTGAATATGATATGGAGTTTACCATCAATATTTTACCATGTACATAATTGATATCAATTACATCATATCATATGAAACCCAGTTATTTGAGGGACAAAAATATATAGATATATGATTTGGAATCCAAAGGGTTCATTTTCATAAGTGTCTCTCATTGGGATGTCCTAATTATTTTTACAACAAAAGGCCAATTTACCTCTCTAGTTTTGTATCAACTGTCAAAAGCTAAATCAGGTCACCATTGAGATTAAATACCACTTGACCAGCATCATTGACCTCTTTGACCATCTCAAAAGAGTAAGGTTCTTTTAAAATATAGACATATATTCATGGTGTCACCAGGTACGGTTGATAGAATAAGTTATTGTTAAGACCAATTTCTAGAGCTGATACATTAATTTCAGTTATTTGGTAATTTCATTCAAATATAAATATTCTCTTATAGTTTATATGGCTATTCTGAATTTTGTGTTCTATAGATAATCCATCTCCCTTTTCATGGTATTTTTTGAGGAAATTTTGGTCTAATAAATATTAAAAGGGGAGAATGGGAAAAATTTTGTTATTTTTCAATTTATTTAATGAGACCACATTATTTAAGCTAAAATGTTGCATTACAGTTTTAGAATATGAGAAATCTGATTACTAGCACATGTTATCTCATAATATTGGGTTTCAGTGGACCCAGAAAAGGTCAAGGTAGTGATGTCATCAGAGGAACTGATGAATGTATTTAATATTAATATTTTTGGGTCTATTTTAGTATTAATAGTGATTTTCTATAGAAATTTCTCAACATTATTTACCTATGAAACCACTCTTCCCAAAATAGGTGGAGTTCTCTATGATCTCAAAATTCCATTCATATTTTAGGGTTTTTGAAAGGTGGTTAGCCACCACCCCTGCCTTGATTCTACCCATTTTTGGGTAAGGATATATGGTCAATTTTTATGATATATGTATGGTTTAGGGATTTATTTTCTTATATAAGGGGTTCCATATGGTGCCTCTTTATCTCACCAACTCTGACCAGATGAAAATAATTACATAACTAAAGACCTAGAACATGCTATAATAATGTGTACAATAAAATCCTAGAGACGCTATATTTTTTTAGAGAAGATTATATAGTTCTCGTACATGAAAATATTGAGCTATATCTTTTCCCAAAAATATTTTAACCTGAGAAAGTAAGGATAGATAAAATACCTTTTGGAATTCAACATTGATTTCATATATACCCTACATAATTGAAATATGTATACTAGTTATTTATATAGAATGTTATAAATCCAGGATCTAATAGAGTCCCATTTTTAATGGGATCTAAAGGGGATTTCTCTTAATATGCACCTATATTCATAGGAAAATAATTGAGGTATGTTATTGGAAAGTGTTAATTTTAACCCCTTCTCTTTTAGAATTTATTCAGGGTTATTATCCAATAGATGAGTTCATACAGTGGTCTACCTTGTTTCCAAACATTATAGAGGTTCCAGGTGAATGGACATGGACTATTGTGGGAATTATCAACATCATAAAGCACTCTATTGTACTATTTTCTATGTGAAATGATGTGATGTAGGACTACTATCAGTCTTAGTGGTCCATTCATCCAACTACAACCATGATTTTTTACAATGTGTGCTTTCAGTTATGGTGTCCATGTATGATGTGTGATATAGTGGATTTTTTATCATTCTTCTATATATACTATCATGTTAAAGAAGATTACTATATTCCCTAAGGTTTTTTTCCAAAGTTTCTTATCCAAACCTTAATTTTTGATGATGTAGCCTCAAATTTCATCAATGGGTTACCTCAGACACCCTAAGGAAGGATTGTGATTTTGGTTGTTATTAATTTTTTTACCAAATAATCCCATTTTATACTTGTCAAAGACACAACTTAAGTGCTATATCAAGATGGTTGTAGGTTCAAGATATCCTGAGTCTTCATAGTGTATAATCCACAATTATCTCTGATAGGGATCCCCCCCAATTTTAACTCTCATTTATGGGAATGCCTTCAGACAGAAATGTGGTCTCATGTTAGGCTTATAATTTCATACTATCCAAAAATGGATATTTAAGAAGAGAGGGTGTAACATAATATTTAATATTTCTTCACAACTATGTATTATAAGTTGTGAATTATGGGACAACAATATTTTATTTGTGAAATTTTATTATAATAAAATTTACTAATCATTGATCAGAATGGATCCATTTGATTTGATGAATGTTTGGCCATGATGGTCTCTATTATTAAGGATGGAAGTGGGAGAAACATCCTTAGTGGGAATGAGAATTTTTTAGGAGATGACTATAAGGATTATTACATTTAGGCAGTGTTTGATGTAATATCATAGTCATATAATTCTAATATCGATCAAAGATGATATTATTTTTGAATTATTAGTGGGTGAATGGGTGTTTCTAAAGAATACACCTCACATGGGTCACTGTCATCTTGTGAAACATGGGAAGCTTACAAAAAGGTACGTCAAAACTTTAGAGATTACCAAGAGGATTAGTAATGTGGAATATATATTTGGTTCTCCTTATAAGTTTATGTGGATTCATGATTTTTCCTATATATTATAGTTGGATATGTATATATAAGATTTTTCTCATGTGCTAAGATGGGTGGAACTTATACTGGAACTCGATCTATCAGTGATAGAGTATCCAATTCAAATTGTGTATTCCCAAGTTAAAGTGATTCTAAAAAAATCCATAATATTATTTGTGGTCTTTTCGTGGAATGGTAATGATAGGACATATAATTTGGAGTATAAGTTTTGGGTAGATGAGAAGTACCCTCACATATTATCTTTTCAAAATATGGGGTGACTTTAAAAGGGTTTAAAGTTCCATGGTGGGCATAATTGTCTCAACAACAGGGTTACTTTCAAGAATTTTTAGTTTATTTAAGAGCTTCCTTTGGCATATATCATTGTCAAATGTTTTTCAAATACATATAGTGGTTTTATAAAGATATAGGGTGGTAAAGTTTGTTAAATGAATATGATAAACCTTGTGCTATCCCTCAATAAACCATATTACCAATATAAACTCTATAGAGCTTCCACATGCTTATAGAGACAATTTTTGTAACCATGTATCCCAGACCGTACATCGTCCCCAAGTTATGATATTTGAACTCACATGGTGGGAACAAGGTATGAAAATCTATGCCACCAAACCATGTGGCTCACCATTTTTTAAAATATATTTTTTATAATGTTTCCCTCCCAAATTTTATCCCTAATTAAACCATTATTTCACCCATTCCATTTCTCCATCCCTAATCACACGTCCAATATCATCGACCTCCATTATCGAATTAAATCATTAATGATTCTGGAGTGGATCATTATGAGGTCTCAAGTAAGTTGCTTTCTTTCATCTCTCAAGTTATCTTTTGAGTTCAATATTGTTCTTACTTATTTCCAGTGGTTTTGTAAACCTAGGTTTGGTATAATCTCAATTTTGGTTTGGGTTTTTATTTTTTCACTTATATTCTTCTTATATAGGGTCTCCACTCATTTTTTTCCTATGATTTCTAACAAGATGTTGTTTATTTAAAAAATAATGGTATATTGTTTCATGTTTTTATTTTATTTGATGATTTAAAAAACCATTCCTTTATTTCTATATGTGTTCTAAAATTGTGTGACTTTGAAAATGGGTTATTTCTATGGTTTTTATGGGTTTAAGACTTTGAAATGGTTTTTCCCTGTATAAAATGGTTTGAAATCATATTCATTGGCATATGTTTTCTTTTTTGTGGAAATTGGTGTTTTCATAGTTTGAAAAATGGGGTGAAGAATATGGGAATCTTGGTTACCCATGTATGAAGACTAGTATTAGTATTCAAGACATGAACTACCCTTCCTAATTTTATTAGGTCATACCACTAACTAAACTTTGATGATATGGATTAGTTGGATTGAGGAAGTGATATAACTTTGTATCAAATATTGACCACCGAGAGTATGATGATCCTATGTCCCCAATAACTCTATACACTTAGGGTTTTTCCATTCTTCTTATTCTATATTCTTACCTACTTTCATGAATTCATTTATTCGTTATCATTCACTCATAAATAAATATTTTTTAAAACTAAAAAAATAGTTTCATTTTCAAAATTTGAATATTTATTTGTATCATAATATATATATATATATATATATGAAACTTTTAGTGGGATCTGACTTGGCATGTGAGGTCAAACCATACGTACACTCATCGGAGTTTATAGACCATTTTTAACCGACTTTGGTAAATGAAAGGCATTTCATGGATTAAATAGCAGGTGATCTAGTTAGTGGATTCGCTTATCATAGGTTTTATGGTGGTGGCATGGTGGATATCTAACATCATGTCATTATTTGTTCATTGATTAATTATTTTTCTCCTCCCTTCTCATTTATTTTAGATTTGGATATAATTATAAATGTAATATTAACTTGTAACTTGTATAAGATAATTTTTTCCCTAGTTATAGATATTTGTTATAAGTTTATAAATTTTGTATTTATGCCCGATATGAATATTGATTATTGATATTATGGGAAAATCATTTCTAAAGGAGTTATTTGATTCTCATGCACAAACATCTAGCTTATGGGGATCTAAAATTATCTTCATGTTATTCCATGGTCTAGGTGAGGCATCTGGGTAGATGGCATTCTGGATCGGTTCATGACATATCAAATTTACCTATAAAGTCTTCCAAAAGTAAACATTTGTTCACTTAAATATCCAATTGAGGCATAGATTTATTGTTACATAATGGAGATATGTCGATAGAGATCAGATCTTCATGTCATCCTCCCTATAATGTTATCTTAATAGTGGAATAGTGATTACTAGAAGATAACAACTATAAAATATCGGTGTGGGTTATTTATTCTAAAAAATAAGTGATTGATTAAGATGAATAATCTATTATCTTGTAATTTTGATTTTATATTTTCATTGTAATATATTGTTTAATTTATAATGATTTTATTATTTCCCATGGATTAGGACTTATTCATAGCCATATAAGTTCCTTCTACTCCTTTATTATTTTTTTACTTCTATTCATTGTTTTTTCTTCTTTTAATGTCTATTGAGATTATGTTTTGTTGATATATAGGGTTTTTTTCAAGTTTCATTGATATTTTATTAGTTTATTCTCAATTTTTTTGTGGAAATAATATGGAACTAGTATCATTATAACCATTCAATATCCTTTTTTGGTTCATGATGTCTATAGGTTAGACTGTTTTGAAGATATAACTTCTAATGTAATAGGTGGTATCAAATCTTAGTGTAGAGTTCTGAGGGATATATCATATAGAAACTTATATAAAGAATGAGGTACTTTTGATTTAACCATATTTAATTTAGTAGGATCTTTATATCATCTAAATAGGGTGTTGAGAAAGGTCATGCTTTGGTTGAATAAGTTCAATTTTTCAAACCCTTGCTTCTTGAATATGTATACTGAGGAATAACAAATCTAGGAGTACCTCGATCTTTTATTGGTTTAGAGAACTTGGGAAAAAATGGAAAATATGTATTATTAAAGACTTTATAAGAATACTCTATGCCTTTTCTGAATGATGTTGGTCCAAAATGTATCCTTTAATATCTATAATTTTGGAGAAACTGTAGAACAGATGGGAAATATTAAAAAACATATATGAGAAGCCTTTCATAAACAATAAGGTGTTCATATTATTATGAATTTTATGTATATGGATGTCAGAGGTAAGTTTAGTGGGTGATCATCTAAATTAGTCCAGTGTTATATGAGGTTTTCTGGATTCAATTAATGTGATGTTCATTAAATTATTATAGGCCTTGATTATTTTTTCAATGCTTCTAGATTCATGTGATGTGACAGAGACAACTCTGAGAAAATATAGTATAATGAACCACATTCCCTTCAAGGATATCTATGATCTTTTGTGAACTAAGATAGATAAAAGTTGTCTTTATAATCTTATCTAAGTGTGATTAATATAAAATATAGGTGATTCACCCCTATAATGATCCATATTAAAAGAATAAATATAACAGAGATATGTGATGTGGAAATTCAATTGTTCCTAGAGACTCCACATATTAGAAAAGTGGAATTAATGACATACTATAGAAGGATTTCTGAATGAGAAATGTAATTTATAGAAATCATATAATTTAAAAATTTATTTATTAAAGGTCCTGGTGGGACATTTATTGTCTCTTTTATTAGTTTTATGGGTCATGGGTATGTTATTCTTGAACAAATTTTTATTTAATTTTTTAAATAAAATGGATGTGAAATTATATTTCTTTAAGTACTAGAAATTTTTAATGATCCTATGGAGATGTTATTAATGTTGTTAGAAAGGGATATTCAAGCATTCAAATGATGAATGAATGTGTGTTTCGTTTTTCGTTGTTTGATGCATCCCAAGTAAACAAAATAACCTAATATCCATTGTTCATCTTGATGATGTGGGTTTATGGAAAGATTTTATAAATGGTGTATGTAATATCACAAAAGGTAACATAGTGCTTCCTTATGCTGTGAAATTTCAAAATAATCCAGGATCAAGGTTCTTGAAGGTATCATGCATGAAAGTGAAAAATCTTCCAAGAGAATAAAGTTTTAACTTCCCTAACTTGGTCACATAAGTGATAAAGATTTACATAAAATGGTTCCTATGATATTATTGATTCTTGATCACACATTTTATAGAGAATGTAAATGTTGTATCACATGAAACTAATCACATGCTTCATTGAATTTATATTCAAGTACTATAAATAATCATAAATTGATTTGATTTATGTTGCTAATTTTGGATTACCATTGGTTCGATCTCCCATGGGTGAAATGTGTGACATTTCCATCGTTTCATATTCCACATTAAATGTGAAGTGAGTTTCCTCAAACACAATTATGAATTCTTATTAAATGTCATCAGATAGAGAACCATGGTTCAATTTGATATTGGAAGGATATTGAAATTTCTTTTGTCTAATAATGAAGATGGGTATAGAGGAAGAAAGTAAAAGACATTATATTAGTTTAAAAAAATCAACAGGTGAAGATCATGCCTAGAACACCTTAGTATAATTATATTGTAGTATAAATGAATTATAATTTGAATGGGGTACCCACTATTATTAGGATATGTTATTTTTTTTCAAATGAGTTTTTGTTCGAACCAATTAACTATATGGAACATCTCATAAATCATATTTCCTATGAATCAATTGTTTAATTGCTTCGAGAGGGACTCTAGTATGACTGGAATGTATAATTTACTTATCTAAGAGTTTCTTAATGTATCATTCATTCCCATGTAATTGAAATAAGTCATATAATTTAATATTTTTTCACTAAATGTGTTATATTATAGGCTATAATGATGAAAAAATGGTTTCAAACATTAGGATAAGAGTTAATGAAAAATAAAATCATCGACCATAATGTTCTCCTCAATGAGGAGATCATTTTCAAATATCATAATTTTTAATATGATTCTCTTAGAAACATGGAATAGATAGAACATGCTAAGGTCCACCTGTGACAAGGATTGGTATTGTTAGGTTTTTCAATGGTCAAGGATTTTTGAGTTTGAGTGGTACAACTATGTTCTAGAAAATGTAGCACTGATCAAGTTCTAGAAGTACCAAGGTCTGATGTACTGTAATTGTTAAGGGAAATAGAATCTCCGGGTTGAGTTTTAGAGGCCTAGTTTTATAATTATCCAATACCAAGGAGTTGAATCGGTATATATATCATCATATGGATAGTGTAGAGGTTTGATTCCTGTATTCACTCTCTACATTTCATAGATGATTTATATCTTAAAATCATTCATCAGATGGGATATATTAGTGGCTAATTTTATATGGAGTTAGAATTGAAGGATAAAATTAATTCCTTTCATGTCACTGATATAGAGGATAATATGTAACTTTTAGATAGGCTTATGTAACTATAGAAGAAATGGGTTTATCTTTTGGATGAGTAAGAAACATATTGAGTTTAATATAAGTCATCACTAGTTTTGAAGGGGTTATAAAAATTAGAAGGTGTATATTTCTATGATATTTACCATGCTATTTAAAAGAACACTACAATTCAAATTTTTCATATATTGGTTTCCATGGAAGTTTATTTCATGAAAAATAAAATTTCAAAAAGTGTTCCTTCATGGATACTTGAAGGAAGAGATCTACATAGGGAAACCAGATAGTTTATTATTTAGAATGTAATGAGTGTATGATGTTAATGTTCAAGTGAAGTATGTATGGGATTAAGAAAAAAGTGTTTTTATTGAAAATTATAAAACAACATAATGAAAAGGAAGTTCATCCATATAAATATTGATCAAATCTATTACCAGAAGGTGTATGGAGATAAGAGTTTCTTTAACATTATTCTCTTTATTGAAGACTTGCACTTGGTTGGACCAGTGATAGTGACAATTTAAGAGTTGAATTGTTAATTTTACAAAATTTTCAATATAAAAGATCTAGTATAAACTAAGTGGGTTTTGAAATAAGGATACAAAGATAATTGATATCTAGAGCTTTATTCTAGTATCAATTAGAGTACATCTATAAGGTACTGTAATGATTCAGAATGGGGAGTCAAATATAGCGAGTATTACCCTTGTGAGACACATAAAATTTTCAATGGAGAAGGAATATAAATATGAATATGAGGTTAAGTACATGAATAAGGTTCCATATACCTTATTTCTGGGAATTTTAATGTATTATATGGTTTTTAAATGGATTAATGTTAATCAAACAATTGGTGTGGTTAGTAGATTCATTTTCATTCTTGAAAAGAAACTATAAGAGGTTATTTGGTGTAAATTATAGTATTATAATGGTTTAGTGGACCCTACACACTATTTTAGAACATATGATCCCAATAAAGGTTTAGAAGAAACTTATTTTAGTGGATATACTTATTCTTAGAATAGAACCAAAAGTTTTGTGTTTACATTTTGATTCATTTTAATGAGATATATGTGATGGTTTTAACTTGAAGTTACATTATCAACCACAGAAGTTGGGTATATTGTAATCACATAAGAAGGTAATGAGTTGGTGTGGTTGAAGTGTATATAAATGAATTTGAATGAGTAAAAATATTAGTGTGCTTATTATGATATACATAACATCATTACCTGGGACAATAATACATCATTTCACTCAAATCATTTTAAACTAAAATACTGCATCATTTAGAAGATTGTGGATGATAAGATGCTAAAACCGTGAATGTTTAAATGGAATGGGAATTAAAGGGATGTCTATATATATCTCATGAATTTATGACTCATTATTATACCAAATTAGGTCTTGTATAACATGGAGGTCTTAAGATATTAGAAACTATAATAGAAAATAAGAAGTGATTTAAATAATATTGTTATGAAACATTTACATGTGACCCAGGGGACAAGATGATGAAGCCATAAAAAAGATTCTCGATATGGTGATTGTTTGTATTGGTTTAAGAAGGAATTTTTTTGACAAATACTAATGTTTCTATATATTAGTGACATTAGGAACATCATTCTTCTACAATATTCAATGGTGACAGTTCTCTAAGAACTATATGTCATATGGATGGAAGTAGGGATGGTGGTGAATTTGTTGGATGTATGTGCCAAAGAAGGTTGGTGAGATCTAAAGGATGGAACTAATGTCAGAAAATATGTAGTGGAGTTGAAATATTATAACATATGATTCATTATGATATTACGTAACATTTACTTGTGAATCCTTCTTAAAGAATACACTAATCATTAATAGATCTAGTTTAGGTGGTTATGTCTTTTGGTTGAGTAATGGGATGAAATTATAGATAAAATCTCTAGGGAAATATCTACATGACTATATTATCTTTGAATCTAGGTATATTGGATGATAGTAGATATAAAATGTTGTTTTGGGTTATTTTTACTAAAAAGCCAGTTATTTATTAATATACTGAATTTGTTAGATTGTGATTTATAGTTAATTTTATCATTTTAATCAATTAATTATTTTTATAATTATTTGTAGTTTTTATTAGATTTAGAATTCATCTTACCATATAAATTATTTTGTTTCCATCATTACATACTTTACACATTTATTGAATTTTCCCCACTGAATATCCACTGTGATTCTCTCTTGATGTTTCAGAGGGTTTGTAGTGTAGGTATGTGGTTATGTTTGTTTTGATTAAAAATTTTGGATACATATTATATGGTGTCAGAATATTCTAAACATTTTAGCATCCCTGTTATTCGTTTGAGGTTCATAGGTTGGGCCATTCAAGAGATACAACATTTAGGATAAAACTATTAAGATATAAAATAATGGAGATAAAAATAGCATAGCGTTTGGTGGTTCTATCCTATAAAACTAAGGTTTATAGGTTGTCTATTGAAAATTATATTTTTTATAAAAGCTATTGTTTTTTTGTGTTGTATTTTTTATCCAATGTTTACCATATTTTTTGAAATTCATGAAATAATCATTATTTAGTATAAGAGTTGGTCATAAATTATCTATTAATCATGATTTTCAATTTTCATTTTGATTTATAGTATTCAATTGAGATATTTAGAGGATAATATTTTTCAAGAGTGTGTTTTATACCCTCAATGTGAGTCACAAACCCATGGACTATTAGATTTGGGCTTTGAGGGTGCAACACAAGGTTTCTCCACTATCTCGGGTGGGGTTCTGATGGAATCATGTCATGATAGTGTGGTATGAGATAATTTGATTTAGACTAAGGATTTTTTTTTGAGTTTTGTATAAGTGAGATGTTTGGTAGTTGATGAAAAGTAGGGAAATCGTGTGAAATATATTAGGATTTGTTTTGATAATATAGATAAAAAATATTGGGTGTGGTGGCTAACGTATTCCTATACATGGACTTTGATTGTCGGATGACTAATTCACATACATAGATCATTGATTCAAAGGTATAATTATGTTAGTATAATAATATTATAGTTAATAGGGAATGATTTATTCACATGATTTCTTATTATAGGGTATCTTTTCAAAATATAAAACATTTTATGATATCATCAAAAATTATATGTTTTTTGTGTTGTTAACTTATTAATATCTATGGTCTCATTAAAATGTTTTATTGAGATTTGTGAGAAATTCAACAAGATTCAATAATATAATTATACTTTATTCTACAACTAATTCCATACTAATAATTGTGTTATATAGATTCTTGGTGATCTAATGTTAGTCAGATTATGTGATTGGGGTTTTTTTATCTTGTGTAATGGGATGTTTAACCTCACTTTATTTATATTAATGATTAAGACTTCTTTGACTATGAGTTTAATTTAATTTAATGGTAAAATGGTTTACTATTATTTTATGTTTGGACCCACTTTTATCTTCTACTTTGATTTCATTATTTCATTAAATGTTATGTCATAACGGTTATCCCTTCATTGATTTCCCACATTGTTTTATTTAATGTGTTTACATTTATGTTATGATGGTTCAACCATATTTTACATCCCATTTTTAAAATTCTATTTATATTTATGGAATTCAATGATATTTGAGGGTTTCATTATTAATGATAAATGTGATTATAAAAGGCATTTTTCATACTCTAATTAATTGTTGTATTTTATGACCATTTTATAATGAGATCGTTACATGGTTAGAAGGAAGGTCGTATATGATGGTTGAATATACTCAGGTGCTTGTTAGGTGACCCAATATTGTGTCCTAAAGGGTATTGTCATTCAACTTATATTAATGTAAATTTAAATTTACTAATGGATAAAACATTACCTATAGTATTCTTTAGTTTTCTTGTGATGTTTTTTCTATTTTTCTATGAAAATAATGAGATCAAAATCTATATCGTAGTTTAAATAAGGTTTATAAAAACAATTTAAAATTTACCCCAAAATAAAATATTTAGTGGATGTTTAATTAACCATCACTAAACATGGTATAATATTTAGTGTCAATTTACAGACTACAACCAAAGGTATCCCCAGAAGACCATATTTACATGCAGTTATGTAAAAATCCACATAATATAATCCATTTAAAAAAATATACCATATTTAGTTGAAGTTTTAACTATCACAAATCAGTTATTGTTGGCTAACATAACCTTATAATATTTATAATTGGTTACACTTACTGCTAAATATGGCCTATCAAGAGAAACAAATGTCCAAGTCACCCAAATACACTCCACCAACAAAAAATAAAAACCAAATATATTATTTATCCAGTATAATGTTACTGTAGAAATAATTTCTTGATGTCAAAATAACATTACATAAA
Organism: Viscum album; assembly: GCA_963277665.1. Lineage (NCBI taxonomy): Eukaryota > Viridiplantae > Streptophyta > Magnoliopsida > Santalales > Viscaceae > Viscum > Viscum album. Next base: position 680,232,755 of record OY728150.1, read on the forward strand.
ATAGATACATGATATTAAAATTAACCAAATGTAATGTTAATATATAAAACAATATTTAATGCATTTTCAGAAACACCACGTATGCTCTTGATTATTATTTCCAGATTGGTGATGTTTCTCATCACCTCATTATTAAATTCCTAATTTTTGTGCCATTATAAAAAGTAATTAAATTCAAATTAGTAAAATAAATATCCCAAATATATTATTCCAAAATAATTGATAGAATCATAAGTATTAGAGAAAATGAATATATTTCCCATAAAAAAATGTGCACTAAAACCATGTGTTTTAATAGAATTAATAATATATTATTTATATATGTTGATAATTTATTTTTAATGTTATTTAAATCCATTGGACTTCAATTTATTCAATGGATGCTCTTTATATGTGATTATACTATTATATAATCAGTATACCTCTATTTGTTGTCAAAAATTTAATAAAATCTTATTTAATTGACATAATTTTACTCTATTTATTCTCATAACTCATATCTAATATTTAATGTAACGCTAACCTATTATTTTTATGGTTTTATAATTCAAGGTTTCCCATAATTTAAATATTCCGGATTTTTTGTATCAATCTTATTTGGAGTCCCACTCTTCTCTATATTGGTGGGATTTACTCCATTAGTAGGTCAATGTTGGTAAGTTCAATGTTGTTTTAATTTATGCATGATAAACCCATTTAATTATATATTTTACTAATAAGTGTTTGATTTATTTTTATTAAGTGATTACATTTTTTTTCCTATTATTGAAAATATTTATTTCCATTTGAATTATGATAATTATTGTATATCTACTATTTAAATATATTTTATGGGTTTCACAGGTTTAAATTTAATTTATATATTTTAGGAGGAGGTATAGAAACTTGTATTTATATATTATTCCAACACTCGTTCAAAACGTGGAATTTAAAATGTGTTTGATCTTATTTAAGTATGTTGTTAATGTATTAAGAACATATTTGTTGTGTAAGGACACCAATTTAGGGAAGAGGTGATGTGGTGGGGTGGTTTGAAAATTTTTATTTTATTAAATTGCACCAAACCCCTATTAATATTTTTTCCAACTAATATGATCTGATGCGAGATAAACCAACCCAAACCTAATAGAATCACATTAAATTGAAAAGATTCAAATTAATATAATACTAACATAATTTGATTGAGACTTAATATAAAAAAACCTAATTAAACTAACATACACCAGCCAGACATTAAAATATCAAAAATTAACAAAATATAATTGATTCAAATAGATTCAACCAAATTTGAAGTAACCCAGGACACCACTACTCCAAATGAATCACACTAAGATCTGAATGGCCCAAAGGCCTTCATTTTATTTATTTTTGATAACCCCTATTTCATGGGTTAAGGGGGAACCCTTACAAGGTCTGTAGCCTTAGATATTACAAGGCTCGTAGTCTTAGAAGATAACATGACCCGAAGGTCTTAGGGAATTCAACCAGACTATATAAAAGGAACTGCCTCTCCCCAGCAACTGTGTCATGATAATATCTCTCCACCTTTGCATGTCCATCTGGCTAAGATTCCTATTCAAGCATAGGCTAGTCCCGATGGAATAGTCATACCCTCTCATTCTGAAAAATCCATTTGGCTCTGCTCTAGTGAGTGCACCTGCTCTGAATCCTCTTCTGGGGATGCTCCTTTTTGTAGTGTGTCTGGTGCAACTACATGTGGCCCGAAGGCCTTGAGGTGGACCGAGGGACTTAATGGTGGCTCGAAATCCCTACTGACCCGAAGGCCTAGGAGTCCCGAAAGCCTTAAAGACTTCAAGACCAAACTTGTGGCCCAATGTGAATAGTTCCAACTGCTACAGTACCGAACATGACCTGCTATAGTGCCTTCTACAGTACCTGCACAGTGTATAGCTCTGTTATAGTACATGTACCATGTATAGTTTTTCTATAGTACCGCACAATGTACAATATTGGTACAGTACCTACTACAGTACCTGGAATATATGTCTCTACCTAGTTTTGAACCTGGGTCTTGTGGACGCACTTAAGGATACCTCACCAACTGAGTTTAGGCTCATGTGAAAATGAATCACACTAAGAAAACATAATATAATTACACTAATAATAACCAAAAAATCATATAAAATGAAATTACACCAAATTGAATTAAACTAAAGCGATAAACATTGACTAGGACTTTACAAACCCAACTAACAAGTACCAAATAAAATAGTAACACATTCAATCAAATGAACAAAACTACACTGATTTTACATAAATCGGATGGAAATTAATTAAAAAATAAACACAAAAGTATAGACCCTAACAATAATGGGTCTCCCTCTACCCTTTTAAAGAGTTATTTTCTTTGTTTTAATAATAAATGAGGCTTCAGCCCCAGCCTTTAAAAAAATATGTTAAAGATGTGTTACGTAAGTATTTTTTCATCATTAATGATTATTTTTATGATAAAGTGCTTAGGTGAACTAACTATTTTCTTTATTTAAGAAAAATATATTACTAAGTTGAAATAATAATTAAATCATGTTGATAAGGAGTATAATTTGTTACATAGTGTGATTCCAAAAAGGAACTAATGTGACCCAAAATAATAAAAATACAAAAAATATATGTTTCTTATGTTTCTTTGTGTTTACATTAGTTTTTTGAATGATGTGGCTCTATAAAAAAAATTAATCAATAAAATTGATAAAAAAAGTTTGAGATTTTTATGTTTCAGAAAATATTTTCACCCTGTTTCAATATGTATGGGGAATGTTTTTTCTATGCAAATCCTCTATGATTTTACTATTTAGAGGTGTGCAAGAATGGATCAGTGTCTAAAAGATTTAATGGATAGGATATTTATGTTGGAGGATAGGCGTCATAGTGTGATTTTGTAGGTTGTGGTGTGGAATGATTTAAGATATGGAAACTTATAGTATAGTCATGGCCCCTATAGTGTGGAGTATCAAGATGAATAATTTAGTGTAGTTTCAATTTAGGAAACCACTACAACACAAATACATAGTTGTGTTGTAGATCTTCGTGGTTAGGTTCTTTATTTCTACTTTCTAAATGGGTGATGTTGTGTGAAGGGCGGGTTGAATCATGGAATCCATGTCTATAGAATATCTTAGTTATAGAAATTTAAGGGTCCATACAGTTTGGTGTATGGTATATAATGTGGTGAATTAGGAGTTGGTCCTCATGGATCTATCAATTTAGTGACCCCTATTTCATGGTATCTCATTTTAATCATGGTACTTCCATAGGTTTGTAGGATGAGGGTTCGATTGAGTTTTGGAAGGGAATAGTTACTTGGAAAATTTACAATGTAGAATCAATAGGGATTCTTTAACTAGGACCATTGTGGCATGGAAACCCTTTATGTACCTGTGATGGGGTAAAAGACCAAAACATTGTGGAATGATAAAGTGGGTTACATCATGGTCTTATGTTAAATATAAATTTTTTGTATTCAATATTCCATTTGATTTTATTTTATTTACTACATTTTCCATCAAACTCTATGTGACATAATGACCTCATTAAGAAAGTTTTTATCTCTATTATTTGGCATTAACCCCCGACATTAATATTTTGATACATGGGTGATCCATGGTTATATTTCTTATATTCTATTAATTGTGCTCTCTCTCTGTATCTATTCATGGAAAAAAAATCATTCAATTTTTCTAGGATTTATATTTATGATTTATAGAAAATTCATGTAGGGAAGATATACTTAGGGATCAAAAGCTCCATTCCTAAGAGGTTATTTAAGATTTGTTCTTTTTCATCTATTCTTTCTCGGAGAACATTGAGTTCTTAGTATTGAGGTATAGGATTCTATACTTATTCTTATTTTAAATAAAATAATTGGATTATCGTGGTTTAGCTTCATTGGGTAATTTTGAAATAAACCTAATAAAGATAATGATATAGAAATATCAGGATGAATAAAATATGGAATGGGATACTGTGATCACATTTAGTTTATATTACTATTGGATGTGTCTTTATATTTTATTGATAGATTGAAACAGATTAATAAGATTATTTTTGTCACTTATAATGAGTGATAAAATTTAATTTTATTAAAATATATAATGATAGAGAGATAAATAAAATAATGAATCTTTAATATTGAATTACAATCCATTATTCCGTAAAAATATCTAAATATGAAAATATTTCATGAAGCATGTTCATTATTTATTCCTAGATATTTTTATATTCTACATTTGGGATTTTCTTTTCTAAAAACTACACATAAGACATCGGATAATTAAAATGTTAATTTATAATAACTATTTTTTATAGAATAAAATGTTTAGGGTTTTTTTGATACCGTAATTTTTTGATAAAGTCTTGTATGCCTTGGTTATAGGGCCATGTATTCCCCTTTACTTTTGTATTATGATGATTTTATTGATTTTATGTATTATATTCAGCCTATTTGAGCCATTGTTATGTTTTGATATGAAACTAGTGAATTTGGGATATTATTTGTGTAAAGAATGGAACAAGATGAATATAGGGTTATCTCATTTACTATTCATTGAGAGGAGGCTTTTGATAGGATGTATGGTACAGGTTGAGAGTTGGGATTTCTTATAATCAACTTTTTTTATCTGATAGTTGAATGGTCAGTTATAATAGTTTTATGGATGATATTTCTCGTTTATCCTAATGTTTTATTCTTGATGGATGTCTTTCTTGATGTTTATTGCGTATTAAACCCATCAACCTTTTTCATTTTTCTACTGAACCATGAGTGAATATTTATTATGGTATTTCAAGATGAGTCCATAAAATACATAGATTGTGGAATGGTAAATAAATTTATAAATTAACTCATGGGATTTTATATTGAGGTATGTGAAGAAATATTAAATAATAACTATGTTATTATTGAAAGGAATTATCCATGATCAATGGGAGGAAAAATTTAATTATATTATTGAATTATAAATGTATGTGGTCTCATGATGAAAATGAATGATTAATCCATAATTTTTAATGGGGTCAGTCGATGATTGATAATTTATAATTACTAAATGAAAGTTATTAATGATGTTGAAGCTATTTTGTTTTATGTGTATATTATATATTGTTCCCTAGACCATAGTGGTGGATTCTAAGTGTCATGTGGTATGGATGATGCAATAGTGTCTAATGTTAGGTAGTTGCACATGGTTTTAATATGTGATATATTGTTCATTATATTTTATAATTTTATATTCTCCACTACATTAGTTAGTAATGTAACACCCCAAGTTTCCACAGCATGTTTCCCTTAGAATAATGCAACATCTTGCATTGTACGCAACTTCGAGATTCTAACACACCGCGACCAATCAAACTAGAAGTTATGAATAGTAATCCCCACTTTTTGAAATTTTATAAATTTTATTTTTTAAAATGGACTTCATTTTTGAATTTGTAATATCGAAATTATCTTAGGGTGAATTTTTGGTATTTTTCTGAAAACATTCAATTTTTGATTAATAGTGAAAAACACTGTGTTAGTGGTTAAAACCAACTTTTTTTTAAATAATTATTTATTTTATTTAAATTTATTTAAGTTAAAATAGATACATAATACCCATATAAGTTCAATTTAATTAATTGGAGTCATTTTATAATAAGTTTAGATATATAAACAATTTATTTAACTTTTTACAGTCTTTTACCCACCTCCAAGGAGCATTTGTAAATTAGCATAAAACATAATTTTATTGCTTCTATGAGTTTAATTTCAAAAATATGAGACACATAGTTAATATCAATAAGTAAAATTTGGTTCCATAATAATAAGAAAATAATTTTTGTTGAAGAGTAACTTTTGACTTTTATTTACCACGGTTAAAACAACAGGATAATTAAGGGTACAAATGATATCATAATTACCCTAAAACGTGTCCTAATTCTATTGGATAAGTATAATTCGACCAAAAACAACCTTAGAAATAAAATATGACCCCCTTTGGTCCACTTGGAATAGATTAGGACATTTATTACTATTTTATTTAAAGAAGAGTAAAAAGAGTTAAATTCAAAGTTTAATAACTAAACCATTTTTAATATAGGGTAAACACAATATAAATTAGACTATAAATATTCATTATAAATATAAAAATATTTCCTAAATAATTATATTTTATTTATAATTTTTATACATTAAATAATTTAATTTATTTGTGACACAACGATGATGTTGTAATTACCTTAATAATGAAATATTAAAAAATTGATATTATACAGATCAAAATAAATGTAAATTGAGACTTATGATAAATTCCACTAATTTTATAGGTTAATATTACATGTTAGTGTTGATTAAATAAATTTTATTCGAAGTGAAAAAGTTTTTATGGCTTTAAAAAATCAAATACTAATTAATTTCAAAATTGACATAATTGGGTTTTTAAAACAAATACTATATTATTAATTCATATAATATTATTAAAAATATAAGGTTTTTCCAAAAGACTTATATAATGTTATATAAATTAATAATTAACCACATGGGGTTTACTTGAATTTTTATAGTATGTTTATTAACCATATAATATAAAAATACAAAGAGACATTGTAAATGTCAAACTATTTAACTAAGAGTTAAATCTAAAATATAAGGATAATATGGTGACCTAAACATGTCCAAAACCAATTGTTTGAGAGGTTTTAGACCCATACCCACCTTATCCTCTAAAAAAATAATTTTTTAGCAATTAGAAACTCAAAATTATTTTATTATAAATTAATATTTCAAGCTTTTCCTAAAGTGACTCTCACCTCGCTTATGAAAGGGCACTTCCGGTTATCTTAATTACACACCTCCAAAGCCATTTTTCTCGAACAAACCCTGTCCATATATCCTTCAAAATTTCCTTCGTTCATCATAGAGGCCTTACTTTGGTCATAAATTCAACCTATGAATCCCTTCTGATCAAATCAAAAGAAAGATCCCAAAGAAGAGGTAAATATTCCATCACCTCTTTCAAGTTCTTTTCTTCTTACACTTCCTATTTATTTGTTGTTTCCATTATAAAATAATAAATCCATTTTATTTTATATAATTTTATGTTACTATAGAAATTGTATGACCATATTAAATATTTCATCCATCAAATGAATGATGAAGTCACCATATGTGCGTACATACGTCTTACCGTCTCCATGTCGTGATGTAGTTTGTTATTCAAACACATCATTATTTGGATGGGTATAATAATGAGTATCACTAATTTAAGTAATAAATATTACATGTTAATGATTTTGTATCTATGATATACCATCCAATTACATACTATTTCACCATCAATATAATGTTATTGTCACTCGTGCGTACGTACGGATTATCATCTCCACAAACGCAATGAGATTCATTTCACATCGTAATAATTCAAGAATAATTGTCATTTTATGATTAGAAATAATGTTTATGACCATAATATAATTCTATATATGATTAAAATACATCCTACCATACCAAACATGACTTACGTAACCAAGCATATAAAGAAAAACGAATTAGTTAACACCTGAAATGATGATACTACTAAAATATTATTAACAAAGAAATATTATAAAATCATATATGATATCATATTTACGTATATGATTGTTTAATAATTTAATAACAATGTTTTCACTATTATACAGGAGTTTAACATACCATCGACTAAGGAAAAGTACAAGGTAAGGGCTAATTTCACATTCTCTTATTTATCTAAGGTTGTTTTTATGTAATTATCTACTGGGACCTCTTTATCATCCACATATGTGTTTTATTAAAAATGTATTTCAAAAAAATTAATATTTACTAGAATATGGGTTAAAGTCATTTATACCCTTATTTGACCTTATATGTTTTTAAAGTAATCTTTCTTTCCTTTTCTGAACAACGTACTTTATCACCTTTTTGACAAAATTAAGGTAAGAATGTTTTTTTAACTTATACGGAAGGTGCGACTATTTTCCACTATTATTATATCATTGAAGACTCCCTTACAAGATTATAAGAATATTTTCAAAATAAATGTTTTCTTTTATAATTATTGGATGCTTAAATGGTTTTAAAATAGAAAGAGTTATTTCTTTTAAATAGTTTTTCATTTCATATATGTCAACATCCTTTTATGGATTTTAAACTTTTTTTAATTTTATTTATTATGATACAAATCCTCCAAATTTTATTGAAGGTTTTGTGATATGTTTGACTGTGGATCTGTTATTTTTATACAATTCATGGTTTATGCTTAAAGTATTGACATTTCGTATGATAGTTTTAATACGAATGTTTATATTATGTTTCAACCTTTTCATATGATGGATGTATCGGACTTAGTATGTGACCGGAGGAGCCCACTATTGCTCCTCAGTGCATCAGTTGGTCTCATGAGGCAATTAGATATGTAATTGGCCAAGGCCTTTCCCAATTTGATATATGATTTTGGATGAGGCCTAAATCATTTTTAGATGTCTTGGACAAGGCCTTGACAAGAATCTTCAGAAAGTCTGGAATAATACATTCCCTCATTATGAAAATAATAATTATGGTTCATGTGGTAATTGGACTAGTATAATACCCATGATTATGTTTTATTATGGCATTATTTACTCAACTCATATTCCTACCATAAAGTGTTCATGTTTATTATTTGTAAAGGCATGTGTTTTTAATTATTCATTGTGCCTAATGTTTATGTTATCTTCTGTTATATTGATTGCCATTACTGAGCATTTGACCTCACCCCTTTCTTATGTTTCATTTTCCTAGAATATGAAGAAGTTATTTATGAGTGACTTATAGGCATAATCTAGGAGGCTTGGATCTTTCTAATGGAATAAATTAGTGTTGTATTTCTTTTCAAGTTGTAATGTTGAACTTATGTATGTATCTTGTTTCCAATAATACTAAACTGATCGGTCTTTCGAAACATGATTCCTTGTATCATGACAATGTTTTGTAATAATGCACTAAATCTGGGTAACTGGGTTCAGGGAATTATATTTCGTATTAGAGGAAGTTTAGTAAAAACCTTGGAAACTAGATTTAGATAAAATCTAATTAGATCACATTAGCCTAAGATAGTCTTTGAGGATTGGTATAGAAGAAATTCTTGGAATTTTGGTAATGTAGAGATTTTGTGTATTTTACATGAAATAATTCCCTTTATAGATATGAGAAGGTAGAGACGGCTCTGGCACAGATGTACCTAGGAGTGAAAACTCTGACAAGGAGTTTCGAGCTTGACCTGGGGTATCCTGGTACATGACAACGGGCCTTGCTGCACTCTTGGTTACGACACTCTCAGGGGATATGCTTAGGATAATTAACATTTTTTTACAAACCAATATGAAGGATTTATGAGTATATACCTCCTCAAAGAAAACATTTTTGTATTATTATGGATTATATCCATAAATTGCTCAATTTATGTTAAGTGTTTTACAAGTTTGGAATTATGTATTGTGATTCATAAACTAATCTAGTGTATTCCATTGTTTATAAATAGAGCCATGTGGAAGGAATAGAAATCGTATCAATATATGTAATCCATGTAGGTATTTCCCTCCTACTCAAGATAATTATAGTGGAGATAGTGATGTAACTGGTGCTTATCAACTTATCACCATACTGGGAAAAATCACTCAGGTTATGTATAATAACTTTACTCGTATAGAGCACCCGGACCCACAACACAAAGGATCAATGTTAGACTGCTTTATGAGGAAACAACCACCAACATTAAATGGGAGTAAAAATCCATTAGTACATGAGCAATGGATAAATTCCATAGAGAAAATATTTCATGCTTTGGGGTGTAGCGAAAGGGAAAAAGTTTTCATTGTAGTTTATCGCCTCACGGGAGATACAGATCAATGGTGGTCATTAATCCAAAACAAAAAGGAAGATGAATAAGTATCGTACACGGAATGGAGGGAGTTTAAAGATATTTTCCTAGAAAAATACATTCCTCATGACCATCAAGCAGATATGGAAAGGAAATTTCTGAGTCTGAGACAAAATGAGGATGATAATGTCGAAAAGTATGAATCTAACATTACAAGGTTATAAAGGCATGCTGAAAATTATATACGTAACCCAAGAGTTAAGATTGATAGTTTATTTGATGGTTTGAAAACATTTGTTCATGGATCATTAGTCTTATAATCCTTATCATCATATGAAGATATTGTCTCATGTGCTATCAAGATAGAAAAGGAATTCTCTATGTCTTATGAGTTTAAAGAAAATAAAGAGAAGAAGAGATCTATTGAACACTATGGGAATGGAAATAAAGAAATAGGGAAGAAGGGAAGATTTTAATTTTCACCTTATGATAATTTTGGAAGGAAGCACCCTAGTTCTTGTCTAAAAATAAAAAGAATACACTAAAAATGTGGACGTAAAGGACATCTTGCTGGTGATTTTAAGGGGATTAAAGAAGCTACCAGTGTTCAATGCTACAATTTTAGGGAGATGGGACATTATGAAAATGAATTTCCTAAGAATCAGGGAAAATTACATCAGAGAAGTCCAACGGATCAAGGCCAAGCTTATACGATCACTACTACTGAAGTTGAAGCTCCGAAAGACATGGTGGCAAATAACTTAATGGTTTCCTCAAGTTAAGCCAATGATTTATTTGATTCTGGATCGTTTCATTATTTCATATCTTCCTGGTTTTCTAAGAAAATTAGATATTTTAAATTTGACTTAACAAGGGATTTGTTAGTCAAAACTCCTAAGGTAATTATCATCGCAACAATGTTTTTTGAATCAGTTCCCTTTAGGGAATATAAATGTTATTTATCTTCTGATCTCATCATCATACCCATGATTGAATTTGATATAATCCTCAGAATGGATTGGTTTTTAGACCATGATGTGAAAATTTATTAGAAGAAGAAGGAGGTTACAATTTTTTATGATGGTAAGGAGTACCTTATCATTAGAGCAGAAACGTCACCACCAGATTCTTATCTAGATCCACCCCCATAAGCTCTACTAAATTAAATTATTAGGGAGGAAGGGAATGAAATAATTATGGGTGAGGAAAAGAATGTTAAAATAAAGGATGTACCTATTATGCAACAATATGTTGATGTGTTTCTAGAGGATTTACCTAGACATCCTCAAGAACGATAAATTGAGTTTTCCATTGATTTAATTCTTGATTCAAGGCCCATATCAAATACCCCTTATATAATGGCCACTGTGGAATTAGTGGAACTAAAGAAACAACTAGATTAATTGAGTAATAAGGGATTTATTTTCCCTAGTTTTTCTCCATGGGGAGCCCCTGTCCTTTTTGTTATGAATAAAGATGGATCTATGAGGTTGTGCATTGACTATCAGGAGATCAATGATATAATAATAAATAACTAGTATCCCCTACCTCACATTGATGATTTATTCGAACAACTACATGGAGATCAATATTTTTCAAAGATTGACCTTCAATCTGGATATCAACATTTGTGTGTGAAGAAGGAAGACATTCTGAAAACGGAATTTCAAACCAGGTATGAGGATTATGAGTTTACAATAATACCTTTTGGATTGACTAATGCACCCTCCGTATTCATGGATTTAATGAATTGATTTGTCAAGGAATATCATGATGACTTTCTTGTGGTGGTTATTGATGATATCTTGGTATACTCAAAAAGCTTCAAAGATCATTAAAATCACTTGTGCACTATTATGCAAACCCTCAGAAGAAATTAATTATATGGAAAGTTTAGAAAATGTGAATTTTGGATTCAAGAGATTTATTTTCTTGGCCATATTGTCTCTAAGGATGGAATCTCTATTTATCCTTCAAAGACCAAGGCAATCCAAGAATGGCAAGCACCGATGAGTATAACTAAGGTACGTAGTTTTATTGGTTTAGAAGGTCATTATCGACGTTTCGTCCATAATTTTGTCCGGTTGGCTAACCCATTAACCTAGCTCACATGTAAAGGGGTTAAAAGTTTTTTAACAAAAGATTGCCAAGAATTTTTTTGAGGAACAGAAGAGAAGATTAGTCAACGCTCTTATCTTGACTCTACCATCAGGGAATGATGGGTTTGTTATTTATAGTGATCCTTAAAAGAAAGGACTTGGTTGTGTCCTTATTCAGAATGATAGAGTTATTGCCTATACATCACGTCAGCTAAAAATTCATGAGCAGAACTATCCCAATCATGATCTTGAGTTTCCAGCTGTAATCTTTTCTATAATGATATGGAGACACTATATATATGGTGAAAAATGTGAGATTTATACTGATCACAAGAGTTTGAAGTATATTTTTCACAGAAAGAATTCAACATGAGGAAAAGGATATGGCTTGAACTACTCAAGGATTATGATTCACTATACACTATAACCCAGGGAAGGAAAATATGGTGGTGGATGATTTGAGTAGAAAGGATCATGGAGTTTTGAACAATATGAGAGTTGAAAAGGATTCTATTTTCATGGATCTAGTAAATATGGATATAGGAATAACCATGGAAGGTGAAACATCAATACTTTTTCAAATGGTTTCCAAACCATCTTTACTAGAAAGGATAAAAAGTCCTCAGACTAATGATGAGGAGTTTCAAAAGAAGATTAAAGCTGTAAATGATTGGAGATTCAGTGACTTAATATATGAAGATGGAATTTTAAAATTCTAGAAGAGACTTTGTGTTTCCAACATACCTGATCTGAAAAGAGAATTGTTGGATGATGCTCAAAGCTCCAATTTCCTTATACACCCTGGGAGCACCAAGATTTATAGAGATTTGAAGGAACATTTTTTGTGGGACAACATGAAGATGTAGTTTGATGATTTTGTGTCAAGATGTATGGTTTGTCAACAAGTGAAAGCTTGAAGGAAACAGCCTGGAAGAGTCATGAAACCTCTTCCCATACCTGAGTGGAAATGGGATAATATTACGATAGACTTGTTAATTGGGCAACCAAAGAATCCAAAATGAAATGATGCAATATGGGTCATTATTGATCGTTTTACCAAGTCAACACATTTTCTTTATATAAGAGAAGATTTACCACTTGAATTTCTAGAAATACTATATATTAATGATGTTGTAAGACTCCATGGTGTGCCCCTATATATTGTTTCTGATTATGATCCCCATTTTACATCAGGATTTTGGAAAAGTCTTCAGAAGTCCTTAGATACTGAACTTTGTTTGAGCACTTCTTACCAACCTCAAAACTATGGACAATCAGAATGGCTTATTCAAACCATAGAAGACATGTTGAGATCTTTCTCACTTTTCTTTCAAGGTATGTGGGATCAATATTTACCTCTAGTAGAATTTTCCGATAATAATATCTTCTACTCAAGTATTCATATGGAACTATATGAAGCATTATATGGAAAGAGATGTCTCACACCATCTTGTTGGGATGATGTTGGTGAAAGAAAACTCGGAGGCTCAGAACTTATTGAGGAAACAATGAAAAAGGTGAAGATTATCCAAACCCACATCAAAGTAGCTCCAAGTAGGCAGAAGATCTATTTCGATAACTGAATGAAGGATTTGTAATTTAAGGTAGGAGATCAAGTTTTCTTGAAGGTATCTCCATGGAAGGGAGTTATATGATTTTGTAAGAAGGGTAAATTAAGTCCCAGGTACATCGGACCTTTCGAATTTCTAGAACGAATTGGGGTTGTAGCTTAATGTTAGGAAACGCCACCATGTCTTTCCAAAGTTCATGATGTATTCCACATATCACTGTAGTGAAAATACATGTCTGACCCAACGCATGTACTCACCTATGAGGAAATTGAACTTGAACCGAATATGTTTTGTTGTGAATAGCCTATAAATATTCTTGATACCAAAGAACAAGTTTTGAGAAACTGGACGACTCTTCTGGTAAAAGTTCTATGGAGAAACCATAAGATGGAATAGGCTACATGGGAACCAGAGGAACTTATGATGAAGAACCACCTGAATCCTTTTTGTGTGGTAGTATTTTAGAAATTTTGAGGACGAAATTATTTGAATGAAGGAAGAATGTAACACCCCAAGCTTCCACGGTATATTTCCCTTTAAATAATGAAATAGCTTTCATTGTACGCAACTTTGAGATTCTAACACACCGTGACCAATCAAAATAGCCATTATGAATAGTAATACCCACTTTTTTAAATTTAAGAAATTTTATTTTTCAAATTGGAATTCATTTTTGAATTTGGAATATTAAAATTAGCTTAGGGTGAATTTTTGGTATTTTTCTAAAAAAATTCAATCTTTGATGAATAGTGAAAAACACTGCGTTATTGGTTAAAACTGACTTTTTATTTAAATAATTATTTATTTTATTTAAATTATTTTTGGTCAAAATATATACATAATACCAATATAATTTCAATGTAATTTATTTGAGTCATTTTATAATAAGTTTAGATATCTAAAAATTATATTGAACTTTTTACCCTCTTTTACCCACCTCCTAGGAGCATTTCCAAATTTGCATAAAACGTAATTTTACCACTTCTGTGAGTTGAATTTCTAAAATACAAGAGACACGGTTAATATCATTATGTAAAATTTGGTTCAATATGAGGAAAATAATTTTTTGTGAATAGTAACTTTTGAATTTTATTTACCACGGTTAAAAGTAAATATGGTAATTAAGGGTAAAAATGATATAATAATTATCCTAACACATGTCTTAATTATATTTTATAAGTATAATTAGACCAAAAAAACCGTATTAATATATATGATCTCCTTTGGTCCACTAGGATTAGATTAGGACATTTATTATTATTTTATTTAAAGAAGAGTTAAAAGAGATAAATTCAAAGTTTAATAAATAAACCTTTTTTAATATAGGATACACACAATAAAAAGTCGACTATAAATATTAATTAGAAAGATAAAATGTTTTCCTATATAATTATATTTTATTTATAATTTTTATATATTAAATAATTTAATTTATTAGTGACAAAACAATGATGCAGTAATTACCTTAATAATGAAATATTAAAATAATTGATATTATAAATATCCAAATAAAAGTAAATTGATACTTTTGATAAATTACACTAATTTTATAGGTTAATATGACATTTTAGGTTTGATTAAATAAATTTTATTCGAAGTGATAATGTATTTTGGATTTTAAAAATTCAAATACTAAATAGTGTCAAAATTGACATAATTGAGTTTTTAAAACAAATACTCTATTATTAATTTATATAATATTTCTAAAAAACTAAAGTTTGTTCAAATGACTTAGATAAGTTTATATATATTAATAATAAACCAAATGGGGTTCTCTTGTCTTGTTATATAAATTTTATTAACCATATAATATAAAAATACAAAGAGACATGGTAAATGTCCAACTATTTAACTAAGAGTTAAATCTAAAAGATAAGGTTAATATGGTGAACTAAACCAGTCCAAATCCTATTTTTTGAGAGGTTTTCAACCCATACCTACCTTATTGTATAAATAAATCATTTTGGATCCATTATAAAAAATAAATGATTGTATTATAAATTAATATTTCCATCTTTTCCTAAAGTGACCCTCACCTCTCTTATAAAAGGGTACTTCCCCTTCTCTTAATTTAACACCTCCAAATCCATTTTTCTCGTCCCAATTCTAACCCAATATCCTCCCAACTTTCTTAAATTCATCCTATAATCCTTAATTTGGTCATAAAGCCAACATAAAGAGCTTGTTCGGTCAAATAAAAAAAAGAACCCGAAGAAGAGGTAAATATTTCATCACCTCTGTCAAGTTTTTTTCTTCATCCACTTCATCTTTCTTTATTGTTTCCATTATAAAATAATAAATATATTATATTATATATACTACGATTTTATTATAAAAATTTCACAACCATATTCATTGTTCTATCCATCATATGAATGAATAAGTCTCCATACGTGTGTATGTACGGCTTACCGTCTCCACGTTGTGGTGTAGTTTGTTATTAAAACAATTCATTATTTGGATGGGTATAATAATAAGTAAAACTAAGTTAAATAACAAATATAACATGTTAATTATTATGTATCTATTATATAACATCCAATTACATACTATTTCACCATTAATATAATGATGTTTTTGCACGTACGTACATACGAATTACCATCTCCACGAATGCGATGAGATTCATTCCCCGTCGTAATCATTCAAGAATAATTTTCATTTTATGATTAGAAATAATTTTTATTAACATAATATCATTATGTATATAAATAAAATACATACTATCCACAAAAACATGACTTACGTAACCAAACATATAAAGGAAAATGAATCACTTAACACTTGAAACAATGAAAATACTAAAATATTATTAACAAATAAATATTATTAAATCATATATGATATCATATTTATGTATATTATTCTTGTATAATTTTATAACAATGTTTTAACTATTATACAGGTTGTTATCATACCATCGAATAAGGAAAAGTACATGTTAGGGGCTAATTTCACAATCTCTTTATTATTTGAGGTTCTTTTTGCGTAATTATCTACTGGGACCTCTTTATCATCCACATCCGTGTTTTCTAAAAAATGTTTTTCAAAACATTTTTAATATTTACTATACTATGTGTTAAAGTCTTTTATACCCTTATTTTACCATATATGTTTTGAAAGGAATCTTTTCGTCCTTTTCCAAACAAGGTTCTTTATGGCCTTTTTGACAAAATTAAGGTAAGATTCTTTTTTTTTAACTTATACGGTGGGTGTGGATATTTTCCGTCATTATATCATCATCGAAGCTTACCTTACAAGATTATAAGAATATTTTCAAAATGAATATTTTATTTTATAATTATGTGACTCTTAAATGGTTTCAAAATAGAAAGATGTTTTTCATTCAAATAGTTTTCATTTCATTTATGTCATCATCCTTTGATGGATTTTAATCTTGTTTGAAGTTGATTTATTATGATAAAAATATTCCATAATGTATTGAAGTTTTTTTGATATGTTTGAATATGGATGTGTTATTTTTATACCATTCATGGTTTATGGATAAAGTATTTACATTTCATATGCAAGTTTTAAAACAAATGTCTATGTTATGTTTCAACCTTTTCATATGAGGAATGTATTGGACTTAGTATGTGATGGGTGGAGTATAGCGACCCAACCTTTTCATACATTACTATTATATTATTTTAAGATAAAAAACATAATAGTATTACATATAGAGGATCCAAAGGTTTAGTGTCTTGGTAAAACTAGGACCATACATAGCAATTACATCATCAAACATAAACATTAATTTAATTTCTTCTTCTCTAGCTTCTTATTGGAACTCAACCTCTCCTTAGAACATGTAGACACCTGAGGATGTACATAAAAAGGGGTGAGCTAATATCTCAGTAATAGGATAGAAAAGAAAAATATATCTTGGGGTGAGATTAATCATAACATGGGGAGAAAATCATGAACATGATAGGAAGCATAAATAAAAGACTAGAAGTGTGGCAATGTATAAAAATGAAACATCATGTCTTAGTGGATAACTACCACACATAATTGTGAAAAAATCTATAATATTGTCCAAATAATTTCACATTTATCATGATATTCATCTCTTTACCCAATGCATTAAAGTGCTGTATAATTCTGAGCACACTCATCACATTCAAACATTCATATTGCGCTATATAATTCTGGGTGCACCCGTCACATCATAATATTATCATTATCATGCATTCCACATAGAACATATATCAATAATTAACATAAAAAACCTCTAAAAGGAATGGGTTTCATCTCATAATAACACATTCATAAACTTTGGGATCCCAAAACAAAGAGGGAATAACATACTTGATACAAGAACCATCAACATTGAATGAGAAGTAAAAGGTGAGTTCTTAAAAGAAGAGTTCTTTTGGAAAACATTTTGTTGGACATAAACAATAGTGGTAAACATTTATATCCCAGAAAAGGAAATAAAATTATGAAAAAATGATTTTTGAGGAGTAACCATATCAAAAATGGAGTGAAATAGGGAGAACATGAAGGATGAAATTTGGGTTCGAGAATTTCCCCTTATTTTGTATCTGAACGCATCCTTCTCTTTAATGTCTTGTATAATGAAATTATATTCATTAGTTAGAAATTAAATAACTTTCTATACAGGAAAATGATTGATTTTGGTTTCATTATGTCATTTTATGGGCCTTTTGATGAGTTATAGGGTTTAAAAACTTTTTTTGGGAATGTTCATTTTTATGGTCTTCTTCAGTCTTTAACTCGTATTATTAAATGAAAGTTCGGGTAGAACAAGGTTAAAGATCCAGAACTGATATTACATGTTATTAATGAAATTCCAGAATTTAAAATGATATTATAATGAATTATATTATATACCAAGGAGATGAATCATTAGATAAAAATTAAATGATGATTGTTTGGGTTAATTTGGGCAGTTTTTTTATCACAAAGAACTTGTTTTAATTTGTCACTTAGTAATATGTTCGTATGTTAGTTCCAGAACTTTAAATAGGACATAATAAATATAAAATATTCAGGTTCAACCATAAAAAATGGTTTCATGACCAGATCTGAAGATAGAAATTGAAGAAGAATATATGTCGTTCTTGAAGGTGATAAATTAACACCTCATGAACAACGTTCACTTTAATAAAATAAAAATAATAATATACGGGGGGTTGGATGATATAATATCCCATTAGTATCATATTATTCAAGTATATGTATGATACTAGAGTTACCATACCATTTGGACAAAGATAGGTGGGGAGAGAATAAGAAAAGAACTTGAAATTTAAAGGGAATTAAAGGAGATGGGGGAGAGAAATTACCTCTTGAATCCTCCTCTTGAGATCATCCTTAAGGGGCCAAAGCTTGGTATTTTGATGAGACCAGCAGCTCTTGGACATGGGGGATGGGATGGGGAAGATGATTGGGTAGAGTTTAGACAAGGCTTAATGTATCATCCCAGGAAAATAACGAATATTACATTTTCATATTTATTAATATTTATGAATTAAATATTAATTCTACTTTAAAGGGGACGCTGTGTTTGACAGCGTACCTGATACGCAACAATGGGTTTCTTTGAAATATTACGTTTCTCACTAATAATATAATATTATTATTTTAAATGGTAGTTAATGCCTAGCCATTATATTGGCAGGAATTAATAGAACTAACTAAAATATGATGATACATGTTTGTTGAATATTTTTACATTTATCCAATAAATTTTATAGGATTAAAATCAGTAAAGAATGCGATTTTAAGCATAAATACTCTAATATTCACTAAAATGCCGATTTAACGCCTTTAAATGGAGAACCCTATTTAAATCTAGTTTTTGTCACTTTTATATGTTCTATTTCACAAAATTAAATTCTTCTTTAGAATCGGGACACCAAAATTTACTTTGGATGAAATTTTGGGATTCTTCTAATAAATTTCATTTTTTAATGAATAGTGAAAAATACTGTATTTTAATTCAATAGTGCCATTTAATCTAATTTATTTATATAGTTATATTATCTTTTTAATAAGTTTTAAAGTTTAATTAGAATATATTTTTACCATTTAATCTAATTTTAGTCATTCAATGTAATTTCATTTTAAAATTGGACATAAAGAAGTGTCAATCTTTTTATAGTTAATATTTCTTAAAAACACGCTATTTGTTTTAACAGCGGGAATTAATTTTAAATTAATATATTCCACTTCTGTGTTTTGAATTCAGAAAAATGGATTCCATATTTATAATCATTAGGCATAAATTGTGTAAATAGGTAACTTTTATTTTTATACATTTTAAATATTTACTTCAGTAAATATATTATTTACCATGATTAAAAGGTAAAAATAATAAATAAGGGAATAATATAATATTATAATAATATTAAATTACCCTAACAAGTGTTTTAATCCTATTTTCTAAAACATGTCCAACCATGGGAATCCTTGGGTTGAATTGGAGACCTCATGGAGCCACATGGGAGTAATAATAACACTTTATATTAATTAATTTAAAGTAAAGAAAAAAATTTCATAAACAAATATATTTTAGTAAATAAATTTTTACAGGGGGTTATATAAGATATATATTCGACTATAAATATTTTTTGTAAATCTAATAATATTTCCTAAATCATTGTATTTTTTTATAATTTTTGGACATCAAATAAATTAAATTATTTATGACGCAATAATGATACAATATTTACCTCATTAATAAATGATTTAAATAAACAAGATTATAAATATTAAAAAAACAAAACCACTCCAATTATTTTTATAATATCTTATTTTGACCATGATTCATCTTAAATTTGATATTAATGAATATTTGACCTTTTGAAAATGACGATGAGGTTATAATAAAATAATTGTTTCAAACTTTCCTAAAGAGCCCCTCCTCTCCCTTATACAAAGACCTCACTTCTAACCCATTTCCCACACTTCTCAAGCCTTTGGATCGTGCAACCTCTACTCAAATAATCTCCCAAGATCCATCTATTCAACCTAGAAGCCTTACCTTAGGCATAAAACACTTCAAGAAACCCGTTTGGTTCAAACCAAAGGGATTTACCCGATTTAAAGGTAACGTCTTTTCTTAAGTTCTTTTGTTTTATTTTACTTCTCCAACCCCTAAACACTTTTTATTCCTTTATTTTATTACAACACCAGTATCCTAAATATACTAGGATGTTTTTATGATAAGTTCTCAAAATAAACTTACACACACATCTATCTAACGGGTGAAGAACATATTGTTTATGTTGATGGAAAACTAACGCCTCACAAAGCGATGGTTGTTCAATTATATCCTACCGCATCTCATGGTGGCCATTATGATGAAAATGTATTAATATATGATATATATTATTATTTTTATCTATATTATTATTTAATTATTATTTACAAACATACCTTTATGCCTTCCAATATGTGTAAACACAATAATTTCATTTGAGAAAGTGCGGACTACCACCCCCTCAAGGTGATATGATTTGTTCTTAACATACATGGAACGTATAAAGATGGAGTTAATGAAATTATATAACATATATATCATATGATATTATATTTTAATTATAATATACCTATGTATCATTAAGTTTTCATTCCATTAAATATTAAATTTAAATGAAAGTAGCGTCCATGCGTACGTACGGCTTACCGTCTCCATGAACGGTGCATTTCATTTCTTATCTCCAAATGTTATGTAATATTATAAATATATATATATACTGGATATATATTATATATATGATATCTAAATCATTAATATCATTCTTGATATAATGGATTTTTGACCACATTGACAAATTGTAATTATAACAAGTTCATTTTTTACATTGAAAAAATGTCCAATATGAACTCAAATAATTAAATAACAATTATTAAAAGGTAATAAGTGATATAAAAGTAATAATAAACATTAAAAAGGTTATGAATCAAGTATAAATTAACTTAAGTTTATTATTCATGAAGAACAAGTAACATACGAGTCAATTGAGACACAAGGTAAGGGATTTCTTATCTCACTTTTAATTCCGTGAGATTTCCATTTTTCACCACTTTTTTATTTCATGTGGTGTATTGTGTACTAAAATTTGGTATATATTATAATTATTATATTTATATTCATGGTATTCTGTGATTCATTTTGTGGTTATTAACTTTTTCTCATGCGACTCGATTGATTACAAAGTGGTAAGGTTTTTCATCTCACTTTTTATTCCCGTGAAATTCATGTTATATTAGACACTATTTCATTTTGTGTGGTGGATGTACTGACCACGATTTTATTCAATTTGTAATATAATTTAATTTATGGGTATTTACATATTCATTTTGTGATATTTATTTCATGGGATGTATGTTTCATAAGTTACCAAATCAGTAAGAGAACCTTTAACACTCCTCTTTTTAAAAGACTTCTTTTTGTTATGTCTTTTAATTTACATCTTATTGTATTGGGATATGTTCTTCTGTATCCTTATTGATGTAAATTTTATGTACAAGTGATGGTATATCCTTTTCTATATCATCATCTTATTTTCTTAATTTTAAAGTGACGTCGTTAGGCGGTTGAATTTCTGTAAGAAAACTTCTTAACCCGATTTCAATTTTTGGGTTAAACATCTACTTCTTGATTATGTAATGCTATGAATATGTGTGAATAACCTATGATTGTTTTAAACATAATATCCACTTATATTGGGTGTATTTATATATGTCACACATAATTATGTAATTGATTTATCTTTAATCTAAGGATACCATCTTTATAAGGGATTTCATCTCAATTTACATTTCCATTGAGAATTAATTGTTGATATGAACCAATTCACTCTTATATGGTGTGTATACTGTCCTTTGGAATATTATGTCATGAATACCTTTATTCTCATGTTATTATTAAGTTCTGGTTAAATTTTATTCCTTAATTATTTGTATTCTAGGAACTCTCATTTTATTAAAAACTCTTCAACTAAAATATCGTTTTAAATGTTTTAAAAGTTTATTCTTCTAAATCATTCACATTATTGTCCATGTTTTAAAAATGGTTTTAAGGATTTATTCATATGGACATGAATGTTTTGAAATTTAAATTTCTTTCAAAATCTTCAATGTGGTATGGGACACTTTGATTCAAAAATCTCATTATTTAAAATTTTAAATGGTTTTGAAAATTGTTTGATAAAAGCTTTGATTTTGTCAATATTTTAAAATGATATACTGTGATTGAAATATGGAAATGTTATCTTTCCACATTACTTTATCATGGAATAAATGATTTTGTTTTATGAATCCATTTTATATGATCCATGTGGCACACTTATGCATGAAATGAAATGTTTAAGAAGGGTGTGCCCTTATAGCACTCTAATTCATTGGGAAAAGTATAGTATCATGATATGTCATGTGAAATGGGTGTTTACTCATGCTAATTCAAGTGAAACAAGGTTTTACTCGTGATTCATGTGAAATGATGGTTTACTCATGCTCTATGTGCAATGAGCCTTGGATAATGCTAATTCCCTCTAAAGAGTTGTTGCCACATTTCCATGTTATGATTATCATGATTTATCATGCATTTATGTTTATGTTTCTCTGGTGCTCTATTGATATGACTATTGTCTAACATGTATTGTATTCTTCTTTTTATTCCATTTTTATTCCCTTACTGGGATTTTTAGCTCACCCTTTTCTAATGAATTTCCTCAGGTTATCCCATGCAATGCTAACTACAAGGGAATGTAGTGGTCATGTAAAGGAAGCTTTCAATAAAGATGTTGCATGTTTCATGTTTTAAGTTGTTATGTAATGATCCTAAGCCCCAAAGACACTAGACCTCTCGATCTTCTATGTTGTATCAAGTGAAGTTCATGTAATAAATTATGTTTAATTATGTAATAAAATATTAGGGTTGTCATACCTCAAGCTTGAGAGGTGTGAGGAAATAAGGGTGTGAAGCGTGGTATTTATAGTGGAGGGGAGAGGGGTTTTCTTAAAATAAAATTCATTAATTTATTAATTTCCCGAAGACAAGGAATAGTGAGTATATCATGAAAAAGAATAGTAAAGAGGGAATGTGAGTTAAATATTTGGGTGCTTATATCACTTGTTATGTCCGGAATAGTGAGTTTAAATTGTAATGTATTTATACGGTAAAATAATGTATTTTACTATTCACCAAAAATTCATGTATTTCAGAAAAATCCCAAAAACGTTACCCCAACCATTTTTCGACATGTATAATCCAAAAATGAAGTCCATTTTTCAAAAATAATTTTCTAAATATGATTAATGTCATAATTAATTAAAATAAAACTTTATTAAAAAACTAGTTTTAAAACATTAATTTACTTATTCAAAAATATAGGTATGCCATACTTTCACTTGAATATTATTTTTATACTATCAAATGTTACTATACTATTCATTTGGGTATATCACTATTTATAAGGGCAGGTTACAATTCATAATGGTAGTTTACTATTAACCAAAAATTATTTTTTGTTTTATTAGACTCCAAAAATCATCTTGAACATAACCATGTATGTCAGATATTCAAAATTCTCAATATAGAAGTGACAAACTTATATTTAAAGTTCACTTAGCACTTATTAGTTCATTATGTTGTGTTTTCATGTGATTTTATGACATATTTATAAGAAGGTAATTTCCATTGAAAAACTTTGGGTCGTTACATAGAGCCTGTTATAGCTCCTCGGTGCATTGGTAGGTCTCATGAGACAATTGTTCATGGAATTAGTCGAGGCCTTTCCCAATTTGATACATGGTTTTTACCGAGGCATAAATCATTTTTAGATGTCTTCTCTTAGGCCTTGACAATATGTTTTAGAAATTTTAACATTATACATTCCCTCATTATGAAAATAATAACGATGGTTCATGTGGTTATTCGACTAGTAGAATACCCATGACTATGTTTTAATATGGAATTATTTACTCAGATCATAATATTTCCATGAAGTGTTCATGTTTATTATTTTTAAATGCATGTGTTTTTATTTATTCACCATGCCTAATGTTTATGTTATCTTCCGCTGTATTTCTTACCCTTACTGTGCGTTTGAGCTCACCCCTTTCTTATGTTTCATTTTCCCAAGATACGAAGAAGTTAGTTATGAGTGACTTGTAGGCATAATCTGGGAGGCTTGGATCTTTCTAATAGAATAAATTAGTGTTTTATTTCTTTTAATGTTGTAATTTTGAACTTATGTATGTTTCATGTTTCCAATAATACTAAACTGATTGGTCTTTTGGATCATTATTCCTTGTATCATGCCAATGTTATGTAATAAAGCACCGACTCTGGGTAACTGGGGTCGGGGCATTAAAAGTAAAGAAACTCAAGAACAAATATTTTAGGTTCAATGTGTTTTCTTCAATATCCAGGTTGGTGAGGGAGTATATTTTTAGATAAAGGGTTTCTTTGTGATGATATTTCCCCTTCTAATATGGCGGTGGACAATGAGCTAGTCCCCCTAGTGGGGGAGGGACCTCCAATGTCCTTTGGTGGAGAAACATCACAATCCTTCTCCCCTTTATCTAACCTTGGCCTTCTTCCTTCTTTCTATTAGATATATTTTGTCCCTAAAGTCACGGATCTATTTTATGAGTTTCCAAATCATTTGATTTTGAGCTTGGAGATTAACGAGGCCTCAAGCCATCTAAAACTATCATTGATTTCTCATTTCAAGAAAAGGAATCCTTTAGTGGATTCATTTGATAGGTTAATCTTTGTATTTATGGGTTTACATGATAGGTAAATGGTTGGTTTTCTTAATCCCATAAAAATTATAATTATTTTTTCATTGGTGGAATATCTTGTTAGGCCTTAGTCTATATAAACTGATAGATACAATGGACTCTAGTTCTACCACATCAGATGGAATTATGACATCCTTATGAAGCACAACACCCTAAAAATGGGGATTAGGGTTTTTTTTCGGAAACTTCATTTATCATTTAAAAACCCACAACTTTTGATTATTTTATGGATCCTTGTTGGAATATTGGTTTTCGGAAATTATACTTATAGAACTTTTTCTACATATTTATCCTTGAATATGTGTGAATGTGGTTTTATGAATAATTCCCACCAAGTATGTTTGGATTTCAGTGGGGGAAGAGTTACATTGTTTACATCCTATTATTTATTAATCTTGGTTCAATTAATGATCCTCCTATAAAAATGGTCCATCCAATGGAATCTCATAGGCATGGTATTAAGAGATTCGGTCGTCAGAAGGTTGTGCAATTAGGAGGTAGCGGGAATGGTTTAGTGTCTGGTGTAGATAAAGTCTTGTCTAGATAGAGGCAATTGGATGATCCAAATGTTGTAAGTGAAGTTAAATGTAGGAAACAATATGGAAACCCAATATTGGAAAAACCTTTCAATCGCTTGATAAAATATTTTAGAGATTATATGGCTTCTGTGCATTCTGGTTTAGGGCATGTGGATTCGGATGCGATGTTGGAAGTTGATGTTTGGACTATTTATATGGAGGATATTTGGAAAGTCTACTCGGTGGGGTTGGGCAATGTGACAGTGGAAAAAAACATGAAGTGGAGACACATAAAGGAGCTAAGGGAGGTTTTATGTCATCCATAACGTCATCTTATATAGAGTTTATGCTCTCATGGAATGGCATTAGTGGAAGAGGGGGACCACAAATGACTAAGACACTACTAGGACATGCAATGGCTCCTAATGTGACAAGGGGGTGACACATTATGTGGATAGGATCAGAATAAGTACATAGGGGTTGGGAATATTATCAAATCAAACCCATGAAAAGAGTTTTAGGAAATTAATCTTGGAAATCACTTTGAAGTGTTTGAGAATAGAGGACCGGTTCAAGAGTTTGTAGCATCTTGGGTAGTAGTGCACTATAATGATGAGTAGGTTTCACTGGGAATGAGTCCAGCAATGAGTCTTCTAGTAATTGTTTTGGAGATAATATTGAATATATTCATGGTATATAGATTCCTATTCTGATAAAGATGAAAATTAGGAGAGGAAATAGGAATTAGTGAAAGGAATATTCCTATTTACCATTACTAATGGAAACAGGATCCTCCAAAAAGTTGAATTTCAAGATGATTTAAGGTGATCCTAAGGCTATTGATAAAATTTCTTGAGATGAGGCTCTAGATAATGTGGATGCATCCCTTTAGTATGCTCTAGTTGAGCAGCGGGATATAGGTGTGGCCCACAAACAATATTTGGAGTTTCGACGCATTTAGAACAAGAAATGGTGGAAGAGTTTTTTGTGATTAATTCCACAAAAAAGGAAGATAACATTATGATGGGAAAGATATTAAAAAAGATTACTAATGGCGATTATATTTCATGGATTAAAAATAATTATATTATACCTATGAGGGGATTCAATGATGGAAGATCAGTTAAGAGGAGTACATGAAGACTTTGGAAAAGCTGGCATTTCATTTGGATGACCTTTTAAATGATGATCCAGATATATGGGTAACCTATATCTCCTAGAAGTTATATAAAGTGAATGATTCTAGTAGAATAATTTTTTTAAAATGTTTATATGATTTCTCTTTGTGTTTCAACCTTTTGGTTTCTCAATTTTCTCTTAAAAAGGTTCTAATAATAAAAAATATAATTTTTATTCAATAAATTTAGTAAGGGATTCGAAGATATATTTATCCCACTTTCTATCTCTCCCTTCAAATGTAGAATTATGTGTAAGTGTATCCATACAATGATAGATTAATGTATATTTTATGTTTCTACATGGTCTATGATATGCGTTGGTTTTTTCATACAAGTGGATGACGGATAAAGTGGATTAAGATTATAATACATACATGAATTCCATCTATGGTGATTGGAGTTTTTTTAGGTGTAATTGCATGATCATTAATATCTTGAGGTAAAATGTATTATACATGTGGTTTATTGGATTTCAGAGTTATACTTGGTTTTGGATGTAATGATATGTGTTGAGATATGACTTCAAAGAGTGTGCAATAACTTATGGAAATGGTTTTAGAACAAAACATTTGTATTGCGGTGTGAGTGTGAAAAAAACTAGTTGGGAAGTGGATATAGATCTTCATTCATAGTTTATGCTTTTTATATAGTTCAATAATTTTATGTGCTACTTGGTGATAAAGCCTTACTGAGTATGGTATAATGCTTTTTATTATGATTATTTTATATTTAAGAAAATACAATTCAATTTTCATCCTACTGAATAATCTAGTACGCTCACCCCAAATATATACACTATTTTCTGGTCCCCATGGGATGGTTGGTGATCGAGTTTGTCGTTACTTGGTGGTAGAGTTATTTAATACTTTTTATATTTCTTCATCACTACCTAGTCTTGTTATTAGTACTTTTTAGTTATATCTTCTTGTATGAAATTACATTCATATATTGGGATGGTATATCATTTATTTATGAGATGGAGTTGATTAGTGGATATTATATATTATCCTAAAAATCTATAAATTGATGAAAATTTATCCCATTTGTAAAAAAATTCTACCCTCGGTGCTAGTCTCTAGATTGTGGCCTATTGGAGGTGGTCATAGGGGGCCATCCCTATTTTCAATAATGACCTAGGATGGGTACTAGTGGATGGGGATTACTGATAGAGTGGTAGAAAAGTTGATGGTTTTTATATGTGATAGAGAGTGGTGATAAGAACTACTGTTGATTTTAGGGGTTGGTAGGGAATAAATATCTACTATAAATATCACATGATGAAACAAATCTAGACCAGCTTGGACACATGATTTAACGTCCCCTTTGATTAGATGCGAGTAAATTATTAATTCTGAACATACTAAGTGAAATGATGATTCTTGTAGGGTTGTGACCTATATAATGATCAAGCATCAGAATTATTTATTTATATATTTTAATTGGGTAGATAATTGTAATAAAGTTTAATCGAAATCACTTAATTTTAAATATTAAAGTTTATGAGTTTAGGGTTACCCTAAATAATTATTGTTTTTTTTTTGGAATTGTTATATGAAGATGTCTTTATCACATTTTTTAAAATTATATTCAATAATATTCATCAATATATAATCAGAGAGTTTACATTTTCAATAAATATTCTTGGAAGAATTATCTTTTAGTGTTTCAACACCATATTATATAGATTAATGAGGGAACTATTTCATATCAATAGAGAGATAGTCTTAGTTAGAGTGAGTATATATATTTGTTTAATTTGAAACACACATGAATGGAGATCTGGGTTCCTTTGGCTATCATCAAATTTTGTGGGGCTAATAGATTGAGATTATTTTTGTTCCTCAAGGATCACAATGGTTTGAAGTTTTCATGGATGAAAAATTGATATCATTTTCAAGATGAAATTAATTTTTTAACAATGAAGGAATATTATAGAAGGTATATCATGAATCTCTTTTTGGGGAGTTCAATCTAGAAATATTTAAATATCTAGTACAAAAACTAATTATGATTTATACTTTTTTATAGAGGAGGAGGATAGAGTGGGTCATTTCAAGTACTCTTTTTATCCATGGCTCTATCACTAGGTCACCCCAGTAAAATTGTCAACATTTCTTAAGGTATGATATAATAATGAGTTTATTGATAGTATGTTGAAAAACTCAAGACCATATTTATTTGGGAGTCATCAATACTTTTCAGAGAGCTATGTTGTGTCCAGATGTTCACAGTTTTCTGGTCATATGATAATTCAGACAACAGAGGGTTATTTCTACCTTTATTCATCCTATTTTACAACATATTATAGTTCTCATATCTCTTCCATAAAATTAATAATAATTTATTTATCATATAGTGGTTATATAAATTTTTAGTGTGAGTGCTTTACCTTCCTTGGAATTCAACATGGAGCTAGATTCCCTCTTCAAGATTAGTTTTTGTAGTAGTTTCCTATGAGATGTTAGAATCAGTAGGGTTCTCTAACATTTATATAGAAAACAAGAAGATGGGGTTTGAATATGATATCCTAATGATTCCCCTCATCCTCATGGGAAGTGATCACAGAATAGTCATGTTGGTGATCTCCATCAGGACAAGAGATTTCATGGATCATGATATGGAAAATTGTGTATTATAAAGATATTAGTGTCATGTGATATAAATATCATCAAGGTAAAATCATCATATAATCTACCATGGTGATATCATTATTTGATTCAGGAACCACACACTCATTCATTGCAATTTTTCTAGTCCATACTTTTGGACATGAGGTGATGAATCCTCTAGTGACATTGGTGTTTACTACTTAATATGGAGTTTAAGATTTATTCAATGATTTTTGCCAAGATTGTGAGTTTATTTTAGGGTAGTATCTCCCTTGGGGATATGTTTTACATTTTTAGATATATCCATAAAACATCATCCTATACCAAGACTAGTTGTATTCAGTGATGGATATATTTTTGTTTCTACTAGATGCACATTATATTATATGATGCAAATAGTGGGAATGTTATTTTTGTGAGAAATTCCATCATATGTGTTGGAGGTGAGTTGAGTCTCAACCATCCTTGATAGTGTGGTTGAGGTTGATTTCCTTAGGGGATTATCCAATAATGATTCCAAGGGATATGTATGAATACACTAAATTATTTACAAATGAGAATTTGATGATTCCACATTGATGTGAGATCAGGTTCAGTATTGATTTTTAACCAAATATTTTCCTTTAGGGGGTGTCCTCATATAGAATGAAGCCTTCTTTTTTACAAGATCAACAGCTTCAGATTGACTATATTTTTTAATGATTTTTTTTTGCCATGTTTACCACTTTGGTGTGATCCAGTTCTATTTATGAAGATGGAACATTCATGTATCAATTATCATCACATGAACCAATTGATAGTGAATAGACACTATCATTTCTCATGTATTAACAATTTATTTGAACTGTTAAAGGGATATATATGGTTCTTGAAGGCTGATTTTTGGTCATGAGATCATCAGATGTGAGTGAACAATGAGTATATTTGGAAAACTACATTCATATTTCATTATGGTAATTATTATTTCATTATAATGTTTTCCAAAGTTATAAATTCTCCATCCATGTTAATTCTATTATTTAATTCAATGTTTTATGTATTCTTTAATATGTACATGGTGGTGTTCATTAATGAAGACATAGTGTATTTTGAGTCATAGGATAGACATGAAGATCATCTAAAAACTATTTTCATATTACTTTGGAATCATTATATTTTTTATATAATCTTGAGGTATACATTTTTTTCCTATGAGGTCCATTTTTCTGGACATATCATGTCTCAACATGGAATATTCATGGATCCTTCAGGCATTTAGGTGGTTATTTCTTAGGTAACATACATGAATATTTCATAGGTTTCATTTTTTTTGTACTTTTAGGCTATTGCAAGATGTTCATACCTAACTTATCATATATTTGGAATACATTGAATACTTTTTAGAAGAATGGATAAAGATTTTATGTGGACTGAATAATGTCCAAAATTCTTTGATTATTTAAAGGAGAATCTGGTAATTTCTCCTAATATTCATTTTTTAGAAGAAGGTGTTATGTATGATGTCTATCAAGATTATTTGTGTATTTGATTGGTATGTTTTTTAATGAATCATTGAGTGATTATATTTTATGGGTATTAATAATGATGACCTCATGAATTTAACAATTCTACCCATGATCTTGATCTTGGTTACATCATGTTTTCAATGAATTAATATTGGAATTACCACATTAGTGACTTCTTTTTAGTCTTCCATATAATAGAAATGTAAGTTATATATTCCCCAAATACAATTTTAATGTGTTCCATCTATAGTGGATGGAACACTTATAGGATTATGATTTTGATGTTTAATATACATTGGGGAAAGGGAATGGTATGGTTGGATATTTGAGAAATATGTCATGTGGATATATTGAATTTGAATCTGGTGATGTTTGAGGGTGATGGAGGAGATCCCTCCAATTCTCTTTAATATTGGAGAAGATGATTTTTGTGGGTTCCTTTATTAGAAGGGGGTATAGTAATAATTGGTGCAGTGGGTGGAGGTGTCCCATGTATGGGATTTTGAGGTGGGTATTTATATGATTAAATTTTTTTTTGATATACTACTAAGGGATGATTAGAGGATGATTGATATTATGGGGTGTTTTGTTCCTTTGTTGATGCATGATTTGGTATTCTATGAGTTATAAGTTTTTTCCTAAGAAGTATATTTTGTTACGGTAAAGATTTATTATTATGTGATAGTTTGCTTTTGGTGTTCTGAGATAAATAGGTCTATTATAGAATTTATTTCTCGATGATTGGTTTTCAAGATGGTGAAGTCTAAGCACCATTTTCTTAGTGGGTTGGTTTATCCACATAATTTTACCCAATTCATGTGTAAGGAAATGTTAATGGAAATTATCACCATTTTTTCATGAGATCAAGGACGATGTGATTCTATATGGGTGATCACAGACCAATTAAAATAGTTATCTCACTTCCTTTCCATTAAGGAGTTAAATTCAATTTATTTTTTATTAAGTTGGTATCTAGTGGAAGTGGGGAGGATTTATATGTTTCCAAAGATGATTTTCTCTGATTGTGGTCTTTGTTTTACCTCTAGAGTGTGAATAGGTCTGCAACATTCTTTTTCTTTTTAGTTATTCCTTTTTAAGAACCTTTAATCAATATAAGGATGTTCAAATATAGCGTGTTATCCAAATTTTAAAGGAAATGATTCACATGTCCATTCTATAATTTTGACGTCTATCGGTTAGGCACCCACCCTTGGTGGAGTTTTCTAATAATCATAGCTATCACTCTACCATTGGTATGGATTTGTTCAAGGTATTATATCAGAAATATTTCATATAATTTTTGTGTTATAATGATGTTAGGGGGTTAGTTTTTCATTGATTATAGTTAGTGTGTATAAAAATTGAGAAGGTGAAATTCATTTTTCATTAGAATTAGTCAGTTCATTGCACCAAAAGTCCCATAATGATCATAGGAGGAGGCCTCTGGTGATCGAAATTGGAGATCATGTGTTCTTGAAGATATCTCCTCAATTTGGGAACCAAATTTTTGGTCATGGGAGTAAGATCTATCTTTAATTTGGTGGATAAATTGATTTGTTATTTCATATTATAGATATTGAGTATCGATTATCACTCACCCCACAGATGAGTCATATTAATGAAATCATTCATGTTTTAATTAATCATGATTATCTTCATGATGATTCCCATGTGTTTAACTTAGTGGAGTTAGAAGTTAAATGTTATTTGGACACTAAGGAATAACATTTTGAGCTCCTATTCTTTTAGGATAAGAAGTTGTGTGGTAGTTCCACTTCCTCATATTACCTCATAAAGGATCATGGTGTCTTGAAGAAGAGATCTTCAGAATATTATTCACAAATTCATGATTAGTATCCAATGTTGTTTTATTTTTTTAAAATTTTATGTATAAACTTTATTGATTTACGAGGTGATTTATGATGTTTCATGTTTGCATTACTTTTTCCTTTGATGTGTTACCTTCTTAAGATTAGAGTGAGACCCTTTAAAAATATCTCAAGGGGTGGTTTTTTAATTTCCCTTTCTTTTACTACTCCTGTTTCAACTCAAATTCTAAAGGCTGGTAATACTTTGAGTGGTATCTAATGTTATGTCTTGGATTTTTCTTATAAATTTTTTTTTTATGGTGGTTGGAGGGGTATATGAAGTTTTAGAAGAGTATAATCTTTAGTAGAGTTAAAAATTTAGCGAAAGGAGATGTGTTGAAACATAATTTAGTAGGTTGTGATGTGTTATGGTTTTGGATATAGACTCTTGGATTATAGTCATGGTCTCAATGGTGTAGAGTCTTGTGATGAAATATTTTATGATTCTTTCATTTTTTTACACCCCTACACTATGGAGACCTAATTACATCCTAGATCTTGGGAGTAAAGTTCTATGTATTTTTCATTAAGTTTTATTGTGGAGAGATTGGTTGGTTTCACCATTGAAGCTCTGAGGATCAAATTCATTGGTTTTTCCTATTTAATTTTCCCTCCGATGTGATGTAAATGTTTCACCATTGTGTCCCACGGGTCAGGCCATGTGGATATGCTGATTTGGTAACGCATTTGGTGTGGAATCTTGGTTGTTCCATGGTGATTCTCTTGGTTTGTAGTACCAAGGATTTACAAATTTTTGAAGGGGACATAAGGAGGATTTTTTGTGTCGATTATAGAGGGATTCATTTACTTGGACCATTAGGGAAAGGCTAAGATTTTTGTTCCAAGTTTGGGTGAAAGACCTAACCATTGTGACATGGTCAATGGGGTGCATCATGGTATTATATATTTTATAACATGTATAAATTTAGTGGTCCATTCAAATTACATTTAATTCCTTCCATTTGTCTCAAAACCTAGGTTTCCTAAGTACCTCTTTGAGAAAATTATATTCTATAACTATTGTCTTATATATACTAAAATATAGATGATTTGTGGTAAGTTCTATTCTTATCTGTTATTTATTTTCTATACCATTCTATCTCACCATGCTTTAGAAGATTTTTTTCCCTTTGATTTTCATGAGATTTATATTGATAATTGATGTATGGTTCATGTAGGGAAGATATCCACAGTGATCCTAGGTTAAACATTAGAGTGGTGACAAAAAAAAAATTTTCCTTCCATTCTTCTATGTTAACATTGAAAGATTCATATTGAGGTAGGGGATTTGTGAATTATTACAATTTTATGAGAAAGGTTGGGATTAATATGCCTTATCTTCATTCATTATTGATAGATTCAACCTAATGAAGATAATAATATTGATATCAATGTAATATTTAAATATAGAATAGGATGAATTCATTTCATCGTCTTTATTTTAGGATTGTATACCTATTGATATTTTCTAGATAGTTCACAATTGATTTATCCAATTATTACTTATCTTTATAATGGTTGATATTCATTAAATTGGTTAGAATTTTAAATATGGTATGAAAATGAAAACAATAGATGAGAAATGTGGAATTGATTTTTTTTATTACATGAAATTATTTGAATATGAAATTATTTGATAAAATGTTTTTGTGGTTGATTCCCAACATTTGTTAGCTACTTAATTTGGTATTTTTGTTGAAACAACCAACTCAAAATGAATAAATTAATTTTTCATGTTAATGAAAAAGGTTTTTTTTTAATTAAATATTTGGTGTTTATATGATTCCATCTATATTTATTAAATTTTTTTATTCTCTGGTATTATGGAATTGATTTCCCTATTTATTTTTCTATGATGAAAATAATATTGTTACTATATAATTGATTTATAATAATTTATTCCTTTCTATGTTTTGTTATGGAATCAGTGTTGTTGGGATATTTTTTGAGCTATGGAAGACACAAGTTTATATTAAGGATTATTTTTCCTATTTGTTTATAGGAGTTTGATGTTGGGAGTATGGTCTAGGATGAGAGTTGTGCTTGTATGTTTCTGTTTTTTTATATTGGTCTCTTGATTATATGGTTTTTATGAGTTGAGTGTTGATATTGTCTTTTTTCTTGACATTTTTTTATTTATTGGTGTTTTTTTAAATGGTCATTTATTATGACTTCTAATTACCTACTATAATTACATTATTCATTGTGAATTCATATTCCTTATGGTATTTTAGGTCTTGTCTTAGAATACATTAATTATGGAATGGTAAATGAATTAATAAATGAACTCATAGGATTTGGTGTTCATAGTGATGATGATATATTATATAATAACCACATAATAACTGAAGGGAAATTTTCGTGATCATGTCTTGTGAATCAGTAATTTTATTGTTAAATTACTAATTCATGTTCTCTTGTGATAAAATTTATTTACTACACTAGAATTTTTTATGGTTTAAATGAATGATTGGAAATTGATATTTATTAAAAAAAGGTTAATGATGTTGAATCGTTATTCTTTTTTGGTTATATGATATTTTCATCCCTCAACCTTAATGATGATAGTCAAGTTTCATATGGGACTATAATTGTTGTAGAGTCTAACATTATGTAGTTTCCTATAGTTTTGATTTATGCTATATTATTCATTAAATTTTCTAATTTCATATTCTATAACACCTGAGTCAAGTGGGTAGCTGATGGATAAATATTTTTTGTTCTAGGTGTCTTCCCCAATATCATGGTTAGTTAAGGAATATATGGTCGACTCTCTCTTCTCCACATATCCCATTAGGCATGGCATGATGTCTAGTTGTATCCATTTCATGATACATAAAAGTATAGGTTTTGGGTATTTATATACTAATATAGACATCAAATTTACCATACATGTCTGGGTAGGTAATAGCTTATTGAGGTTATGGAAGATACATGTATGTTGGTTGTGGTAACTATAGTTTTAATACATGTATTTTCATAGGCTACGATGGATTAAGGTACAGGGAATGATACATGTGATGTTATGGATTTCAGACATCTATATTTCATTAAAACTGATTGTATGTAGGGAGATCTGTGCTAATAATCTATAGGATTACTTATAAAATAGGTTTTAGCACAAGACTTGTGTGTTTGTTATGTGAGAGTGAAAAAATAGTGAGGAAGTGGATGTGGGGAAACTTTTTTATGTGTATTTTTATATAGAATAACTTACTTATACGTACTACATGTTGAGAACACCTTTTTATGATGGGATCTAGTTTTAACATCATAGGTAATAAGTTAGTTTCTTTTTTTAATTTACATATATTTGGTATAGTTCATTTACAGTTTCTTCACAATTTTTAGGGATGAACATATTGAATATACATATATTCTCACCCCCATATATATATATATATATTAAATTCTATACAAGTTGGTTAGTGATCATCACAGGTGTTACTAGATCTTGGAGTTTCTTAGGAGTTGTTTGGATTCATGTTCACTGCCTATGATTTTTCTTAGTACTTTTAGTTGTTTCCTCTTGTATGACATTACATTCATGTATTGGGATGGTTTATTTAAAATTTATGTGACGAAGTAGATAGGTCGATTATTTGAACCACAATGTTAAATACCCTAATAGGTTGTGACTTAGTGTATGATACACTAAAACACTCCATTTTTTTGATATTTTTTCTCCATTAAAAAAATACTCTCTCTCTTTATCTTTAATATGTTTGAGCAGAAATAAAAACATACATGATTAATATATATTTTAATTCCGTATCCCTACACATATTATTAAACGGATCATAAAATATAAATTTTCATATGTACCAAATCCACTATAGCACATTGATGTTGTAGGGTTTGGAGAAAACTCACTATCCCTTCTAGTTTACTCCTAGACACACTTTGATTGCTCATTAATCTCTCAATTGACGTGTTCTCAATACTCCACCATAAGATTCATTGTCACGAACCAAATATGGTCGCCACCAATACTGGCACCAAACCCAACCTATGGCAAGCCCCAAAGGAAATTCCCTATCCCCATGGGCTGTAACAAGTGTCTGGGTATCATTTATCTTGGGTTGTTAATGATTTACCCGAATATGTATACATAAAACATCAAAAACATTCGATAAACTGAATCATAAAAATTCCTACCAAACAAGGATTAAACAAAAATCCAGAAATAGATACATAAGTTCTAACACAATACAATAGGCCCAAAGACAAAAATAAACAACATAAAAACATCCCCATGGACTCCACATGACAAGGGTTCATTGCTCACAAGCCGTCTCCACAACTCCGCACCAATGATGGGAACTAACACCTCGAACCTTCATCACCCAAATACATTACTTTACCTGAGTCAAGAATAATAATGTCTACTAACATACAAGGGGTTTAAGTAGGGTGTGAGACTAATCCTAATAGGATACCACCCAATGATTTCAATGTGATTTCAATACAAGGTGAAAAAGAAAGCAGTTTTAATATGACATGAAAAGCGATGACAGATTCCCTGAAATGCAACTTTCAATTGAAAATAGTTTTCAAACAAAAACATACATAATGATAAAACATTTAAATATTTAAGTTAACTACTATAATATAAATCCAAAAAAACCCTAATACAAGAACAAATACCACAAATACAATGAGAAACAAGACTGGGAACCCCCCAAGGCACTAGATTGTCTCGGGCCCCATGTATCTCATACCTCGGTGTAAAGTAACCATACTAAAAATCAGTTCTCATCCATGATCCACGAGTAGGGAACATACTCATAACCTATTGGACCCCAATAATCATCCATATAGTTTATTTATAGTTGTTTTTATCTAAATTCTATGTAAAACAGGGACAAAATCCATCTGGTTCTCTAGTCGTACTAGTACATATCCGCCCCACCAAGTACCTGGGCTTACCC
The DNA here is from genome assembly GCA_963277665.1 of Viscum album. NCBI lineage: Eukaryota > Viridiplantae > Streptophyta > Magnoliopsida > Santalales > Viscaceae > Viscum > Viscum album. The sequence continues at coordinate 680,270,687 of OY728150.1, forward strand.
GTTTGTGATAAAACAAATTCAGCATGCCACATACATCCATTTTCCTAAAAAAACACCAATAAGTGTCACTTAAAAACAATACAGTAGCTATACACACTTTATACCATTTAAAACACACAACAAAACACTTCGATTTTCTATAAAACAATTTCTCAGAAACCCACACTGTTTTGCACCCAAAACTCCCTGAAAATCAAACTTTTCACACTATGTGCACACCTGTATGTTATCAAAATAGAAACAAAAGCCCAATAAATTTCAATTAAACCAAAAAATAATTTTTTTGCAGCCCCCTGTGAACCAAGAAATGTTATCTTTGTAAAACTTCCCTTTTTAAACAAACATTGCACTTAATGTTCACAAGTTCCACAAACACCATTAAAATCAACTTTCGTAGCAACAACCAAAGGAGATAAACATTAAAAATAGTATTTTTAGCCCTAATAAATCCCAATAAATCAAATAAGTAGTTAAAGGGAATCCCCAAATGAACCAACAAGATACTTCCATAAAAAAATCCCAATTTCACCTAAAATCGGCCTTTAAAATTCATTTGCATTACAAGAACCACTAAAACAAATTCACCATAAATCAAATGAAATGAACATTAAAATATCATAAACACTACAATACAGTTCACGAAAATTTCATACACATGGAATCACCTACCAAATTAAGGATAACCCTAGATCTTTGTGAAAAAATAAAATTGCATCGACGCCACACCAAGAGGGAAATTGATCAAACCTAAAACCACAAGAATTGACTAAGAAAACCCAAGGTTAAACCATAGGTTCAAAACCTTACCCTCTATAAACATGGTACTTAATGAAAATGAGAAGAAACATTATAGATAGGGGAGAAGAAGATTAATAATTGAAATAGTTATGAAGGAAAGAAGTTGCCTATTTAAATCTGGATTATTTGAGAAACACTATGAAATTATGCCCTAATTATCAATGCACACAAGATCCAAAGATGGGGGGGAAAGATAATTGGCGTGAGGATGGGTTTAGTGTAATTTAGTGACACTTTGAATAACTGAAAAATAATAAAAATTGAATATGTTATTAAATAAACAATTTTAAAAAAAACTGGGAATGAGCTTTCAGGATGGCCCAATTCCTTAAATAAAAACCCAAATCCACCCTTATAATGGATTACTAAAGAATTAAAATTTATATGGGGGTGTTAATAGTTCAGGGGAGGCCATTTATTAATTTGAATGGATGAAAAATGTTAAAAAAATGAAGGAGTTATAAAAGAAAAAAAATTATTTTTAAATATGGAAATGGGCTCACGGTTTGGCCCAAATTTTGAAAACACACAGCTTCCACCAAAATGCATGGGAAACCCTCAAAAAAATCAATAATGTAAATTAAATGAAAAATACCACTAAAATATTTTATTTATGTGACAATTATCCCCACCATGAAAACATTTTGTCTTGAAAATTCAACATGAATCATGATCAAAAAATAGGAATAGGTACTATTCCTCAACCCATGAATTTCGCTCTCATGTCTCATGTGTATCATTACCATGCTTCCAAATAACCCATAACAATAAAATTTAATTTACCCAAAGCACCTTTTTCTTGTAGTTCCATTATTCACCCTGGCTACTCAACAACAGATAAATTAAGCTCTATATCTAACTCCTCCCAATTCAGTACATGGGATGGATCTAGGTTGTATTTCTTCAACTAGGAGACATGGAAGACATTATGGATGGATTTCAACTGAGAAGGTAGGTCCAACCTATATTCCACAATTCCAATACACTCGGTGATCTCAAAAGTTCCAACATATCGCGGTGTTAGCTTCCCCTACTTTCTGAATTGACGATGGCCCAGACGAGGGGCCACTTTCAAAAATACCCTATCACCCATAGAAAACTCTAGGTATAAATGCCTTTAGATAGAATAATATTTATGTTGACTATAAGTTGTTAATAAATGCTTCCTTATCAACTTGACCTTCTCAGACGTCTCCTATACCAGAATCAGCCCCAGCAGTGAGGTCTCACCTACCTCATCCCAGAACAGGGGGGACCGACATGGCCGACCATAGAGCGCATCAAAAGGATCCATTCGAATCAAATATTGGTAACTATTATTATAAAAAACTCAAGAAATCCTAAATGGCTATCCTAGGAACCTTCAAAGTCTAGGACACTTGCATGAATCATGTCCTCCAAAATCAGATTCACCTGCTCTGTCTAACCATCTGTTTGAGGGTGGTATGTCATGCTCATATTAATCTGAGAACCCAAGGCTTCTGAAGGCCTTCCCAAAATTGAGAAGGGAAGTGGGGTCTCTATCTGAGACCACTACCGATGGCACGCCATGGAGTCTCACTACATCTTGAAGATAAAAACAGCCCAACTCATCCACATTAGTTGTATCTTTTATTGAAATGTATTGGGATGATTTATCCAGATGATCAATTACCACCCAAATGGAATTCTTCCCCCAAGGTGTATGAGGCAAGGAAACAATGAAGTCTGTGGCGACCTCTTCCCACTTCCAGGTAGGAATGGGTAATGGCTGGAGAAAACTAGAGGGCCTTTGATTCTCTTTTTTCACCTGCTGGCATGTGTAGCATCTTGACACAAAGTATTCTATGTCTCATTGCATACCTGGACACTAGAACTACCGACGGACATCATAAAACATCTTAGTGGCACCCGGATGGACAGCCCATAGAGACTGGTGGTTGTCCTTCATCACCACCTTCCACAGAGACAATGGAACTACTGAACGGCCCTTAAAGCACATGATGCTCTCAGGAGATGATGAACAATTAGAAGACATCTCCCCACTAAGAAGAAACTGATTCTACTTCTGACAAATCTTAACACTATGTTGTTCTCACTGAATCAACTATAATAGAGAATGATTCAACTGAACGCTCTTGAAGAACGTACCCCCATTTTTCTCCTTCATCTCCACATGCTTCTGAGAAAAGATTCCATCAAATCCCACTCATCATGGGACTTCCTCAAAGCATGTACTAGAACTCTTCTTCTCAAGGTGGCATCCACCACATTTTATTTTCCTGGGGTATAGACAATTTCAAAGTCGAATCCCTGCAAGTACTCGATCCAGCGATACTGCCTCAAGTTGAGGTTCTTCTACAAGAAGATATAGGCCAAGCTTTTGTGATCAGATTAGAATACGAACTTCTTGTCAAAGAGGTAGTGATGTCAGGTCTTTAAAGAATGCACCACCACTTACAAATCCAATTCATGGGTTGGGTAATTCTTTTCATGTGGTTAGAGTTGGAGAGATCCATAATCCACCACATGACCATCCTGCATAAGCACGCACCCAAGACCCATACTTGAAGCATCAAAACATATCACAAGACCCTTCTTGGCCTTAGGTAAAATCAACACAGGAGTGGTATTCAATCATCGCTTCTACTCCTTGAAGTATGCCTAAAACTATGGGCCCCATTCAAACTTCATCCCTTTCCAGGTGAGCACGGTCATCGGTGAAGAATGTCGAGATAAATCCCGAATAAATCGCCTGTAATAACCATCATATCCAAGGAAACTTCTGAATTCAAACTTATTTTTGGTTTCTACCATGACATGACCGTAATGATATTCTTGGGGTCTACTGAAACCCCCTGCTATGAGATCACATGCCTTAGAAATTTCACCTCCCTGATCTAGAAAGTTCACATTGACATCTTTTCATAGAGTTGGTGATATCCTAAGGTTCCCAAAATGATCTTAATGTGATTTTTGTGTTTCTCATTAGAGTAAAATTATACCAAAATATCATCCATGAACACCACAATTAAGGAATCAAGATATTTTGGAACACCCTGTTCATGAGTTCCATAAATACCACTAGAGCATTGGTCAACCCGAAGGGCATGAACATGTACTAGAAGTGGTCATACCTACATCAGAAGGGTGTTTTTGGGATATATTACTCTTTCAGCCTGAGTTGATGATAGATTGAATGTAATTATATCTTTGAGAACCACTTTCCCCCCTTCAACTAATCAAAAAAAATCATCTACTATGGGCAAAGGGTATTTTTTCTTAATAATTACCTTATACATCTTCGGGTAGTCAATGCACTACCAGAGGGATCCATCAGTTTTTTCACAAAAAAAACATAGGATCGGTCCAATAAGAGATGATCAGGTGAATGAATCATTTGGATTCTAAGTCTTCCACCTGTATATTTAATTCCCTTAGCTCGGCGGGGTCCATGTTATAAGAGAGAAGAGATAGCAGTTGTATTCCTGATACCAGATCAGTCAAAAACTCTATATCCCACTCCAGGGGAAAACCTGAAAAATCATCCTATAATACCTCCAGAAACTCATTCAATACATGAGGTATTGAACCCTTGGGAAAATTACCATCGTCTTGTAGCATGAGCAATGACAACTAGAAGATATGACTTCCCAACTCTGGGAGTGGAGGTCCTGCGTGACCCAACCGAGGATCCCATTCTCCACAAAAAACTAGAAAATTCCCATTAGGTGTCATGAAAATCACAAACTACCTATAGCAATCGATGTGTTCATGTAAGTGTACTAGCTAATTCTGCTGAGTATTATATTAAATAGTTCCATATCAAGGACCAAAAGGTCCCACTCCATCTCAACCCCTGACACGGAAAGTGCACATAAGGAGAACCTAAGACCCTTCTCCATCTTTCCTAATGGATTCATCAACTCCATCACAAAAGACAACAACTCAGTTGGAAAATTCAACATGTCCACATAATCGGTAGAAATAAATGAAAAATATTCACCAGTATAAAAAAGAGTAGCGGCTATAGAAGATGCGATAAAAACGGAACTTCGAACTGCCGATGATCTCGCCTCTGATCCTAATGGTGTCTGTTACACTGCATGGAGATGTCTGGAATCTACCAGGGGATGACCTCTAGACTGTGGTTATTCCCTAAATTGGCTCTTCCCAGAAGATGTCCGGACCCTACCACAACAGCCACTAAAATGTGATCCTCTCATCCTTGATGGCTCTTACTATGTTGGAACTCCTCTTGAAGCCATTGAACTTGCCCCTCTATGAAGTGGACATTCCACCCTGAAAAATCACTATAGATGACTCATACCTCCACACTAGTAACAAGGCATTGGAGAAAGTGGGAATGCTGGTTAGATGTGCCCCAATTTCTCATACTGGTGTCACATGACCGATCTCGCATCAGAATCCCCAGATGAAAACTACATGGAGGATTGGCCTTAACCGCCACCTCCCTTCTTCACATGATCCTCATTATGCCTATTTTTATCTGAAGATCTACCACTACCCACTACTGACCCAGTTACAAAAAAACACCATTGCCTTTATGATCAATCTCCACCATACACGCCTGATCCACAACCACAGTATAGTTCCTCATCTTAAACAAGAATACATGGGAGTATATATCTTTTCTCAATCCATTATCAAAAATCTGGGCCTCCAATTGTTCATTAGAGACAATTTCATGGGTATAACGAACCAACTTAGCAAAATGGATGGCATAATCCATCACAGAATGGTTCCCCTGAACAAGGTCTATGAACTCTCGATGCCTGGCATATGCCAAGACATCTGGAAAGTACTGTTAATTTAAGATTTCCTTGAAATATCCCCAGCGCATCTGCTCATTCTTCCCAGTCTGAAGAACTGACTCCCACCACTTATGTCTAGGACCATCCAATAGAAAGGAGGCACAATTCACCCTGATCTCCTAGGGTGTTTTCAGTAACTCAAACATGCACTCAACCTTCTCGAGTCATTCCTTCACTTCTTGGGGTTCCAAGCTGCCTCGGAAGGTAGGAGGCTTGTTTTTCAAAAACTCATGTGATTTATCTTTTCTAGAACCCATATCATATTCCCTAATAGTAATATGAGTAGGATATGGTCCCTATCCTAGAGTTTGGGCAGCCCAGACCACATCCTTGACTAGACTCTAATCAGTTGGTGTGGGAGAACTCTCTTCGGCTTCCTCATGTGGGTGCATGGGAGATTTTTAGGGAGGCATGTTGCTATAAAATGAAACAGTCACAAAACAATAATCAATAACACAATTATGAAACCTTTAATAAAATAAATCAAATATAAATAATCTAAACACATTATGATAATAAAAGAAACAACTACTCTACCCCCGCCCAATGTCCACATGTGGTCTGCAGCCCACACGTCTCACCTAGAAGTGAAGTCAATCAGATAATTCCAACATCCCTTGATGACTCATGGTCTTCCATGAGAGGTGCGGGCCAGGCACCCTTGTCGTGACCAAAACCTTGATCCCCTACACTCCTATCTCCTGCCTATCCCGACTCATCCTAAAATATTAATATAACAGAAAAACATTAACCCCTATAATACCATTTTTTCACAAACCAAATCTAGTCACCACCAATAATGGCACAAAACATGGCATGTGGAAAGTCCTAAAAAGATTTACCTATCCCCACAGGCTGTAAAAAGTTCCCGGGTATCATTTATCATGGTTTGGCAACGATTTACCCGAATATGTATACATAAAACATCATAATCATTTGATAAACTGAATCTGAAAAATTCATGCCAAACATGGTTTATATAAAAATCCGGAACTGAATACCTATGTTCAAACACAAAACCAGAGGCCCAAATACATAAATAATCATCATAAAAATATCCCCAAGGACTCAACATGACAAGGGTTCATCGCCCAGAAGTCGTCTTCACAACTCCGTGCCAAGGATGGGAACTAACTCCCCAAACTGCCATCACCCAAAGCCATTCCTTTACCTGAGTCAAGAATAATAATGTCTACTTACACCCAAGGGGTGTAATTAGGGTGTGAGACTAATACCAATAAGATACCACCCAATTATTCTAAAGTGCATGCAATACAAGATGAAAAATAAATTTGTTTTTATATGCAAAGGATAGCGTTGACAAATTTCAAGAAATGCAACTTTCAATTGAAAACAATTTTTCAAGATAAAACATTCAGAATGTTAACATATTTAACTATTCATGTTAGATACTATAATATACTACAAATCGCACCCTAATAAAAGGTAAAATACCACAAAACCAATGAGCAACATAACTGGGAACACCCCTAGGCACTAGATAGTCTTGGGCCTCGTGTACCTCATACCTCAGTGTAAAGTAACCATAGTAAAAATATGTTCTCATGCAAGAGCCACTAGTAGGGAGCATACCTATAACCTATTGGTCCCCAATAATCATCTATATAGTTTATTTATAGTTTTCTTTATCCAAATTCTAAGTGAAACATGGAAAAAATCCATCTGGTTCACTAGTTGTACTAGTACATGTTTGCCCCACCTAGGTACCTAGGCTTTCCCCTTTCTGCTCAAACAAATTCATCATGCCACATACATCCATTTTTATATAAAACATCAATACCGGTTACTTAAAAATAATACAGTAGATATACACACTTTATACCATTTAAAACACACAATAAAACACTTTGATTTTTCATAAAACAATTTCTCAAAAACCCACATTATTTTGCACCCAAAACTCCATAAAAACCCCACTTTTCACACTATGTGCACACATGTATGTTACCAAAATATAAATTTAATTCCAATATATTTCAATTAAACCAAAAAATCATTTTTTTGGGCAGCCCCATGTGATCGAAGAATAGTTATCTTTGTAAAAAGTCCATTTTTAAACAAACAGGGCACTTAAAGTTCACAAGTTCCACAAACACCATTAAAACCAACCTTCACAAAAAAACAAAAGGTATAAACATTAAAAACTAAATTTTCATCAATAATAAATCCCAATAAAATCAAATAATTAGTGATTGGGCATCCCCAAACGAACTAACAAGAGACATTCTTGAAAACCCCCCAATTTCACATAAAATTGGCATTAAAAATTCATTTGTATTACCGACACCACTAAAACTAATTTTTGCAGCAACAATAAACTTAAATTAACATGAAATTATCATAAAAACAGAATTCAAATTCATATAAATTTCATATACATGGAATCTCCTACCAAATTAAGGAGAACCTGTGAATATTTGTGCGAAAATCAAATCGCACCACCGTCACACCAAGAGGGACCTAGATTAAACCAAAAACCACAATAATTGACCAAGAAAACCCAATTTTAAACATTAGTTAAGGAAAAATACCCTTCGTACACTTTTTAATTCAATAAAATGATAAGAAACTTCATGTAAAGGGGAGAAAAAAGAGTATGAATTGAAAGAGTTATGATGGAAAGAAGTTAGCTATTCAAATCTAGACGATTTGGGAAACCCTATGAAATTTTACCCTAATCCAGAATGAATATGATCTTCAAATAGGGTGGAAAGATAATAGTCATACAGATGGGTTTATTGGGATTGATTGACACTTTTAATCACCAAAAAACAATAAACATTGAATAAGTTATTAAGTAAACATTTTTTTAAACAGGAAATGGGCTTCCCGGGATAGCCCAATTCCTTAACTAAAAACCCAAATCCACCATTATTATGGATTCTTAAAGGGTCCAAATTGATATTGTGGTGTTAATAGGTCAGGTAAGGCCATTTAGAAATTTTAATGGATGAAAAATGTTGAAAAATGAAGGAGTAATAAAAGAAAAAAAATTTATTTTTTAATATGGAAATGGGCTCACAGTTTGGCCCAAATTTTGAAAAGCACCAATTCCAAGAAAATTCATGGGAAACCCTCAAAACAAATCCAGAAAGTAAATTAAATGAACAATAACTTTAAAATATGTTATTTATGTGACTATCATTGATTTATTTCATGAATCAATGTTGTCTCAACAAAATTTGGTGTTGCATGATGCTATACTTTTATCCACATGATCAGTATCAACTTCCCAGAGAATTTTTTCAGAATTATTTATAGATATAATAACTACCACTTTTGTTAAAACAATGAAAATATTTCATGAAAATCCACAAATTTTTCGTAACTTTTTAGTTTGTCAAGAAAACCCTGACATTCTTGCAACTTTCCAGTTTTTCATGGTATTGCCAAATTTCATAAATTTTTATGATTTGTTGTGAAACTGGATTTTCTATAAAGACATGTGTCCCTTTTCATCATGTAAATAATTTTTTTGTAACTCCTTTGATTAATAAGTAACATTGTGTAAATATTATGTGACTTTAGATCCCTAATATTCTTCGATATTTATACCCTCATAATAGAGGGTAATAGCACATTTAGAGGGGTGGTTCAACCTTCCTAAATTTTCCTTTCACATCGCTAACATTGTGTGAAAAACTATTGGTTCTCCTAAATTTAATTATTTGATGTCACATTTAGCGTGAAACTCACATCCATTATGAAATTTTCATATTTATTTTTAAAGTTCATACAAGCCCTACTTTCTCAATACCTCATAACATTTATAAAAAATCTACTCCATTTTATTTCAATGTGAATTCATCAAATTTTCACTTTAATGCATTATTGTAAAACTGTAATGCATTTCAAAAAAGCTTGAACTTGTAAAAAAACAAATTCCTTTTATTCAAAAATATTTTTACCCTTCATCCTAATTTTAGACTACAAAAATTAGGCAAAACACCAATAAGTTCCCCCACTTTATACATGACACTTATTGAACATATTATAGAGATTTTATACCTCAATTATCCTATTTAATTGATAAATTCAACCCATCTATCTATAAAGATTGTTCAATCTCAGGCATGACTCCACCATCTTGGATTTTTTTCAAATTACATTTTAAAAACATCATTGGAATATCACAAAAATCATTTTCCACCAGCTTTTTCAACAAAAAAACCAACCTAAAACATAGAAATGCCACCTTGAGAGAGATTATAAAAAATGATATTATATAATACTCTTAAAATTTATATATTATGTGTAACTCCACCTATTTTTGTTCATTATACACTCATAGATTTAGTCTCCCACCCATGTCCTGTTAGAGGAGTGCTTCAAGGTTCATCACTATCTTCACTTCCAACCCAGATGGGGTACTAGTGGAGGGGTTCATAACTCAATACATACCCATAACAATGACATTATAGGATCCAATAAATAGTAAATTAGTTATTATTTGAGTTTTTTCTTCCCTAAAAACCTATAATGTAGGAATACTGAATAATTATTGAATAATAAGGTAAGCTGATATAGAAAAAAATTATGAAATTTATATGAAAAAGAACACCATGTGTTTCATCAATAAATCTATTATGATATACTTCTAGTGTAATTAGGATGAAGATATTATAATGTTTTTCTTATGACATATAATGACAACTATCATAAACCCTCTTTAATCATGTCATTATGGAAAAAAAATATTAACACACCAACTAATTCAATTATCCCTTAAATTCAATTACATTCTATAATATTCATATTTATATAATTAAATATTTAACAAAAACTCATCCTTTTTATCTTACGATGAATTTATTATTAATTATTAATGTTACTATTCACTTATTCTATTAAAATTTCTTCTTCTTCTTCTACACCCTCCCTTTCAAGATAAATATATTCAATATAATTTGTTAAATTATCTTAGAGAGTATAATGGTTTTAATTTATTTTTTATCAAAGGTGATAATTATTATAGGCTTATGACAAGTTACCAGATGTTTTTTAGAATGATTTTTTGTTTTCTTAAACAATAATGAAGATTATTTAAAATGTTATATGAGTTTTTTATGTAAATCTCAGATTATAATGTTGAGACAAAAAATTTGCTAAGCCAAGACTTGTAATAATTTATAAATCATTTGTATGTATTCAAGATATGACTATAATATTTTTTTGATAAAATATGACTATATTTTAGGCATATGAATTTGATTTACTCTATTGTGTGAAATTTTATGTTGTGTATATGAATTTTCATCAGTGTGTATAACTCATTTTATGACTATAAGTCTTTGAGATTTCCTATATAAAATATTTATTTGATCCCATATGAATTAAACATACCACTTATTCCATTTAGAGACCCATCATATTACATGTGGTACATTATATGATATTACAACTTAAACAAAATAGAAATTCTACTATGTGTTAAAATTTGATCTATAGAGAAAATGCCTTATCTATTTTCCATTTGTGACATCATTGATGTTTATGAATTTATGCCATAAATAAATTTTGAAAATTCTATTGCATGAAATATAAAATAATTGATCATAGAACAAGCCACCTAAAATTATGACTTCATTTTTTTGAATGTTTTTTTAGGGTATTTGTTGATTTTTTTAAGAATAATTTCATGAAAATATTTTAGGAATATTATTAAAATTATTTTTATTATTATAATTTCTAAATAATAAGTTTGATTTGACCATTATGTGATTCTAACGATGTTTAAAATTGTGTCAATGTTCATTCAACTTGGTTATTTAGTGTTGTTCCATGACACAATAGTTCATCTTTTTGTACAACTAAAAAAGATGATAACCAATATTGGTAGAGTAAAATGAAGAATTTGGGAGTTAATCAAAATAAAAATTCAATATTTTTCATTTATTTTACAAGGAAAATATTTTATGATTTTTCTCAATGCATTACTATTTTCATTTAGTTACGGCGGAATAAAGAAATGATAGTTGAGGTAATTTTCTTGATACAAGCATTTGATTTTCATAAAAGAATATGTGTGATCCTAATACATATGTTTTTAGAATAATAGTATGAGAAAATGAAAATAATCATATAGTACAATTTTATTGAGGGGTGTCTTGTGAATAATAATATAAAAATTATATTTCCATAATTAAATTAATTCTAGTATTTATTGAATGTCTGAATATGAGTCTCTATAGAAGATATAGAAAGTTTCCTTTCTAATAATTTTAAACAAATGAGTATAAAAATATTGGGAGAATGTGAAGAGGGGATGATATTGATATACTAGATAGATCATATATATTTTTAGATACTGAGAAATAAATGATTTAAATTGGATATTTACATTCAAGAAGTATATCAACTTTATATTTTTCATGAAGTGTGCATTTTGTTATTGATCATCATGAAGGCTCATGGAGGGAGATCATATCTATTATTTATGATTCAGCTAAAGATTTTTAGAGATCTTTCTCATTCTAATTCTATGTTTCTCTATCTATGGTGTGAATTTCACATTCAAGAGATAATATAGAAAGTGATATCATATTCATGTAATCTTAATTCACTTGTAATTATAGTCAACAATCCATGGTTTCGTGAATAACTGACCATGGAAAAGAGTAATCCTTCAAAAAATGATCTGAAACTTCTAAAAGTTTTATTTAAATTTCATTTATATTTTTTATAGGTTTGAGAGAGTTTGTGATTTTATATTAGAGTGGATTTTTCTTTAATAGTTTATAGATATTTTTAAAGGATAAAATAAATCTAGAAAATAATAATCCGCTAAATACACCACTCTTCTTAGTAAAGAAACTGAATCTTAAGAAAATTAATCAGGGACAAAAAATTTAATCTGATGTTGTTGATCGAGTTCACTCCCAAAAATTAATTCACATTTTTGTCATATATCATACATGTTTCTTAGGTACATGTGAAAACAACACCCCACACTTCATTTATTACATCATCAATATAATATACCTTTTCTACTAGGAAAAATTATACAAATATTTTATGATTGTCCACCCATATTGATCAACTAAGAGAAGTTGATAGAATTAAATTATAATGATTTTTTCTTTAAAAACCTAATAATATTAATCCTTTTATATTTGAAAAAAACACTGTAAATTTACACTGATATTTCAACTCAATAATATAATCCATCATTCTATAGTGAACATGATAATCAACTATAAATATAATATTGTTTTATGTATTTAATCTAACCTTGTGATCTGTATTATGAAACTTGAAATCTCCAATATTGTAAGCATTGAATCTACTATAACATTTCATAAGACCTTGAGATAAATAATTCATTTCTTCTAGTATATCATCTGGATTTTCATTATTGGTTTATTGTATAAAATTGATACAAAATAATGTTACATACATTAGATATATATAAATATATTTATATTCAAAATATATATTGGAATAGTAACATCAAAAACATTGAAACCAATATGTAATTTATTTGATAAGAGCTTTGGTTTTCCCTAACCCATTTTAAGTTTGACTCCTTAGACATATTTCTATTTTTTCTCTCCATTATTTGGTAAACGGATAAAATATATCAAACATGAGTACCACATATTAGTATTCTTGTCTAAAAAACATAATCAATGTAAATGAAGTGAATTTTACAACTTTTTAACCTAATGTTTGAATGATAGGTTATTTATTATCATCCAGAAAATGAACTGTGTAATCATCAACACAACCTACTTGTTTTAATATAGTTTTATCAAATCTAAATACCTTGATCATATGATTAAGAACTCTTTGGAAAGGCAACCCTCTGCAATTGAACCTTTGAGTTAAGATTTATAGATTCTATATGGATTTGAATGACCAAGATACATACTGAAAAAATTTAATAAATTAATAAGTAAAATTCTTAATTATTCCATTGTAAAAATATTATTCAATAATTCAATGAAATTTAAAATAATGTTTCCCTCTATTTGATATATCCAATGATAATTTATAGGTATTCCAACATCAACTTTATTAATAAAAGGAACAGTAAAATAAATTATCAATGTTATAATTAATGGGGAAATATGGATTCAAAATTAAATATTCATAGAGATATTTTTAATGTTTATCTAGCAAATATGGTATTGCGGTCTTCTCAGCATGTTATTTGAAGAATGTAAAAATTCCAATTCGAACTGAAGTTATTTTTCCAGTAATATATTATACTCTTTCAAGTAAGAAAATACTCCATCAGAATATTTGATCCATGAATTTTCAATCAATGTAAATTTTAATGACTCAAATTAATATATCATGGAATATTACCTAAATATCCCTTCATTTCATTCACAATTTTCAATCATCAAATGCAAAAATATATTTTGTTTATTTTTCTCCAAAAACAATTCTATTAGATACCACACTTTCTAATTTCCCCATATATCACACTTGATATTTAGTGTTGATATGTCCTTATGAGTATTTTTATGATCCTTGGAATCCTCCATCCTAATTATGAATTGTATAAAAAAATTACTCACAGATTCTTATCATTGAGAATAAAATCAATAATTTTATTTATAAAATTAAATTACCAATATGGAATATAAAACATTTACATATTTTATTCTATTCAAATGCTCCAATTATATTTGAAAATAGTTTATATTATTTTCCCAAAATTAATTAATTGATCATTTTTTCATAAATTATAAGATAATTTGATAATTGTGTTATGATATATGATCGGTAAAAAACTTTTTGGAACCTTAAATGTATTTTTTCCATTTAACTGTTACTTATTAATCTGGAATATGTTATATCTATCAAGAAAGTAATTATAACACATGTAACAACACTATTTTCTATAATTAAATCATATTGAGTCTATATAAATGTTACAAATTTGAAAAGATAACCTATTGTGTGAGTTTCAGCAAGAAACATTTCCTACTCTAGTAATGTCACTGATGGTCCACATTATGATAATGTTTGTTTAGAACATTTTTATAGTATATTCATCATAAATTTGTACACCATAATTTTATCACTCCTAATATTCAAGGATATGTTGATAATGATGGAGATCAATTTTATTTCTGAACATTTGTCTTTAATGAATAATCATTGAAATGATGAGTTTTTTTGGATGTATACACATATTGGAAAGTTAATTATAAAGGATTAAAAAACCATGAATATGTTATAATTACTACTTAATGTTCCAAAAGGGTTGAAACCATCTGGTAATAAACAAAAAAACATATTTCTAGGATTAAAATATAAATCGAGTAATGATGAATCATATGTCTCTTATGCTATTAAATCTATTAGATATGGAATAAACTCATCGTTTTTATTTTCTAATGCATGAGACATCACATTTTCAATAGTTTTATTTGACATAAAAAAATTAATAATAATGAATTTAAATTAAATTAACATAAATATGACTGTAGTTTTATTTTTCTATTTTTTTATGGTAATATATTTTTTCAAACTAGAATGATTATTTTTTGAATTCCATTTAAAAGTACAACATCTATTGCACATTTTATTGATCGAATTTTCTCCATAGTATAATGGAGAATAATTGATAATTGCAATTATCCTCGCATAATGAATTCTAAGATTGATTATAACCACCTTTTTCTCATAAAATAATCCCTAGATCATTTAATAAAAAAATATCATGCAATAATTATAGTATCATCAAAATATAATTATTTATAATTATATATAGGAACATTATATGGTACAAATTTAGTATAAAAAGAGTATTCAATATATGGAGTATCCTTTATAAGATTATAGATTTTCATATCTGAATAATTCAATAATTCCAGTTGTTTCATCCATTTTTTTACATTGTAATAGTCTCCAAAATATCATCCATTAATATAGTATCATCTTCCCCAAAATTTCCTATAGTTTTAGAATAATAATTATCAGTTTCTATATCATATGATGATAAAATAATGTATTAATTTCATGATATCTTTTCTCAAATAGGTAAAATTATCATTTATAATGTTCTAAATTTCATTATGCTCCATCTGTGGATTAACCTACTCATTCTAATGTTAAACATATCAACCTGAAATTTTTTTAATGATTAATTTTCATTCCAATCCCACCTACATATTATGGAGTAAAAATCTTCCATATCAAGTTCTCATGTACATTATCTCTCACAAACCATATTTTTAATTTACACTTAAGACAAGTACATTTTATTTTTACATCCATAGATCGGTCTTCAATAGAAAAATAAAGAAACATCTCTAAAATATTAATATAATGAAGTGTCTTATAATTTAATTTAATTAAAAATTTATTCGTTGGTAATGTATTTACTCCACTTTCAAAAAAAAATATTTATATAAATATATTGGAATAAAAATTGAATTTTTATTAAAATAAATATACACTGCTAAATACAACACCCAAACAATCCATCTATACATTATAACAAGTATTGATGAAAAAAATATTATCACAGTATAAATTAACATTGAAAATAAAGGGTAAAAATATTGGCTATACACATCAACACATTATAAATAATTTATCCATGATAGAAAAAACCAATCAATTTGAAAATTCCCATATTCACCACCCTTTTGATTTTTAGATTATTTTCAAATTACGATCAAGAAGAAGTATGAACATTATAAACTATTACTATAATCAAGGGTCATAAATCAGATTTAAACACACATAAATTTTTAAAACACATCTCATACATAACATTTAATATAACATATTCTAGATATATAAGTGTTTATTTTAATAATTATAAAATAATAATGCATTTATGATTTTTCCATGTGGATCGGCTTCAAATTTTTGTCATTCAAATTTTTGAATTCATTCAAGACGAAAATAGTTTAAAAAATATATAAACCATACTTTATTGCATTGTAAATAATTATTCCTATGGTTTATTAGAATAAAATACAGGTATATAATATAAAAAATATCATACCAAACCTAAAATACAAATAACTTTTTAATCTCAAAAAATATTTTATGGTGTTATATGAGAATAAATTTTCCTTTAGGGTCTATTATGGATTTTAGAGATATAAATAAGAATTAATTTTCTAGATCGACACATTTACATTTTGGTTATTCATCTAATGGTTTTTTTAACATATCAAAATAGGTCATTAAGTGATCTCAAAAATCATTTTCATTTTGGGATACAAACAGAAATTGTTAGCTATTAATGAACCTTGGCGAATAATTGATTTTTCATTGAATAACATAAATTTATTTTTGTTTTCATAAAAAATGGTATTTATCCTATAATGTTATAGTACATATTGAATATATCTTGGGTAAATTTGTAATTTGAAAATTATTATTATGTTTTTTTAACACAAACAGAGATAAAAATCACATAAAAAATAATGTCAAAATATATTAAAAGAATTATAAAATTATAATAAATATGTTTAACGTAATGGGAAATGATTATGTTAAATAATATAGAAAAAAATTAATTGTAATAAAAAAAAGAACAAAAGAATTGGTGTATGATATCATGGAAATCTTGATACTAAAAAAACTAGAGGCCACTGGTGGAGGTTGGGGAAGGATGAGGAAGGTAGATATCTTATGGATCACAGTAAAGTATGGAGATAGGTAAATGGATTAGGGATATAATTTATTATAGGATATATTTTGGTTCAAAGTATAGTAGTTTGACAATAAAATGATCAGAGAGGTGAATAGATGATGAAGGACTAGAGCCTGATGGTGGAGGATCACAAGGGTATATGCTTTGGGTGTCGAGGATGGGGGTGTGATTGTAGTGGTTGGGCTCGTTGATTTGAATCAAGGCTAAGATGGGGGGATTCAAGAAATTGGGGGTGAAAATAACCACTTAAAATGGAGGAAATCAGCATTTTGTGGTCATCATTGAAGCTATCACTATATAATATCTAATAAGAATAAATTTTAATTTATATCAATAGTATGTTCGAGAGACTCCCGTATTGTCATTGTGAATAGGATTTATTTCATGTGATCAGATAACTACTTTTATTCTTGTTTTTATTATGGTTTCAAGATATATGATACATGTTAAGATCATTTATATAAGCATAGTTACATTATAATTCCACCTATGGGACCTAGTGATTATTTAATGCTTGATTATTAATATTTTAGTGAGTTAATCATATCAATACATATGTATAGAGATTATTGTGAATGATAACATAGCCATGTGTAGGTTTTTATAACTTTGAACATACCCTATCAGAAGTGTATCTCACCAATATTTTGAAAATTATGGTGTAAAAGAATAATCATATTGTTATGAGTGATTGAAATAGTTGAAAAGTTATAACCAATTATTGTTGTTTTACTTAAGAATGTGTCTTTATTTATGAAAACCATAAATATTACCTCATAAATAATGGTATATGGTGATGGTTAATTTGGATTTTAGTCAAATATTGTTTACCTATAAGAATATTCTTAGGGTCTGAGGAAGACCATTGATCTCATTAGTATAAAAATGAACCTACGATTGTTTACATGGATGTGTTAGTATGTGTTATCATAGGGATTCATTTTTGAATAGATTTATCTCTTGTGTTTAGTGAAATAATAAATATTTTCCACATTTTTTTTAGTTTTTTTTGTTTATGTCTTCCTCTATAGTAGTGGAAACGATGAATTAAACAATAATTTTTGATAATTTTTGTTTATTAAGAGATAAAATGAATTAAATATAACATATTATCTGTCCATTTGGACAATGTAGCAAGAGGATATGTGAATAAAATTATTGTGCAGTAAATCTGGGGGCAAAGACCGGTGTTAGAAACTAATAGTTAATTTATAAGGATTGTGTAAAGATAAATAAATGTTATTTAAATTAAATGAATCTACCAATTTTTTGTAGCTTGTGACAAAAAACTAGAGAAGTGTTATCGTTATAGAAGATCCATCTTGCTAATGAGGATTTGAATCAAAATATTAAGTGTGTAAAATGTAATCTTATTGAGTAAATCTTTATTATTTCCATTTTCCTTCAATGATGTTGTACTCAATCATTGTGATTTTTATCATGAGCTTTGGGGTTGAAATTTTTTATTTTAGAAATTAAAAAGTGATTCTCTGTTATTTCAATAAAGAACACCATATTATTAAATTCATTGTTGATATATATAATGAACAATTTGTGATAGAGATGTGAATAGGTAATGATAAAATATCTAGGACAATGCTTATAATTATTTTATTGATCACCATATTGAATTATTTTATAGTTTTAGTTTTCATAAAAATAGGTATGTTGAAAATCACTGTGTACTTTCCTATCATTCTGGATTTGTTTGTTTTATGACAAGGGTACTCATTTCTTCCCTCATAAGTGGTTGATAATTTTATGTTATTTTTTAACTATAGACATATAATATACTAATTCATTTTTTAACCATGTATAATTTCAATTAATGGAATATAATTTTTTTATTATTTGGTTCATTGATCATTTATTCTTAAATTAGAAATATCGCCTTTTGAATGTTTTTATCTCATCATGAATTGGATGAAAGATTATGGATTGAGCCATTTTGAAGGTCTATCTTATATATAATAATATGTATTAAACCTTAATAGTGTTACCTATTAGAAATATAGATTTTGTAAGGATTTTGTTAGGATTTTTAGGATAAAAATTTATGAAGGTGTATCAATTTTAATGTCTTCATTTTTTAATTTCATGGGCTTTTAAAATTCCAGGAAAATTTTTGGTATTTTATACATAAATGGAGGTGAAATGGTAATTTAACAGAGTAAAAATTATTGAATAACCATTGATGGTTATGTTGATATTAGAAAGGGTTGTTTACACTAATTTTTATATTTTACATGCATAAAATTGTTTTGGCTACAGGGTGATCGATAATTGAAATTAATAATATTTAAAATTTTCACACATGTGTGTTTACTTTTTTAGAAAACAATTGATTAATTATCATGAAAAATATTCCCAAAATTAATTTCTAATCACACCATTCATATTTTAATGTATCATTATCTTTGGGTTTTAATTTTGAGGATTTTTATATAATGTAAAATTTATATAAAATAATTTAAGTTATATAAATTTATTTACTTATATCAGATTTGTTTTTTTGAATTTTATAGTAACCATATCCTAGAATTTAATTTTAGGTGTTGGATGGTTTAATGGGTAAAATGTTTTTAATTATGATGACGTCTATTATTGTCAAACCTTAGACCCTAATTTTTCATGATTTTAATAGTTCCCTATAAACTGGTATTTGGGTTCCCCTATCATCATTTTTGACACAAGGTTCAAACAAAAACCCTCAATAAATTCTAGATTATGAGAGGAGGGATATGACATACACTTGGAAATAATTCTTGAAAATCTCATTTATGTCTCATATTATTTATGTTGGATTGTAATTCATTATTTGGTGATGAAAATAATGATTGGTTCAAAAAACTAATCAGTAGCAACTATGTTCTAAATCATTGATCATATCAAAATATTATTGTTTATATATAATTTATATAGATTAAAATTATTTTTAATCATGGGAAGGAATTATTGATATAATTAAAAATATATTTAATCATTGAATCTAAAAGATGCATACAAATATAAGAATTTATGGTTGATTATATGATTAACTAAACTAATAAAAATATTTTTGTATTTTTATTTAATTAAAATGAAATGTGAATAATGATATTTTGAATCTCTCATTAGCAACCAAACTTCCCCATAAAAACAAGACCCCTTGGTATTCTATAATAAATCTTTCAAGGAAACTCTATCTGAGGGGTTCAAAATCGAACATAAACTATGATGTCATTCAATCCTGGGTGATAGTTGGGGAAACTCTATTAGTATCTAGGGGAGTAGGTAGATGTACAGATAATGTCTCTTGGTATCATGGTGAGTGGTTTCAATAATATAATTGAGTTTAAGTAACTATTATCAACCATTCCTAAATTACGTGGGAAAAATTCCTTTACTATTAGGTTTCTATGGTGAAAAAACACCCAAAGATAAAGAAAAATGTTTGATATTGATAAATGAGTAGTCAATATGGCGTGTTTTTCATATAAATCATGATGACATGAATTTTGAGATGTTCATGTATATTTTATGTAATTTTGCATATTTTTTAAAATATATAGTGTTAGGTAAATAGTGATCACCTTTGATAATTTTCAAGATAACTGATTTTGTTTTAGGAAAAAACAACCCCCACCCCATGATGATTGATTTTAGGCTCTAATATTGATGGAAATAGTAATTTATGATTTTTTAAGCATTTGTATATATATGAATCTTGTTGAATTATATGAAACTCACAATAGAAAAGGATAATATGATGCCCCACGAAAGTCATTGTCTAAATTATGTGACTTAAACAAAATATTTCATTACATACATTGCCTAGATATTTTAGATTTTCAGTTTTAGTAAATTATTAAAAAAATTATCTAATAAAAATCTTATATTATTCAATTAATTTATATGTTTCCATAATATAAGAAACTACATAATTCATAACATGTATTCAATATAACCTATTAATTCCCTAAATAGGATAATCTTCCATATATTTCATACATTATTTTATCTTCATAAAATTATAAAATGGAAATATAAGAGGGGAGTGAGTTCAGATGCTCAGTAAGGATAAACATAACTGATAATAATCAAGGATTATAATTGAGTATATGATTTCCATATGGGTATAATCACTATACATAAATAAGTGATAACCAATAATGTATAGTTCATAAATCAAGGAATAAACCATGGAATAACATGATATATGAATCAAATGTTTGTAGAATACTGATTCATTATACATCAATAATGAGATCATAACATTATGATACCAAATAAATGTGGCACAAACAATATAATATGGAGACATTACCTTTATAAGACACACACTTTCTATAAGTCCCCAGACTTAAAAATTACCTAATATTGAGTTAAGTCAATAATATGAATTTATTTCACATTGAGTATATTTTCAAGTTTTGAGATTTAGATAATTTGGCCCTAACTCATATATAACAAACTAAACCTTACAATATATCCACTTCTACTCATTATCCATTTTTTATAAACAATTTAAAAAGAAACAAGGTTTTGTTTCATGTTTAATCATTGTAACTTTTCCTTGATCCCATCCATGAATCTATCCTCCATTAAATCCTATAAAATAATTTTAAAACATTATATTAGCATAGAAATATAATAAAATGATACACAATGAAGGAAATCTGTTATCCTTGTGAAAACATGTAAACCATGAATATTTATCATAAATTAATACTTTTAACTTATAAGAATTATTAAATGCACTTCACTAAATATAGGCTCATTACATGCCTATTTTTAATCAAAACATTACCACAAAATCCATAGAAATAAATATATAACATATAAATTTTACTTCGGACATAATCAAACTTAACTAGAATAAACAAACGTTCGACTTCCGCACATATTACTCTTACAGGTGGAATACCCATACTACCGACTACCAAACCCAATTCATTAGATGTTATAACATAACCAACCATCCTAGGATTGTCAAAAAACCACCCATATTTGGTTTATCACAGAACCACCAATATTTTTATTATCATATAACCACCCATCAAATGTCAAAGTATCATTGTATAATCATAACACATAAAATATTTCAATTATTAATATTTTACTCATAATATTTAATTCTCAATGATAGGAAATAATTTGAAGATATTGAAATATTAAATACAATTTCAAAACCATTTTAGGTACCAAAATAACCAAAAAAAGGAAAAATATTTTTAATTTCCCTTCTAAAAACATTAAGGATTATAGAGTAATACAAATATCAAATAACAGTTACGACAGTGGAGAAGTCGTTTCCACCGTATACATTAAAAACCATTCATTTTGTCATTTTGTAAAGAAAGTAAAACAATTCATATAAAAATATTTTTATTGAAATTTTTTGAATGAAATTAATATTAAAGGGGTTTACTATACACCGTATAAAAGAAGGTCATTTATATTATGTAAATATTCCTCAATAAAAAAAGATTGAGATGAAGTCCCTTACAAGGATCCCATTATAAAAACCTTTGAGATAAATTCAAAAGTTTTCATTTTAATACATTCGTTTATATATAAATGCATTTATAAAAATATTTTTGAAAATAATGACATAATATAAAAATAATTATAACAATAAATCATCAAAATATTAAAAAGAGATTTGGATTTAAAAAGCCCCTTACGTTGAGTCTAAATCATTATGTACAATATTTATATTCCTGAGTAAAAACCTTATGTTAATTTATACATTATTGAAAACCTTTTTCATGTTTATTATTCCCTTTATATCACTTTTTAAAATTTTATTACAATTACTAAATTATTAAAACTCACGTTATATGTTTTTTCAATATTCAGTACTTACGATCAAGATGACATTGGTATGATATTAATAGTAAATGTTGTCATAAGTCAATAAAACTAGAATAATATTAATAAATTAATAATCACTTTTATATTTTAACAATATTTTTTAAATCAACCCATTAACTATCATTATGAAAAATTAATAATGTTATAATCATTGTGATGGTAGGCCTAACATATGCATGAGTAACATTTTTCTGTTTTCATTGATTGTTATGGGTAGAGGGTAAGTATTTTTTTAAAATTACAAATGATAATTGGAACATTTATATCAAATTAATAATTTAAATATACTTATATATATATATATCAAACAAGTGATGTAGTGAACAAAAACGAATTACATCCCTTCATAGAGGTGATAGTTCACACGTAGGAATGAATGACGTTATCATTTTTATGTGAATAAAATTTAAGAACACAAATGATATTTTATTATCTTAAAATTAGTATTATTTCATTAATATCACATATTAACAATTAGTTTCATCATTATAACCATCCTTTAAATACAGTGATGAAAAATGAACTATATTGATTCACGAGGTTATAGTCCTCCATACACACAAATGAAATGTTCATTTCCTATTTGATGAAATTGGAGAAGGATTTAGGTGATTATATTAACATAATAACTTCTCAATATATTGATGGTACTATATTTATTATTTCATCATGATTGGAGGATATTTTAAGGAAGTGTAAGTAGAAATAAAATAGAAATACTTGAATAAAATTATACCTTTTCTTCGGTTGATCTCCTTTTGATGAACACCATAACACCAATATAGAGATTTTTATGCCTAAAATAAAGGCTCAATAATTTGGGGATGGATTTTAGGAATGGTTTTGGTAAAAAAAATTCCAATTAAAATGGTTCTTAAAGTTTTTTTAATAGGAAATAGAATATACCTTTTTATAGGAGAGGGGAGGTGCACACTTGGAAACTCTTAAAATATTTTATTAAGAAATATTAATTTTTAAATCCAAATGAGTCCAAAATGATTTATATATAAGATAGTATGATTATGGTTCTCAATTCTCTCATACAATAATTTTTAGATTTGTATTTTATTTATTTTATACCTTGTCGTTTCGGTTTACCCTTAACAAATATAATTTAGTTTTAATTATGGTAACAACATTTTCAATATTAAGCGACTATAAATTTTACTTATATGGGGTAAATTTTCCATAAATGTATATTTTAATAAATTTTATATCTTATAATAGTCACTTTTAACTTTAATAGTTTTTGATGATTTTTAAATAATTTAATAAAATATTATTTTTATAATATCAACACTATCAATTTTGACCCTATTCATTTTTTTGAATTTATATAAAATACAAAAAGAGTGTTAACTTCAAAAAAATAATTTAATAGACTTATAATATGTCATAAGAACCTATAAAATTCGTGTAGAATCATAATTAAATGGAATTATATTTATTTTAATATTTCTCAAATAATTTATTTGATATTTCTATTAATAAAATAATTATTATATCACTATTGTGTCATTTTTTAATGTAATTATATAATCTATAAAAATTATAAATAAATTCTCATGATTTATATAATTACATTATATTTCTTAAGAAAATTTATGATCCATGTTTTATCTTTTTTATCACAATATTAGAATTGTTATACTTATAAGAAATACGAGGGTGGCAGGTCATCAATTTCTTTTGTTTTAATAATATTTATGTCACTTTCATGGAAAAAAGTCCTTTAAATGAGTATTTTTATATACATATGTGTGAAGGGTCTAATTTTATTAATAAAATAGTATTTTTTAGGTGGTAAAATAATTTATTTCCTTATCATATTGTTTTTTACTATAATTTACTCGATTTACCTTTAACTGCATTAAAAAAATTACCGTAGTTACTAATCATAATATCAAAAAAAAATTAAAGTATTAAAATAATTTGGACCCAATAAATAAAAATATGAAATAAATTTTTCTAAATTTAAAACATGTAATTTTGAGTAATTAAATTAAAATTAATCCCGTTGAAAATGAAAGAGGGTTTTTTAAAAGTAAAAACCATCAAAAGATTGACATGTGTTTATGTCCATTCAATATGAAATTACTTCCAATGACCAAAATTGTATTAAATTATAAAAACATAATCTAATTATACTTTAAAAAATTTTAAAAATATAATTCAACACTATAAACATATTTGATGAAAAAGTAGTTTTAAACTAAAATGTAGTATTTTTAACTATTCATTAAAATATAAATTTTATCATAAAAATACCAAAAAATCAGCCAAAGTAAATTTTTATTTCCCGATTCTAAAATAAATTTATTTTGTCAAATATAAATTATAAAATTATCAAAACTAAATTTAATATGAGTTCTCAATAAAAATGTGGTAAAATTGTTTTTTTAGAAATAATTAGTTTAATCTAAAAATCATATTTGTTCTTATATTAGGACTAGAAAATACAAAAGATGAATTTTATAAATTAAATTAAATATTTTACTATATTTTTTATATTATTTTCATTAATATAATCAAATAAGTGGTATTTTATAATTTAAAAAAAATATTTATTCGTACTTAAATAGTTTTTCAGAAAAACACATCTTTTATATTCAAATGGTTTTTATTTTCATTTATAACTAATTTAGTAACAAATGAATCATTATATAAACATGTGTAGCCATTATTTTAATAATTAAATTAATACTATTAATTCCCATTATTCTAATGGTTGGGTTTTAAAGGTAAGATTTAAATAATAATATTAAATTGTTCACTTAAACTTGATGTGGTGTATCATGTACGTTATCGAACATAGTATTTGTTTTTTAAAATACTAGGGATGTTAAATACTAACTTTTTCCTTAAAAGTACTTTCATAAATAAAAATATTTTATTTGGAATGGAACATTCTCCCACCCTTTTGGAAATCACATCCTTGTGATTTGAATTTAGGGTCTGTAACTTAGGTATGACTTTTTAAAATACCCCTATTGCAATCCAACATTGTAAAAATGATTAATAAAACATCCACATTAAAATAAAGGAAGCTATGAAGGTCACCTGAGAAACACATACTATTATTCTATATATGAAAACATGTATATGTAATAACAACTAACTATCATTTCGGATGGAGAGTGATAGAAAATATTGTTTGGAAAATTTTAACAATCAGAAAGCTATAAATATTTGATGGGTTAAACAGTATTTCACTTTTTAGTATGAAAAATAAATAGAAAACATTTTTGTTTCACGATCATTTTCAAAAGGATGAGTAATTCATTTGCTTACTCAACAAATAACATAATTAACCATACTTACATGAAAAGTATAGTTTCATCCTTTAACCATTTTTCACCACAAACTCATATATTTCTCCAAACGATGAGTATTCAAGTAGAATCAAATTCTAAGAATTCACATAATCCACAAAAAATAAAAACTATTTATTTTTTCTTTAGTGAAACATTAAACAAAAAAATAGTTAGGATAAGATAAGATAATTCCCTAAAAAGAATATTCTTTTAAAATAAAAAGGATTGCTTTTTATCTCCAAAATTTAAAAGTTATACTGAAATCTCAATATTGACCATAAAACAAATAATTATCCATAAAATTCCCCAAAATAATACAAACTATTATTAAAACCCAAAATTATGAAAGATTTTATCGCATAGTCTTCCATGATAAATTTTAACATTTATCTCCAAAATACATAAATAACTATTAATGTCTCATAAAAAAATTAATTGACATAATCACGTATTCTTCAAGAGAGTTTGATCATTTAATTAAATATCCTAATTCTCTATAATTACACAATTAAAATAATATATTCTTACAAAATATAATTCAACCATTACCCATCAAATAAAATCCCTTAGTATTATATTTTCCTTAATCATATAATGTTCCCAAAATACTGAATGTCTTCCAAAATAAAATTTATCACTTAATCTCCAAATCATTTTATAATACCATGGATATCCATTTGATAAAACATAAGTTATAAAAATAAACATATTCTTATTTCATAAAGTACTTAACGAAAAATAAAAATTCTGACTGACCAAGGACTTCACATAAGCCAGTGGTAGGTGATAAATCCTTATCGCACTTCGTTTTTTGGTTCGATTCTTGCAACCTTGTCAGACACAGCTGGTTGTCCGCCTGCCTATAGGTTTTACATTTCATAAAATTATATATTTTTATAACATTCCAAAAAATTATATAAAATCATCAAAAATAACCATAATATATTTTAACCTCAAATTTTATCTCATGCCTTTCATTTTGCATCCCAAAATTAATAACCCATAATTACCTCAAAAATGAATGTCTCAAAAAATATGGTTAATCGCCTTAAATATTTGGAACATAAAACCTCAAAATGGATTTCTAAGGCTACGAAATTATGATCAGCCTTAAAATTATAAACCCATGATGATATTCATAACTCTTAATAAGACATCCTATTCACCAATGTTTTCTAAACCATCCTTTGATACAAACTATAAGTCCCCAGCCTTAAATATTTCTGAATCATGAGTTAAGTCCATAATTTGAATTTATTTCACATTGAGGATATTTTTATCTTTATAAATATAGAGAATTATGACATAAATCATACATAACCATATATATATTAAAAAGTATACACTTCTACCTGATATCTATTTTTTTATAAAATAAAAACATTTATAAACAACTGTGATTTCATTTCATGTTTAATTCTTATACCTTTTCCTTGATCCCATCCTTGAAACTATTCTACTTTAAATCCTATGAAAAAACATTTCAAAAATTTGGATGAGAATAAAAGTAACTGTAATACATACACAAAGAAAAAAATTATTAGGCTTTTGAAAACATGTAAATGATGAATACTTTATCATAAGATAATATTTTTGACCTCTGAGAAGTAGTAAATACACTACACTGAATATAAGCTCATTACTTACCTTTTTTTGGAATCAAAATGTTACCATAAAACCCATATAAAGCATCATATAACATATTAGGGTAAATTTGGACATAATCATGCTTAAATAAAATAACCAGGCAGCTGAATTACACACATATCACTCTTAAAAATAGAATAGTCATATGGTGAACATCCATAATCAATTCATTGGAGGTTATAATATAACCACACGTCCTTGTTTTTTCATAGAACCACCCATATTTTGTTTATCATAGAACCACCCATATTTTTTTTAACACATAACCAACCATAAAATGTCAATGTACCATTGTATAATCATAATACAAAAAATATTTCAATTTTAAACATTTCACTCATAAAAATTTCATTTGCAATAACAAGAAAACATTTAAAGATATTAAAATAGTAAAACTATTTTCCAAAACATTTTAAATAACAAAATACCCAAAAAAAGAATATGATATTTCTTTTCTATTTTAAAAACATTATGGCATAGAGAGGAATCTGGATAACAAAAAACAGTTGCGGTGGAAGATAATTTGTTGTCACCGCATACGATTAAAAACATTCCTTTTATCATTTTTTAATGAAATAAAATCTCTTCAGAAAAAAAATATTCCTTTTAAAATCTTTTTAATTAAATTAAAGTCAAATGGGTGGATTATACACTGTATAAGATAAGGTGGTTTATAGTATCCAAAAATGCATTAATTAAAGGATATTAAGATGAAGTATCCTCCAAGGATCCTATTATGAAAAAATTTGACAGAAATTCAAAATTCACCATTTTAAAACATTCATGACTATATAAATACATTCAAAAAAACCATTTTGAAAACAAGTTCATAAAACTGAAATATTAATAAGAATAAAACATCAAAACATTAAAATGGGATTTTGATTAAAAAAGTACCTTACCCTAAGTCCAACTCATCAAATTCAATAAATATATTCCAAAATAATAAACATATGTTAATTTATACTTACCTGGGAACATTTTTTAACTTTATTGTTCCCTTTATATAACTTTTTACAATGTTATTAATATTACTATATTATTTAAACTCATGTCGGAGGTTTTATCAATGTCCCGTACCGGAGTTCAATATGACATTGGAATGATGTCAATAGTCCATGTTTTCATAATTTTATCATATCCAGAATAATATTCATGATATAATAAACACTTTTAAATGTTACCCATACTTTTAAATCAAACAATTAATTATGGTTATTAAAAATTAACAATGTTATAATCTTAGAGATGGTATGTCATACGTATGCATTAGTAATGTTTTCAATTTTTCATTGATCATTATGTAAAGAAGCTAGGAACTATTTTATATTTCTTGAATGATAATAACATCGTAAATATAATATTAATCATTTAATTATACTTATATATATTTTATAAGTGATGTAGTGAAAAAAAATCACATCATTTCATGAAGGTGATAGTTCACAGGTACACAGGAATGATATTATTATTTTTATGTTCTAGGAAAGTAATAATATAATTTATATATTATTTTCTTATAATTAGTAATATATAATTAATATCACATAATAAAATTTAATTACAACCTTAAAACCATTCTTTAAAGACAGTGATGAAAAAAATACAATATCCGTGTGCACGGCGGTAGTCCTCCGTACACATAAATGAAATTTTCATTTCCCATTTGATGAAATTGGAGATGTATTTATGTGATGATATTAACATAATAACCACTCATTATATTTAGTATAATTAATTTATTACTTAATCATGGATGTGGATATTTTTATGGTAGTGGAAGAAGAAATAAAATAGAAATACTTAAAGAAAACGATACCTCTTCATCGGTTGATCACCTTTGAAGAACACCTTAACACCTCTATGGAGGGTGTTATAACTAAAATAAGGCTTAAATAATGTGTGGAGAGATTTCATGAAGGTTTTTGGGAAGATCTTGTACAAAAAAATGGTTCTTGAATGGTGTGTAATAGATAAGTGTGGGTACCTTTTTATTGGGGAGGGGAGGGCGATCCTTAGAAACTCTTAGAATATTAAATTAATATAAATTAAATTTTCATTAAAAATGACTCCAAATGATTTATTTAAAATATAATATTAGTAGGGTTCTAAATCATCTCATCCAAAAAAATATAAATTTACTTATTTTAATTTAAACCTTATCTTTTCGGTTTACCATTAATTAATCAATTTTAATTTTAATAATAATAACAACATTTTCAATATTATGAGACTATAAATTTTATTTATATGGGTTCATTTTCTTATAAGTAGAAACTTCAAGAAACCTTTGACCTTATTTTATCCAATTTTTAATTTTAAAATATTTTTATGATTTTTAAATAATTTAATAAAATATTATTTTTATTAAATATCAATAGTGTCAATTTTAACCCTATTCATTTCATTGAATTTAAATAAAATAAAAAATAGATATAACTTCAAAAAATCAATTTAATACACTTATAATATGTCAAAGTCACCAATATAATTATGTGAGTACCATAATTAATTACAATTATATTCATTTTAATATTTTTCATATAATTTATTTGATACTTCTATTAATAAAATAATTATTGTATCGTTGGTTTGTAAGTATTTATGGTAGTTATTTGATCCCTAAAAATTATAAACCAATTCCCATGATGTAGAAAATTTCATTAGTTTTTTGGAGGCTATTTATTATTGATAACCCTATATTAAATTTATTATACTAATAAGAAATAAGAGGGTGACATGTTGTCACTTTATTTTGTTTTAAAAATATTTATATCACTTTCATCGACAAAATTCAATTAAATTAGTAAATTAAGGTACTTATGTGTTAAGATCCTAATTTTATTCATCCAATATGATTTTTTAAGGTTTTATAGTAATTGTTTTGTCCTTATCATATTTTTTGTTAATGTAATTTACCTAGTTTACCTTTAACTATGTTAAATAAAAATTATCATAGTTACTAATCATAATATACAAAATAATAAAAAGTAAATGATTAACATAATTTCCACCCACTTAATATATATATTCAATCCATTTTCCAAAATTTATAACAGAAAATATTCAGTAATTAAATTTAAATTAATCTCATTGATAAAATGAGATAGAGGGTTTTTTAAAAGTAAAAACCATCATGAGATTAACATTTTCTTATTCCATTTTCAGTTCTAAATTACTACCAATGACCAAAATTGGATTAAATTAAAAAATTTAATATAATTATATGTTAAAAACATGCAAAAATATAATTCAAAACAATAAAAAAAATTATGAAAAAAAAATAAACTAAAATGTTGTATGTTTCACATTTCATTAAAACACGAATTTTATCATAAAAATACATACAATTCAAGAAAACTAAATTATGACTTCCTGCCTCCAAATATTTAGTTTATTTTTTCAAATAGAACTTATAAAAGTGTCAAATGGAAATTTTAAAATGGGTATTCCATCAAAAGGAGGTAAAATGCCCTTTTTTTATAAATACTTATTTTATTTTTAAAATAAGATTTTTTTTAATATTAGTACTGAATGATATATAAGATTAATTTAAAAAATTAAATTAAATATATTTCATATATATTTCATTAATATAACCAAACAAATGTGATTTTATTATTTAAAAAAACAACTATTCTTACTTAAATTGTTTTTTCATAAAAACACATCCATTATATTCAGTTTGTTTTTATTTTCATTTATAATTATTTTTTTAACAAGTGAATAATTATATAACAATGAGTAACCCCTATTTTTATAATCAAATTAATACTATTCATTCTTATTATTCTAAAGTCTAGGTTTTAATGATAACATTTAAGTAATAATATTAAATTGTTAATTTAAAAATAATGTGGTTCATCATGTATTCTATAGAAAATAGTATTTATTTCTAAAAAACTCATGATTTCACACATTCACCCATTCCTATGGGAAAAAATGATTTTACTAGAATATATATTTCCCTCTTGATTTATACCCTTTCACCCACACTTGTGAGGTGACATAATTATACTCCGATATAAATTTATTATGATATTTAAAATTTTAACCAATGAAATAGAGGGTAATTTAAGACCCCACATATAATTTATATATATTCGCATGTTCCATAATATATCAATAATTTCAACATATCTTGAAATATCATGTCGTGAAAATGGTCTTCACATACATTTCAAATATAATCACATTAATAATTTATTTATAATTACCTAAATAATCATAATAGGATAAAAACTTGGAAAATATATGGGTATCAAATATATTTATTAATTTTTAAGGTAAATAACTTCTCATTATGATAATATACAATGTGGTATTTTTATGGTATGGATAAAGTGTATAAGTATTACTCAAAAAATTCTAAAAATAAATCGATTAATGGAATCTAGGTGAACACCATTTAATATAATAAATTGAAAATATGATCACCACAAATCAAAGGAAAATGAAGAAAAGTTATCCCAATTCATAATTTATGGTTAAGCAAGAAAAAGGTAGTTATGGATAAAATATTAAATAGATAATAATATTACCTAATCCTTCTAAAGGAATTTGGATAGTAATATTTGAATAATATCCCTGATCAATCAAGGGATATGTCAGTAGAAAATGATGTGGGTGAAAACAATTTTCGAATTTTTAGAAAAACACTTCCTTAAAAAATAAGAAATATCCTTAATCTCGTGAAATAATTTAAAAAAATTCATAACTCATAGAGAAAATTAATTTCTTTTCAAAACCATGAAAACATAGAGATGATATTTATTATAAATAAATAAGGTAAATAGAAATATATATTCACAAAAAACAATACCAGAAATTGAATTATTGAAAATAACTCATATGGAAGACATTAAATGGATTTACATTTAAAATATTTTTAAATAAATTAAATGTAATAGAAAATGAAAATTAAAAATTTTAAAATAAATATCATTATATCTATAATATTTGGATAAAAAGATAAAATACAATTGAAATGGAATTTCCTTTTTTATATTACTAAATGCCTTTGTTTACAGCCACATTTCTTAAAACAATTATGGAACAACCAATTTACATAACTATTTTTGTATGTAATCCATGGTTAAAGATGTTATATAATAACAACATAATATCAATAATTCTAGGGTTTTATGTCATTTATAATTTAATTACCATTAAATATGTATGTATATATAGATTATTATAAAATAAACTCAGATTGGGAAATGTACTCTAATATGTCCATTTAAGAGGTTATGTTTACTATATTCTTATATTGATAATATCACTTATTTATTATCTAGTATTATATTTATATAATATTAATTATGTAAAAAAATTAAATTAAATAAATTTTCAATATCATCCATTTTAGTTGGTGATGGAAATAATGTATTCTTCTTCATGGAGGCGGTAGTTCACAAGCAAGAACTATAATCGTTCATCTATTTTTATTAGAAAATAAAATGGAATATATAAGGGTTTATAAATTAATATAGTACTACTTAATAATTTAAATGATAATTATTACTTTATATTTCTATTGTACAATGGGTTATTTGTTGGGAAAAAATCTCTCAAGGTATCATTGAAGCATTTTTCAATTGATTGTGTTTGTTGAAAAAGTGGACCTCCATGTTGAGTTTGTTGAAAAATAAGACCATGATGATCAATTTGTTGATAAAGGGGGTTTCCATGGTTATTCTATGGGTTAAAGATATTTTTTCAACAATCCATGTTTGACTAAAGAACCTTGACAAAGGAATGGATGATCTAAAGGCGGTACAAAAATAACAGATACAAAGTGGCGTCGTTTCTAGTGTTTGCCAAATTTTTTGGCCTGAAAATCAGAAAATGGAGATATGTGTTTTTGGAAAAGGGAGGTGAATGAAACATTAGATAAATTCAATAAAAAGTAAGTGGTGCATGAAATATTGGCATGGTGCACGAAATAGAGGATTTGAGTTTTTCACGCAAGAGGTGTTTCGAGATCAAAAGCTCAAAAATTGGCAAAGGCATGAGGTGTGGGAAATATAAGAGTATTGTGCGAAAAAGTAAGTGGTGCATGAAATATTGTCTTGGTGTGGAAAATAAAGGATTGGAGTTTTTTGGGTAAGAGGATTTTTGAGATCAGAAGCTCAAAAATTGGAAAAGGAATGAGGTGCGCGAAATATTAAAGCAGTGCACGAAAAAGGAAGTGGTGCGCGAAATATTGGTGTGGTGTGTGAAATTGAGTATTGAAGTTTTTTACATAAGAGGTGTTTTGTGATCATTAGATCAAAAATTGGAAAAGGCATCAGGTGTGTGAAATATTGGAGTAGTGCGCAAAAAATGATGTTGCGTGAAAGATGTGTTTTTTGCGCTCGAACTGAATTATGCGCTCAAGGAGGGTTTTTTGCATCTGGTGGATTTTGCCTATAAATATAGAGTGAACCCCACTCATTTGATAAATCTCAACGCTTAGAGAGTATCTGATCTATTTCATGATAAATTTTAATATGCAATAGTGTTGCGTGTAAACGTCAAGTTTGCATAAAAAGTCAGGTGTTTTCGTGGAAAGAAAAGGGTGGGCGTAAAAAGAAAGTTGTGCGTAAATCTCAGGATGCATGTAAAAAGTTTGTTGTTTGTAAATAATATCTACACATAAAATAAGTTTGTTGGAGATAAAATAACAGGTTTCACATAAAATAGGTGTTTCACGAAAAGTGTATTTCGCGCAAAAGAAGAGAATTACGCGCAGGGCCTAGTGAAGGCTACGCGTAAAAATTGGAGTTGTCGGGTACACTCGGTGCAAAGTGATATTCATATATGGGTGAAATTTGGATGTCAATAGAGCCTCTATCAATAGTTAAAGATGAAATTTTCATTAGTGATAATGATAAAACCTACAAGTCCATAAATTGTGTGTGGATTCTTTCTAGAGAAGTGAGAAAAGGAAGAGGAAGAAGGTGATACTTTCTACCGGTAGTGAGCCTAAGAGAGAGAGGAATAGGGAGAGACCCTTGGTAAAGTAGTGATATAACCCTAAACATAGTAAAGGCAGTGGGACTGGGCATATAAGTGATCTATTTTAATCATTGTAAATTGGCAGTTAGCTTTAGTGGATTTGGTAAAGTGGCACATCGTCGTTGTATGCTCCTTGGACGTATCCCAATGAGGGTGAACCAAGTAAAAATCCTTGTGTATGCTTGCTTTATTCCCTACATTTCATCCAAAAGATCATTATCAGATAAATAGGGAAAGAACAAGATAGAAATTAATAACATAAGAGAAAACAATGTGACCCATATAATATAGAGGTCAAGATCCAGTGGGGTAGGAAGAATTTTGAAATAGAATATCCATTCCCTTATTCACCCCCCCCCCCCCTCTCAGGGTATCTAGGACCCTTTTGTCCTAACAATTGGTATTATAGGGATAGGTTTCTTTTATCATATTTGTTTTCTCTAACTTGGTTGAGTCTATTTGTGTGGTTAAATCAGTCTTCTCTTATTTCGGTGTACCATGGAAAAGGGAATAACTTTAAAGAAGAATCGGAAGTCTTGTGAAATTCTCTACTGTGGAAGTGTCAATGGAAAGAGTGTGATTCAGTTAATGGAATCATGTAGTGAATAGAATAATGGTTTGGATGAATCATATAGTGAAAATACTTACTCATTCAATAGTGCAGAAGGAATGAGTGAAGAACCTGATATTCCAAGTGATGTTGGAACCATTGGTGATGATGAAACTGCACGAAGTAGAAAAGTGGCAGTTGTCTACAAGGCTAAGGAATTTGATCAGAAATTGGATGAAGAGATGAAATCTAAATAAATCTAGATCCAGTAAATGAAAATTTAGGTTAATAGTCTAATAGGATTAAATCAAAAGCTTATTGACGTGGCCACTAATCTAATGGAGAAGAATGATTCTCATGCTGAAGAACTGTAAAAGATGTCTTTAAATAGAGAAAAACATAAAGTAGATGACAAGGAAAAGAATCAGAAGTCAAATGAAATTCAGATTCTGAAGTCCTAAAATTATGATCTTGTTGCACAACTATTTAAACTCATTCCGGAGAATCAAAGGCTATAAAAAAAGAATGAATATTGTTTTAATTTTGTTACTCATAAAAAATAGAAAGTGAAAAAGAAAAGTGATGTGGTAGAAAAGCTTACAAGAGAATTGGAAGATGAGACAAGTTGAGGGAAGCTTCTCAAGATATAACTTGATACCCAACTTGAATCATGGTATATAAAGATTAAAAAGTTGGAAGAATAAATAGAATCAGTAAAAAATGAAATGGAGAAATCGAATTCCAAAAACAAGCCCACGTTGAAGGATGCCTTGCACTTACTATTTTATTATCCTTCTGTAGGTGATGATGAAATGAAAGAAAAATATGCTACATTAGAGGAGAAGCAAGAAAGGATTTTATCATCCCAAAGCCCATCTATTTATGGAAAATCTATAATTGGATATGATGATACCACTCTTATTCATGATAGGAAAAGAGTAGTGAAAATATCCAAAGATAAGAAAAACCTTGTAGGTGCTGGAGATAGACATAAAAACGCTTTTACAGGAAGCAATGATAGCATGTGCTATTTTTGTGGGATTCATGGTGATACATCAAGCATCTGTTAAGAGGATCAGGAATACATTTTAGGTTTTGAAAATAGAAACATTACTATATATGAGAAATCAGAAATAATAGTTTCTCAGAGGAAAGAATTCATTAGATGCTATTGTTGTGGAAGAATGGGACACACCATGAATATGTGTCAGGAAGCTCCAGAGATCAATGTCTGAGGAATAACTCAATATGCATCAACATCTTGACATAAAAATGATAAGATGAGGTATTCCTTTGATGTAAAATGTTTTATATGTATTAATTATGGGAATTTGGAAAGATATTACTGCAAGAAGAAAGCTAGAAAGGAAAATGAACTCAAAAAGAATTTTTCAACTCTAGTAGTGTATAATGAGAAATCCTATACTGGAAGACAAATTGGTGGGTTGAAAAATAGTTTTTCTACCTTAGGGGAATCACGAGATAAATTAAAATTGTATAAGTCACCTCCTATTTCACACTCACAACAAATATCGTGGAGAAAATGCAAAAAAACTAGAAGATTAAGGGGAGATCTACTCCAGCAATGAGTAAGAAGAATGAAAGTTCAGTGGAGGACTCACCACCAGTGAAAAATAGTGTGGTGACTCATATATCCGATAAAATAATGATGAATAAAGAATGCATTGAAAATTTTGTATGTTGTGTGCCACATTGAGAAGTGAAAGAAAGAGGATGATCCCTACAATAGTGGAAGAAGAAAGAGAAGATGACAAGCAGAGAGATTCCTACACAAAGAATGAATCAATGGAAGTGTCATATTAGTGGAACATTAAAGATTTAAATGTCTACCAGTGGGTTTAAACCCAAATGTGTGAGAAAGACCAAGCCTGCAGAATCTGAATATCAGAAGAAGAATCAGAATGTGGGTAAAGAATGCCTAGTCATATGGCCAGAATAGTTGGATTTGGGAAGGCAGTTGGAGTAGGAAAGAAAATAGTGTGAGGCTTTGAAAGAAAGAATCAAAGGGTTGACCCATCAGAATCAACCATAATCCTCATCTTGAGGATTCCGAAAAGGCCCCTCTCCCTATGTATATCAATGTTATTAACTGATAATTCAAGTGTTTCAGGTTTCAAGGAGATACGATCCAAGGTGAAGTGGTATCAAATGATGCAAAGTATTGATGTGATGTGATCCATAATTTAAACAAATTCAAATCAGTTACAAGAAATGAAGAATGAATATGGAAGAATTCCATAAAAGGAGTTAATGTTATATAGCTGCATGAGACAGGTGAAAGTAATTGAGTGCAATAGATAGTGATTGTGTAATTAACTTTATCTCTTGATTTCTACACCGATTTTGACTCAGTTAGAGATTTTGTTGATAGCTCATTGCTAAGTGGTAAATTCACCCAATGATAATCTCGTTGATGTAAGTGAGATGGAGAATTCTCTCAAACCTATAATCGCATTTGAGGAGACAATGGAGGAGAAGAAGAATGGTTATGGGTCTAAACAATAGGCCTTATAACTGGAAGAGTTGTACATCATATGGTGAAGCATTCAATATCATAATCAGATGAAAAATCCATCAAAACCATAATTGGATGACCCAGATCAGGTGTTTCCTATCGAGAGAAGACATATTGTGAGTGAAGCATCCACATTCATTTATTTCATAATTATCTATATCATTCTAACATTATGGTATCAACTGACTGTTTTTAGGATACCAAGAATCTGTGAGAGAATATCAACAGTGTTTCAACAAGAAACTAAAAAAATAAGTTGAAAGAAATGATGTCACTATACAATGACACAGTGACAAAATTCCTATTGAAAGTGATTAATTGGTAAGAGAATCAGGGGGAGTAGAAGTGGAAAATTATAATTTTGAAGGAGATATAGATAATGAGCATGAGGAAGTCAGGTATATATCTACAAAGATGCCAAAGCTTCGAGATGAAATTGACTGGAAGAGTATCATTGGTGATCAGATATTTCCAGTCCAAATGAAGAATACGGGGACTATACATCAAGCATGATACTTATCATAGGTAGAGCCTAAATGTTGTGAAGATTTGTAATGGAAAACTCCAAGGATATGAGAACTTTTCTTTCTACACAGATGAATCTATCGAAAGATGATGATGGAATGGAATTTAATATCACAGAATCCAGGAAAATCATTGGAAGTATATTATCCCTAATAGAAACAAGGCCTAACATTATATTTGCCACATGCCAAGCAGTAAGATATTAGAGAAATCCCAATGAAATACACATGCTTGAATTGAAAATAATACTTCGGTATATCAATGGAATGGTGGATTTTGACTTGATATATATGAAAAATCTTAGTCCTAGTTATTGGGATATACTGGTGCATATTGGTCTAGTTCAACGAATGACATGAAATCAATGTCAGGAGGTGCTTTCTATCTTGGTGGTTTGTTTATTTCATGGCTAAGAAAGAATCGAGATTGCATTTCATTGAGCACCATAGAATCTGAGTATATTTCTGCCACTAAAGCGTGCAAACAGTTATTGTGGATGAAGTAGTAGCTTAATGATATGAACATTGAAGTGAATTATCTGATCATAATTCAGTGTGATAACTCAAGTACTATCAATCTAAGAAAAAATCATGCCCATCAATCAAGGAAAATGAACATTGAGATAAATTATAATTATATCAAGGAAAAGGTTGAGTTGGGAATCGTGAAGTGGGAGTATGTTCCTATATAACTCCAAGTTGTAGACATTTTGACAAAGGCCTTACCCAAAGAAGATTTTGAGAGGTATCGACTGGATCTGGGAGTCCAGTCGACTCCCTGCACTTGAAAAAGTGTGTCTGTAGAATATCCCTCTTCCTAAGGTAAGGTGTGCTTTCCCCTAATGTGCAGATACGTGTCCTCTACTATGTTGCAGACCAAAAAAAATTTACCTTTGGTTTCGTTGACAAAGGGGAAGAAATAGTGACTCTTCAAGTGGGAGAAACTGTGTCTAAGGAAGAGAGAAAATTTCTTAGTCAATGATATGGGGAGAAGCTAACAGGTGGAGCCGCGAGATAGTTGGAGATAAATGAGTTAGGGGGAGTTGAAAGATGAAGAGAAGTTGAAGTTGTAAGAAGACAGTGAGAGTTTTAAATCTTGAGATTCTATAAGTGATCGATCAAAGAGTAGATATCACAACATCTGAGGATCGTGATAAAAGCATAAGAGTGGTGTTGGAATGGTGTTAGAAGGTTTCCAGCTATCACTAATTGGTATCAGTGTGGTATCAACAATTGGTATCAGTTTTGCAATTGGTATCAGTCGAGTGTCAATAGTTGGTGTCAGAAATGAATTGATTCATTGATGGTCTTTTCATTTACTCTTTCTTCTCACGAAGATCATTTCTCATGTGGTCTTAGAGTATGTGTTGAGTGAATTTTTGATCGCTATTAGAATCGCAAGAGGAGAATGGTGATATAAATTGGAAGAAGTGTTAATGAGGTATAAAAGTGCATAAAATTTTTATGAGAAGGGTTTTCAACAAACCCAACAGGAAAGATTGTTGGGAAAAAATCCCTCATGGTATCATTGAAGCATTTCTTATGTGATTGTGTTTGTTGAAAAAGTGGGCCTCCATGATGAGTTTGTTGAAAAATCAGACCACGTTGATCAATTTTTTGACTAAGGGGGTTTCTATGGTTAGTTTTCGGGTTCAAGAGATGTTGTCAATAATCTATGTTTGACTGAAGAACCTTAACAAAGGAATAGATGATCTGGAGGCGGTACAAAAAGAACAGATACAAGGTGGTGCTGTTATCCAGTTTTTGCCAAATTTTTCGGCCTGAAAATCGGAAAATGGAGAGACGTGTTTTTGGAAAAGGGAAGTGTGAACCACATTAGTGCAGTGTGAGAAAAAGGAAGTGGTGCGTGAAATATTGGTGTGGTCTGTGAAATAGAAGATTGGATTTTTTCATCCAATAGGTTTTTCGAGATCCGAATCTTGAAAATTGGCAAAGTCATGAGGTGTGTGAAATATAAGAGCAGTGCGCAAAAAAGGAAGTGGTGTGAGAAATATTGGCATGGTGTTCGAAATAGAGGATTGGATTTTTTTTCTCACAAGAGGTTTTTTGAGATCAGATGATCGAAAAATTCCATAGGCATGAGGTGTGTGAAATATAAGAGCAGTGCGTGAAAAAGGAAGTGG
This sequence comes from Viscum album, assembly GCA_963277665.1. Lineage (NCBI taxonomy): Eukaryota > Viridiplantae > Streptophyta > Magnoliopsida > Santalales > Viscaceae > Viscum > Viscum album. The sequence continues at coordinate 680,311,519 of OY728150.1, forward strand.
TGCATGAAGTATTGGTATGGTACGCGAAATAGAGAATTGGAGTTTTTCGTGCCAGAGGTGTTTTGAGAACTAAAGATTGAAAATTGTAAAAGGCATGAGGTGTGCAAATTATTGGAGTAGTGCATGAAAAATGATGTTGTGCGGAAGATGTTTTCTTCATAATCAAAGTGAATTATGTGATCAAGGAGGGTTTTTCGCGCAGGGTTAAATTTTCCTATAAATATAGAGTTACCCCCCCCCCCCCTTAATTTGATGAAGCTCAAGACTTAGAGATTATCTGAGATCTGGTGAGAAAAATTGGAATATGCAAGGAATTTGTGCATAAACGTCAAGTTTGCGCGAAAATTTAGGTGTTTGCGCGTAAATAAAAGGCTACCCATAAAACAAAAGTTTTTCGTAAAGCTCAGGTTGCGCGTAAAAAGGTTTTAGTTCATAAAGAAATGTTGTGCACAAAATAATGTTTTTGTGTATAAAATAATTGGTTGCGCATAAAAGAGGTGTTGTGCGGAAAGTGGATTTCTCACAAAAGAAGGGAATTACGTACAAGACCCAGTGAAGGTTACGTGTAAAAATTGGAGTTGCCTGGTACACTCCGTGCAATGTGATATTCATATGTGGGTGACAGATGGGCATCGACCAAGCATCTATAAATTGTTAAATATGCAAATTTCATTAGTGATAATGATCGGACCTACAAGTCCATAAACTGTGTGTGGATCCTTTCTAGAGCAGTGAGCAAAATAAGAGGAAGAAGGTGATCCTTTCTACCGGTAGTGAGCTAACCCTAAACATTTTGAAGGTAGTGAGACTGGGCATATAAGTGATCCAGTCTGAACATTGTAAATTGGTAGTGAGCTTTAGTGGATTTAGTATAGCGGCACATCGTTGTTGTATACTCTATGGACGTAGCCCAGTGAGGGTGAACCAAGTAAAAATATCTGTGTTTTCCTTCTTTCTTCCCTGCATTGCATCCAAAACATCATTATGATATAAATAATTAAAGAACAAGATAAATGTTAACAACATAAGAGAAAACAATGTGACCCTTATAATATAAATGTCAAGATCCAGTGGGGTAGGAAGAATTTTGAAATAGAATATCCATACCCTGATCCCCCCCCCTCTTAGAGTATCTAGGCCCCTTTTTGTCCTATCATTATTGATGTAAATAACAATAATAAAAAGAAACATGATTGACCAATACTCACTTTTGGACATTCAACATTCTCTTAAAAGTCTCCTTGGAAATAAAGGGTCGAGGAAAACTTATTGTGACTAGGGGATTTATTATTCTTAAGGTAATTTTGGTGAATTTAAATTTGGTAGTGTTTCAATTAGATTTCTAATTTGATTTTTACATCTATGAAATTGGAATTCTTCACCTTTTATAAGTGAAGAAAAGAGATCTTTCATAAACATTGATTATTTTCCAATAATGAAATGACACTATTCAATGGTTAGTGTTTTCAAAATTGAGAAATAGTGGATTTTAGGGTGTGTTAAGTTCATTTGTTTAAGTAAAAATTATTTTAACTATTTTTTAAACATTTTTCTATCAAATATTCTTATTTTTTTCTTTTGTATTTTTTCTGGTTTTTACTATGGTAACTACTTTTTACCCTGGTAATTTATGATTTAAATTAAGTATAAGCTAATCCATATTACCAAAATTTATTTTTATGAAAGTAAATTTTTGACACGTATAAAATAATTAAATTTCAAAAATAATATAAAATAAAATTTGAAATTAAATCATATAATATATAAAAATTCTATTTTATATTCCAAATTGGTGTTTTAACCATTATGTGTTCTTATTCTTATTTATATTTATTTATAATTTAATTTGAGTAAATATAATTACATATGTATTTAGAAAATAAATATCAGACTCATTATTTTATAAAAATAAATTTAATTGACCAGTTTAAAGTTACACAATATTAATAAATTCTTTCTTAGAAAATAACTCTTCCACCAATATCATTTTAATTTACTTTAATCACACTAATACCATTATTATGAATTAAAATGAAGTTGAATTTATCAAATAATATGTAAGTATTGATCCCAAATCTAAAATCCATTTTTTATAATTAATTTCTAAAAAAAATTATTTTAATTATCAATATAATTGAACAAAATAGTTTTTAGAGTAAAATATTACTTATGTTTACAAAATTTTATGAATGGGTTTAACAAAATCCCCATAGTATTTATATATTGTTTGTTTTACATTATAGACATGTAGTTTATAGAAAAAGTTTTCAAATACTTTTATATAATTATTCTACTATGATAATTTCATTATGTTGATGGTACTAGAAAAAAATATTATTTTTAATTATGCATATAAAAATAAATTACTTCATAAAAATACAGAAAATTCAACCTAAAATAATTTTCTTTTCTAAATTAGAAAATTAAATTCATTTTACAATGTAAATTTTCTATAGTTTATAAATTTATATTTTAAATAAAAATATAATATATAAATAAATACTACATGTATTGAAAAAATTCCCTTTTATAACTCTATGTGTTCCTAATATTATTTTGTATGAATTTCCAATTAACTAAAATATATTTGTTCACCAAATATTTTATTATTCTTATATTTTATTAATAATATTAAACTAATATTTTGTAGCTAATTTTAGTTTATTGTTGCGTGTGAGATAAGAAATTGAAAAAATTATTAATTTATATTTATATATATATACCAAAATCTCATGGTGTTACATTATTACCCCAACCCACCTTAAATTAATTGTGGCCTTGTTATTATAATTATAAATTACCAATATATAATGTTATCTATAGGTAATCATGACTCAATAAAGATCATCATAGAGATATGAATCTTTATATCCTATGTAAGATGTGATACCATAATGTTTCCCTCATTATAGGATTATATTAATATTTTTGAACATTTATTATAAATATGACTCTATATCAAATTATTTTTAGTTTCTAGATATATAACTTTCAAAACTACATTTTAATGATACTATTTCCAACCAAACATATAAAATAAAATTATTATGATAATATCCAATTGAATCAAATTAAATTATCATATGAATAAGATATCTCAATTATAAGATGCCTTATCCAGTGACACTTTTATCTCAATCATTGACACTTTTTAATACATGGTTCATCTTATTACTCTTTTGGTTTAACCAAGGTTATATTAAGTTATGTTCCATCATAATTCTAAGCTTAATCCCTAAATTTATTTCAGAAATATAACCTTCTAATTCCATGTAATGAGAAGGTGATTAACAAAATAATTCCCCCTAGAAGTGTCTATCGAGGTGTGCAGTCTTATTCCCACTTATCATGAACCATAGTGATGATTATTTTGATTATTTCCCATCCCTTTCCTAGGTGATTACTTCTATGTGCATTTATTCCATTCTCACATCCCCGTTCTGTTATCCATGTGGGGATATAATTTCTTGGGGGACCAAAAAATATTAACTTTACCAAAAATATTAGAATGTTATCATATACATAAAATTCACCCTTAGACATATCCCTAAGTTTTTAACTATTGTTATCTTATCATAATACCTAAAAACATAAAATATTAAATATTAACTCAACTAACCTAAAGGGATTTCTATTACAATGAAATAATGATCAACATTAACTTACTAAACATTAAATTATCCTCAACTAGTGTCCTAACCTATAATGTTTCTTAAATATTTCTTAGATACTATAATGACTCTAGTTTTGTCATGTAATACTTTATAATATTCCTAAGAATATTTTCAAATCCAGGAATTGAGTCGACACGGGTTTTCGGGCCGTAGAGTACCTCATCGCGGGGATATTTAAAATACTAAAAATATTATATCACCCATGTATTATTTCTTTGGAAATTTGGAATGATTACCATGAAAAGTCTCATAGAATTTTTTTTATACTGCGGTTGAGGTTAGAAAATCATTTTTACCCTAAGTGTGATATAAAAATTGTTGGCATATGGTATTTTTATAGAGGCATTTCATGAGTGGGGTGTGAAGTAGAGGATATTGGTTTAATAAAATTAAACCAATATTCCTTCTCTCCTACCCCTTTGTGCACAAGTAGGATGATCCGAAGAACCTATCCTCTCCCACTATTAGTGGATGAACTAAGGAAGTAATATAGAAAACTGGGCATATTCTATCTTTGATATTGATGGTAGTATCTCCAAGATCATGCAGAAATAGCATCAGAGGGTGAATCTGACCTCGAAGCTTCATCAATTTCACCATGTGGCATGTGGTTTCAATTTTAAGCCCTAATCCCCTTGTTTATGCAGTTTTTTAATGTTGTAGATCTATTATACTCTTTCTATGGACCCCTAAATATATTATCTAATCTAACCTCGAAGCATCATCTTTTTCACTATGTGGCATGTGGTTTCAATTTTAAGCCCTAATCCCTTTGTTTATGCAGTTTTTTAATGTTATAGATCTGTTATACTCTTTCTATGGACCCCTAAAGAGCTTATCTATGTATTTTAGGAAAATGAAAGCAATATGGGTTCCCCGTAGGGAATTTCTAATGGATTTTACCATCTACAAGGTGTGTATAATACTGGAACATGCCCTATGTTCTTCCCATTTGGGGAAGCTAAATTTTGGGGACTACACACTGTGTATTGGGGTTACATGCCTTATAGTGGCCCCAGGTCGTATATATTTAGGACATGACTAGGGACACCATGTGTAGGTGAAATGGGAAGAGACATAGCCAAGGGGCCATGTAGTCAGGACATGCTATGTATCAGGGGGTACACACCCTCTGATGAACACAGTTGGTTGAGCCGTGTGAACAAAATACATGTTTGCAGACATGGTGAGGTGAGACTTTTCGTGTACCACTAGTATACATCATTTAGTCACACACACCCAAAAAAATCCATGTAGTCAGAGGACATAGTCAGGTGTTAGGTGGGGTGACACAAAGTGTAGAATCCCTTATAGGTCATTTAATGTCCTCTTGGGGGATTTCCACCCAACGTAACTCCCCCTTTAGAGCTTAGATTTAGTCCCATGAGTAGCCTATCATGAGTAGTTTTTAGTGTAGAATGTGATGGGGTACAAAGTTTGTGCTTATGATATGTGAGGTGAGGTGATGTTGTGGATATATTAGGTTAGATGTATTTGGACCAGTAATAGTTGATTGAGATCCCTTAGATCACCCCTATGAGGGTTTGGGTGGAATTACATCATTGGTATATGATTGTGATCTTATTAATAGGATGATTAGGGATAGTATTATTATATTCCTCCTGAGAGGATGGGTATAATCCTCATGTGTGTAGTTTCTATATAATGGGTTCTTGGTATCGTCCTAACCAACACTACATGGGCGATGATCCGCTTTCTAGCAAGATAGCAATGTGTAGTTTTGTGGAATCACTGTTAGTATGATCACCTATGTAGTGGGTAGTATTAGTAGGGTTGTATCATCATAGTTATATTATCCCATAATCAGAAAAAAAAATTATGTAGAGTTTTTGTAACCTTCATGATATGAACCCCTACTTTACTAGTTAGTCCTTATGGGATTTGTGGAATAGTCGTGACCAACACTACATGGGTGACGATACCCTATCTGAGTGATATGATCTCTGAGATGTCAGATTGGGTTGTGGTTTACCCCAGTGGATCTTGGGTGTGATCCCCTCTTTGAGAGATAATGAGTTACCGGTTATGGTTGTTGTGTCCCCCATCAGATCCTAGGCATGATCCCTTTACAAAAAAAATATTGTATATGGGTTTCTAGAATGGGTTCATAGTGTCCCCAAGTAGATCCTATGATGGATCCCCTTTTTGAGGAATGAAAAATTTTGTGATTATTTTATGGTTTTTATCATCCCCCGTCAGGGATGGGTGAGTTCACATTTATAATTATCATGATCCAATGAGTTCCAGCGTGATGTACATGGTGGTGTTACCTAATGAGAATGTTATCTCGGTTGTGTGATAATCAGATGGTGGTGTTGTGCCATCATCTTTGTAATGCCTTATTGAGTGGTATCTCATAGATGTGCCATCAGGGATGGTTGGTTTTTACCTGATGTAGTGTATCTCTCAAAAAAATTTCATCTGGGATAACTAGGCTCATAGAGTTTGTCCTCCTGAATGAGTTTTTCTTTGGAGCCTTGAGAACATGTTATTGGCTATGATGTCGGAACCTTAGAAGACTTGGACTCCATGAAAAGTATATCTAGGTGTATTTCATGGTTTCCTATGGTTTGTTTCACTTCTTGGATGCCTCATTTTTTGGTATAATTTTATTAGTTGTGTTTATCCAAGGGTAGTTGCAAGATGGATTTTCTATCTCATTTGGGTTCCCTCTGGATGGGTCGGGAAGACTATTTTCTTTCAGTTTCTCCCTTTTCTTTTTGGTTTTTTGGACTTTTATTGAGTATCTTTATACTCCCCTAGTCATGGAAATTTCCCACATGTCTTGAGTATTTTTAAAACTATATGCATTTCAACAGAGTCCATGGAGGACCCAAACAAAGTAGAGATTAGTGAGCTAGGCTGATTGGGGTGTTTATCAGAGCATCACCAAGGATATTTCTGAAGGGTGGCATTGACAGTGATCCCCTCCATATGAGTAGGTCAGACAAAGTTTTATTTTTCTATTGTTGGGGTTTTTACCTATAAGACATTGGAATATTCCTAAGGTTATTTATGAAGCTGGGTATGTAGTCGATGTGGGTTTTCCAGGACCTAAGAGCCTCAGAATAGTGGTATTAAAAATAAAAACTATATTATATCACACATGAATAGTTTCTTTAGAAACATGTGATAACTACAAATAGGAGTCTCGTATCAGGTTCTTGAGACTACAGTTGAGTTCAGAATGTCATTTTTACTCTTGGAATGACTTAAACTTTTTTGGTGCTGGGTGTTGGGCTAGGGGTATTTCATGAGAAGGGTGTTAAATTGAGGATATTGGATTTATAAAATTAAACTAATATTCATCATCTCCCACCCATATAGTGAAAACGTAGGAGGATCCAAATCCCCTATCCTCCCCCTTCAGTAATGGATGACCCAAGGATAGAGTCAGGTAAATGAGGCATCGTCAATCTCTGATCTTAATGGTGATCACTCTCAGATTTTGAACCAATAACATTAGAGCATAAATATAACATAAAATCTTTTGTTTTTCTGCTACGAGGTGGGAGGTTTGAGTTTTATGTCCCGATACCATTATTTATACATCATTTTATGGTAGTAGAGCCCTTAGGAACTTGTTAAGGACCCATCAAGGTTTGATCTATGTGTGAAAGGGAAAACGTGGGTGATTCAAGATGCTCATAGGGAATTTCTAATGTATTTTCTAAATTAAATAGTTTTTTGACTTGTGGAACGTGATGTGTGCTATTTCTATTTTGGAAAGATAAATTTTGGGTACTACACACCATGTATCAGGATTAAATGCGGTGTATGGACTCCATGTTGTGTTTCATGAGGACATGTCCAGGGATTTCATGTGTTGGTGTCATGATATGAAGACAATTCTAAGAAGTTGTGTAGTTAGGACACTCCTTGCACTAGGGGTTAAATTCCATGTGGTGAACATTGTTGGTAGATCCATGTGAAGGGAATACAATACTGGGTCCAAAGTGAGGTGAGACACATCATGTACAACGAGTACATGCCGTGTGGTCCCACACACCTAGCCACTTCATGCAATCAGAGTACATGGTCAGGTGTTAGGTGGGGTAACAATCTTTTTATACCCCCTTACATGTTTTTTAGTCTCCTCTTATAGGATTTTCTGCCTAATGTACCTCCCCCATTGTAGCTCATATTCTGGCCTATGAGTATCCAATCCTGAATAATTTTCATCGTAGAACGCGATGGTGGACATCATTTGGACCTAAGGGATACAAGGTGAGGCTATGTTGTGGATTTATTGGGATAGTGATGTTTGGACCAACATCGGTTGATTGAGATCCATTGGTTCATCCCTATGAGGTTTGTGTGGCATTATATCCTCATTATATGATTGTGATTCCATTAATAGGATGATTAGGGATAGAGTTTATATATCTTTCCAGAGAGGCCATGGTAGTCTCATCATGACTAACAGTACATGATAAATGATCCCCTTTATGTTAGGATAACCATGTAGGGTTTGTGGCATCATCTAGAGTACAATCCTCTATGTATAGGGTCGTATTAGTTGGTTTACAGCATCATCGTGATATGATCCCCAACTTAGCAGAAGGTTTATGTAGTATTTGTGGAATATTCATGATATGGTCTTCTACTTCTCAAGTTATACTAGATGGGGTTTGTGTAATTGCCATGCGTAACACTAAAAGGGTGTCGATCCTTTATCAGGGTGATATGATATTGGGGATGTCGAATTGGATTCTGGTGTCCCCCGTCATATCATGGGTTTGATCCCTACTCTGAGAAATCGTGAGTTACCAATTAGGGTTGTGATGTCCACTAGTGGATCCTATTCATGATCCCCTTACAGAGGAGATGTGTCTTAAGGTTTCCTATACTTGGTTTGTAGTGTCCCTTAAAAAATCTTGGGAGGGATTCCCTTTCTGATGAATGAGACCTTTGATGGTTCCAATAGGGTTTGCAGTTCCCCCATACGAGATGAGTGAGATCCCCTATCTGATTATCAATATCGACTCAGTTTCTACATGAGGTACTTAGAGGTGATATCTGACAAGAATTTTCTCTCAATTTTCTTCCCTTTCGATGATGGTGTTGTTCCATTGTCATTATGATACCCGATTGAGTGGTATCTCACATTTGTGACTTTAGTGATGGATGGGTTGTACCTTATGGAGTGTATCTCTCATATGAGTGTCATCTGGGACTACTGGGATTATGGATTTTGTTTTCCTAGTCAAGTGGTTATTTAGATCTTCGAGTGGGAACCTGTCACTATCTATGAGGTCAGAACCTCATGAAACTTCGAGTCCAAGGAATGTATATCTATGAACATTTCTTAGTTTACCTATGTTTTTGTCACTTCTTGGACTTCACACCATGTGGTATGAACCGAATGGTAATGTTCATTTGAGGATGGTTGGGAGATGTATTTTCTCTCAAATTTGGGTTCCCTATAGCTGGGTTGAGTGGACTATTAATTTTTAGTTTCTCCGTTTTCTTTTGGGTATTTCTGGTTCCTAATAAGTGTCGTTATACTCAACCCTAAATGGACTTTTCTCATAGATATTTTTTGTTGTGAAAACACTATCCTTTCAAAGGTGTACTGGGAGGAACTGGAGAAGGTGGATCTTAGTGGGATAGACTGACTTGGCTATTTAATGAAGCTTAGATATGGAAATTTTCAGTGGGGGTATTTGATAGTGATCCCCTCTATCTGAGAAGGATTGACACTTTTATAGTTTTTTTTGTGGGTCTTGTATTTTCCCTTTTTTTACCTCTTGTGTACTTTGGTTTGGGATAGATGTATACATGAAATTATTTTTAGTTTATATATATATATAAACTATTTAATGGAGGTATATGTTGGTCTGTGTGTTTGTGCAGGTATGATATTATAAGTCTGTCCATGTGTTTGATAGCCTAATTGGTGCAAGGAACCTGCCCCTAGCCTATGGATGTTAGCTTCAAGAGATGCGGATCTAACCCCGTTGGGCTGGTTCAAGACAGTGTGTTATCAAATCCATGTTCAAAGTTAGGACTTACATGTTGTGTGATTGGTTTAGGTTGCAAAGAGATAGTGTTAGGGTGTTTCGATCTTGGATTTTAGGCTAGGGCCTCCAGTACTGGTGCAGCAGCCAATGTATCCTTTCACCAACACTCTGATAACATGCCTTTAGAATCAGTATATTTGGACACTATTTATGGCTAAATAATGTTACATGCATCATATAGGATAGTATTTGGGGTTTTTCTGACCTTCTTAAGTCATCTCCCCAGATATAGTCTTTGAGCATGGTGCATATTTATTTTATTTCAGGATGACTCTCTGACAAATTCTAAATAGTGTTCCAATGAGGGATTGTGGTGATGATATGCCCAGTGATCAGGCTTTAGTGTAGAGAACTAGTTCTGAGGATAGACCTTTGGGTGGTCTTCTAATCGACTCACCATCCATCGAGTAGCATGTTGTGTGGGTATTGAATCTTGAGGATGCATGAAGGCTGAGTGCAAAGAACTATTTCCATATGTAGTGACCTATAAAGGACTAGGGCGATCCAGACCCCCAGATAGCTGATGACTATCTTGAGGAATTTGTGCGTGTTTTTTCCATGTAAGGACACAACCTGAATAGATGGTTGGACTAGAATAATTCATTTTTATTAATATTTTCATAACTTATTATATAATTCCCTTACGGATTTTACATTAAATGGGCATAATTTGTGTGAAATATTATTGTTTAAATATTAAATAGAATTTTAGAGGACTATTTGAATTCATCCAGATTCAATTCTGTTTAAAGTTTTAACAATAAATCTCACCCTAATTATCCAAATTTCATGATTATTATTTTTTAGGGATCCTTACTCCAATTTAAACATTTCATTATAAGGATCCTTTGGAAAAATCGTTCATTTGGAGGGTCAGATGATCCACACAAAAAGGCTCAAATAATCTATGAAGAAACAGGACCATTCATGAAGATAAAATTACTAGGATCACTCCAGATGTCCAAATAAATTACTTCTCCTCCAAAGGTCTGGGGACAATTAAATTCATCTTGTATAAAAATTACAAGGCCCAAATACAAAAACAAGGTTCCCAACTAATGAATATAAATCCATCCCTCCATTCTGTCCGAGAATTAAAACCAGCACGCATTTATAGACTTTTATCCTGATACAGACATCTATGAAATCTTAGATTTTTTAATGTGAAATATAATATATAGGAGGAATAATTTTTTGAATAAATAATTCATATTTTAATGCATATTTAGATTCATAAATCCATTCACATTTATTCGAATGAAAAAAGTATGGATTGAAATGGATAGATTAACATTGTTTAATCAAACCACCATAACTTTGGATACTTAAGTCCAATGGCCACCAAATTTTCAGAGTAGATTTTACACATGTAAATATAAAACTTAGAAGAAGAATATTTCTCCATATTTGGATGTTAGAAATATCCAATTGGAGATGCATTTGGAGGGGTAGTTTTGGAATGAAAACAGCCCACAACATTGGGCTATAAATACATCATCTTCCTCTCCTTGTAAGAGGTTGGCATTTCAGAGTGAAGAGGGGTAGGTTTCCATGACCAAGGATCTTCCAAAGGTTTGAGAGAATCTTCCATACTCTTGTTTTTACTTGAGAAACCATTCCTCCTTGCTTCTTTACATTTACTTTCGTTTTGTTTTTCATTTGTGATATTGTAAGTGTTTTTTTTTTGTAATTTTTTTTAATACATGTTTCATTCTCATTATATATTAATATAATCCACCCCATATTTTGTAATATTAATATTCTAAAAATATTTTAAACCAAGTTAAAATCCATTTTCTATTTTTCTTCCTCATTTAATCAAAATTCTATTTTTAATTCTCATCATCATTCGTGTGTGTGTGTATGTTCGATGCACAACTATTTTCTTATCCCTTTACTTTTATTCACTTATTAATTCATCATCATAAAAATAAAAATCCAGATTAATAATACTCATAATTTATGAGTAAATCTATTATTTTGGTGAGCCAAAACTTAGTTTTGTTATGTGATTGAGAGTATTTTCTCGGTGAATATTTTTGAAATAACATCGTGTATGTTGGACTTAACATGTCATGGATTAATGATTTGTTTTGTTTAATGTGTGGTTTCCATGGATTTTTGGAACTATAAATACACTACCATAATCAAGATATGATTGATATTATAACCCTAAGATTAGTTTAGTATTGGATTAAATTCTTAACATATAGGAACTCCAATCAAAGTCATCTTTTGTAATGGGTGTTAATTTAATACTATATAAAGAAAAGCTCAAGGGTATCAAAAGCTTAACTACCTCAAAATAAAATCACCCCAATCTTTATCAATTTTTTAAATCAAATACCAAACCGGTAAATCATTTCATTTATGCTCTGGAAAAAACCCCAATCAAAATACAATCACCTAAAACAGTCGACTATTAAAAAGTATCATCATCAAGGATTCAATCGGAGTGTTACTATACACATTAGCATAGCATCGGAACCTTGAACGGTCGATAGGCGACAATCTACAGCCCTTTAAAATGGTGTTGTTTCTAGGAATGGTGCAATTAATTAGATGTTATTTTTTTATTATTGTTAAAAAATGAATAAACTAAATTTAAAAAAAAATGAAAAAAAAAGAAAAACCCGCCTTCTCATAAAATTCATAAATGGAAAAAACAAAAAGAAAAATCCTCCTTCCTCATTATTTCCAAAATCACTCTGAATGCCTCATAGCCACCCAAACAATTCTTCAAATTTGTTTTATTCTAAAATTGAGTGAGCTCTTCGCCAACTAAGGAGGAACATTAGGGATAATCAAATCATTCAAGGACCAGTACGTGTCAAACCAATTGAATTAGATATGGAAAATACTAGGGAACAAACACTTAAAGAACTTGATTCCCCTGATATTAATTACCAACCCATTGGTATTCAATATCCAAACATTGAGGCTGAATTAGAAATCAAATTGGGTTTGAGTCATCTTCTTTGTCATTTCCACGGGCTAGCTAGTGAGGATCCACATCTCCAACTTAAAGAGTTCCAAGTGGTGTGCTCTACCATGAAGCCTCAAGGGGTTTCTGAGAAACAAATCAAACTTAAAGAATTCCATTTTTCCTTAGCTGACTCCACCATGTAATTGATCTACTACCTCCCCCCAGGTTCCATAACTACATGGAATGACATGAAATTACTTTTCTTATAAAAATTTGTTCCTGCTTCTCATACTGCTTCAATCCCAAAAGAAATAAGTGGTATTCATCAATTCAAAAATTAATCACTCCATGAGTACTAGGAGAGTATCAAAAATCTTGTTGTAACATTCCCACACCTCAAAATACCTAACCAACTCTTCATTTAATACTTCTATGAGGGGTTATTGGTAATGGAGGGAACCCTCATTGATGTCGCAAGTGTTGGGGCTCTTGTTGATAAAAATCATGAAACTGAAAGAGATATCATCGGCAAAATGGATGCAAAAACACAACAATCCCATAATCTTGAATATTCTCAAGTCAAACAAGCTCAATATAATCAATCTATATATCTGAACAAGATGATAGAGTGGATGAGTGAACTTACAGGCCTTGTACGACAACTAGTTGTGGAATACAAAGACCCAACCTCATCTTCTCCACAATCTCTGTTCTAGGGACCTGTCAAAAACTATAGAATATTTCACTCCCCATCTCATCCAACTAACACATGTCTACAACTTCAAGAGGATCCATATGATTCATCTAGACCAATGGAGCTCAATAAAACATATGATCAGCAGATCCCCAACACTCAACAATCATTTCAGTTTTTTAGAAACTTAAACCAACCCCATTCAAGCCCTTATCTTCTATATATAACCCTAACATAAGATATGGGAATCCTATTTCTCATCCCCCTAAATTCCTTCCTCAAAACCCAAACCAATTACAATATGTTCATAGTGTTTGTAACTTCGAACAACCTTGGCCTTTTGTTCCTCAACCTTAAATGATCAATCCTCCTCTTCCTCCTCCATGATTCCACTATCCTAGAGAGCCTTCCCAATTCCCAAACCAATACAATCGCATTCCCAAGAACCAAAATCAAGGTAATACCAACCCAGGACAAGCTTCTTCTTACAAGAAACCATGGGAAAGCATTGTATAAGATATTTCCACCTTCACCCATTCTAGCCTCAAAAACATTGTAACCCAAATTGGTCAACTTGCATCCCACCTGAGCCAGCAAAAACAATCAAATTCTTCCCAACTTCCAACCCAAACATTACCCAACCCCAAGGGTAATGTAAGTGAAATTACACTTATATCAAGAAAGAAAATATATGTGCCTCATGATGAGTCCTCCAAATCCCCTTTAAATATTGACTTAAAAATGAAAAGAAAAATAAACTTGAAAATGAATCTAAATCCATTCCCTCACCTCCTTCCAATCCACTTAGGAACCCAATTCCTCTTTTGCAATCCATTTCTATACCAAATATTTCCTTTGAACCTGATCCTAAAATGTTCAACATGTTTTGATGTGTTGATGTTAGCATTACTCTCTTAGATGCCTTAAAAATCAATAAGTATGCCAAGTTTCTTAAGGAATTGTGCACCCACAAGAGGCAACTTAGGACCTTCAAAAAATTTTCCACCCAATAGTATATTCCCATAAAGTGCAATGATCTAGGGACCTTTACAGTTCCATGAAAAATTGGAAGTTACAACTTCGATGATACACTCATAGACCTATGAGACTTAATTAATTTCATGCCCAAATCCATCTTTTCCATCCTTGGTCATGCTCCCTTACATCCAATAGGTGTTTTCATTCAATTAACCAACCAAAGCATTGCTAGTCATAAGGGTATAATCGTGGATTTCCTTGTTTGTGTGAATGATCTTGTCTTGCCTATTGATTTCTATGTCCTTGACATGGAAGGTGAGACAAACTCTTCTAGATCTCCCCTAATTCTAGGAATACCATTCCTAATGAAAGTGAGATCCATGATTGATGTCCAGTCAGTCATATTATCCATAAAATTTGGTGATCAACTGTTCAAGTTCAATATTTTCCAAGCCATGTGATACCCATCTAAGGATCACTCTGTATTATCAATCCATTCTTATGAGGAGAATTTTAAGAGTAAATTGAGCCCAAATCCATCATTTTTTCACGTTATAATGATAAATGATCTTTTGAAATATACACCATGATTAAAAAAGTCATAAATATTGAATTCGATGTGGACCTTTCATTCATAGACTCCATAAATCTAGAGAAACTTGAAAACTCTCTTGAATCCCATGTCAACTATGATCTAAACTGATCCACCTTGGAAAATATTTTAGAAAATGAATCTAAAGAAACTGAAATCCCTTCCTCCATTCCTGAGTTGTCTACCCCAGAAAAGAGAGATGATAATTATCTAATACCTCTTCTTGAACAACTGAAATATGCATTCCTTTTCCATGATCACTCTTATTCGGTCATTACCTATTCTTCACTTACTGAAACCAAGGATTTAAATCAGGTTCATGTGTTATAGGAAAACAAAACAGCCTTAGGTTGGACCCTAGAATACATACCAGGAATCATCCCAACCCTTTTCAGGCATCACATCCATATTGAGGAATCATCCAAACCAATTAGATAACCACAAAGAAGACTCAATCCACTCATACTTGAGGTATTTAGGGAAGATGTCCCCAAGATTATTCAAGCTGGTATTATCTACCCAATCTCCGATAGTGAATGGGTTAGTCCTATTTAAGTTGTACCCAAGAATGACGGGATAACTATTGTCACAAATGAACATGGAGGTAGTCACAGCTCAAGTGAAAAACAAACGGATTGTGTGCATTGATTACCAAAAATTAAATGTTGAAAAACAAAAAAGATCACTACCCTCTTTCATTCATTGATCAAATTCTAGAATGATTAGCCAGAAAGTCACACTATTGCTTTTTTGATGGATACACCGACTACTTCCAAATCACAATCACACCTCTGGACCAAGAAAAGACTACTTTCACTTTCCTCTTTGGAACATATGCATAAAAGATAATTCAATTTAGCCTTTGTAATGCTCCTAAAACATTCTAGAGGTGTATGATGAGTATCTTTTCTGAATTCATTGAACACTGTATGGAAGTCTTCATGGGTGAATTTACCATTTTTGGTGAGTCATTTGAGTCATTCTTGAACCCACTCTCTCTCGTCCTTCAAAAGAGTTTCAAGTGTAACCTTGAGTTAAATTATGAAAAATTTAACTACATTGTTTCAAATGGGATTGTTCTAGGGAAAATAGTTTCAAAATAGGATATTGAAGTTGATCCTTCCAAAATTGAAGTGATACAATCATTTCCTGAACCCACTTATGTTTGAGACATCCAATAATTCCTTGATTATGCTAGTTTCTATCTTTTATTCATCCATAACTTCTGTAGGATTTCCCCTGCACTCACTTAGTTTCTCCAATATGATTTCACTTTCCATTTTGATAAGGTCTTCAAGATAGAATTCGTTGAACTCAAAACTGATCTTCCATTTTCCCCAATAATCCAACCCCCATATTGGTCCTTACCCTTTGAGTTGATGTGTTATGCTTCTGATAGAGTCATTGGGGATGTTCTTGGTCAAAGAAGAGAAAAAAATCATCATGTCATCTATTATGCCTCAAAAACATTGCATGAAACTCAGTCTCCCTACACTGTGACTGAAAAGGAACTTTTAGCTGTGGTTTTTTCCATAGATAAATTATGGCCCTATATCTTATGTTCCAAAATCATCATATTCACATACCATTCTGTTATAAAGTTCTTACTCAAGAAAATTGATTCCAAACTGAGGCTAATAAGATGGATCATAATGCTCCAAGAGTTTGAACTTGAAATCAAAGATATCCCATGAAAAGAAAACCATGTGGATTATCACTTGAGTAGAATTTCTAATTCTTCTCATTCTGAAATAATTGATCCAGAATCTCCAACTGAGAACCTTTCATCTCTCACTCAAAAAATACAATGGTATGACCCAACTGTAAATTACTTAGTTTCTAGTGTTCTCCTGAAATTTTTTCAAAAGAACAAAAAAATGTAGTTGAAAAGTGATTCAAAATACTGTTTTTGGGAAGAAAATAAACTTTGGTAAGATGGGGAAGACATGTTAATTAAGAGATGTGTTCATGAAAATGAACATTCTTCCATCTTAGAGTTCTGTCACTCAATGCCTGGTGGTGGACACTTTGGACCACAAAGGACCTCCCAAAAGGTCATATACTTTGGATTCTTCTGTCCTTAACTCTTCCAGGACACACATGAGTTATGTCAATCATGTCCCACATTCCAAACATTTGGTACAATTTCAAAGAGAAATGAAATTCCCAAAAAGCCTTTAATTTTATGTGAGATCTTTTGTCACGACCCGCCCTCGGGGTCCGTGCCGTGACTACCCCAAGCCCGCCTTCCATAGGCCAGGGGCTGGCGACTAGCACCAAGGCGTAAAATCCCGATAACTGGGAAGGCATTGCCTTTATAAAAGAAAACAAGCACCACAGAGTACAAGCGGAAGTAAAACACTAAGTACAAAAAGAAGAACTGAAAAGCAAAAAGGGGCCGGAAATACAAGCCCAACTGTAAAGTACAACTCGAAAGGAAAAACAGCGACTGAAAAGTAAAGCTGCTACGCTGAGATGTCCGCTGGAAATCCCACCTGAAGGGTGGGTACAGATAGCTCCTCTGCTCCTCGGGTCCCGCCATCCGCTCCGAGTATATCCCGCCCAGTGGTCCACCTCCGGGTACCGCCTCGTCGTATAGTCCACCTCCAGGTACCGTCCAGTCCTCGAACACTCGGCCTCTGTCAGCACTGTCCGTCGTCTGCAACCAACACAACGAGGTGCGGGCATAGCCCGTGCAGGGGTGAGTATAACGATACTCAGTAGGGACCCCGAGACCCTCAAGGTCTCACTAAAACCAACAAGGATAAACACAAGAAGATCTCAACAGATAAACCCTACTTAGGTATATGCCCATACATATACCGAAGTTATCAAGTAACCCATCTCAATCATGAGGAAACACAAGGATTGTGAAATCGACGGATAACCACTACCCGGGTATATGCCCATACATATACCAAAGTTAGCAAGTGACCCATCTCAATCATGAGGAAACACAAGGTCAAAAGTCTCAGCTCAAACCAGGATTTTCATTATCGAAACCGTAACTGCTGAAGAGCTCCGTCTCTAGAGTGTACAGTGGTCCTGTCACGACTCCGAGGCTGCCGCTCACTAACCTAGGACTGCTGAAGTACTCCTCCTGTCGAGTACTGCGGGTCTGCTGCCAACTACCAGGCGCTCCGTCCGCTGAGGGTCTGCTGCCAAATACCGGGCGCTACCCAGATAGCCTACTGAGGTACTCCTCCTGTCGAGTACCGCGGGTCTGCTGCCAACTACCAGGCGCTCCGTCCGCCGTGGGTCTGCCGCCAAGTACCGGGCGCTCCGTCCACTGGGCTAATCGACTCACTCCAAGTCGAGTCGGTCAAGCAGTCGTCAGGTCTCAGCCGGCTACACGGTCTCCGTACTCTGCACGCTCGTCTCCGGGAGGGTCCGCTCCACGAGCTACTAGTCGATACTCCAAGTATCACAAAGTCCCACAAAGAAGTGCCTCAAAGGTCCGTCTCGTCACAGGGGTCTCAACGCAACAGACGGCGCATCGATCGGACGCCCGGTCTGTGTGTTAATGGTCTTTTCGTCCCAGGGGCCCGGTTGGTTTCGTGAGCGAACCAAACCCGGCCGTATCTCAACTGTACCCCGAACTCTCATAGGGTATACTCATAGGGACCGTTTCTCATCGTGATCATCAACGCCGCTGACGGTTCGTCAGACGGACGTCCTGTCTGAAAGTTAACAGCTTTTCCCGTTCCAGGGGCCCGGTTGGATTTCGGTGCGATCCAACCCGGCCACTATCCAACTGCATCCAAAACTCGGGCGGAGGGTGCCAAAAGTTTCGTATCGTCAAGAGGAAGTCAACGAAACAGACGGCGCGTCAATCGGACGCCCGGTCTGTGAGTTATTGGCATTTTCGTCTCCGGGGCCCGGTTGGTTTTTAAGGAAAAACCAACCCGACCGTACTCCACCTGCGTCCGAACCTCGGGCGGAGTATGCCAAAAGATCCGATTCACTAGGAGGAACACAACGCGACTGACGGCGCGTCAATCGGACGTTCGTGGCTCAAGATATGAGCGTTTCCGCTCCGAAGGCCCGGTTGGTTCTGTGCACGAACCA
The DNA here is from genome assembly GCA_963277665.1 of Viscum album. Taxonomy (NCBI): domain Eukaryota; kingdom Viridiplantae; phylum Streptophyta; class Magnoliopsida; order Santalales; family Viscaceae; genus Viscum; species Viscum album. The sequence goes on from OY728150.1 coordinate 680,330,495, forward strand.
ACCCGGCCGAACTCAAAGTAAACCGAAACCTTGAGTGTGATATACCGAAACGACCGTCTCGATCCAAGGATCGCGTTGCCGCTGACGGTTCGTCATTCGGAGGTCCGAGGCTCAAGTTATGAGCCAAAAACCCAAACAGGTTCGAAACGGGGGGTCCGGGTCCGGGCCGACCCAGCCCGACCCCCCCTGGGCGGTGCGGTGGCCGGCGGCGGCGGCCGGCGGCGGCAAACGGCGGCGGCGCGGTGGCCGGCGGCGGCGGACGGCGGCGGCCGGCGGCGGCGCGCGGCGGCGGCGGGCGGCGGCGCGGCGGGCCGCGGCGGCGGCGGCGGGCCGCGCTGGCGGCGGCGGCGGGCCGCGCTGGCGGCGGCAGCGGGCCGCGCAGGCGGCGGGGTGCGCCGCACGGGCTGGGCACGCGGGGGGTTAAACCCCCGCTTCTTCAAGGAGGCGGCGCGGCTATGCCGCGCCGATTTAACAAAATGGCCCCCCTCCAGGGGGCCCGCTTCTTGGAAAACCGGGGGGCTATTGCCCCCCCTTGTCATGGATGAACCGCCCCCCTCTCTTAAAGAGGGGGGTTTTAATTAAGTGGCCGGGGAATTAAATTCCCCGGTTTTAATGGTATCCGGCCGGCCAGCTGGCCGGCCGGTTTTTCTCTAACGGGACCGGAATTTCCGGTCCCCCTTCGGCTTCCGACGCCGGCGGCCCGGCCGCCGGTCTCTTCTTCCGCCGCGGCCCGGAACCGGCCGCGGTCTTCTCGTCCCGCCGCGGCCCGGAACCGGCCGCGGTATTCGTCGTCCGGCGCGGTGCGACGGCACCGCGCCCCTTTCGCCGTGCCATGATTCCTTCCAACGCGGCGCGACGGCGTCGCGTTCTTGAAGATTCTCCTTGGCGTAACGCGACGGCATTGCGTAAAATTAAACGCACAATCATCCGCGTGGTGCGACGGCACCACGCCACTTGCTTCCACCCGCAAGAACAACAAGAATGTTGGAGGGGTTCGGCCGTGTTCGTACGGACCGCCCCCCCCTCACGTTAAATTAATAACGCATCTTAAAATAATCAACATCCCATGTTAGTTATACGAACCACGAGAAGAATGAAATAATTAACTATTAAATCAACCACCCCTACAGTTTTCCCCGCAACAAGGATTCCCAACCCGCAAACATATTCTTCGCGGATCAACTTAATATTGAGTTGATCCGCATTCTTTGTTTTCAAAAGGGAACATCCATGGAAAAAGATATCACTCAAAAATAATTCCCTTCAACCTCTTAAATAAAAAGATTCATACCAATATTCCCCTACCTTGATAACGAGATGAAGTTCGAAGAGCGTTGCGGAAAGCGGCGTCGCGGGGTGAAGTTCCGTTGTCATCGGAGGAAGAGTTGTCGTCTAAGGCGACGTTCCCTGCGGTGATGTCTCCTCCCTTGATGCGAAGGAAGAAGAGGAGAAGGCATGCCGTCGGTAACTTCGCGTTCTCCGTCGGAGGCGTTCTTCGTCGGAGGCGTTGTTCTTCGTCAAGAACGTTCTTCAAAACTCAAGAGCTCTCTTCCCTTTCACTTAACATATCAATTCCAACCAAAATAAAATAAGGCTCCACCTTATTTTATTTACCCATGCCATGCATTCAAATTTACAAAATTCAAATCCAATTCACTTAATTAATTAAACCATGAGTTGTTTAATTAATTAAGAGGTGGGTTGGCAAATTAATTAAGGAAGTGGAAGAGTTACTTAATTTAAGGGAGTTAACAAGTTTAAAGGGAGAGTTTATGAGAGTTATGGGAATGTGAAAGGTTGGGGCTCGTGTGGGCCCCACCTCACATTTATCCACACATGGGTAGTTAGGAACTAGTGGGTCCCATCCCAACTCCCTCACTTAGGATATAACCACTTAGATATAAATAAAAATTGTTCCCCAATTTTTATTCACTTCTAATTAAATCTACAAAAAATTAACTTCTCATCCCGCAAAAAACGCAACTCCCGAAAAGGTCTCTTTAAGCGAATATCGGCGCTGCGAGTTCATCGGTGCCCTCAGATTTTAATTCCGAGCACCGGATCAAAAGTTAGAAATTCCCGCTCGTTCGTTCACTGAACGTACCCGAGCCAAACTTCGGAAATTAATTCCGGGCACTCCGGGCCTCGGAATCAGGTGCCGTCTGAAACCGCGCTCTTGTAAAATTCTAAAGAAAATTAAGAAAAAATTTCCCTTGAATTTTACGGGTCTTTACATTACTCCCACCTCAGGGCTTTACGTCCCCGTAAAGCTTCAACTCACACTTAAGGGAAACAAAGTAGTACTGAGCACGCAACTGAGCTTTACGCTCCCATATGCTCACCTGAAGACCTCGTGCTACCCGAGAAGCACCCCAGAGGAAGCAACCGTTCACGTAGAACCTACTCCTGTCGATCCTCAATCTCTACTAGAATCTCTGTGCTTATCGCCCTGTCATCGACGTCCAACTCCCCGGGTCGATGACGTGTGAAGAAACATACACGTATCTCTACAGCTGAGACACGTGGTGGACACTATGCACCCGGTGCGACTGAGGTGGTAGGGTTAAGCGGTAAACCTCCTCGCCTACCCTGCTGAAGATCAAAAGGGTCCATAGAACTTCGGAGATAACATGCCGCCTCGGCCACATCTCCGAAACCTCATCGGGTTGAGACCGTATAAGAACGTGTTCGTCACCCTCGAACTCAAGAGGTTTTCCTTTTTAGGTTGGAACTGAACTCAAACTCCTGCTGCCACAGGGGTAGGGTTGACCAACTCAAGAGTGATCGGTCACACCCTCTTATGTCTGAGTTTAACATGAGCTGCCCAGGGTTTCCTTTTCGCCGACCAAGGAAAACCCATTCCGACGTTTGCCTAAAACAGTCAACCGGGGTATGATTTGTGAATCAAAACCATACCCAGATCAACGTCGTAAGGCCTCTACGCTGCCACCAAGAGATTCCAACCGAAACTCTCGCCTCGAGGTCAAATCACACCGTCGGCGTAAGCGTGATTATCGAGTCTCCTCCCAAAGGTATCTCCAGACGTGAGGGTCAAGTCTACGGCTTACCCGGAACCTCTAGGTCTGGGACATGATTCGTGGAAGGGTAGAATGATTGGTTCCTATGTCTATAGATATGGCAGCTCGTAGTAGACATAATTCGTACCCCGAATCATTCTTAGAGCTCCTGGGTCACACTCCTTGACCGCAATGCAGCTATTCTCCTCCCCAGCCCTCCTGCTCCCTGAGCCTGGCGGGGACTACTAAGTCGGGTGGTCGTAACATGTCGAAATGTACACCACCACATGCTGCTCTCCAAGCTCTGCTTCCACGTCTGCTACCCTGCAGATTCATCTGTCCTTAGCACTTCCTCCTCCTGAAACATTTTACACGCCCGAGTCTCTGAGACTGGCGCTAATCTCCTGCCTTTCACTGCTAACGTTCACAACCACAAAGGTTCTCTCTAGCATCCTAGCATAGGTAGGAATGCATAGAGGAAAAGAATTGGTTCGGATGTCCTTTAGACACACTTCGCTCAGAAGTTCGAGTCTAAAGAACTGATCACAACGTAACCAACGAGTACCAAGATTGATTGGTAAGCCACGTTGAGTGCTCTGCTTCCGACATGTCGTACTGTCGAAGCTGTATTAGCTCCAGAAAACTCACAACCACCTCCTCAAGCCAGTCCTCAGCCGCCTACGAGTCAGGCTCACTTTGAAACTTGAGGGATATCTGATGCTAAAACATAAGTAAGGCACTAAGCCTGTGAGTCTCTGCTACCGGTACTGCCGGTAGTGTCTGCTGACCAACAGGTAGTGACATAGCTGGCGCCCTACCCGTCCTCGTTACTATAAGGACCAACCTCATGGTCACTCTCTGGAAACACCTGGAGCTAAGATCATCATCCGCTCTACTAGTATCCAAGCTAGGCGTAGAACTCTAGCATTCGTCTCCATCCAGTCCACTGCTGCCTGGGAAATCTGTCTCGCCTCGTATCCTCAGAGGCCTCTACTGCTGGAACTCGTGCATCGCGCTCTGCTAGCGTGCACCGTCAGCTAGTGGCATCTGCTGCCTAATGGGTGGTGGTGCTGCTGGTACACCACCCGAAGGTGCCAACACTGAAAAAGGGCCCTGCACTGGAGTCTCGCTGCTCGGTGGGCCATCATGAAAGAAACAACGTAACACGATCAAACGATTATACCTGGTGAGCTGACCTGGTTTGAGCTGTTTTAAGGGGAAAAACCTTTGAAATCACACACGCAATCAGTGTTTTCGTGCACAAAGTCGGAAATCAGTTGTCAGGGTCCTGGTGTATGGATACGTCGGCCGCCCGCACCAACACTGGACTCCCTGAACTGAAAACCACACTCGGTACTCTCAACACTATTGCTTCACAGAAAGAGACATCAGAGTTATAAGTTCTGCGGTAGAACCGAACTCCTCTGATACCAATTTGTCACGACCCGCCCTCGGGGTCCGTGCCGTGACTACCCCAAGCCCGCCTTCCATAGGCCAGGGGCTGGCGACTAGCACCAAGGCGTAAAATCCCGATAACTGGGAAGGCATTGCCTTTATAAAAGAAAACAAGCACCACAGAGTACAAGCGGAAGTAAAACACTAAGTACAAAAAGAAGAACTGAAAAGCAAAAAGGGGCCGGAAATACAAGCCCAACTGTAAAGTACAACTCGAAAGGAAAAACAGCGACTGAAAAGTAAAGCTGCTACGCTGAGATGTCCGCTGGAAATCCCACCTGAAGGGTGGGTACAGATAGCTCCTCTGCTCCTCGGGTCCCGCCATCCGCTCCGAGTATATCCCGCCCAGTGGTCCACCTCCGGGTACCGCCTCGTCGTATAGTCCACCTCCAGGTACCGTCCAGTCCTCGAACACTCGGCCTCTGTCAGCACTGTCCGTCGTCTGCAACCAACACAACGAGGTGCGGGCATAGCCCGTGCAGGGGTGAGTATAACGATACTCAGTAGGGACCCCGAGACCCTCAAGGTCTCACTAAAACCAACAAGGATAAACACAAGAAGATCTCAACAGATAAACCCTACTTAGGTATATGCCCATACATATACCGAAGTTATCAAGTAACCCATCTCAATCATGAGGAAACACAAGGATTGTGAAATCGACGGATAACCACTACCCGGGTATATGCCCATACATATACCAAAGTTAGCAAGTGACCCATCTCAATCATGAGGAAACACAAGGTCAAAAGTCTCAGCTCAAACCAGGATTTTCATTATCGAAACCGTAACTGTTGAAGAGCTCCGTCTCTAGAGTGTACAGTGGTCCTGTCACGACTCCGAGGCTGCCGCTCACTAACCTAGGACTGCTGAAGTACTCCTCCTGTCGAGTACTGCGGGTCTGCTGCCAACTACCAGGCGCTCCGTCCGCTGAGGGTCTGCTGCCAAATACCGGGCGCTACCCAGATAGCCTACTGAGGTACTCCTCCTGTCGAGTACCGCGGGTCTGCTGCCAACTACCAGGCGCTCCGTCCGCCGTGGGTCTGCCGCCAAGTACCGGGCGCTCCGTCCACTGGGCTAATCGACTCACTCCAAGTCGAGTCGGTCAAGCAGTCGTCAGGTCTCAGCCGGCTACACGGTCTCCGTACTCTGCACGCTCGTCTCCGGGAGGGTCCGCTCCACGAGCTACTAGTCGATACTCCAAGTATCACAAAGTCCCACAAAGAAGTGCCTCAAAGGTCCGTCTCGTCACAGGGGTCTCAACGCAACAGACGGCGCATCGATCGGACGCCCGGTCTGTGTGTTAATGGTCTTTTCGTCCCAGGGGCCCGGTTGGTTTCGTGAGCGAACCAAACCCGGCCGTATCTCAACTGTACCCCGAACTCTCATAGGGTATACTCATAGGGACCGTTTCTCATCGTGATCATCAACGCCGCTGACGGTTCGTCAGACGGACGTCCTGTCTGAAAGTTAACAGCTTTTCCCGTTCCAGGGGCCCGGTTGGATTTCGGTGCGATCCAACCCGGCCACTATCCAACTGCATCCAAAACTCGGGCGGAGGGTGCCAAAAGTTTCGTATCGTCAAGAGGAAGTCAACGAAACAGACGGCGCGTCAATCGGACGCCCGGTCTGTGAGTTATTGGCATTTTCGTCTCCGGGGCCCGGTTGGTTTTTAAGGAAAAACCAACCCGACCGTACTCCACCTGCGTCCGAACCTCGGGCGGAGTATGCCAAAAGATCCGATTCACTAGGAGGAACACAACGCGACTGACGGCGCGTCAATCGGACGTTCGTGGCTCAAGATATGAGCGTTTCCGCTCCGAAGGCCCGGTTGGTTCTGTGCACGAACCAACCCGGCCGAACTCAAAGTAAACCGAAACCTTGAGTGTGATATACCGAAACGACCGTCTCGATCCAAGGATCGCGTTGCCGCTGACGGTTCGTCATTCGGAGGTCCGAGGCTCAAGTTATGAGCCAAAAACCCAAACAGGTTCGAAACGGGGGGTCCGGGTCCGGGCCGACCCAGCCCGACCCCCCCTGGGCGGCGCGGTGGCCGGCGGCGGCGGACGGCGGCGGCGCGGTGGCCGGCGGCGGCGGACGGCGGCGGCGCGGCGGCCGGCGGCGGCGCGCGGCGGCGGCGGGCGGCGGCGCGGCGGGCCGCGGCGGCGGGCGGCGGCGCGGCGGGCCGCGGCGGCGGCGGCGGGCCGCGCTGGCGGCGGCGGCGGGCCGCGCTGGCGGCGGCGGCGGGCCGCGCTGGCGGCGGCAGCGGGCCGCGCAGGCGGCGGGGTGCGCCGCACGGGCTGGGCACGCGGGGGGTTAAACCCCCGCTTCTTCAAGGAGGCGGCGCGGCTATGCCGCGCCGATTTAACAAAATGGCCCCCCTCCAGGGGGCCCGCTTCTTGGAAAACCGGGGGGCTATTGCCCCCCCTTGTCATGGATGAACCGCCCCCCTCTCTTAAAGAGGGGGGTTTTAATTAAGTGGCCGGGGAATTAAATTCCCCGGTTTTAATGGTATCCGGCCGGCCAGCTGGCCGGCCGGTTTTTCTCTAACGGGACCGGAATTTCCGGTCCCCCTTCGGCTTCCGACGCCGGCGGCCCGGCCGCCGGTCTCTTCTTCCGCCGCGGCCCGGAACCGGCCGCGGTCTTCTCGTCCCGCCGCGGCCCGGAACCGGCCGCGGTATTCGTCGTCCGGCGCGGTGCGACGGCACCGCGCCCCTTTCGCCGTGCCATGATTCCTTCCAACGCGGCGCGACGGCGTCGCGTTCTTGAAGATTCTCCTTGGCGTAACGCGACGGCATTGCGTAAAATTAAACGCACAATCATCCGCGTGGTGCGACGGCACCACGCCACTTGCTTCCACCCGCAAGAACAACAAGAATGTTGGAGGGGTTCGGCCGTGTTCGTACGGACCGCCCCCCCCTCACGTTAAATTAATAACGCATCTTAAAATAATCAACATCCCATGTTAGTTATACGAACCACGAGAAGAATGAAATAATTAACTATTAAATCAACCACCCCTACAGTTTTCCCCGCAACAAGGATTCCCAACCCGCAAACATATTCTTCGCGGATCAACTTAATATTGAGTTGATCCGCATTCTTTGTTTTCAAAAGGGAACATCCATGGAAAAAGATATCACTCAAAAATAATTCCCTTCAACCTCTTAAATAAAAAGATTCATACCAATATTCCCCTACCTTGATAACGAGATGAAGTTCGAAGAGCGTTGCGGAAAGCGGCGTCGCGGGGTGAAGTTCCGTTGTCATCGGAGGAAGAGTTGTCGTCTAAGGCGACGTTCCCTGCGGTGATGTCTCCTCCCTTGATGCGAAGGAAGAAGAGGAGAAGGCATGCCGTCGGTAACTTCGCGTTCTCCGTCGGAGGCGTTCTTCGTCGGAGGCGTTGTTCTTCGTCAAGAACGTTCTTCAAAACTCAAGAGCTCTCTTCCCTTTCACTTAACATATCAATTCCAACCAAAATAAAATAAGGCTCCACCTTATTTTATTTACCCATGCCATGCATTCAAATTTACAAAATTCAAATCCAATTCACTTAATTAATTAAACCATGAGTTGTTTAATTAATTAAGAGGTGGGTTGGCAAATTAATTAAGGAAGTGGAAGAGTTACTTAATTTAAGGGAGTTAACAAGTTTAAAGGGAGAGTTTATGAGAGTTATGGGAATGTGAAAGGTTGGGGCTCGTGTGGGCCCCACCTCACATTTATCCACACATGGGTAGTTAGGAACTAGTGGGTCCCATCCCAACTCCCTCACTTAGGATATAACCACTTAGATATAAATAAAAATTGTTCCCCAATTTTTATTCACTTCTAATTAAATCTACAAAAAATTAACTTCTCATCCCGCAAAAAACGCAACTCCCGAAAAGGTCTCTTTAAGCGAATATCGGCGCTGCGAGTTCATCGGTGCCCTCAGATTTTAATTCCGAGCACCGGATCAAAAGTTAGAAATTCCCGCTCGTTCGTTCACTGAACGTACCCGAGCCAAACTTCGGAAATTAATTCCGGGCACTCCGGGCCTCGGAATCAGGTGCCGTCTGAAACCGCGCTCTTGTAAAATTCTAAAGAAAATTAAGAAAAAATTTCCCTTGAATTTTACGGGTCTTTACATCTTTGATGTTTGGGTAATCGATTTAATGGGACCATTCCCCCTTCTGATGGATTATCATACATTCTTATTATGGTTGATTATATTTCTAGGTAGGTCAGGCCAAAACCACTAGAAACGACGATTCGCATATTGTTAGTGAGTTACTAAAGACACACATCTTCCACCGATTTGGCCCACCACGTGCCTTGATAAGTGACTTAGGAACCTTTTTTTGTAATAAAACCATGGAATCTCTTTTAAAAAAGAATGGGGATGTACATAAAACTTCAACTACATATCACCCCCAAACAAATGGCATGGCTGAACTTTCTAATAGATAATTGAAAACAGTTCTTGAGAGAATAGTAAAATCCATTAGAAAAGATTGTCCTGAAAGACTTGGTGAAGCACTTTGGGCTTATCGAACTACCTATAAAACACCCATTGAGATGTCTCCTTTAGGTCAGTTTTTGGTAAAAAATGTCACTTACCAGTTGAAATTCAACATAAGTTTTTTTGGGCTGGGAAAAAATGTAATTTTGATTGTGAAAAATAAAGTGTAAAAAGATTATTCCAATTAGATAAAATAGAGGATCATCGACTTGAATCTTTTGAGAATTCCAATCTGTGCAAAGAAAAGGATAAGTTACTCCATGACAAAAAAATCCTGAGAAATGTATTCCATGTAGGTGAAAAGGTATTGATTTTCAACTCTCAATTTTGGCTTCTCCAAGGTAAGCTTAATTCTCATTGGGAAGGTCCTTTTATTGTTTCGCATGTTTACCCATTTGGTACAGTGCAGGTCCAAGACCCCTCTTCCAAAATAACATTCATGGTTAATGGACATCGTTTAACGCATCACCATGAGAGGACACACATCCTGGGAACCACCTTCACATCCATCTGATCCACAACTTCTCCAATTGACCCACCACTGGATAGAGATGTAAACCCACCAAATCCAAACCAGGGGGCACCTCATTCCCTTTAACACTCCCTATATCTCTTCCTCTCTATCCCTCTTTTTTTTATTCCCCTCTCTTTCATTTTTTTACCACTTTCCTCATCACCATTTTTATTTACTCTTCTTGTGTGGGTGTGTCATTATAAAAAAAATTAAAAAATCTAAAAACTGAAAAACAATAATAAAAAACACTTAAAAAATATAGAAAAGAAAGACTCATGATTACTCACCTTAAACTTTTGAAAAAAAATAACCATTTTGGGGAGTTAAAAGACATGGTTTCATCTCAAAAATCTTGTGTTTCCATCATATATTTGGATAAATAATATTTTTTCAAAAATGAACAAATTTTGAATGATCAATTATTTATTTGTAGAATAATTTTCCCCAATCATGAGGAACAACATTAGCTTTCATGCCAAGTCCACCTATGGCCCTCTTTTTAAAATGTGTATTTTTACCCCCATTTGTGAGTCTTGAGTTTGTGGACCATCATGCTGAATTTCATACTTTGGTGTGCATTAATATCATAGAGGAATTTTCTAAACAACATGAGAATCACAATATCCAAATAGCCTCTCATTTTCCTTACATTAATATTCCGTTTGAAATCCCCTTCGAGCCTATGAAAACCTATTATTTAATATCCACAATACAAGCCCAATACCTTATCCCACCCAATATCTAAATGGATTTTCATTGTATAATTGTTTTTTGAAATTTAAGTGTGGGGGGGAATGGATTTCATTTTGGGTACCCTTTATTGATTTCATCATGTTATCATATGCTTGAGAGAAATCATCAATTTTTGTATGGGGGAGGTTGTCATTCAGTGGGTTTTGGGAATTAATATATCTTAATCTTATTCAAATAATATTTAAAAGTGTTAAAATTTGATGAAAAAAATCAAAACAAAATTGGTTTGTGTCTTTGGTAGGTCAAAAATCACTCTTCCTAAACCATTTATCTTGTTATAACTACTGCAATTAGTGACATGAGGAGATAAATTGTGGGTTGGGAGATGAGTGTGAGATCTATTTCAAGTTCAACTTTCGAAAAATGAAGAAAAAAATAAACACTTGAATTATATATTATTATGTCATTGGGAGAAGTTTTTTTTTATAAATATTTTATCTTCTCATTACCTTCAAATTTTCTTCCACTTTTGTGTCTTGATTCAGACAATTTTTCCCTTGTAAATATGTGTTTCCATTTTATTCCATGTTTTATTTCAAAAATATTTTTCATTTAGTTTTCTATTTTTGTGTTTTACCCCTCTTTCTACTATTTTAAATACTGAATTCCTACCATCCCATAGCCACAGAAAAACCCCTTCAAAATACCTCAACATTCTTGTGCACTTTAGGATAGATAATGGAATCTAAGATCTCATTCAAACTCTAAGATTTTCACCTTTGGTTGGTGAAAGAGTGAACCTCAATCAATGAATTTTATCATCTTAAGAGGTGTGAGTTTTGAGTGTCCATATTTTCCATTTCAAAATTTGATAATGAAAAATTAATTGATTTTTGAACATTGTTTCTATTATAGTTGGTTGTGGAATACAATATGGAAGAGTGAAATGATCTATTACTCCTTTTATTGGGGAACACACAATTTTTAATATTTGTTAGCGAGTTAGAATGATTTTGTAATGTTTTTTTATTTGTTTCACTTGAGGACATGAACAAGACTATGTATGGGAGAGTTTGTGTTATTAATATTTTCATAACATATTATATAATCAATTTACTGATTTTATATGAAATGTGCATAATTTTTGTGAAACATTAATTTTAAAATATTGAATATAATTTTAGAGCACTATTTAAATTCATCTAGATTCTAGTTTTTTTAATGTTTTAAAAATAACTCTTACCCTACTTATTAAAATTGCATGATTCATGTTTCTTAGGGTTACATACTCAAATTCCAACATTTCTGTAGAAGGAACCTTTGGACAAAAAGTCCATTTGGAGGGTCATATGGTCCACACAAAAATGATCAAATAATCTGTGAAGAAACTGGACCATTCTTGAAGATAGAATTACTAGGATCATTCCATATGTCAAAATACTTTAATTCCACTCCAAAGGTCTGGAGACAATTCAATTCATCTTGGATAAAAATTTCAATGACCAAATCCAAATACAAGGGGTCCAACAAATGAATTTAAATCTAGCACAGCTTTTTGTCTAGGAATTATAACCAACACACATTTATAGATTTTTTTCCTGATATAGACATCCATTAAATATGAGATTTTTTAGTGTGAAAGATAAGATATATTTGGATGACATTATTGAATAAATAATTCGGATTTGAAGGCATTTTCCAATTCATAAATCCATTCACATTTAGACCAATGTAAAAGTATAGATTGAAAAGGACAGATTAAAATTGTTTAGTCGAACTACCATAAATTTAGCTCCTTAAAACCAATGGCCACCAAATGTTCAGAGTAGGTAGTAAACATGTATATCTAAAACATGGAAGAATGATATTTCTCCAGATTCAGTTTTCTGAAATATAAAATTGGAGATGCAAGTAGAGGGGTAGTTTTTGGAATAAAAACATCCCACAACATTGGGCTATAAATACATCCTCCTCCACTCCTTGAATGATGATGACATTTCAGAACAATGTAGGATAGGTTGGCACGACCAAGGATCGTCCAAAGGCTTGGGAGGATCTTCCATACACAATTCTTTTACTTGAGAAACCATTCCTCATTGCTTCCTATCATTTACTTTTGTGTTATTCCTTGTCGGTAATATTGTTAGTGTTTGTTTTATAATTTTGTTTTAATAAAAGTTTCTTTCTCATTATATCTTAATACAATCCATACCCTATTTTTTAATATTAATGTTATCAAGAATACTATAAACCTTGTTAAAATCCATTTTTTATTTTTCTTCCTCATTCAATCGAAATTCAGTTATTAATTCTCATCACTATTCGTGTGTGTGTGTGTTCGATGCACAACTCTTTTCATATCCCTTTATTTTTATTCTCTTATTAATTCAACATCATAAAAAAAATTACTAATACTCCTAATGTCTGAGTAAATATCTCATTGGGTTGAGTCAAAATTTAGGGTTGTTAAGTGATTGAGAGTATTTTCTTGATGAATATTCTTGAATTAACATAGTGTATGTTGGACTTGACATGTTGTGGATTAATGACTTGTTTTGTTTAACATGTGGTTTATATGTTTTATTGGAACCATAAAAATACTACCATAATCAATATCTGATTGAGATTAGAACCATAAGTTTAGTTAAGGCTTGGATTAAAGCCTTAACACTTAGGAATTCCAATCAATGTCATCTTGTGAAATGGGTGTTAATTTAATGAAATATAAATCAAAGATCAAGGATATCATAAGATTATCTCCCTAATAATGAACTCATACAATATTTATAAATTTACTAAATCAAACACCATCCATTAAATCACTTTATTTAAGATCTTCAAATAAACCCCCCAATCATAATACAATCACCTAAAAACAGTCAACTTTTAAAAAGTATCATCACCTAGGACTCAACCTGAGTGTTTCTATAAACATTAGTAGAGAATCTGAACCTTGAATGGTCGATAGGTGGTAATCACCCATTCTTTCATAAATCCTTATCCATGGTCCATCCACCTGATGGTGGATTATAGTGACAAAGAGCCATGACAAGGTGATGCTCACTTAGACTGAGATTGAGTGGATCTTCAGGGAGGAGTTCTATCATGATATGTTGATGTCAATGTAGATCCAGGAGCTTCTGTAGCTTCATAAGGATATCATGACCCTAGAGGAGTACATGGAGATGTGTATAGACCTATCATGTTACTACCTGGATATGTTTTGGGATCATTCTTTCAAATAATAGGCCTTTGAGTAGGGATTTCATTAGGATATTATGGTGTCAATGGTGTCATTATTCATTCCCACCTATACCATAGTGATGTAGTGTGCCTTGGTGGTAGAGATATTTATGGTTGAGCCTACTCCAACTTTTGGTGATGGGAAGACAAGATTAGGGACCTTGGTAGTTAGAATCCAACACCATGCTCAATGATTCTAGTGTTCATGCCATTTTTAGAGGTCATCCAAGGACATATGTTCTACGATAAAGGGTTTCTAGGCCGGTTTTGGTTAGATACATGAGAGGTGGTGTTATGCTTATAATAGTTGGGGATATCGTACTAGATTTTGTCCGACCCACCATACTATTAACAGTGCGCCTGTCGATGGACCACCTTGGTAGAGGCAGTGTTTTGATCATGGAGTTCTGGTAGTTGGAGGATGAAGTGGAGAATATAGGATAGAAGAAAGTGGTGGAATTCGGTTTGAAGTGTTGACACCACCGCCTCTAGGTGATCCATGCCAGGCTCAGGTAGCTAGAGGATGGGGGTGAAGATAGTTTTAGGTTGTATATGACTTTGACCAAGAGTCTTTTAAGGGAAGAGATATTCTCTATGTCCTTTATACTTTCTAAATTAGTATTGATAAAAAAATTTGAGAGGTACACTTTTCTTTCCTCTAGGTTTATTGGGGTTTGTTTTTGGTGATATGGGGTGTCGATAAGACCTTGTGTTGTTGCAAGTCCTTGTGGAATTGAATTCATGGGGAAGAGGTATCCCTCCCACACTAAGGCTCTTTTTTATGCGTGTTAAACCATGAGGGTGAGTTAGTTCCACCAAAAGAGGATAGTTTCAAGGTGTGGTGGATGATTCCCTCTTACTTGTGTGTTCATGGTGGGGTTGTGCGTGGGTGGTTGGGTGAAGTGCCTAGTAAGACCTAGTGTCTATCTTTGTAAGCCCTGTTAGTTTGTGGGTACCCTCATGAGTTTTTCATCTTATTTTTTACATGATACTCTTGAGGAGAGTGTGGTTCTGTTTTATGTGGCTTCATAATTTTGATATTGAGGGATGTTTTCCCTACTAAGATTTATTATTGAGATTTAATGAAAACCCATGTGGGTGAGCCAGTGCTGCCCAAAGTGGATAGTATCATGTTTTGGTGGAAGAGTTCGTTTGGCTTGTTTGTTCGGAGTAGGTTTTTGTTGTTCTCTTCATCATGTTAGTGAGGTGGTGTACCACTAGACCCTGTGACTATATATGGACAATCGTTCTTGGTGTTTTCAACTTATAATAGCCTAGGAGACATGTGACTTCTTTATTATGTAATGTTGACCTGGTTTATCTAGACTTGGGTGTGTTGAGCCTTGAGGTTACCCTGAGTGCATTCTTCTAGGTAGCACAAGATCCTTTGGTTGAATTTATGGTGATTTTTTGTGCTCTTTTTCATTGAAGCCCCATTTGAGAGCTCGGTTTCTTTCTCATGTGACTAGGCATTCTATTTTTGGGGATGAAAATTCTTAATGTGTGGAGGATGTAGTGACTCAAGTTTTGATCTCTATGACTTTAAAATATTACAAATAATATTTCTGAAGTCAGGAACTAAGTTGGGACAGGTTTCTAGGGCCTGGAGATCCCCAATGCGGTGATACTAAAAATTTTTAGTATATTAGATCACCCACACAAAGATTCATTGGAAACATATAATATCTCTCATGTGGAGTATCAGATCATATTTTGGAGACCATGGTTGAGTTCATAATGTCTGGTTTACCCTAGGTGTGATATAAACTCTTTTGGCGCCAGGTGTTTGGCTGGAGGTGTTTCATGGGTGGGGTTATAAATGGAGGATATTGGTTTAATCATATTAAAAAAATATCCCTCCTCCCCCAACCCTCGATTCACATGTATGAGGAAATGAATCCATTCTACTCCCCCTTTGGCAATGGATGATCAAAATAATGAATCAAGGAAACAAGTAACCATCGATCTCCAATCATTACGATGATCACTCCAAGATCATGTATCGTCGTCTTTAGAGAGCGGATCTTACCTCAATGCTTTTTTTTCACTATGAGGTAAGTGGTTTGAGTTTTGATCTTGGATCCCCTTGTTTTTTCATCATTTTAAGGTTGTAGAGACCTTATATTCTTGTAAGGGACCCCTTGAAAATGATCTATGTGTTTCTTGGAAAAATAGGGGATTAGGGTTGATTGCATTGAATTTATGATAGATTTTCCCATCTACGTAGTGTGTATACTAGTGTAACTTTCCATGTTTTCTTCCCATTTGGTAAAGATAAATTTTATGGACTAATTTTCATGTACCATGGTTACACGCCATGTTGTGACCTCATGTCATGTGTCCTGAGGATAAGGGTAGGGATGCCATGTGCGGGTGACATGGTCAAGAGACATGGCCAAGGGGCCATGTAGTTCGGACACGCCATGTACCAGGGGTAAACATTGTGTGGTGAACAAGGATGGCTGATATATGTGATGAGAAAACATGGCTAGGTCTTGGGTGAGTTAGGACACATCGTGTACTGCCAGTACACATCGTGTTGTCCCACATGCCCATCCAAATCGTGCATTCAAAGGACACATCCAGGTTTCTGGTGGGGCAACATGTTGTGTAGACCCCGTTACACACCATGTAGTCTCCTTTTATAAGAAACTCTTCCCATAATATGTCCCCTATCCATGCTCTAATTCAATCCTATGAGTAGAAAATCTGGAGTAGTTTTCCACATAGAACGTGATGGTGTCCTAAGTTTGGGCCCAGGAGATGTGAGGTGTGTAAATGTTGTGGATTTCATGGGCTAGTGATATTTCGAATAGTAGAAGCTGAGTGGGAACCCTAGGTTCATACCTATGAGCATTTTTATGTAATTATATCCTCAGTACAAGACTATGATACCCTTGATATAATGAGTAGGGATAGAGTTTTTGTGTCCAACCAGAGGTTCTGGGGTGGGATACTATAGAATATCATTTCTATAGATCTGGTTCTTAGTATCATTGTGACCAACACTACACGGGCGATGATCAACTATCTAGTAGAATAGTCATGTAGGTTGTGTGGCATCACTAGGAGTATGATCTTCTATATAGCGGTCAGTATTAGTAGGGTTGTGGAATCATTGTAATATGATACCCTACTCAGTAGACGATTTATGTAGGGCTCATGGAGTCATTGGGATATGATCCCCTACATCGCAAGTTATGTTGTATGGGGTTTTAGGTATTGATTTGATCAACACTACATGGGATATGAATCTATATCTGAGTGATACGATCTATAGGATGTTGGATTTGGTTTTGGTTCCCCCAGTGAATCATGGGTGTGAGTCCCTCTCTAAGAGATCATGAGTGAACATTTATAATTGTGGTGTACCCTAGTTAATCCTGGGTGTGATCCCATTTATGAGGAGATGTGGGTTACATTTTTCTATAATGGGTTCATAGTTTCCCCAATCAAATTTGGGGTGGGATACCCTTTTAAGGAATGAAAACTTTCTTAGTTCTAATAGGGTTTATAGAACCCCATGCCCCTTCTAGGATGGGTGAGATCCCCTATCTGAATATTGAGTACCACTAAGTTCTAGAATAACATACATGGTGAAGATATCTCAAGATCATTTTCTCTCAGTTTTTTTCCCTTGGGATAGTTTTGTTGTTCCATAAACTTTGTGACACCTTATTGAGTGGTATTTTTCAGATGTTCCATCAGGGATCGATAGTTTTTACCTAATGGAGTGTATCCCTCAGATGAGTTTCAAATGGGATAACTAGACTTATGGAGTGTGTCCTCTAGGTTGAGTGTTTCATTAGTGGCTTGAGTATAACCTTAAAACTGGAAATGAGGTTAGATCATTATGAAGCTTTGAGTTTGAGGTGAGTATATCTGGGTGTGTTTCTAGGTATCCTTGTGGTGTTGTCACTTCTTAGACATCATATCATGTTGTATGAACTGACTAGTCATGTTTAGATGAGGATGGTCATCATATAGAATTTCTCTCTCATTTGGGTTCTCTATGGTTGGGTCGAGTAGACTGTTTCCATTTAGTTTCTCCCATTTCTTTTGGGTTTTTGGGGTTCGTACTGAGTACCTTTATACATACCCCCACATGGACTTTAGGCACACATCTTGTGTATTTTTTAGACTATATTCCTTTTCAGGGAGTCCCAAGAGGACCCAAAGTAGGAGGAACGTAGTGAGGTAGACTGATTGGGGTGTTTACAGGAGCCTATTTGGGGAGCTTTTCGAATAAGAATTTGATAGTGACCCCCTTCACCTGAGTAGGTTTTATTCTATTATAGTTTTCTTTTAGTGGGCCCATTATTTTCTATTTTTTTACATCTATTGTACTCTGTTTTGGGATAAGTGTATATATACATTTCTTTTTAGTTTCTATATATCTCTATATTATTTCATGTAGTTGTATGTGGGTATGTGAATATAGGTATGATAGGATAAGGACGCCCATGTGTATGATATCCTAATTAGGGCCAGATGTTAGCCCCTGACCTATGGTGGCAAGCTTTGGAAGTTATGGCTCGAGCCCCATTGGGTCGGGTTGTGACAGATACCTACTATTACACCCCATGTACATGATCATATAAACTTCATGGAATAAATAAATTACTGAATTACATAGATTCCAAATACCTTTTTCATTTATAAATTTAAAAAACTAATGAAAATATTTAGCTATCAAAATTCATGTATTATTCAACAAATGGAAATTTTTTCTCTATACAAGCAACTACATCATCCATAATAAGTCTTCATCATCTCCCACTAATTCCCCCCAAAATATACTCTTACTAAAATCAAACAATTTTCTTATCACTATAACAAGGGGAAATGGAAACATAAGAAAGGGGTGAGATTAGATACATAATAAAGGTATATATAAGTGATAACAATCGAAGATTATACATGACTATAAAATGATAATATTGGTACAAAAAAGATACATAATAAAGATTTTCCCAACAAATAATTGACCATAAATCAGGTAATAAGGTATAAAATAACATATAAATGAATTATAATGGGTTATAAAAAAGATTCATTAAACAATAACCATGAGAAGATAACATCATGATGCCTTATAAATATTTCACAAACATTATCACAGGGAATCATCAACTTCATGAGTAACACACTTGAAAGAAAACATTAGCATTATACTATATACATCACCTTTTTGAGTCAAAAACATATACCCATTCTTTCATGGTAACACACATTGTACTCATGTATACGTATGTCATGTGATTTAAGTTTTTATCAAATGTATTAGAGGGATATATAGGAAACCACCCATATTCTATCCATACTTATATTTTCTATAATATATCAATCAATTTACCAAATCATAAAAATTCATGAGAATAATGTGGATATTTTATTATTTTAAAATCAAATAAAATATAGATATAATTCAGAATTTCATCAGCAGTCAGAACAAGATAAATATATGGAAACAAATATCCATCCAGATATATTTAATAACATTATAGGTAATTACCCTTCAATTATGATAATGAATAATATGGTATTTATACCAAATTTATAAAGTTTATATAGTTAAGTCAATGATTTCCAAAATCAATTGATGTATGAAATCTTGTTGAACAACATTCAATAAAATAAATGGAATTTAGGGTATGCACTAAGAAAATGCATTTGAAGAAATATTTTTTCTATTAAAATTGGTTGGTTAGGAAAAATAGAGGTAGTGATGGAACATATATTTGATAGAAAAAAACTTACATAATCCACTCAGAGAAATAATATGGATGGTAAAATTTTAATAACAACCTCGTTCATGTATGATATATCTCAGAGGAGAATAACATGTATATAAAAAGTTTTAATGAGTTTTAGAAAAAACCTGGATAAAAAACATCCTTGATCTATTTAAATCATTTTTAAAAAATATATATATAAGTTTGTGAAAAATAAGTTAATTAAAACACATGAAAACATACTAGGAAATTTTCTTATAAAAACAATCTAGTTAAAATTTATATTTACATGGAAATGTTAAAATAAATTATTTTATAGAAGATGGACCATGCAAAAATTGTTAAATTTATTTAATTTTAAAAAAATTAAATGAAAGTCACGGTATTTAAAAATAACCTATTTAATTTTCAAGAAAATTATAGTTATATCCATAAAATGTGGAGTCAATGATAAAATATAAGTGAAAAGTAATTTCCTTTTTATCATAATAAAATTAAAATTTTCTAAAACTACATCATTTAAATAGATTATAAAAAAATAGAATTTAAAAAATAATTAAATTAAATAAAGGGTATCTTGAATAACTAAAAGTTAATACAAATAATTGTCATATTATAAATAAATACAATAAAAATTACCTAGATAGGTTATCACATTAGAGAGATTATTATTTTAAAATGAAGTAGGGAAAATAAACTTTACATCATGGGTAACATCTAAATCAATAAACATGAATGATAAAGAGTTTGAAATTGAACCTCTAATACCATGGAAAAAATAATTCATGATTTAATCTAAAAAATATGATTTATATACACCATATAAATAGAATTTGGTGCATGACATGAAGTATATTTCACGAAAATTGACTTGAGATCAACAAACCCCTTTCAAGTTACATAATCAATGAGGTAAGAATCATTTCCATAAGGAATAATTGTATAACCCCAAAAAAGTATGCAATTAAATTAATGTTATTTATGAGGTAGAATAAATCAAACATAAAACAGTAGAGTTCAATAATAATTTCTGTAACTCAATAGAAGAAAATTGTATTGGTACAAACCTTTACCTTAGTGTAGAAACACTCTACGCATGCACCTGAATTATTAAATATTCTGTTTAAATTTATTAGATATATTATTATATACCTTATCCATCTATATTTCATTTAATACAGACTATTTTACATCATACTTTTTTAATTTATTTTATAGTTTTCATGTGTTGGTTATTTTTTGTAGTTTGGTCATTTTTTACACAACTATTTTCTTTGTTGAACATGGATGAAGGTGTTGTAGATTTATATAATAATATCCATAATTTCATGATTTAATTTCCTTTATTAAACTATTAAAATTATATTAATATAGTTATATAGAATTTATATAAAATTAACTAATATTAGGAAATTTCCTATAATAATTTCATTTTAGTTGGTTAGGTTTTCTTTGATTATTTATTAATAATATCACTTATTGAATATGAAATATTATTTTTATATTATATTAGTAGTTTCATAAAAATTATTTCTATACATTAAATAATGTTATAAATTCATTCATCATAGGTGTTTATTGAAAATAAAGAACACTGCTTCATGGGGGCGGCAGTCAGCACATGCGCATGATCAACATTCTTTTATTTTTATTAGTGGATGGAAATGAATATATAATGGTTGTTACATTAATATAATAACACTTTATTATAATAATGATACTAAGGTCATTATATTACTATGTTTATTACTGGTTTGAAATGTAAATATTAAGAATAAAAAGTATAAGGAATAAGTAATACTCACATTGGAACCCTGACCTTTCTCTTGAATGTATCCTTGAAAATGAAGGGCTTATGCCATATTAAGTTGACTAGGATATTTAAGAAAGGAAAATTACTCCTATGAGAGGATAATTGATTAGTGTTTTAAGGAAATTTAATCTTTCATGTGTAACCTTTTTAGGGTGTAAGTGATCTACTTTTATAAGTGAAACAAATGGTACTTTTGTGAAAACACATTATTTTTTATTAATAAAATGACATTATTAAATGTTTAATGGAAATAATAGTGAGAAATAATGAAGTATGGGTTGGTATAAGGTTAGTAATGTATATGGGTGAGAAAATTAACATTGACTCATGAACGTGATGAGTCGATTTATTGAAATTTTATTCACTTTAAAACACCATCATTTAAGGTATAATAAATTTTTAGTATTTTTTATCACAAGTAAGAAAATAAAATAAAATAATTAATAAATATATATAACATAGGATACTTATATTGTTTTAGTAAAAATAGATCCTATATTCCACTAAAATAATTCTCAAATCAAAGGGCCTGGTGATTTCACTAGAACCAATAATTTTCCTTATGACACCCCGATTGAGTGTATGTGACCATCACTTTATACATAACCATAGTCTTTTTCCAAAATCGTTTAAAAATTTACATGACCCCTTCCTTCATCACTAAATTCATGGAGTTCTTACATCCATCTATGAGATATTATAATGATATTTTACAAATAATTCCCATTTTTTTAAAATAAAATAGATAGAATGTAAGATATATCCATGAGAAAAAATGAGAAAGAATAATAGCTTAAATAGATTCATCAAAACATATAAATATTTCTATTGATAGTACACTTATATAAAATTTAATTCATCATTCTATTTTTAATAGAAATTGGAATATCATTGAATTATTTTATAATGATAGATCATGAGTGGAAGTTGATTCCCCCATATTTTATTTGAATAATACTATATATATTCTCACATTCTGGTGACCAACATGACATCCCATAAAATATAGCCTTTGGTTAATAGTTTTGATGTACTTTTTTGAAAAATATACATCAGTAAATATAAATAAGAAATAAATTAATATATAATATTTTACTCTCATAATACTTTCACGCTGTATGGAAAATAAATTTTACATTAAAGACATGGTCCAATATTTAATTCATCTATAAAAAATTAATTTCAACTTAATCTTCTCCAAATGTAATAAATACCCAAGTTTTATAGTGACATAGAAAATTTTGGATCACGAAGCAGTGGAATTATATGAATTTTGATACACATAGCTGAATTTATCCACATGGCCTTTCTTTACATAGCCAATTTCTTCATATAACCAAATTTGGTATCAATCATACTCATGATACCAAATTTGACTTAGGATAATTGATCAATATAAAAAATTAGAACCACGTAGCTAAATATTTCATGAATCCAATTCATGTGGTTAGTTACTCTATATTTATAATTCACGTAGGTGATTCCTTATAATATCCATTTCTCGTGTATTTGATTCATCAACAAAACATACTTTCATGTAGTTTAATCTACAACATTGCAGATTCATATAGGATATTTCTTCACATATATGATTAAAATAACTACTTTCTCAACATATCCAAATATCTACATATCCAAAGTTATTACTTATTCAAATTTCTAAACATAGGTAAATTAAAAAAACATTCATAAGTGCGTATTTACATAATATTTGTCTAATATATTATTAAAACCTGATAAAAAATTAAAAAAAATTATTAGAAACATATAATTGGTTTTTTACATCATTAAAACATAATCATGTGTGTTTTATAGGAACAACATCATTATCCCAACAACATATCCCTTTTTTATGATCATAAAACTCATTAAAAATCAAATACACAATTTTAAATTATTTGTCATTTTTTTAGAAAACTATATAATGTATGATACTTTTAATATTTTTTGTTGATATTTTATACTCCCCATTATTTTTTTCATCAACATTTAATAACATTAAAAAGGAAGGGTAGGGAGAGGAAAAAAATTAGTAAATAACTCTGAATGATGAATGGATAGGATATAATTATGAAAATTGACTTTAATAGGTAATCACTAGAATTAAAAAACTAAAATATTCAAGAACATGAAAAAAATGAAATGAAAGAAATCACTTAACCCCCAAAAAATGAGATAAAGATGAAATTTTATTAAATATGAACCTATACAAAAAAAAGAATCAACATAAAAAAATATAAATACATCATATTTTTTATAATACCCTATCTTATTAATGGGATCAGGATCACAAATTTTTTGGGTGTAAGTTTATTAATGGATAGAGAGGAGAAAGATATAGTAGGAGTGTCAAATAATTGAGGTAAAATACCCTTCCAATATCTAAAGAACTCTATTTTATCCTAAAACATGATTTTTCTCAAGGACTCTGAGTAGGCCTTATCAAGAATCTGTCGGGATTTTGAGAAGTAATACTAATTTCATATGATTCAGAATGAAAAAATTATATCTTATATGTTGGATTATATGATGATTATCCCTATTCAACAGATTTAGATGTAACAACAGTAGAAACCTTGGATTTTTATCTCTTATAAAATCTAGATGGATCAAACATAGAATCCAATCTCTTCCAAGAACCTTTATAGTTATCTAAAGGTTATATTCCAATGGATATATTTCATCATTGATAAAAAAGGGCGTCACTGAAAAAAAAATTATTCTCTTGATGATGTATGGTTTACAAAAAATCAAGATTATAGTAAAGCCTTGTCTATGAATCTAGGAAAAGTAATATAAAAAATATTTCATTAGGCCTAAAAAGGTTTCCATATATCTTGAGTAAAATATTTGAAAATATACAAAAAACTATATATTCTGACTATGGAAAGGATTGAGCTGCAAGATGTTCTATAAATATAGTAGGTAGAATTTTGTTAACTATTAATTTAAACCTAATTAGTGTTACATCCAAAAATTTCATTTGTGTTCTAGGTTGGATAATTTCTCTATGAGAACCTAAGAAAGCTCTTTTCCCTTTTCACTAGAAGGAATATCTAGCTCTTTAGACTCTAAGGAATTGTAATCATCCGTAAAAGTGTTAGTATACAAATCCATAGTTCATTTATAAATATTATCCAACATAAAAGAGAATCCCTAATGATTTGTACTAACTGGGTTGATATAGGATGAAACCATATGTATGATCTACCTGGAAACATATAAGGAATCGTCAACCATAGTATCCCCGGAGGGAAAAGATTCACAAATATAGAAAAATATTCCATTCAGTGAAATATCTATCTGAAGACTTGGACTTCATAAATATACTCTAGTTTCCTAAAACTCAACAAATAAATAAATTTTAATCTCTTGATGAGCATTAAAGTAAGCATTTTACATTGGAGTGACTATATATGATGTAATATAATTTAGATAAAAATACATATGATCAATGTGATTCTAGAATTTAGGAACCACTGAAGGGGAGAAAGTATCTATGGAACATGGATAAAACCTCTTGATAAACTCTTATTTCCATAAAACCATTATTCTAAAAGTATTATTTTTGGTCTTAAAACATTTAATTTTATCAACTGTAGTGAGTTAACAATATTATTAAACTATAAAGAAGTTCTAAATCTTTTCCCCTTGAGATTCCACAAGTATTCTAGGATTATTTAACTAAGAATTGGTAACACATATTCCTTTGATCTCTATCACATATTCTCTCACATCCTCAACATAATTAACATTCACACTAGAGGTAATATCTTTCACAATATATATTTTATTGATCAAGTTTTTTTGGGTGTCCATTATCCAAAAAATATTATCGAAATATTCATTTGATAATAAAAATTACATTAGTTGTCTAATCTCATCATTGAAAGATATTTTCACTTTCTTCAAATCATTATAATAATTATTTATATTATTCAACTCTTCCATAATAGTTGGGTAAAAAGTTTGTATGTGTTTCTCCACATTATATACTTTTTGATATTTTCTCATAGGGTCCATCTTCTTTCTCTTTGGAAAGAGGTAGAATAGGATCTGTTTTATGAAAAAGATGAAAATCATCCTATATAGATACATTTACGGTTTCATATATATCATAATTGGGTGATCCAAGGATTACATCAACTATTGTACACTTAACTTTAGCTTTTAATCTTCTTCTAATGGCAGGAACACTAAAAATAGTCTCAACTAGCCTTTCCTCATGAGCTCTAATATCTATCTCAATAGATGGAATAACTATCTAAACAACTATAGAATTACTAAAAATAATAACATCCTCACTCTTGACTACTTCTATAATAGTATGGAGTTCTTGAACTATATGCTCTCATCTAATTGAAATAGTCTCCTCTACATCCCTAGTAGACACCATCTTAGCATTTGGTACATCCCTAGGTGGGGAGGTTCTAGATGAATCCCCCTGAGTCAGTGTAGGATCTTGTATAACCACCGGAGAATCAACATTATAGGTAATATGTCTTAAGTAATTGGAGGTAGAATCCTAGTTATAATTAAATTTATTTAGATGAACTATTGAAAAAGTGTTACTCTTGGCACACTTAAAAATTTATCCTTCATTTATATTGACTTCATTATTAATTAAGAACAATACTTTAATCCTTCCATAAGGTTAATAATTAATCTTTATTTTACCCTACTAAAATTGGTGCATTAACCTCATCATGTTCCATGATGAATTAAAATTGACATTATTTATCAGGACATATAAAATATATATTCCTTAAAAAAAATATTTTCTTCATATCTATAAATTAATGTGAAATAGTAGTCTAAATAAACTTTCATATGACCCTAAACTATAATTCCAAGTCATTCGCATCCAACTTCTCAAAATAAAAGTACCTGAACTAAAACATGAAGACTATAGTGGGTATAATAGAACTTGTACCAACTAGTGTCTAACTAAAACATTTCTCACCTTCTTGTGGGTAATATATAATCTCTAATAGCTCTATAAACAAAACTAATTGAGATTTACCATTTACATTCACTGTAAAAAATCCTATGTTCCATCAAAATGAAACATAACATTCCTTATAAACTCATTTACCTAATCTTTCAATAGAAACCCTAACTTCTTCTCACAGAATTAAAATTCCAATACTTGGAAATACAAAATATTCTTCAATAGAATATATGTTCCATTCAACCAATCCATTTTCAATGCCTTCCCCGTGAGCACTCAGTGTATTGAACCACCTTACTTAGCTTTCTTAGAAGATATGTAACCGCTTTCATCTCCACCCTTAGACTTCCCCATATTAGAAAGGCTGTTATAATGTCAAGTGAATTGAAGGTGATGTTTTTCTTTAGAGGCCAAGAAATTTAGTCTAATAGAAATCAATTTGAGGGAAAATTTTCAAGATTATATCACATAGAAAATTTGATAATTAGTTACTGAGGTAATTTATTTTTTTCTATTAGGTATAAAACTAAATAAAGGGTAAATATAAAAATCAAAAAAAATTCTCTCCTATTTAAAATGAAGTGACATTTATTTTATAAAATTAAATCAGTCACAAATAAATATTAAATTAATGAAAATTCATTTAATTTTCATAAAAAATTAAATATTAATAAAAATGTAAAATTAAAATAAAATTAAAAAAAATTGAAATAAAACATAAATTCACATAAATTAAAATCACCCCAATTCCCTCTTTATGTAATCAAATTTATCATAAATAATGGGATTACTAAAATTTTCCTCTAATTTATTCTTTGTAAATAAACATTCAAGATAGATATTTACTTTTCTGAAAATGATCACTCAAGAAACAAATCATCATATCTATGTCATGACCCGTCCCCTGGGGCTCATGTTATGACTACCCCAAGCCCGCGACCAAAAGTTTGGGGCTGGATACTAGCATCTAAGGCATAAACTTGCAAGTGGGATGCGTTTTCCTGAGTACCAATATGCACACACACGCCCAACCACATCTCAACACACTAAAAGACAGAAAAAAAATTATTCAAAAATAAGACTGAGTAGAAAGTATATCTAAAAGAAAGTGGTTCAGGATACCAATCCAACAAAAAGAACTGAAACAACAAGGTACAAAAGAGAGCTCTGAGGGCCATCTATGGAAAACCCTACCTGATCGTAAGAGTAGTGAAGATACTAGAAGTTGATATAGTATGTCATGCCTGTCAGGTCCAACTGGACCCCACCTTCTCCTTGGCCCCCAAGTCCACTGTCGAAGCGTCGATCGGTCCTATCTCACTGGGCTCCACCGAGTCCCAGTCCACCAAGGTCTCTATCGATGCATTGATCATCTACATGGGACATGACACACATGGGTGGGGCCCATGTAGGGGTGAGTAACACAAAACTCTGTAGGGACCCCAAAACAAAAAGGAAATACCACACAACAATCCACAAAGTAAATCATGAAGCACAAGATAGCTCACACCAGGTATACATTTAGGGTAGTTATAGAAGAATCATCTATCACATCATCAAACACCTTAACTGTTGGGGAACTCCTCCACTATCGAGTACAGTTTGCTTACTGGGTCACACAGAAACCACTTCCCACTAACCTTGGACTATTTCGATACTTATCCCTGATAATTTTCATGGGTAAGTTGGGTAACATAGATCTACTCCCCAGCATGGGCATACTAGGTCACACAGAGCAGCTTCCCACCTTGGTCGAACTGAGATACTTCAATAGTCGAGTACCATGGGTCTATCGAGTCACACAGATCCCCTCCCCACCATGGGTTTTCTGGGTCACACAGAGCTACTTCCTACTGGGTCATCATCGAGCAGTCTTCAGGTATCATCCAACCATAGGTTTCATTACATAGACCTCTTGGGATAAATGATCCTCAATCAATTCATCACATCTTAATATCCATGAAATTCACAAAAAATTGTGTCAAAAGATCCTCATCGTCATGAGGGTTTCAGTGTCGTAAACGACTCATCAATTAGACACACGATTTTCAAGATACATGTGTTTTAGTAACTAGGAGGCCAATTGCAATAGGGCCTAGTCTGACCCGATTGGACCGACCCGACCAACCCGGCCCAGGGGTCCCACATACCCCGGATTAATTATATGGACTTTACCTGACTTGGTACGGGTCGGGGTCGGACTGGACCTGCCTGGCTAGTGGGTGATGCCCAATAGGCCTTGCTGGACCCGGCCCGGTTTGGCCGAGGGTCCAGACCGCCAGGTCGCCTGGCGACTAGGTATATTTGGGCCTAGCCTGAATGGTGTCTGTCTAGCCTTCTGGAGCTAGTCTGTCCAGTCGATGGGGGTCCGGCCAGTTGGGTACTGGATAGGCCTGCCGATACTGGTCTGTCCCGCAAGGCCGCTATGCCGTGAGGTAGATTGACCCTCTGGGCTTGGGGCATGGCCCCCATTCTTAGCCCATTCCACCAGGGGTGGACCAGAAGGAGTCGCCCGACAGGGAGGCATCATCCAAGCCACATTTGGCTCTAAATGGCCCCGCGGTCGTGGGGCCCCTCCCACTGTGATTGATGGACTGTGTCACGTCACTGCCTGGGTGGCTTGGATGTGGTCCACCCTCTTCATGTGGCCAGTCAGCCCCCGCGGCACACTGATAGGTGTGACATGTCCCCAGCCCATTGCTTCTGCCGCTGCCACCCCAAGCGCTGGGGCACTGGATGGATATTTGGCAGACCATCGAACACTCTCTGATGGTCCGTTCTCTACACCATCTATTCCCATGAGCATCTCGGGTTGCCGACATCCCTTATCAGGCCCAAAAATAAAATTTCTTCAACTTCAAGAATGAGGCCACCAATAATTCACAAGAGTAGGTTCTCGGGCCTTATTTGTGTTGGCCCAGACCCTCAGAGTTAGAGGTTTAAATCTATGGGTATATTCGGGGATTGAAGTTCAATAATTTCACACAAGGTTTGAATCCTGGATAATAAATCCCCACAAAAAGTAACCCTTCCATATAAACACATGAATCATGTATCAACTAGTTCATGGGTTGATTCGTGTTCTAAATTTATCGAAAAAAAGAGTAGGAATGAACATTGAAATAAAAATCAGACCCTTACCACTTTGATGTTTGATGTTGAAGCATTTTTTCTCAAGGATTCAAGATGTCGGCGTTGTCACTTTTGCCTCTATTCATCAAGGTTCTTCAACGTCAGTGAAGTCTCAGAAATGTTCATTGTTCTTCATTGGAGAGGGGATTCATTGGAGTTTCATCATATAATCCTCCATGTTTAAATCTGTATCCACTAATAAGTTAGAAAATAAAAAGGAAATCGTGTCGCATAATTTCATTTACACAGTGACATCGTGTCATTACATTGTTTCATTTATTAAACAACATCAGTTTTATTCTTCCTTTATTTCATCATTATATTGAGTGATATGGGACATTAATGAGATACATTAATGTGCCCCATCACTACATCATCGTTTCACCACAGTGTCATTGTGTCGCCGCTCGTTGGATGACAAAAGAAAATAAAATAATTTTTAAATGTTATTCTATTATTTTCTAAAATTTCCGAAAATAAACTTTTTCATTCGGCCCTTGTTAGCCGATGTTAAATCTATTCTAGGAGAATCCTAGCATTCTGAGTTCAACCGTGTGCTCAGATTGTTTATCCAATAACAGGTTCAAAAGATATAAAAATAAGCCCATGCATTTACTAAACATACCTTAAATAATCTTCAAAATTTTGTTTCGTGATCTCTGGGCCTCGGAATCACATTCCATCATAGCGTGCGGTCTCATAATAATTCCATATAATTAAAAAAATACACATAATGTTCGATATATTTCCATCTATATTTATTAACAATGAATGATTTATTTTATTTTTTGGAATAATGATAGCCCTAGTGTAATAACATTTAATTGATACATGATTAAAATTAAATCCAAAAAATATTAAGGTATACTTCATTGACAACACATTTGCACAAAAACTACCACTAGAAATGTATTCTCCTTTAGTATTAGATTATATGACATAGAGTAGTATCTTACTTGACTAGTATACTAAATATTTACCTTCAAAGTTAATGGTTTATGAGGTGATCTACCTATCAAGTATGAACCACCAAAGTTCTTATCTGAATATGTAGTCAAATTAAAATCATACGTTTTGGTAAAAAGTAAGGAAAGTAAAAACAAATTGAATTTAAATACTATAAAATTCATTTGGTAGCTTATAAATGTGATTCCATAGTATTTTCTTGGAATTTGGAACATAATAATACCAAAAGCATAATGTTCGGTATACTAGCAATTAAATATAGTATTATCCAAATTATTCCTCTATAAACATTTTTGTTAACTAATTTCCCAGCTTTATCCAAATCATGTTTTTCATTAAAACTAAAAGGAGTAACATTTTATTTACCATTTTCATGTGAATACCTATTTAGAATGTTTAATCTGTATTTTATATGAATGAGAAAATTAAAAATGTCTTTTAATAAATTTGAAAACCAATAATGAAACTCAACTCATCCACCATACTAATTTCAAATTCTATCGGCATGAGTTTCCAAAAATCACATCATCTACATATATTTGAAATAGAAAAAAATAAAAAGATTAATTTTCCTTGAAAAAGTGGGATCTACAAATCTAGTTGAAAATATATTTTATAAAATTAATTAATTAAAATACTCATACCAAGGTCTAGGATTTTGTTTAATTCTATAAATATCTTTAGTAAGTTTGAGGACCAATTTAGAAAAATGAGGATTTTAAAAACAAGGAGGTCATTAAA
This sequence comes from Viscum album, assembly GCA_963277665.1. Lineage (NCBI taxonomy): Eukaryota > Viridiplantae > Streptophyta > Magnoliopsida > Santalales > Viscaceae > Viscum > Viscum album. The sequence continues at coordinate 680,361,259 of OY728150.1, forward strand.
CATAGAATTACTGAATAAGGAAACTAATTAAGAAATTTTATTTTATATCCATATGATATAGTTTTAAATCTATATTATATGCATAATAAGGGGTAATTATAAGGGCTTCCAATATTGCTAGAGGTATAAAGGTTTCTTCATAGTATATCCATTCTTTTTGGTTGGGGGATTTAGAAACTATTTAAGCTTTATTCCTAGTGATAATATTGTGGTCATCTTGATTATTTATAAAAAATACTTCAATCCTATAACAATATAATTATATGGTTTATCATATAATTCCTACACTTTCTTCCTCTTGAATTAGTTTAACTCTTTGTTCATATTTAAACCCTAATTTCAATAGAAAATGATGATTCTGATGTTTTAGGGTCTATTTAAGATAAAAATAAAAAAATTATAAATTGTTTTATACACTTATTCTAGTAATAATACCTTCATATAATCTTCCAATAATTGTTTCAAATGGATTATTTTTTACAATTTTAGTCTATCTAGGAAGCACACTTTCTTGTTCACTAGTATGTATCCATTTAAGATTTGGTTCGCCAAAATAATGTCCCAAATCACCATCCATTGTTTTTTTTTAATTTTAGATCACGTATTTTCAAATGAATCACATAACTCAGAAACATGAGTTATTTTATTATCAAATGGATCACTTTCATAAAATTTCACATGATTTGATTCTTTAAAAATCTTTAACCTCTTGTTGAAAAATATATAATCCATAAAAGTAGTAGAATAGCCTATAAATATTACTTTTCCAACATTTTTATAATATTTTTGAAGATAATACTAAATGTTAAAACTAAAAACTTTTCTTCTGAACATATTAATGTATCCAAATTTTGGATTTTATAATTCTATATCTCATAGGGTTTTTTCTTAAATGTATGCCTAATTATAACATTGGTAGTGTAATTGCATGGTATATTTATATATTTAGTCAAAAGGTGGTTGGAAAGGATATATAAACAAAACATAGTCTTATAAATTTCTTTCAAGGTCACATCACTCTATTTTAAAACACTATTCTACTGATGTGTCATGGGGTATGAAAAAGTTTTTTTTATACCCCATTTTTAAAAATAATAATTGAACTCAGGGTTTTAAAATTATTCCACTTAGTCATTTATAAAATAAATAATCATGTCCTATTTCTCTTTATTGGAAAAATTTATAAATTCATATTAAAACATAACAATCTTAAATATTTAGACTACAAAAATTAACACCCAAGTAAATCCTGAAAAATAATCAACTAACACATAAACAAATTATTTTTTTCTTTAGAATTTTATTATAGAAACTCCAAAAAAATCAATATGGATAAGTTCCATATTCCTAGTTTCATGAACCTATTTAATAAATTTAATAGATGACTTGTGTTTCATGATAATTTAGAATGCATCACATCGTTTCTCTTTATTGAACTTATGTTGAGGTAAATCAAAAATCAAATTTTTCTTAAACAATTCACTCAAAGAATACACATTATTATTTTAATGTATTCTATTTAAAATCCTAGATTTAGTTTTTTTTTCAAAAATAAAACATCTCAGTTTTGTCTACACAGATAATTATGATCTAATATATATATATTCTCAGTTTTAGGTCCCTTAAAATTTAGAATTTTATCTCTAAAAAAATAACATACATTATTTGAAAAATATAGTGAATAACCTTCATTAATAATTTTAAAATACTTATCAGATTTTTCTTTAATCCTTCCACCAAATGAAATTTTTTGATGAGAACTTATCTAAGATTTCTAACTGATCCAATTCCTATAATATTTCCTTAGGAATTGAAACCAAATGTGACATATACTCCACCAATTTTTTCTAAGTAATGGAAAGTGTAGTATCTTCTACTCATATTCCATGAGAATACACCATCCATTTACCATTTTTTACTTATTATCTTATAGATGTTTTTATAGGAGATAAATAAAAAATAAAATGGTTTTTACCCATATTCCATTAGTTTCGGAAATATTTGAAACCAAATATTCAGGAAACCAAATCTATTTATAATCTCTCGAAATTCATGTAATATATTTTGATATATTTCATGAAATAAAAGCATGATTAATAGAAAAAACAATGGTTTTATTATACCATAACCATTACCATAATGAATAGGTTTTCCATAATAAAAAAAGTAGCATTACTTAAGTCTCATTTTATTGAGAATTTCTTAAACAAATTTCTTATAGATTTTTTCTTTCACGTTTTCTTCATATTCCAAAAATATGTTAATGGGATATATTATTACCAAGGATTTGGTTTATAAAATTTTCTCTTTTTTTAAGAACACTAGAAAAAAATTGGTTTTTTAAATTCTTTTGGAATATTTAAATTTTACTACGATGTTACACACAAGAGTAAAAATTTCACTTATTAGCTTTCAGGCTTAAAATGTGTTTGTTTAATTCCTATTTTTTAGTTAAAATATCATTATAAGTATCTTAGAGGGAATTATTTTTATTTTTTAATATTTAATATTTATTTTTTTAGTGTAGTACAATATTCATTCAGTTATTCAAAAGAAATAATTTATTTTTTACAACCATATTCATGTTTTGAAAAATAAAATAAGTGTACACCATCAAATTAGTCCATAAATAACTTGTAATACTTTTGATTTGAATTTTTAACTTCTGATTAAAAATATGTTTGATCACTAGAATCCTTAAAAAGATTCCATGTGGCCTTAAAATCCCATTTACTATATTTTTTGAATTACAGATTCTATTTGTGTTTCTTATTAGATTTCAGTTTTTTCAAGAATTTTTGGACAATATTATTTGATATGTTCATGATTCTTTCATTCATAACACCTAACATGTTTATAAATTCCATAATATATTTTTATTTTTGAAGTATTTATCCATTAAAAATTTCTTATTTCAGTACATCATGAACATGTTTAAAAAATTGAGCAACCTCATAGTTAGAAGAAAATATATTTAAAGTATATCCATCAAATGATTCGGAAATATGTAAACCTTTTCTCATCTTATCATCCTTTGAAGTATAAAAATTTAAAGAAGAACTTTACTTTTCACCCATTTTTTTCTCACCATCCACCAATTTTATTTCTACCTCATAGATATTTAGTAATCCAGTATGATTTTTTATTTTTAAATAATTAACAAAATTTGATTTCATAAGGTTGGATAAACCTGATCATGAATTAGTCCTCCTAGAGAAGCAACATTGTTCATATTCTATATTAACTATCGATTCATCTGTGTTATGGTTTATTTATCAACCCTTATAAATGTTACAAATAAATACATTATATTATTTTACTTGATCTATCATGAATTATCAGTACCTCCAAAGGCTACTCATATATTTTCCCAAATATCATTTTTTAGAACATTTTGATAATATATTGAACTCATTTGGGCTTAGTCCATATATTATAGTATTCATAGATTTTGAGTTCATATTATATTTACCTTCTACGATTGCATCTTAATTTTTTATCTTCTTTATAAATTGTGTAATTATTAATAGATGTAATGTAATCCTTTAGACCAAGGTTCCTTATATATAATAATAATTTATTCCTTCCAACTTATATAGATTTCTCCATTGTAGTATAGTTCTCTAATCATAGACATACTTTATCTATTTTAAGCCATAGGATCCATTTGAAGAAGATCATTATGATATCAATAGTTCATTGTTGAGATCTCATGTCAACGTTCCTATTGTACTAATTCTTTTTTAGATAACATCTTTACAAAGACTCAATAGGGGAGAATTGGATTTTTTTTATATTTTCTTCACTTATAACCACGTTCTTTTAAGGTATGATAGGTTTTGATCATGTATTATCATGAGAAATATGTTGAAATAAAAGTATTAAGAAAAATATAAAACAAAATAGATTTATATTATTTTCGAGAAAAATTATATCCTGGCCCAATACACCAATAGTCAACTCCTCAATCTTAGTGATTTCACAATAACCCGCCTTTTTCCTAGGGAATTCCCAACTGGGTTCAAGTGGACATCACATGGTATAAAACTAAGATATTGTTTTATGATCCTACAAGGCATTAAAAAACTCTAAAATTCAACACTCATTACAAGGATTAATCACTTCTATAAATGAGAGATAATAAATGGAGTTCACAAATAAGGAATATAGATTCAATATGCAACTGACTGAAGTGAAGTGATTTCCAAAATAGATAATGAGATTGAAGAATAGCTCAAGGAGTTTCTTCAAAACACCACAATATTGATATTAATAACATTTTCGTAGAAAACATGATTCTTTTTTTCTTTTTATTTTCATAGAGAAATAGAATAAAACACTTTAATGAAGAGAAAGTATGATTCAAAGTCTATATATCAGTATCTTATTCAAAAATTATTGCATATGTTCTCACTTATTATTTCACAACATGATATACAATAAAATATATCCATTGGTTAAGTCTTTCAATTTAATTTTCTAAAAAATAAACCTCCTAAAAAATAACTTTTTAAGAAATTAATCTATACCAATTCCATTTATCTAAACTTGTATCATTTTGGAAAAATCTATTTTACAATGAAAAGGTACCCCGATATTTAATGCATTGACAACATAATTATTTTCCACTAAAAGTACTACAATGTTAATAAGTACCCATTTTTTTAAGTGAAATATCCAACTCAGAATCATTGTGTAGAAAAATTCCAAATATTCCAATTCATATATCTGAATTTATTCACATATCCTTCCTTTATGTAGCCAAATTGTGTAGTCATCCTACTCACATGGTCAAATAATACATTGATGTCTTGATCAATATATATAATTTGAATGACATAATTGAATATGCCACATATCCAAATCAAATATATTATTACTCTATGTAGATTACTCATGTAAGAGATTCATTAATATAGCCATTTCTCGTGAAGCAGATTCTTCTATGTATCGGATTTTTGGGAAGCTAAATCTATGAATTACCAGATTTACATTGGTAATTTCTTCACATAACCAAATTAATTACCTAATTTCTCAATGTATCCAAATATTTTTGTATCCAAATACCTCAGAGTTTTGAATTTAAAATTTTTTCAAAATTTCAGTTAACACTTAGAATTACATATTTACGATATAATTGATTAAAATCAGAGTACAACCATATAAAAACATGTAAAAATGAAATCATTTGAATTATATTAAGGATTATTGAGATCATAAAAACATAAATCATAAAGAATATGATGGAAAAGTTATTATTCCCACAAATAGTAGCTCTACCACTCATTTCCATTGATATTTCATTTCATTTTCTTATAGATTTTTACTTTTACCTATTTTTTTGTTTTTACACCGGTAACACATTTTCACACAAATAATTTATGATTTACTAAAAATATAGGATAATACCTCTTATAAAATTTTTCTATTCTAAAACTAAATTTTGGGACACTATAATTTAATTAAATTTCAAAATATGGGAAAATTAAATTTTAAATCAAAATATTTAATATATTGAAAAAAAAATATTTTTTATATATAAATTATGTTTTAAACATTTAGTGTTATCAGTATTATATAACATTGATTACTAATTTAATTTGTGTTAATATAATTATATATGTGTTTGAAAATAATATTATAGACATGATTAAAAATAAATTAATTTAATTTGTCACATAATAATTCTATAAAAATAATAAAACAAATCTTTGAAAATAACATTTTCTCTATTATAAATATAATTAAATTTAATATTATTAATCACATTTTAAGCATAAAAATGAATTTAAATTTGTGAAAAAAAATTAATTGTTTATATGAAATATTAAATTCATTTTTTATATTTACTATAAACAAGTGATGAAAACTAATTTTGAATATTAATGAATAAAAAAAGTTTTTTGGCGTAAACTTTTACTTACAGTTCAAAAATGTTAAACAAGGGTTTTCTAAATTCAACATAGAATTTTTCAATTATTTTCTTAACATTATAAATATAATGTGTTTATATAAAATGTTTCATAAATTATTTATTCATTCTTGTATTATGATAATTTTACCAAGGTTATCATATTAGCCAAATTCATATTTTTCAATATTCACTAATAAATAAATTATTTCTGAACAATCTAAAAAAATAACCCAATATAAATATTAATATGGTTAATTCCAAAATGAAATTAATTTTAAAAAATTAAAATTCAATAATTTAAGCATTTAGCTTTTAAATAAAAATTTAATATATATAAATAAATAAAAACTACATTTGTTGTAAACAAATCCATTTTCTAACTCTATGTGTTCTTAATACTATTTTTATATATTTTTAATTGATATAAATATATTTATTTATGTGAAATTGTTAATAAATATTATTATAATATCCATCTAATATGTTGTGGATCATTTTAATTTTGTGTTCAATTTGGAACAAGCTATAAAACATAATATTTATAAAGAGAAAAAATATATATTATAAAATATAGAGGTTTTATAGAGACTCTAGTTTGACTTATGAATATGAGTACTATTATGATTACATGTATTGGTCGGTAATTCAACATGATTATTGGATTTATATTTATGATTCATAACGATGATAAAAAATGAACTCATAAAAAGTAGTCAAAGTCAAGTAGGGATTGAATGAGATTTGAGATGATTAATGTGGTTTACATGAATAATTAATGGTTTAATATATTAATTTTAGTTATTTTCCCTAGAAACAAATTTTATATACTTTACTATTTACTATATTCATGGTTTTTGAAAACATTGAATTGGTATGATGGTATTCCAAAATGTATGTTACTTGGTATGATGATATCATTTACAGGGCACAAATCATACATGTTATTAGGGGTAGAGATTCATAGGACATTGAGGAACTTTATATTAGTGTAAACCATTAGTAATATCATGAAAAAATATTATAATAACCTGACAAACTATAGGGAATTTAAATTTATATGTTTCCTTGGATATTTCTATATTTTGATGTGTATGATAGTCCTTATACATTATGATTATTATTAATTCATATTATAAGTTGTGTACATTGATATACTGACCAATACTATGAAAACATATGTTTACTAGAAGTAGGGTACATTTGGAACATTATGAGTAATATGTATTAATGAATAATGCAATAGAGTATTTCTCAATTATATTCCTTAAAATAAATTAATATCTCAAACATTTTAAAAAAATTGAAAATTTCTTTTCAAGTCCATCTTAAATGAATCTTATTAGTGAGTCCATTTCTAGAAATTCAAATAATAATGAATCAATAAATTTATTTGATTACACTAGTATTTAACCTGATTGATTTAAAATATTGAGAGAAAAATATTATATTAGACAGTGTGTGTTGGTATGTAATTATGTTTATTTCTATATTTAATGTCTTTCTCTATGGGTTCCTTGGCAGGTTTCTATTTGATAACATTGGAATTTATGTGGTATTTTATAACTCCACTAATAAATATTCCTATATGTTTACACACTATGTGTATTTGAAACCTCAGTTAAACAATATAATAATTAAAGGAGTTGAATTGATATTATTTTCATACATTTTTTAACAATTATTTTTGTTTGGTGCATCACAATTTTATAGTAATTGGTTAATATATAGAATATATGTGAACTGAATATTTAGTAAATATTTATTCTCCATTTTATTATAAATAACATTTATCAATTTACCAATGAATAATGCAATGATATTTTTTTAAATAAATATTAATTATTCAGATATTAGTAAATAAATATGCAAAATGAAGGGTCAAGTTAATGATCCAATGAAAAAGATATGTTTGATTTTATTTGAATAAATGTTAATTTATTTATTCAAGAAATAACATTTATTTAACTGTTAGTTTAGTGCATTTTATATAAATAACATTGTTATAATTATTATTTATTCAAGTGGTCCTCCTGGTATTTAGTTAATAAAAAGGCCTTTTGATAAATTATTTATTATCTAACACTAGTCCAATATATATTTGGTTATATTAATCTCTAAACATATATTAACCATTCTAATAATTTCACAAAATAGAATTTCAGAGCATAACCTCTCAAGAATTAGGGAGAACTTCCTCTAAAACGTAATTAGAAATGGAGGGAGATCTTCATCCTAAACTCTGTTTTTTGTAAATAATAAAATAATTATTCTTCAAAAAATGTATTCATATTATGATCAAATAATGAATCGAACAAGTGTTAGAGTATTTCATGCTAGCACCCTATGATTTATATGATCTTGATAGAAGGTTTGTGAAGCGCATGATGATCACCACTAGAGGGATGGTACCTTTGAGACCTCTCACCAAAATAAACTTATGCCAATAATTGGTTTTCCAAATCCTCAAGAGAGAATGAATTCAAATATGTGGTAATTCGTTATATAAATAAATTATTTATAAAATTCATGTGTTGATCATATCTTGTGGATTTCGATGATTCTATTATATCTAGTTCTAAGGAGAAATAGGTAGGATTTTATAAAATGCCATTATTGGGAATGGGTTGGACTACTTATGTTAAAACCTTGAACCTTAAAGTGGTGTTCGAGCATCCACATATGAATTTAAAATTATCCATTGATCATTGAACAAAAATAATCATTTGTTGTTAGTTTTTATTTCCTGTTTAATTTTTAATTTCATCTAAATATTGAGGTATTCTATTATTATTAATTCTCACTAATACAATACAAAATGAATTAACTATATATAAATAGAATCTAAAGAAATATTTCATAGGTGATGAGGATTATAGACGGATAGAAAAATATTTTGTGATGTGTATCTCGTAGGAACATGTTGTGTACCTATGTACACTTCACTAGGATGAACCATTAAAATTTTGGGTCTTCATATGGTAAATAAATATGGATGGTATTGATACATTTTAGGTGTTGAATACCCCATACTAACACATGGTTTAACAGAATACATTCCATATAACTCAGTTACATGCTCAATAGTACCTGTGATTTAATGGGGGGAACGCACAGTCAATGACACGTTTAGAATTTATAACATTATGTGTGTGATTGAAAACCATGAAACATAGAGGTAAAATGGCATGTAAATCCCATACAAATCGCATAAATCATAAATATATGAATACAATATAATTCTTGAGGCTATTAGGAAATATATTCATTTGATAAACTATCTATTTGTAATTATATATTATTTTTTCTATTTGTTTAAAGGAATTATAATTTATTATGAAAAAAATCATAATTGATATGAATTAAAAATAATAACTCTTTCTTTATTAATAATTAAAATATTTAAACAATATCAAAAAACAAATTTATATTTCACAGCATATATTATTCCACACTGTGGAAAAAAATACATCCATTAAATGTATATAAATAAATTGGGGAAATAGATAGAAACGAATAAAATATTCATGGATAAAAAATCTCATGGATCCTCATAAACCATAAGGATAACCAAATGGAAATGGACAAATTTAACAAGTAAGATCTCCATGAAAGGAGAAGAAATTATACAAAATCCATAATATGAAATAATAATTATTCCTTCATAAGTCAGAGTGGAATGAATGAATGATTTAGTATGGATATGTGTGTGTTTCGGTGTGTGTCTGTGTGTGTGAGTGTCTGTGTGAATGAAATCTGGTTGTAAAAATTTTGGTTATTGAGAATACGATCACTAAAAATATAGTCATTAAAAATATGGATATTGGTAATATATCAAGAAGGTATAGTGAATATATATATTGTTAAGTAGTAGATTTAAATTATTATAACACACAATATGATATTAACATATTATATATACATATATAAAAATATTATGTATACATATTATTATTATTATTATTATTAAAATATTATATTATGTATATAAAAAATAAAATAAATATTTTAAGTTCAATGGAGTAGTCAATCTAAATTTTAGAACATAAATGATTAAATTTAATTTTATTTTTTTATGAATATTTATTATAAAAGTAATATTTCATTTTTCAATGAAATATTTTGTGAATTATTTTATATCTTAACATAATTGATTATATTTAACACTATTAAAATATTGCTTTATAATAAACAATATATTAACATTTTTAAATTAGATATTGAATTGAAATTTTATTAATAAGACAAAAAATTTAAAAATGTCATTTTTCAATAATAAGAGCATTCCTCTCTATTTTATATTTTAAAATAAAAATAATTTTATAAATATTATAATCTAAATTAGAAAAAACCAACATCATTATTTTATTTAGAATAATAAAATTTTATTATTATACATTGTTTATTTTTCTGAAAAGGATTATTTTTAGACCAAAAAACATATTTTTCTGAAAACTATAATTTTCATTACTTTAAAATTATATAATTAAATTTTAGAAGATAAAAACCATATAAGTAAAAAAAATATCCATTTAGGGAATAAAATTGTGAATTTTATAATATTCATTGAACATAAAAATCGTTTTTCCAGTATTTTTAGAACTAAATTAAAATATCGTTATAACAAAAATAGTTTTTGGAATTTTCATTTAATTATGTTTTTTGTGGTGACATTTTTTCATATATTGCTTTGAAATTAACCATAATTGTTTTATAATAAGTGATTCAGTTTATAAAATTTTTTATCTTTGATAATAATTTCTTGTACATGTATTTTAAAACTCAATAACGCACGTTTCGTAAAAATATTTATTTTAAGACGTTATGAAAGTTATATTAAAATTAAAATTTCAGAACCTTCAAATTTATATGTTTTAAAATGATTTAAAATTTTGAAATTATATTCTTCATATTATGGTAGAGGTTCTATCATTATTGTTTCATTAATATTATTTAAAAATGTAAAAAATTAACTACCAAGGTAAAAGAATATTTGGGTAAAATATAAAAAAATTAAAAGAACGAGATTAAAAACACTATTTTTTGTCTCTAAATAGAATGGATGTGGAAATATATAGTCGGAAAAATTGAAATAAATTTTTTTACAATTTTTATCCATTGACCTTAGAATAGAAACATTACATTATTTAATATGTAATGGTTACTCCCAAAAACTACTCTCCCCATCACTTATAGAAGCTTAAAAGTTTCATAACTTTAGGAATCACAAATTTGTAGAGGTTTTTATTAAAATTATTCCGCAGTACTCTTACTTGAACCCTCTCCCTTTTTCACAGTCATCTCATAACCATTAGTTAGCCTAATTCCATTCTTTTTAAGGGTAATTCCACAAAAAATTCAAGTCCTCAAAGTGAGTATTTCCAAAAACATAGCATTTAATCTTAATTATATTCATTGAAAAATTCCTTGACAAAAAAACATAATCATATAATTATAAATGATATATAATTAGGTTATTATGTTAATTTTTATAATTATATATTCATCTATCCCATCCATTGTGAAAAATTATATTAGAGTTTGTGCATACAAGATGAGTACCGCAACCACAAGAAAGAAAATTAATTTTTTTTGTAACCACACATCATTAATTGTGCCTATAATGGATTTAATTAGGATTTATGAAATTTATTATATCTCTATGGTTATTTTTTAAAATATTATATAACATATTAATAACATGATCAAAAAACATTTATCATTAATCCAATCATTTAAAACAAGCATACTAAGAGGAAAATAATTATTTAAAATTATGTAATATTTTCATATCCATTACATCTTATAATTAATTTATAATTTATATATATCACACTAATAAAAAATAGATAATTTTTTTATTCCATTGGTGTAATTATATTTCCACTAAATCACTTCTTAATCATCAATAGTGGTTGTATATTCATGTCTGAGTCGATTTGACCACCAATTTGAAAATGCTATGAAATTAAAAGATGGATGATTATGAAAAAATAATTAATATTATAATATGATATAAATATGTAAATAATTAAAAAAATTATGGAAAATTTATATCAATATTTATCTCATTAATTAATAGAAGACCCTTCATAGGTTAAAAATTACCCTAAAAATTCCATTGTTAATTTCATCTTCTTGGATAAAAACTAAATTTCTCTTGAAAAGAAATTAAAAATACTATATAATTATAATTAATCAAGTATAATATATTTCATGAATATAAAAATCAATATATTTGGAAGAATAAATAATACAAACTCTTCTCTTAGAAAACTAGTGTAAATAATCAAAACTATAAACATCAGATATGGGAAGTCAAGTAAAATCAAAATCATATACATATACATAATTATTATAAGTGAAAAATATAAATAGTGTTGGATATTAAAATCGTTTTAAAATATTATATTAATATATTTTTTACTATGTAGGATTTTAGAGTTCAATTGAAAAAGCATGAATAAAGGTAAGTGTTTTATCTCAAAATGACTTTCTTTGAGACACATTTTATTTTATTGTCCAAATTTATTTAAAATAGTGTTTATACTACTAATAAGATATATAATATCACGATTTATCTTTATTTATGTTATTTTATCTTCAATATCCTTTTATCTGTCTCATTCAAAGGGTTTTTTATTAGAATATTTCTTAAGTCGTAAGATGTTCTTTCTCAAAAATTTGTATCCCTTAATACATGTTTTTGTTATACAAAATGTTTTTTTTAAAACGTGTAAATAATACCCCATTTACTTTTTTTATAATAATTCTTTTATATTTCATAAAATTAAATTTTCTATTTGAAATTATACCTCCCTAGGGGTTTTGATTCCAAAGATACTAAGGTTCTAAGTGGTTTTCACTACTCAAATTGTTTCTTTCAGTAATAATCACTACTCCTTAATAATTATATTTCAATATTTAACTATTATAATATATAATTATGTTATATTTTATTTACATCTTATTTTATAATGAAATTATATCTCACCTCAAATTTATATTTTGTGATGAATCAATTATTTTATAAAAATGTAATTATGTTATGAATAATTCCCATCCATTTTAATTTATTTTTTATCCATGTCAAAAATATTCTTTCCATACAATGTTATATTTTATAACTGGAAACATAATTATGTTTTATATAATGTTACCTCTATATTTCCCTTATCTTATTTTTAAAATTTTGTTTTTGTTACTATTTTTGTGATGTGTTTTTTTTAAAAAAATATTTCAAATGTTCTATAGGTTTTTCCATCTTTTTAAAATCAATTCTTTTATATTCTACCCTAAATTCCTTTTTGTAACCATTATGTATATTCATAGCCCTATTATTGATGATGATTTTTTAAGTTAATTTTTTCAATGTGTTTTCACCTCACCTTTTTGAAGCATTTGTTTCATTTTCAACGATTCATTATAGAATATTATTTTTAAAAGTAATTTTTTTCCAAATTTTTTCACTTCAAATTTTGGAAATATTTATATTATTTTTAATGTTCTTCTATTGGGAGTTACTTTTTAAAAATTAATGTTTTTTAAAATGTTTTTAATTCATATTTGAACAATTATCTTTCAATGTGAATGTAACTACTTCTTTTATGTAAAAGATAAAAGAATTTTCTAAAAACTCTTTTACAATTTAACCACAATTTTCCTATTTATATTGAAAGGATCTATTTCTATGGAAATTATTTTTGGTTAATCACCTTATAAATATTCTTATGAAATACTCTATTGGGGTGATTAAAGATTTTGGTATCTATTTTTTACATGTTGTAGATTGATTTTGGTTGAACCGACATAATGTTTTGTGAAGTGCATTTTTATTTTCCATTGGTTATTAATGATGTGATAAATGGAACCCATTTTCATTCCCATGTGATATATTGACATGTTGAATTCATTTAGACTTATGGAAGACATATGTATAATTTATTATTGGTGGGGTACTATATCAAACTATAATGAAATGGTTAAGGTTTTATACATCATGAGGTAGTGTAGTTGAGTGTGAAAAATGATGTCTATTAGCTAAGTTAAAAATACTAATCTTGAACATGGTGAACATTAGCTATATTCATAATAATAATATTGAACATGATGTGATTATCTACATTGAAAAGAATTATCTTAAACTTGATGTGGTTAGCTATGTTCACAATAAGGACAACGAACTCATTATGGTTAGATATGTTCACAATGTTATGAATAAAAATGGTTTTTCCTATTCTAAAATTTTATGTCAATTTATTATGTTATGATCTATGTAACATTTTTATTTTATCATGTTTCCCCATGATTTTTTCATAGAAAATGTTGTTATTTTTGGATTATATTCCCTTCCATATTGGTCTATGGAAAACTTATATTATCCTTTTTTTAAATAATATATTTATTTTATGTTCGGTTTTTACCTCATTGTTATGATTTAAACCTTTATGAAATGTTGAGATGTTTTCTCTTTGTGATCACTTGATCTCATTCCTTTCTTATGTTTCCATTACCCAGGTTATGAAGATAAGTATAACTTTTCAGTGGTATATAAGGGGCCTACAAGAGTTATATTAGGGATGATTATTCATGTGTTTACTAAAATAATTTACCTATTTAACTAGTCCTCAAAGACACTAAACAAAAATTTTATCCAAGATATGTGAGATTATTTTTGACATGTAATGGTAAAATTATAGAAATGATATAAAATAATGATATATTTAGATTTCATCACCATAGTTTTTATGAATAATTTGTTTTGTTATTTTTGATTATTATACTAGTTATGTTATGGATTATGATGAAGGAACTTTTTGGAAATCCCTAGAGATATGTATAAGTGTAGGATAACATATTGATATTTTCATAAAGTTTTGATTATAGGGATTTCTAAAAAATACATCCCTCTCTTGATATGGGCAGGTGGATGATGTTTTTATAGGGATCTATATACGGGTAATCACTTAAAAGTGGGTTGGTTATGTGTTTATTATATCATCCCCCTAATGTACGATGAGTTTGAAACTCGAGAGAGGCCCCATCTATTCACCGGTTTAAAGTACGGGCCATCGATGCTCTTACTTCTAGTAGCATCATAGGGAACAACTAGGTTTTTTGGCACCCTCCTAGAGGTTTAAATAATAATATGTATGTATCCTATTCCTTGGGAGTTATGTATGGAGGGGGTTATGAGGGACTCCAATGGTTTGGTCTTTGTGGTAGTTTAGGTCAGGTTGGGTAATGGTACTTCGCTCTAGGAAGAGGCATTGGCGATGATCACATGTCATAATTTATGTGGTCAAAGGGACTTGTCCATCATGTAAGCTGAAATAGATTCTTGGAATCTACATAAATCCCCGAAGGGTATCCAAGAACCTCTATGGTCAATCAGCTATGTCACTAGGAAGTGTCGTGTCATCATTTTCACCAACATAAAAGTGCTTCACACATGGAGGGAGGGTAACAATGTTGCGGATTACCAGGCCTATATAGATTTATATGGTTTAGATGATGTTTTATTTCTTGTTGTGTAAAGATTTAAACCCAAGGATGTTAATTTTATAAGAGTTTATTCCCTCAATCTTCATTATTTCATGACTCCTTAGCTCTATGGAATGGTGGTAAGGATAAATGGGGTTGTTCTATGTATTCTTGTACCTTCCTTTTCTCTCAATAAAAATTTTCTTGATGATGATTATTGGATAACCCAACATAAATTAACCTAGATAAAACTAATAATGATATAGGAGGAATTAAAGGAACTGTGGGACAATATGTAAATATAAAAGAAAAAAAATTAAGGTTGATTTACTTTTATTATTATTGTAATTCCCCATATTTTTATTATTTCATAAATCATGGATACCCTTTTATTTATCAAAATTTATCGAGATAGGAGGAAGTATCATGATAATATACAAGATGAATGATGTTGTAATTTAATTAATGGGAAACCAAATGGGCTGGAAATTCATGTCAAAAATATTGTTTTTATGCTCACACAATTATCATCAGTTATGATTTAAAACTTGAGCCTTTCTGAAAACATGAACCCAACATAGAAAATAAGTATGAGATTTTATAAAATATTAGGTGATGGATATGATATATAAAATAATGTTCAGTTTCTTCCATGTCAAAAGTTTTGGAAGATACACCCAAGGTAATGTCTCAAAGTAACTTGAATATGTTTTATCTGTGGAAAAGGAGGACATAGAGAAACAAGATCCCAAAGAAAAATTAGGAGTTTAACTAACATAGTGGGGAAAATTATGTCCTTACTAAAGATACACTAGCATTTCGATGTTTTAGATATGATGAATTTGGGTACAATATAAGCCAGTGCACTGACCCAAGGGATTATAAAATTAATTGACACCAACAACCTCTTATACCATGTGATCAAAAATAATTCCTATAGAATAACTATTGTTTGGGTTGATATGGATAATTACATCTTTCTAGGTACACCTATTCATCACTCTAAATTTATATATGTATTATGGTGTGTATTTTTTGTCCCACTATTATTAATTAAAATAAAAAAACTATGTGGATTCATTATTGTATATAATTTATATGAATCTTTTTCAAGGTTTATGGGATTATGATTCAAGAAATTCTTTTTAATTATAATTTTTATACATTAATGTGATTTTTTGGAATTCATATTTTTTAATATATAGAGGAAATATTATTTCTGGAAGAAGGAAATCACTTTGCACATCAATATTTTATAATCTATCAATAAAATTAGGATTAAAGGTAGTCTCTTGGTTAAAATATTTGATAATAGTCACAATATTTGATATTATCCTATTATATTAAAAGAGATATATTTCTAATGTTTTTAAGGTTGATATCTCTCTAAAATTATATGTCCTTTTCAATTTCTATTAGAATGAAATAATTATTAATATGAAGAAAAAAATTATTTAAGAGGATATATTGTTATAATATTGGTTTTTAGGAAATATATTTCATTTTATGAACAATATGTTTATAATTCCATACAATATTATACCTATTTTTAAATTAATTTAAAATGATTAATAAATATGTCAAAAAATATTTGAATTACAACTAACAATACTTCATTCATTCAAAAGTGTTACATTACAATAAAAAATCACATAAAACAATGTATTTCACTTCATATATTATTACTCAACAAGGTTAAAATACATACATTAAATTTTAATAATTTAATAGGGGACAATTGTTAGAAAAGAATAAAATCCTTTCAACTTAGAAAACCCCTGGATCAACATCAACAATAAAGATCACTAATAGACAAAAAAACATACAATGATGAAGATAACCAAGAAATTATAAACTATTATGAAACACTTATAATATTAAATTAGTATTATACCTTGAAAAGTGAGAGTGAGATAAACAGATGATTTTGTAAGTATATATATAGGAATAAGAAATGGATATTGAATATATGGTCATTGGAAATATAGTCATTGAAAATATGTTCAATTCAAATATGGTCATTATTTATATATCCAAGAGGTAATGTAAATTTGTGTACTATTAAGTAGTAAATTTACAGTAATATAACTCACATTATGATTTTAAAATATTATATATGCATATATATTTGTGTGTGTTATATATAAATATTAATATTATTCTTAATATATGAAATGAGGAATATATTAAATACATATATATTTTTTAATATGAATGGTGTAATAATGTTAAATTCAATAATATAAATAATTAAGTTTAGTGGTATTTACCAAAGTGCATTTAGTATACAAGTAATATTTATTTTTTTACAAAGAACAAATTTTTATTATATTTTATATTTTACTCTAATTGATTAATTTAAATAATATTAAAATATTATTTTTTATGAAATAATATATAAAAATCATTTAAATTTGAAATTAATATGAAATAATATTAAAAACCATTAATGATTAAAAACAACGTTTTTTCCAAAAAAATGAATTTTTCACTACATATTGTATTTTAATTTCAAAAATAGATTTATAAATTAAGGAATATAAATTAGAACAAACTGAAATAATTTTTTGGATTTATAACATCACAATTTCTTTAGTATGAATTTTTTTATGATTTTCTAAAAAGGGTGACTTTAAATCAAAAATTTTGTTTTTGTGAAAATTATATTTTTTATGATTTTTTCATTATATAAAAGTATTATAGGATAATAAAAAAATTATGTAATGAAATATATTCTTAAGGACTAATATTATGTCTTTTAAAATATTATTTGATCTCATAAATCATATTTCCATCTTTTTTAGAACTAAATTAAAAAATTATTTTAAAAAAAATGAATTCTGTCATTTCAACGAATTAAGTGTTTTTTTGTGAAATTCGATTTTGGATTTATTTTAAATCCACTTAACTTTTTTTTATACGGAAAAAAAATTATATCAATGAAATTATTATTTATTAAAAAAAATTCTTGTACATAAATGTTTAAACATAATAACACAGTTTTCCTAAAAACCTTTTTTACACATTATGTGTATTAATTTTAAAATTAAAATTTAAAACAAATAAAATGATTTAATGATTTTAAAAATTATGTCTCAAATTTGTTAAATGTTACAATATTAATTTTTTTCACTAATATTTATTAATATATTTATAAATTAATTACCGATGTTAATGAACATTAGGGTAAAAGTTATAATGTTAAAATAAAAAGAATAAAGCACTCACGGTTTTCCCAAAAATGAGTTTATGGGGAGAATATTTACTCACACATGCTTCCCCTACACTTTTTCCTATTTTTCATCCATTTTATTTTTTATAATAATATCACATTAATGAAAATTTTGTAAGAACCCATGTTTTTCGGAATGTCGTTTTGAGCAGAAATTTGAATTTTTGTTGTTGGATTCTTGTGAGGGGTAAAATGGTCATTTTCCCCTACCAACTGATCTTGGATAATTTTTCTGAAAACTCCATTAGTCCTAGAATAGGGATTTTACCCTAGCACAGTAGTTTAGAGTAAATCTATGCTGTTTTAATTTTAGCAGAATATTTAATATTAAATATTATTAAATTAAATATTAAATTATTTGTGTAGGTTCATTTGTTAATAAATTTTAAAAGTAATGTTGGATTGAGATTATTTATACTCTATTATGTCTGAAATGGGTAGTTTATCCTAGGGAAGGCATGAACTCATGCCGGGCATCGGGGACGGTCTGGGCCCCTTTTCCTTCTTTTTCTTTTCTTTTCTTTTATTCCTTATCTTCTTTACTCCTCCTTGTGAATGTCTCCTGCGCCTCCTCATTTTCCATGAACTATGGTAGAAATTGGATTTTGAGAAAGAGATAGAGTTTTGAGATAAGAGGGGTACCGATTCGAAGCTCTCAACGTGCTGAGTCGGTGTGCGGCAACCGTGAGCTGTGAAATCAACCGAATCTTCGACGGTTTCCACCCAAAGGTAGGTCCATTTATTTTTTTCACCATATATCCCCTTTTAAACATGTTTTTTTAAGTATTTAAAGCTTTATATTAATTTCTTGTGGCCTCTTAAGGTCGGATCTATTGTTTTGGGGGTGAAAACGGGTGTTTCGGGCATTTTGAGGGATTTCTCGTCGGAAAACCCAAAATACATGGTGTGTGTTCCAGGGGAACACATCGTGTGTTCTTAACATTTAGGTAATATGACTTTTTGTTAATTACATGCCATGTACTTTGAGTACACGCCGAGTAGTTGGTGGTCGTGTGACCGGCCGTGTGAAATAAAACACAGAATATTGGTTTTTAAGGAGTACACGTCGTGTACTATAAGTACACGTCGTGTAGTGGCACATGGGAATGTGTTTGGGTAAAAACGAAAATGAAGTGACTTTTTATGAATAGTACATGCCATGTACAGTAAATTACATGTTGTGTACTATTACACAGGCAGACCCCATGGGTCTGGCAATGTGTTCTGGCCATGTACTACTTCAACTTAGTAGTTTTGGGATATCTTGGGCCCTGGAAGTCAGAATTGAGCATGTGAGTAGTCCATTTTGATAGTTTTTCTACATAGATTGCAATGGTGGAATCCTTTTTACATTTATAGGCCATGTAAATTATTTTTTGAGGGTTTTTATATAAATGTATGGGATCTTCCACCAATTATCCATTTCTTTTGTCACTTGAGAGTGAGACTTGGCGTGGATGACAGGTTGGGTGTTCGGACCAACCTAGTTGAGAATTTTTTAGTTGATATGAGATATGAGCTATCTTCTGTGACATATGATTTTGATTATTTTTCCTCTTGTGAGATATTCCGTTATTTCCTATGAGGTCCTGAGACTAGATACTTCCAAGGATACCCTGAGGGATGCCTTTACTTGTGTGCTAACCTAGGGAGCCCCTTATAGGATCTCTCTCTCATTTTTACTTTGATAGGACCCATGTTATGGAATTCCTATGTTGTCATTCATTTGAGGATATTGTGTTCGATTCCTCCCTTAATCTTCACTAAGGATCCTGTGTAGGATGCCTCCGCTCGTGTTTACCTGGAGGATCCTGAGTATGATACCTCCTCAATGTTTGACTTGAGAGACCCAGTGGGTGTTCATTGTTTGACTGACCCTGAGTTGTTATTTCAGGTTTGGGTAGATATAGTTATCAGGTGTCACTTAGAACCCATTACAAACTGGTTATCCCTTGGGGCTTTGGATGTATTGTTGGGTTGGTTGTTCGGGACACCCTCACTCATTTGTTTATATCTGACATGGTTTGCTGATGTAGTAGTGGCTACCAGAGTTGCTTCCTATTTGGTGGTCGTTGATCCTGATGCAAGGCATATTCTTGTTTGTTGAGATGCCTATTCTTGTTTGTTTTTATCTTACATGTTATAATATGTTGTAGTTGTTTATCGAATTAGTTATTGAGGTTTACTTTGGCTGTTGATTATCGTTTGAGCATGATTGCTTCACATGGGGCAGCGGGAACCTGGTGTAGTGAGACTGTAGGGGGAATTGGCATTGATTGCTTCCTCATATAGTCTCTGATTACACATGACTATAGGGGTAATTGACGATGAGTGCTTCCTCGGAGAGTCTTTGATTACACATAAATATAGGGTGAATTGACGTTGAGTGCTTCCTTAGATATTCTTTGATTACACATGACTATAGGGGGAATTGACATTGAGTGCTTCCTTAGAGAGTCTTTGATCACACATGACTATAGGGGGAATTGATGTTGAGTTCTTCCTTAGAGAGTCTTTGATAACACATGACTATAGGGGGAATTGACAGTGAGTGCTTCCTCAGAGAGTCTTTGTTATATCTTCTCTTATATTTTTAACCAGAGGGGTTAGACTCTGATTACTTCCCAGAGGGCTTCTTGTGTTTGATTGGTTGAACCCGAGGGTTACTTGTTTTTGTTTAGGCTTATTCAGAGACATATCTTCGGAATTGGATTAAGAAGGTATATGTCGATGGGATTATGAACCCAGATATCGATTTATTGATTCACGGCTTGAGTGGCACGATGTCCAGCTCAATTCCCTTGCATAGGATGTCCATAAGATCGGGCATATGGTCCTAAGGATTGATTGTTGATGTTGTTTCTTGTTTTTTAATCTATTAATCATGAATATTCATATTTATGTATATGTGTATAGGTATGGGACTATACATGTGTATGTATATAGATATGGAAATCCATGATATAACTTTCCCAGTTGACAGGGATTACATACCCTAGGTTCAACTATGGTTTCACATTTTGTTTACTTCCTTTGTTGTGTTCCAGCTAGGCTGAACATGTTGCTTTTTCATACACTTAGTAGCATAGTTATAGGTTTCTTGTCAGGGTACCCTACTGAGATGATTTCTCACCCCTACACGTGCACCTCAGTGTATGTGTAGACCTTAGGTCTACTTTTCAGGTTAAGCATGAGTTTCATGGTGGATAGGGATGAGGCCTAGTGATTCAAGATCGATAGTAGCTGTTCGATTGGTTCTACTGATCGGGCTGATTTAGTTCGACAGTGTTTCGAGATCGGGTTCATGGGTTGGCTTGGAGTTAGTATTTGAGCCATGTACTTTTACTTTCAACATCTTTTGTATTTTTATTTGTATGGTCGGTACGGTGGGTGACCAGTGTTTTATTGTATTGCATAGTAGTTTCTGATTTTACAGCATTTTACTAATATTGCTTATTCTATTTAATTTTTTATTGCTTCCTCACTCTATTTACTTTCCATTGTGTATGATACTTAGTTATTTCTGTTGTTTTCTTACTCTGGTATGAGGTCATAGTCACCCCACTATCACACCCTAGGCCCTCACTGCTAGTCATCAGCCTCTGGAATACAGGGAGGCGCGCTTCAGGCCTTGTGTTGAATCGGCTCAGATCATCAGTTTAGTGGCTTTCATGTCGGATCATTACAAAGTGGTAACATAGGTGGTACCTAGCCTTAAATGCAGTGCACTACCTGGGTTGAGTTGTAGGGCCCAAAACGGGGATGATGTTCTCTAAAGGGGTGGTGATTGTAACACCCCAAAATGATAAATCATTAAATGGATAAATGATATGACTCGTGTCAATAGGGTGCACCTTCCTACCTGATTAGGATGGGTGACCTTCTGGGAAGTTTCCCAGGGTGTGAGTGAGTGATGACAAAGCACACTGGAAAGGAAGGCGTACCTTGTTGACATGAGTCATATCATTTATCACTTTAACCCTTTATCATTTTGGGGTGCTACAATACCCCCCCCCCCTTTAGATCACAACATCCTCGTTGTGAGCCCTACATCTCAACCTAGGCAGTGCTCCACACTTAAGGATGGGTACAACCTCTGATACCAAATGTAACAACTAGGTCCTGGTGATAGCACAAGCACCTCACCTTTAACATTTTCATCGATTCCTGGCTCACCAGGTACCACCAATTGCCCCGCAGACACGTGGTCCCCACCCTAGGGCCCACCCATGTTCCCGAATGGGTCATCTGACTAATGACTATCCCCACAGGCCAACACATGTCATTTCCATTGTGCTTTTTCCTCACTCACACACACCCTGGGAAACTTCCTAGAAGGTCACCCATCCTGATCACCACTCCATACCAATAGGCTCCTGAAAAGTAAGTTGCACCTTGTTAACATGAGTCATATCCATTATCTATTTAAACCTTTATCATTTTGGGGTGTTAAAATAAAATTTGGGTACAGCACATTTAAATCACTGGTCCAGAGACTTGACCCCAAAACCAAACCCTAAACCCCTCTCCACCCTTACCACCCAACCTGAGGGTGGGGGCATGGATGATAGGTTGGGTGTTCAGACCAACCTAGTGGAGATTTTTTTATATGAGATGAGTTATGATCTATCTCCTATGACATATGATTTTGATCACTTCTCCCCTTGTGAGATATTTCCTTCTTTCCTATGAGGCTGTGAAACTGAATACATCCAAGGATCCCCTGAGGGATGCCTTTACTTGTGTACTAACCTAGGGAGCCCCTTATAGGATCTCTCTCTTGTTTTTCCTTTGATATAACCCATGTTATATAATACCTACGTTGTCCTTCATTTGAGGGTCCTATGTATGATTCCTCCCTTACTCTTCACTAAGGATCCTGTGTAGGATGCCTTCGCTCGTGTTTACCTGGAGGATCCCGAGTATGATGCCTCCTCAGTTTTTGACTTGAGGGACCCAGTGGGTGCCCATTGTTTGATCGACCCTGAGTTGTTACGCCAGGTTTGGGTAGAGATGGTGATCTGGTGTCACCTAGAACCCTTGCCAAACTGGTGATCCCTTGGGGCTTTGGATGTTTTGTTGGGTTGGGAATTCGGGCCACCCTCACTCATTTATTTATATTTCACATGGTTTGTTGATGCTATAGTGGCTACCAAAGGTGCTTCTTGGTTGGTGTCTATTGATCCTAACACGAGGCATATTCTGGTTTGTTGGGATGCCTACTATGCCTTCTGTGCCTGAGTAGAGGTGGTTTGATTGTAAATAGGCTAATTTACTTTGTTGTGGATGTGTTTTCTTATATTTCTTGATATTGGCCATTTGGTCTAGATTTTCCTGTTAGGTTTCTTTGTTTTCCATGCTTAGTATTGTTAGGATGGATTGGTTTTTATCTGGCTTGCTATAATATGCGGTAGTTGTTTAGCCATGTAGTTCTAGAGGTTTACTTTGGCTGATGATTATCATTTGTGCACGATTGCTTCACACGGGGATGTAGGAACTTGGTGTAGTGAGACTATAGGGGGAATTGGCATTGATTCCTTCCTCATAGAGTCTTTGATTACACATGACTATAGGGGGAATTGATGTTGAGTGCTTCCTCCGAGAGTCTTTGATTACACATGACTATAGGGGGAATTGACGTTGAGTGCTTCCTCAGAGAGACTTTGATTACACATGACTATAGAGGTAATTGACATTGAGTTCTTCCTCATAGTGTCTTTGATCACACATGACTATAGGGGGAATTGACATTGAGTGCTTGCTCAGATAGTCCTTAATTACACATGACTATAGGGGGAATTGACGTTGAGTTCTTCCTCAAAGATTCTTTGATTAAACATGAATATTGAAGGAATTGACGTTGATTGCTTCCTCATAGATTCTTTGATTACACATGACTATAGGGTAAATTGACGTTGAGTACTTCCTCAGAGAGTCTTTGATCATAGATGACTATAGAGGGAATTGACGGTGAGTGCATCATCAGAGAGTCTTTGATTAAATATAACTATAGGGGGAATTAACGGTGAGTGATTCCTTAGAGAGACTTTGTTATATCTTCTCTTTTATTTTGAACCAAAGGGGTTAGACTATGAAAACTGCCCAGAGGGTTACTTGGGTTTTATTGGATGAACTAGAGGGTAACTTGTTTTTGTTTAAGCTTTTTTAGAGACATATCTCTAGAGTTGGCTGAAGCAGGTACATGTCGATGGGATTATGAACCCAAAGATTGACTTATTGATACACTTCTTGAGTGGCATGACGTCCAGCTCAATGACCTTGCACAGGATGTCTAGGATATCGGGATTATGGTCCCAAGGATTGACTGCTGATGTTGTTTCTTCTTATTTGAATCACTTAATCATGAATATTCATATTTATGTATATGTGTATAGGTATGGGACTATACATGTGTAAGTATATAGATATGGACATCCATGATGGAACTTACCTAGTTGACAGGGATTACATACCCTAGGTTTGACTGTGGTCGCACGTTTGGTTTACTTCCTTTATTGTGTTCTAGCTAGGATGAGCAAGTTGTTGTTTCATATACTTAGTAGTACAGTTATAGGTGGCTTTTCGGGGTTCCCTACTAAGATTATTTCTCACCCCTGCACATGCACCTCAGTGTACGTGTAGACCTTATGTCTGCTTTTTAGGTTAATCATGGGTTTCATAGTAGATAGGGATGAGGCGTAGTGTTTCCTGATCAAGTGGAGATGCTTGAGCGGTTCTACTAATCGGGTTGATGTAGTTTGACAATGTTTAGAGATCGGGTTTGTTGGTTGGATCAGAGTTAGTAGTTGATCCCTATACTTTTACTTTCAGCATCTTTTGTATTTATATTTGTATGGTCGGCCTAGTGGGTGACCAGTGTTTATTGTATTGCATATCTATTTATGATTTTACAGCATTTTACTATTACAGCTTGTTTTATTTCAGTTGTTTATTTCTTTCGTACTCTGTTTACTTTCCACTTTGTATGATACTTAGTTATTTCCAATGTTTTCTTACTCTAGTATGATGGAATAGTCTCCCCACTATCACACCCTAGGCCCTCGCTGCTAGTCAGAAGCCTCTAGAGTATGGGGTGTCATGCTTGAGGCCTTTTGTTGAACCAGCTCAAAGCACCGATTTAGTGGCTTCCGGGTCAGGTCGTTACTAATGTAATGGTTAGTCCCAAAACTATCCTTCCCTTCACTTATAAAAGTCTAACACTTCCACCACTTAAAGACTCTCCAATAACTATAATTTATTATAAAAAATATATCACATTAAAAATACTAAAACCATATCCCATTTTAAAAATATTATGGTCAAAATTATTTTTCATAATGATTTAATTTTCATATATAGTTCCATGGTAAATTCAATTCACTAACTTCAATTTTACCAACTACTTATCCGTTCTTCAAAATGGTCTTTTTTCAAATTTATTCATTCCACACTAATATAACATAATTTGTTTCATTTTTTTACTAAAATTTTATTATATTATGTTTATTTTAATTATCATTAATATGTCTCATCCATCTAGAAAAACTAAATTATTGTTAGTGTGTGCATCCAGAATATCACATCCAGGGGAAATAAAATTCATTTTTTTAAAACCACCCATGTTAATGGTTCCAAGAACGGATCTAATGATTATATATGTTTTTTATTATATTATTAAGGTTATTTGATGAAAAATTTGAGGAACTAGTAATGACATGATGAAAAAACATTTATCATTAAGACAATTATTTAAAAAATCATACGAAGAGGAAAATCTATAATTAAAATTATGTAATATTTTCATATCCATTACTTATTATAAAAAACATAATTATAATTTTTTTTAATTCAAATATATCACTCTTATAAACTCTAAATTATATCATTATGCTCCTTCTATATTGATATTATATCTAAATCAGGTCACAATAATCAGTAATCAATGAATGATCAAATTTGGATCGGTTTGACAACCTACTTGAATAATGATATATAGTTATATCATGGATGATTTTGTAAATATAATTACAATTATAATATGATAAAATATTTAAATAATTATGTTTTGGTTATGTAAAAGATACATCCATGTTTAGCTCATTAATAAAGAAAACATCATTCACACTTTATAAATCACTAAACATTCGTTCGATGTCAATTTCAGCTTCTATGGTAAAAGGAAGATTATACATGAAAATATATTTAAACACAATAACTCATCATAAAGAATATATTACAATAAAATTAATGAAATTATAATTATAAACATTTGATAAAGAATGAATACTAACACTATTCCTTTAAAACTAGTATAAATGGTCGAAGCTATAAACAAACGGTATGGGAATGTATGAAAAAACTAACTAATATACAAGTATAAAAACACTATATATTAAAATTAAATATAAATTAAAGTATGATTATGGTTCAAGAGTAGTATAATAATATATTAATGATAG
Organism: Viscum album; assembly: GCA_963277665.1. Taxonomy (NCBI): domain Eukaryota; kingdom Viridiplantae; phylum Streptophyta; class Magnoliopsida; order Santalales; family Viscaceae; genus Viscum; species Viscum album. Next base: position 680,388,344 of record OY728150.1, read on the forward strand.
TTTTATTGTATTTAAGAGTGAATTTTTCTATTAAGGAATAAATTTAAGTGTTTCATCACAAAATTTCCATCTTTGAGATACATATTCATGTATGCATGTAATTTCAATTAAATGGTTCTTACACGTCTAATTAGATATATAATATCATGAATTATCTCTATTTATGGTATTTTAACATCAAATTATATCCCACTGTCACATTAATTGGGTTTTTGTTTTTATGTTTCTTATCTTGTAAGGGGTTCTCCTCTTCGAATTTTAATACCTTGATATATGTTTATGATATAAACCATGTTTTCTAATGGTGTATATATTGCACCACTTTATTTTTTATCAATATTATATTATATTTAATGATATTCAATGTTACATTTAAAATTATATCTCTCATGGGGTTTGATTCAAAAGATACAAATGGGTTTATGTTATTAAAATAGTATCCATTGGTCATAACCACTCCACTTTCACAATTATCTATCAAGATTGACCTATTTTATCCTATGATGATGTTGTGTTATACCAATAAGTCCAAGGATCTTTCTAATTTTTATCCCTAAAATTATTATATAAAATGAAATAAATTTCAGGTGTTGTAGTAATATTTATAAATTAGATAATGCATCACTCCCTGCATATCATCCTCTACCAACGGTACGCAATAATCTAGTGTTTTGAAAGAAAACATATTGATCATATCCATGATATCCCTCTTTGAAAAGGCATCTTCCACCTGATTGGATTCAATGTAGACTTGCTAAGTAGTGATGTTGGTATTCTAAACTAGGTTCTTGCATTGAATCCAATGAGGCAAGATCATATAAGGGACATCCCTAGTTCTTTGCATTAATTCCCTCACTGCAATTTTAAAACCAGAATTTATCCATAAATAATTCATTTATGCAAGATATCATGCCTAATAGCATAGATCATGGCCCACTATTCATATTAATAAGAAAATACAATTCTAACAAAATTATGAAAACATCCCTTTACAATCCCATTATGGGTGTGGATGACAACTTCATAACCTGTGGGCCCTAGAATGCAAGATGTTGCACTATCAAAATTTACTTCAATCCAAAAGTTAATAGGACGAATATAACATAAAAACTTGAGGAAAATTAGTTTTTAGGATATACCCATAATTCCTAGAAATCTCATGGTGTTTAAGTCTCTAATAGTAATTCTCATTTCTCTAGTTTTAACTTTTGATGTAGAAAAAATTTCCCAATAAATTTTAGTTATAACCTTGTGGAATGTGGTTGTATGGATTTCCAAAACACTTTTTTTTTATTCCCCAGCACACAATAATAAATCATGAGGTAGGATTTGTTAATAACAAGTTTCCAACTTTCTCAACAAGTCCATATGATCCGATTAGTAGAATAAATTGATCCACATGCATGTCAGTACACAGTTACAATCAAGAAATACTACCAACATACCTCTAGATATCCTATGAAAATCCACATTCCATGAAGAGGATTTTCATGTTTTCTTTATTCTTCAAGAATAAATTACATTCTAATACAATATATCATCAAGCACTCATTAATTGATAATGTGTAGGAAACCTATTTTATCATACCCTTCAAATAAGAAGAAATATTGAGGGTTGAATAAAATGTAACCTGAATTTTGAAGTCCATATTGGTGGGTGAGTAGAACCATCACACTCAATCAGGAAAAAAAAATTGATATTAAAGTTAGAAATCATGATGGTTATCCATAACAGTATATCTACATCAATAAAAGAGTATTTTTGAATTTCCATTTGGATTTGAGGTGGAAAAATACAATCAACACTGTTGAAATCTGTTAGAAGATCATTGATTGACATATTAGCTATGTCTGTTAGAAAATAGATGATATCATTAATTGGTCTTCTTTTCCATAAGGTACTCCAAAAATTAGGACTATATTGTGTACTCATCACCCACACAATTTTCTAAATAATATAATTAGAGGATTTTCTAATTTATTTCCAAATAGATTATACAAGGTGGTTTCTGTATCTATCCATTGACATCATTTTGACCCTATTTGAGAAAATTTACAAAGAAATTCATTATAAATCATGAGTAACCACATAAATTTCCCAGGTATCCCATCATTGAATATCCTTAAATCATTGATTCTAAGCCCTCCCATTTCAACAGGCTTGATGCATTCTTTCCATGCCATGGTTATCAAATTCCTCTCGTATACAAATATAACACATATGAAATTCCTTATAAAACCATGGAGTTCATTTATAAGACTTCTTAGACACCTATAAGGAGATGATGAGTAAAAAAATTTATTTAATAACCTAGTTTACTAGATATACCCTTCCAACTTGATTAATGGATTTTCCTTTCAATCTAGATAGTTGATTTATAATTCCATAGAAAATATTCCCAAAATACAGACTCCTCACCTTTGCCTAAAATAATGGGACACCAAGATAATTAAATGGAAGGGATCCCTTTCTCACTCCAATGATTATAGTGATCCTATTATTATTTCTAATATATATTCCCTCACCAAAAATAATAAATGATTTATTCCAGATGATGGAATGTCCTACCACATCCTAATAATGTTCATAGAGTGATTTAATCAAAGATATGGTAACTTGAGAAACCTAACCAAATAAGAGGATTTCATTTACATATAAAAGATGTGATGGACTATCTTTTGCAACTTTTATAATATAATAATTACTAATCTAAGAAATATCATTTATACATATGCTCCTATAATAATCTGTAAAATCAGAAAAAATCCTTGAGAGAGAGTCTCCATATCTAACTCCTCTTGTACATTGAATGAATCCCCTAGGAGATCCATTGATGAGAAAGGAAAATATTCCATATGTGATAATAATACTGATAAATTTTATAAAAGTTTCAAAAACCCATATTTCCCATGGAAAAAATAAGGAAGCTCCACCTCAAAGTGTCTGATGCCTTGGAAATGACTATTTTTGACTGAAAATGTCCCCTCCCTCATTTTCCTTTCCATCAGATTAAAACTTTTAGAGGTAGTGATTAATCATATTAGAATGATTCGTCCAGGAAAAAACCAAAATTTTTTGGGCTAATATGATCCTTAATAATTCCACCGAAACTACTCATAAGAATTTTACTAATATTTTTAGAAACAGTGTTCTCAATAGAAATTAGTTTGAAATTCTTGATATCAATCGCATCTTATTTTTTGGGAATTAGTTCCATGAAATGTGAATTGATTCCATAATTCATAAAATCATGGATTATAAATCCATCACTACACTGATCATTTCATCATGCACAATATCTCAGTAAAACTTAAATAATTTGTTTATAAAACAATTTGGCCCAACTGTACTATCCATATTCAAAGAGAATAAAGCCGCTTTGAATTCTTCCTTTGAAGGAACTAAGATGATATATTGATTATAGTGATAATAAATGCATAGAATTATATTATAAATAATTTTGGATGTGTTGTACAATCCATCATTAGATTACAATTAGTGAATATATTACACTACACCCTTAGATATTCCATTCTCAAAGGTATGAATGCATCCATCAATGCACATTGCATTATTCCATATTTTTTATTAAATTTTTTTATACAATATATGAAATAACATAAATTATATATGTCCCTAATTTATCCATTTTATATTCATTTTATTTTTATCCATCATTTCCTTAGTTGTTAAGAGATCATTCAACCTAGATTGAGATTTTATTTTCCTCTCTAGAATGAGAGGCCTGGTTCTGATTCCAAATTTAGCATTTTTAAAATATTTTCCTTATAATCCTTTATCTCAATATCTATTTTAGATAAGGCTTCCATGATTTATTTCCATAATATTCCTTTAGTGTGCAATAATTTTCCAGCAAAGGCTAGAAGAGGGATACCAATAAGTTTGAATTTCCAAGACTCAAGAATAACTTCCCCACATCAAGGAGTGACCAACCAAGCATTATTAAAACTAAAATGTAAAGGTACAGAACTTATAATATGATTGGAGATCTCCACAATAGTGGGGTTAGGATCAGAATGATTCTTTGTGAGAGTGAAACCTGAAACTCCCTCATCCCCACACCTCTCATTCATTTTCATAAAAAATATTTCAAGATTACTTGATTGTATCCCATTAAAGGTATACTTGATCCATGTGAATTAATCTCTATAAATTGGAACTACCAAAATATTCCACTGGGGTATACATAATAAAAAAATTAAAGCTTCTATTATACAAAATCTAGAGAATATCATTTCTTCAAGCTTCAAAACAATTTTAAAATCTCCTATTATCAACCATTTGTAATCCATGTTTTTATTGGTACGTTCAAGGTCCCTCTATAGATCACATATTCTGATGTAATATATAGATGAATGTACAAAAAATATATAGAGTTTACCTATTCTATTATTTAATTAGACTAAGATACATTGAGAATTTTTTTCATGTGGTTATTTGAATTCTCTCGTGATTGAGAACCAATATATGATCTATATTAGAGTCATGATTGTTTTCTGAAACAATTTTGTAACCAAGAGAGGCCTACTTGAATGCCTTTTGTCTCTCAAACAACATTTTTTGGTTTAGAAATTCCAATTATAATGGGTTTATGGGAATTAAAAAAATTTCTAATGGATTTGTTTATTAGGTAATTCCATAGCCCTTGGCAATTCCAATATAGAGTACTCATTTTTGAGGGATCTTCCACTTTTTAGATGTCCTCCATGATTTTCCTCATCCAACTAGATTTCCCATGTCCTTACTCAAATTTTATTCCATCTTAATTTTAAGGATTTTTTTCATTGATCCATCCATAGAATATGTCCCTGCATTTCACTATTCCTAGTTTTTATTACACCCATATGTGTCATACTCATTTTCATCATGTTTAGTCTGATCATTATTCTAATCATAATCCTCCTAATTAGACCATAAAATCTCTCTCAATGAATTAAATTTATTTCTGAATCTCATGGGTTGAGTTATACTTTTAGTGATAACCTTATTTCTAGTAGACTTGGTTAAAAAGACATGATAAAACTGTCATCCCCCTCCAGTGTTATCAGACTTTATGTAATCCTGAGTTTGTTCCATGGTAAGTTTTCTAGAAAGGTGTATCATACAAGAAGGAAATTCCAAATAATTTTTAGGAGGATGAGTAGAATGATTTAAATTTCTGGCATTCTGCTCAATAGGGATTTTTACAACACCATTGTGATTTTATTTACACTCTTCCAATTTTCTCAGATAGTAGGGTGCACCAAATTGGATTCAAGTGTTATCCTAATCATATGGTATTTTTAATTATGATTTATCACAATATGCCTCCTCAATTCGTCAATATACTGCTCCATCATCTTTAGGTGACAAGCAGTCAATATCAACACCAAGGTTCTTCCCAATACCATGAGAGAGAAATCACATAATGAAATCCTCATTGTAGTATTGATCCCAAAAAAATTACATAATTTCCATGGATTTCACAACATTAATGAGAGAGATAATGTTATTATCCAAATGTTTCACCTCATCTTTAGGAAATGTTGAAACCTGACCAGCTTCAATAGGGTAACATCAATTTTCTTCCCATCCTTTCCAAGATCATCTCCACTAGAGGTTCATAAAACCAAGACATAGTTAAATTTTGGAGGGATGATATTGTCCTTCCCTTTTCTTATTTGATAAGAAACATCATCATGGACCTTTTCCTTCCATAAGCTACACTCCTTGTCCCTATTTCATTCAGAAGAGAGGTGACCAAAAAATTGTAGTTCATAGAGTACTTTTATTCCTTTTATAATTGATTTCAAGAATTATATTTTCATCCCTTATAGTTAACACTAATTCATCCACCATAGTGTTTGACATATCAACCACTACCAATAATATCTTATAGTTCCCAAATCATGGGTTTTACATTTTCTTATCCATTAGAATGTGATTCCCTGGAAAGGAAGTGATATCCAGAAGGATACATTGATTCAAGTACAACCAATTCAACCGACATATATGAATCCAGATCTGAGTGTGAGAATTCATTACATTATCAGGGTAAAAGTTCATATAACATTCCTAAATTCTTAGAAACCAATGTTTCAAGATAATTGACCCTAAACTATATGCTTTCCACTTACTTTACTTAGAGGTAAAATCTCATGATAATAACCCCTCTATATTATTTTCTTTCTCCAATCCTCAAACCACCAAATTCCCACTATCCTTCAAATGAGATCATGAAATTTAAATAGTTTCTCATTTTTTGGTATAAGAACTCTTGAGATGATAAAATACCTAAAAATACTCACCTCTTCTTCAATTGAATCTTGAATTTCTGAGAAATGTTCAATTCTTCCTTTCTTGATGATCCTTAAATGTGGAGGTGTATCAATATCCCAAATTTTAAGGGTGGAAGTAGATTTCACCACATCTGAAAATTTCTTCTTCGTTTCCACCACCTCAGAAGGGGTTTTCTCCACTTCCTTGGATTTCAAATGAAACCATAAAACCTCCTTATGTCCAATATAATTTCATGTTGAACATATTATAGCATCTCTATGGCCCTTATTCCCATCTACTTCAGGTTATCTTTGTTTATTCATCTCAATTTCTCCCATTTATTAGACATCATAGTCTCTTTATCTTATATGATATATTTTTATCTTCTATTTAAGGTAATTAACATATCACATTAAACACTTCTTCCTTGATGAATCTGTTGTTTCATAAAAAAAGTTATAATGTTAAGAATAATTCCCAACTATTTTAATGTGTTTTTTATCCATATCCATAATTTCTATTCCCACAAATGTTATCCTTTATAATTGGAAAACTAATTTTGTGTAATCATATGTGACATTCATATTTATATTCTATACTTTTTAGATGTATGTTTTGGTAATTATTTTTTTGATTCGTTTTTTCAACAAGGTTATTTTAAATGATCAAAATGTTTTTCTATCCTTTCAATATTGAAGATTTTATATTTCACTATAAATTAAATTTTTGATCACATTTATGTAAATTAAATTAGTTATTATTTAATATTATTTATAAATGTAAAAGATTTATAAGTATTTTTACCTAACCTTTTTTAAACCTTTTTGTCCTTTTTCAATACTTCACTATTGACGATTCTTTATCAATGTAAAATCTTTAAAACAATTTCACATAACTTTTTTGAAGCCTTTATGTATTTTTAAAGGCTCTAATATTATATTTTACTTTTTAAAAATTAAATATTTTACAAAAAAATAACTTCACCTTTATAAAATGACATTTCAAATTAACCATAACTTTTTATTTTATGATAAAGTAAGAGTTTTTAAAAAAACTTCTATCTTGGTTTTATTCCTATTTACCTATTTTATCTCTAAAGGAATTATTTATTTGGAAATTATTTTTTATGAATCACATGCTAATTTTTCTTAAAAATAATTTATTAAGGTGAATGAATTTTGGATATCAACAATTTACATGATTGAGTTCAATTTTTATTATAAAATATTGAAATGTTGTTAAACCTAATTTTCTTTTCAATTAGAACTTTGTGATATGATGAATAAATCCCATTTCTTTTTCATGGGGTTTTCTAATATATAGAATTCATATAATCATATCACAAACAAAAATATGGGGGATTAAGGGTTAGGTCCTATATCACCCTCTAATGAATTGGTTAAGGTTTTATACATAATTAGGTAATGACATTGAGTGTGAACATGATGTTGATTATTAAAATTCACAAAGTTATGAGTGATCATGATAAGGATTAGATGCATTTATAATAATGAGTGTGACCCTAATGTAGTTATCTATGTTCTAAAAAATGTGCATAAACTATATTCAGTCAGCTATTCTCACAAGAATGAGTATGAAATCAATGTGGTTATTTATTTTCACAATGTATTGAGTTCCTATACTTATGAATATTCCATAATTCTGGGTAATATTCTTTTGTTATGAACTATTGAACATGGTTATAAATATCATGTTTCTGAACAATTTCTATGGTACATTTTTTACTTTATTTATTATATTTTCTTCAATAAATTAATATGGAAAACTATTGTTGGCTCATGTTCTTTTTAATATTATATATTTTCCACATTCATATTTCATATTGTGCTTGTGATATATATTGATAAGTTTTCCCTTATTAAGATTTTGTGATCACACCTTTCTTATGTTGTCCTTCCATAGGTTATGATGATAATTATGGATTATGAGAAGTCGTGTAGGGGGTCTAAAAGTGTTTTGTTATGAATAAATGTTCAAAACTTTTGGGAAATAGGTGGCTTATGTAACTGATCTTCAAAGACACTAACAAAAATGTTCTCCAAGAAATGTGTAACTATTGTGAGATGTGGTGGTTAAATTTTTTAAACTATGTAAAATATTATTATCTTGGGTTTTCATTTGTGACATATACATCCATTCATTATGCATATTAATTGTATTGGTAGTGAAAATACATAAACGGCATTTTGTAGTATTATACCTACTATATATCATTCCTATGGATGCATAAATAAAGTATAATTATTTATTCTATTTTAATATAATCAACATGTGTCAATGGGTCACTTACTAACAATACATTATGGATGATTAGTTTTATATATATTAAATCCTTAATTAATTTTTGAATAATATTTATAACTGCATAATGTGCCTAGAAGAAATAAACCAAATTCTCAATTCACACTAAAACTAATTATAATATACAAAAAATAACACGTTTATTTCTGTCATTTATTGATAGTACATTCAATTTAATTACATGAAAAAATATGTAGGGTCCATGTCGTAAGAGTAGATAGTATACTAAAATAGTTCACACAAATTAGTTCATATGGTTACTTGTTTTGATTCCTCTAAGTACACTTTTTTTACTTAGATAATTTTCAAAAAAATAACTCTTTTCATTTATATAAAATTATTTTTGGTGGGAATCTCATGTAAATTTTTTATAGAAATAAAAATAAATGTATTAATTTTTTTACTAATTTTTTTATCTTAATTATGAATGACTAAAATTAATTTTATTTTATATAATGTCATGTCATCACATGTGTGTGTAAGGTCATGATCTTGTACCAACCAATCAATTTTCTTGGTTTCATTTAGTAAAATTATAATTTCATGTGTTTTTTAATAAATGTTTTTTAAAATCTAAAAAACATATCACTTGTGTCATCCTCTCCGCTATTATGTAAGGGAAATCATTTACATCGTTTCTTTTATATACACCAAATAACTAATACTTTCTAACTTTCCTGTATTTGAGTAAAATATTATGTAATTGATAGATCTCCTGGGAGAGAGGATGTGGTACAAGATCAGTTCTAAATTCCAACCAACTCTAGAGTTACACTGAATTATATGTGGAATGTTACCAAACACATGTAGTTATTTATTAAGGATTTTTTTCCCATAGGTAAAGGGTTATTTTATCATCCTCAATATAAATTAACCATTAGATAAAATCATTATAATGATTCATTTATTATTATTTTTCTATTTCATTGTTAATTATTTTTGGATGTCTAATTGTGATAAAAAAATAAATAAATTAACAAGTATACAAGATGGAATTTAAATAAAATGAAATATGTGTAAATCAAATATATACATAATTAATAACTTAAGTAGAAATCGCTTAATGTTAACAAGAATGTAATGATATAAAAACATGAAATTTATGCATAACGATAAAAATATATCAATTAGAATATTAATTCGGTACATCCTTCCATTACCTAATTTATAATGGATCCATTGTATCATAATGTTTTATTTATACCTTGTTGGGATAGTATCATTTTATGGAAATTTCTAAAAAAACTATTTTGGATTCACATAACCAAATTCATAACAAGTAGAGTATCCTTTTCAAAACTTCTTATAAATTTTGAGGAAATGATTATGGAAATTCAAGTCTTTGATTTTTTGATTGAGGTGTCCAATTAATGGACTATTCTGATAGAAAATACCTTTGATTAATTGACAAGACCCTCACTTGTGTTATGAGATGTGAAATATTGATCATTTAAACTTGGATTTCCATGAGAAAATATGTTTATAAACACATGGTGACTAGTATATGATATTGATAATGTATTGTGGGATTAATAATTTAAATTAATTTTATTATCAAATTTTATAATCCAAATAAAGTTCTATGACATCTGGCCTTTTTTATAGAAATGAAATGTCAAATGAATTTAAATATATCCATATAATTTTTATTATAGAGTGAAAACTATATCATTGGCTCAAATTTACAAGAGTGGAACAAAAACTTATACATTATACAATACCATAAGAAGAAATTATACAGGATCAAAATCTTATTCCTAATGTTCCTAGTAAAGACACTAGTGATGAAGAACTATCTTTATATAAAACTTTTTCATGATTCCATAAATATAAAATGTTTCATGTTATCATCCATGCCTAATGAACATATAATGAAATATGAGGATATGGCTTCAAATAGCATGATGTATATCCATTAAGATATTTATCATGAATCGATCAAATAAGAGAGATATATGTCTCAAATTCACTATTCATGTGTTAGATTATAGATTTGGCTCTAGTGCGGCCTAATGTAGTTATGTTGACTAACTATAGAGATTTCTTTAATATCATAGTATTTAATATCCCTCATGATTTATAATAAAACTCATTATATCCTCACAAATAAACTGATCTTATAACATGATTATTAATTATAATTTGTCTAGTAGAGAGATGTTTCTCCTATAACTCCTTACCTTAATTCACCAAGTTGATAAGGACATAGGGAATGAATAACATATGGTCCTTATAGTGAATAAAAGTAAGAATAATAAAATAGACCCCATGATGTTGTCCATGAATGAGGCTCTTAAAAACCATCCTTTTAAAAAAAGGATTATCCCAATACAAGTGTAGGAAAAAGACATAGTATTTTTTTCATGTGGAAAAGTAGACAAATAGAATAAGAATTTCACCCAATTAAAGAATCCATGGGAAGATCCATGTTGTTTTTTTATGAACTGAAATCATTCAATATCTATGAATTTGTTATTATATATATCTTGTTGTACCCACATTTATATAGATATTTAAGAACATTGTAGATTTCAAAATGTTTTCATAGAGGTAGATATTTGACTATTATACAGATAACGAATTTCTTCCTTAAATATAAGATACTACCACATCTTGTTAGTAAAAAAAAATTCTTGATTTTAAATGATTGTTTTCATATGCCCATAATTAACAAAAACATAATTTGTTTATCCTATCTACAGATATATATGGATTTATTTTGAACTTTTGAAATGAAAGCTATTTCATTTATAAATATAGAATATGTTATGGTATGGAACATTTAAATTATGGTATTTATATAATAAATTATAAAAAACAATTATTTGTAATTGATAATGAACTATTTTCAAATTAATCATATCACACTATTCTTTCATCACTGACATGGTCATGTAGATGAGAATGATTTGAAAAATATCAATCAATATTCCTATCTAAATTCCTTTAATGTAAAACCACTTGACCAATGTTTCACATGTTTACAAGGATAAATTAATAATGTGAATTTTAGTTGGGAGGGTGAAAGGTCCACAGAGATTCTAGAATTAGTACACACTGATGTGTATGGACATTTAATTATAGAAGTTACTAGGGGTATTATTACATCCTTACATTTATTGATAACTTGGGTAGATATTGATGTGTCTACTTAATAAGGTATAAGTCAAAATCCGTTGATAAATTTAAATAATTTAATAATGAATTATAGAATGAAATAGGTAAGAAGATAAATAAAATTTAATCTAATAAAGGTTTTTAGTAGCTTACCCATGAGTTTATTGATTATTTATGGGAGACTTGGATTCTATCTCAACTCACTCTTATTTATACTACCTAATGGAATAGTGTTAGTGAGAGTAATAATAATTCCTTCCTATACATGGAAAGTTTGATAGTGATTCATGTAGATCTTTCATTATCCTTTTGAGGATATACATTACATACTAAAGCATATACACTATAATGATAAACTATATGACCTATTTTAGGGAAATTAATCTGTGTTTTAAAACTTATATTCATGGGGATGTGATTTGTTATATAATGTTAATTATGGAATAAAAAATTACATCTCTATAGAACATAGTCTATATTTATAGGGGATACCAAGAAAAGAAGTGGATAGTATTTATACAACCCCTCAGAAAAAAATTAACCATCATATGACATGAAATATTTTTTTAGAGGGATCACATCCTCAAAAAGAATATGGCGAGAAAGATTTAATTTGATGAATTTTAAGCTCAAGACACCTAAGACATGGTGTAGGATCATATTCTATATATCCTTATGGAAGACGATATTCCTAAAACATATGTATTATGTTAGACAAATAGAGATGATAGATAACTAGAAATATATGGTTTTCTAATCGCGAAGGATGGTGACTCAATACTAGTTAATAATAATGGCCATTTTTCTACAAAAAGGTAACAGGGAGATAAAAATAAAAAAGGTAGAAATAATATATGAATTTTGATATGGATATCATGTATCAGAACCAATTATGGGTTAAAGTAAATCCCTTAGTGGATTGGATGGTCTTTTGGTATAAATTGGTATTCAAAATAAAACTGGACCTTGAAGGTAAAGTGAGTACTTGTGAACCAAAAATTGGTAGATTATGGGTTTAAATAAGATCATGTAATAGTCTACAAAGTATCTATTTCCCTAATTTTCATGCCTAAATCCATCATAATTATGTTTCCCATGGAGGCTTTACATGACTATGAGATATGTAAAATGGATACCAAAACATATTTCTATAATGATAATTTTGTAGGAGATGTCTAAAAGACATAAAAATAAGGGTTTTTGTGTCCATGTAATGCCAATAAGGTATGTAAATTAAAATAATGTATCTATAGATTGAAGAAAGGATCCACATCATGGAACAGTAAATTTTATGAATCCATAAATGAATTTTTTTTTCCTAAATAAAAAATGATATCCATATGTTTAAAAGAGGTTTAGTGGGAGGGAAATTATTTTTCTAATATTATATGTCAATAAAATATTACTTATGGTAAATTATAGACCAATATTATAGATATTTAAATATTTATAGAATAGGTTATTCTTTATGAATTCCAAATGAGAAACATCATACATTATCATTATCATTTTAATTCATGATAGATTTGTGTAGCTTCTTCGGCTATGTCAGAGTATATATATTGACAGACACTGAAGATATTTGGTATATATTAATATAAGAGAGAATTGGTTCTGGTGTCTAATAGAATACATCAATCCAAAATAAATCCACATTTTCATTAATAGAGAATGTGGATGAGTAATATCTCATGTGAATTTGTTATAGGATTGATAATTTTTTTCATTTTATGTACAAGCATTGATACTTCCTACCCCTTGAACAAGTTGGAAGATATCAAGATAATATTGGAAAACAACATTTAATTATTATTAAGTCTATACTTTTGTATCTAAGGTATACATAGGATATGTTCCTAGTATATAGAGGAGACAAGGAACTAGTAATCCAAGGATACATAGATGCTAGTTTCTAAAAATATCAGAATGATATTAAGTCATAGTTAGGAAACATATTTGGTTGTCATATAGGATCAATGATCCAGAATAGTTTTAATAAACTAGTTTTATTTAATTCTATAATGAGATTCGAGTATATTTATACCTCAGATGCAGTTATAGAATAGGTTAGTTATGAAACATTTTCCAAGATCTTGATTTCTTCTCGAATAGTAAATATGTTATCACACTGTATTGGGAAATTACTATAGTGGTGGTTCTTACAAATGAGAAAATATCACACCAATTGAATAATTAAATGCTTCAAAATTATCATCTATTTGGGGATTTTTCTCAATGTGGTGAATTCATTGAGAATAGATTTTCCATGGAGGATAACATGGAGATCCCCTTCATAGAATTCTTGTACTAGTATATGTATGAACATTATTTTATAGATAGTGTACTAATATTTATTGGTAGTTATCCCTAGAAAAATTGGTATTCTTTCAGAGTTGGCTCCCAAAAAAGTTAATTTTATAATCTTTATAATTACCTATATTCATGATTTTTAAATAATCGAAATTTTATTACTACGTAGATATACTTATTTTATGACAAATTTTATATTATAATATCTTAAGGGTACTTATCACATTGATAGGTCATAGTAGTTACCTATTATGATGAGAATTTTGAAGTGTTATGAAAGTAATTTTTATTATGTGTTCTATGGTAGGGTGATATCATTTTATTAAAAAAATTATAGATAGTATAAATGTTGGAGACTCATAGGACTTTCAAAAACATTATCATGGTTTACATCATTTGTAATCCCAATAATGGATACTATGAGAACCTATCCTACCAGAAAAAAATCCACATTTGTTTGTGTCATTGAATGTTTTATTCCATAGATGTGTGTAATAGTCATTAAAATTTTATATTTCTATTAATATATATTTTCAGTTGTGTACATTTATGCACTTCCCAAAACCATAAGGATATATGTTCATCATATGTATGGTTTTTTGGGTATTTCAGGAGTAGTATTTATTAATGAATAGTGAGTGAAAGGATTTTTCACTTCAATTTATTAATATATGTTGATATCTTGAGTCCTTTGATATAAATAGAACTAAACTATTGAGTTCATGGATATGGAATTCTATTAATGAGTTCATTTCCATAAATTAAAATAAAGATACATGAAGAACATAAGTTGTTGACACAATTATACAACCTTATTTATTTTAGATATTGGGATAATGGGACAATGTTACGTAGTGTAAATTTGTATATGTTTAATATCATTGTGTCATTTAACATATTTCTCTACGGATTCAATTACATGTTTATAGATGCTAGCATTGGAATTCAGGTGTAATTCCTTATTACACTAAGAATAAGGCTTATAGGATCCTAGGATATGTATATTCAGAACCTTAGTTAAACACTATATAAATCTAACATGTTGAATAAATATTGTTGTGATGCATCATTAAGTATTTATCCCTGTTTGGTTACTTAAAAATATTCAGTCCCTAGTTTTTCAAGAAAATATTCATGATTTGAATGTTTAAAAAATATTTATTCAATATCTTAGAAAATATAATATTAATATATTTATTAGATATTAATTCACTGACATTTATTTTTTAAAATATATTGTCATTATTTGAGGATTGAAATTTATAGTGGAATGAAGTTCCTAGTTAATAGTCTTGTAAGAAATGATATGTTTAATATCATTTGAATAAATGTAAGTTTATTTATCTTTAATTTTAGTTCATGTGAAGAATATTTTATTATTTTTATTATTTAGACATAGAGTTCACCAAGTATAAAGAGAATAATATTGGACTATGTGCATTTATTTATGCTTTAACCCTATAAGCATATAAATATGTTGTTATTTCATTCTCTTACACTGTCATAGACATACTAATCAGCATGAAAAAAATTCTAGATATAATCCTATCAATCCCAAAATAGATCTTCGACTATAACATAATTAAGAGTGGAGAAAGATCCTCCTCCTCCACCCTCTTGGGTCTATATAGAACAAAATAATCCTTCATCTTTGAGGAGATTCATTTCTAGATCATGAAACTCACACAAGCATTAAATAATTCTATCCTATCACCTATGGATTTATATGGTGATGTTAAATAGTTAAAATATAATGTCTGTATCATCACAAGTATGATTTTACCCTCGAATATTCTCTTTTTAGTTACAGTACACTAGGAAGTGGTCTACAAAATATTTGATGAAGAAAAAATCTCAATGAATAATAATTATTAATCTATATTTATTATTTTCAAATTATATGTGATCATCCAGTTTCATGGATTTTATCTATACTATTTAAACTAGTTATGAGGACAAATATCATGGATTTAATAGAAAAACTATTCTTGGTCATAGGACTGAAAACATTATTGTACCCAAAAACCTTCATTAATATCCATGTATTAGGAATGAAGTCTTCTAAAGGATGTGAATTGATCATGACCTAGTCATGAGTTTTATATTGACTTATTGTCAATGTTCAACTACATTATGATATGATTTGACAAGGAATTATTACTAAAAAGTTTTATGATTATGTAGAACTATAAATTAGGATAATTCTTATATATATTAATATACTATAGGATGGTAGTTTACATAGAGTGTGGTTCGTTACTAGGTAAGGGTTTATGTATATGGGTTCACTACACAACCATGATAGTATAATATATTATTATTGACACTATAATGATGTATCATGGACAAAATCATTTGATTGTGTTGGGTTTAAAAATAGGCATTTACTCATTGTGATTTCACTATGCTGATGAAGTGCATTATGTATGAGTACATATCATTCTAACAATAGTAAAATTCTTTGGTTGAAGATAGTTTCATGATTTTGGGGATGAATACATTGATCTAGCAATAGTTTAAAGTTAGGGGATAATGATATATATATCTGTTTCGCGCGGAATCCGGGGATGACCTCCTGGACGGGAGATTCAAACGTTCCGATCGGTTTCTAACGGGTTTGTTCGTAGAACCGGAAACATCCAATGATTCCACATCCGTTTGGACCTACTTTCCAAAGGCAGGCGCTCATTAGATTGTGGGCTAATGAGGCTTAGGAATTTGCATTGGTCGAGAGGATGGGAGGTCGGACTCATCACACCCTTTTTTAGGGGAATTATTGTCTACTCCGGGACTCTCTTTATAGATTTAAGTTAAGTTCGTGAATCCTTATTACATTACCAAGTATAAAATGAGTTTTCCTTTAGTTTTAACAATCAATGATTAAATATGCAAGAAATTTAGAGAATCTTTTATATGTATTCGAGGTTCTTCATCAATATAGAATCATCTATATTTGTTTAGAGATTCTTGGTCAATGGTATCCTTCAAAACATTTATATAAAAGTCTCTTGGTCATTTTGATGACCAGGCTGGTTTTAAAACCACTCAGTGGGGCACTTGAAGTTTATCGTCATTCAGAAGGACAGAGATTATTTCAATGTTGGGATCGAACCCATAAATGGGCTACCTACGTATCCTTTGTTTTGAAAAAGGAATCAGAACCCACGTAGTTCGAGGAATGGGATATGATGTTTTATGATTGATGGCTCAAAGATGAATGTCATAATTACTTTTACACTCTAAGCTCACGTGAGTCATGCTCGGTGTGAGAAACAAGAGGTATTGGTAAAATTTAGACAATTGTGCCATAAAAGATGCAATCATAAGAATTTGTTTTGGGGCTTATGTATAGATGACTGCCCAGATAGACGAAGGTTTAGGATTTACTTTTAGGGAGAAAATCCAAGAACAGGGTCCACAAAGTTATATGTACTTCATGGAGATTTGAATACTCTAATCTTGGGGCTTACTCCTAAGGAGGATTCCCAAGTTAGGAGGGGACTTATGATTGGGTTTTATTCCTGAAAAGGAAACCCAAATCAAAGGTAATTTATGACTGGTTAAGAGAAATTTTAAGAGACTTGGGGCTTACTCCTAAGAAGGAAGCCCAAGGTTATGACTGAGTCTTATTCCTGAAAAGGAGACCCAGGTTAGGGATTAAGGTTTGGGGCTTACTCCTGAGGAGGATGCCCAAGATTAAAGGACTTGATTGGGGCTTATTCTTAAGAAAGATGCCCAATATTAAAGGTTTTTATAACTGGGGATTATTCCTGAAAAGGAGACCCAGGTTAGGATTCTCTCATCTTAAAGGATGAGGTTGAATGAATGAACTCTCAATCTTTGGTGACATAAAGATGTTTAAATCACTAGTTTTTTAGAGGTATTTCACAGAATTCCTTTCAGATAAGGATGTCAAATCAAGAAATCATGCCATTAATGGCTTTGAAGAGTATCTTGAAGACTGAATCTTGAATAGGAAGGGTGAAATGGCTTAAGAGGGGTAAAAATGGGCAAGATGGGCACCCAAAAAGATAGGGGCGCGCAAGTCTTGAAAGGCGCGCAAGTCCTGCGGCGGCGTGCAAGTATTGGTCGCGCAAGTATACTTGCGTGACATTAGGGGTACTTGCGCGATTTTCAACTAGTATTGAAATGCTTGAGCGACTCTTTATTAAACCCTTTACCATCCTCTTGAGGTTCTTCCAGAAGAGGGACGCGCAAGTTATATTGAAGGAATTAAGTAGGCGCGCAAGTGTTTGATAAGTTTCAACACTTAGGCCTTCCTTTTTCTCTTTAGATCTTCCATTCTAGGTAAGAAATTACCTTAGAAGTGTTCTGGAAGCTTTGAGAAGAGACTTGGGCGTCGGGAGCTTCGATCCGAGTTTCTGGAAAAAGATCCTCTAAGAATGGGGGGCCCAAAGGGTCTATTTATAGGCAAAAGAAGACCCCGGGCGGTTACCGGGCGGTTACCAATTAGGTCGCGCAAGTCACCTGCGCGACCAAGGTAGTCGCGCAAGTATACTTGCGCGGTAGTGGTATCACTTGCGCGGTAGATTTGCTGTTGATCCTTTGTTCATGCCTTTGTCGATTTTTGATGTTTTCTTCAAAGGATGAATCACTTTCAGCTGAGATATTCCCTTTTCCGATCTTTAGATTCTGTGACGAAAGGAGCGTCAACAAAATTCCCCCCTCAGAGTTGGATCCGGAGAGAAATGAGGATTTGACTCTGAGGAAATCGAATCCTTCCAAAGGAAAAGGGAGGCGCGCAAGTTTTTCAGTGCGCAGAGGTCGGCGCGCAAGTTTGCGTCGCGCAGGCCTTAATTGCTCTGGGTACGGCGCGCAGGTAGGCTTCCGAGCCTATAAATACACGGCCTCACCTCCGTACAAGTATCCGGATTTCCGGACATCATCCCTTCTCGAGCTCTCGCCGCGCAGGTCACCTTGACCGCGCATGTTGCTTTGTTTTCTAGGGTTTCCTCGATGTCGCGCCACTGTAAAGGTATTTGTACTTGCGCGGTTTATACTTGCGCGTCAAAAACTAGCGCGACACACAAATACTTGCGCGCCATGTTTAGACTTGCGCGACTTAAATGCCTTAGTCATTTTTCCAAATTTCTTCACAAATTTTATGAAAATAAACCCATTTAAGAGTTAGTTTATTCATCTTTTGTGCAGATTCAGTGGTTCCCAAGGGAATTGAAACGGCTGATGAACTGGCTAGCAAGCGGATTGATGACATGATGAACATTATTGGCCATGATTACTATGATATCTGCGACAGCACTTTCCCAGATTTGGATAAGTATTTGAAGAAATATCATCTTAATTTCCCACAGAGCATCTACCTGTCTCTGTGTGTTCATGGTCATCTGCAAGGAGTCAATGTTCCAAATGCAAACAATTATACACCTGAGATGAAGCTGCACTGCTACTTCTCTATTTCGGTTATGTTGTGCATTAAGAGTAACAACAATGGTGTGAACTTTCAAATTCTTCCTCCATGTCATTCCCTTGCAGATATGAAAATGGCAAACCCATGGGCTGAAATGTTTTTCCACTGTCGGTTGGTGGAGAGAAGACAAACATGGTATTAGAGCAATATCTGAAAAGAGTACTCTCTCCAAATGGCTCTTTACTTCCAATGCTCCATTCTCAAATCCACGTATCCATCTTCCAAGTCTCTTGGACAGAAACAGAGTCACTGTTTGATCAGCAGAAAATTTTCTCAAACCGCACTCAAGAACATCCTTTTACAATTGTTCCAAGAAGAGCTGGTATCACTGCATCTCTTATTGTATCCAGTTGAATGAATGAATTCTAGGTGGTTACTAATGAAGATCAAGATGCCGTAAATCAAATGAAGTGTTATGTTGAAAGCATCTTGTAATTCTTGAAAGAAAAGAAGAGACTCCAGTCTGTGGATGTCCTTCTAACTCTTGTGTATCAATGAAAAACACTTTTGTCTTCAATCATTTGTACCTGCATTCTTCCATTACCTGTTTCAAATTTACTTAAGCCAATGGGCTTAGTAATCATAGTTTGATTTTTACTAGGATTATTACAAATAACCCTACAAACTTTGAACCTTTTAACTACTCAATATTACCTAAATCATACAAAAAATGTATATTTAGTGAGCTGGAACTTGACTTTTATTCAGAGTTCCTTTGTCTTTTGTGTGGGCAGTTTAAAGTCATGCACGCCAGACATAAAGGGGCTAATGTTTAAGGTCGAAATAGCTTTGACCGAAAATGGATTAAAATGGATTCAATTCCTTGACAATTTATCTGAAAACATATTTACCATACTCAAGTATGAGGGAAAAAAATGTAAACTATGGATTAAGAATATTTGAATCTGAGGAATGATATGAAAAAAGAGCTAAAAGGCATTAGAAGAAGTAGTTTCCAAGAATGAAGTTACTATTATTTAACAAAACCCGTTAGGGGGTTGAAATATGCAGGGCCACCTATGGGAATTGGCTGCATAATCAAATAAAATAGCATCTTTTGGCTGACAAGTCTGTTATGTGGACTGTTTATGCAAGGCCACCTATTGGCACGTGCTGCATAGTCAGGCAAAAGAACTCCTAGAAATTTACTTTCCTAGTGCTAAAAGCCAGTGAAAGTTTATGGAGATTCAAAATTTTCTAAAGCATAGAGTTTGTTGTATGGAAAGAGGTACTTGAATATGGAGAAGATATTTCCAAACAAGAATATCGAAGAACTGGATGAATATCACTCCTACGAAGGTCTGACCCAAACGTAGGGAAGAAGAATAAACCATAGACTTGAATACTTTCAGATCATGAAAAAGGATATGGGACAAATATGTTAAGGATGGCTATTTTTGCGGATCCCTACATACTATCGTTTAAGACAAATAAGGACAAAAGAGGCATTCTTCCCAAGAATGAAGTTACTATTATTTAACAAACCCATTAGGGGGTTGAAAACATGCAGGGCCACCTATGGGCATTGGCTGCATGGTCAAATAAATAGCATCTCTTGGCTGACAAGTCTTTTATGTGGACTGTTTATGCAAGGCCACCTATGGGCACGTGCTGCATAGTCAGGCAAAAGAATTCTCAGAAGTTTGACATTTTTGTGACTATAAGTCATGAAAAGGGTTATGAAGATCTGAAAATATTTAAGGTTAGGATTATAATACATAAAGATGGGTATTTTCCAATGTATATAGAGATACATAGGTCAATGAAAACCATAATCATGTTGTGGCTGGGTCCTGAATTGAAACTTGGACTTCACTACGTATCTCATACGAATGAGAATCAAGCCATACGTAGTTCTTGAAATGCAGTTTAACGTCGTGCAGGACGAAAGTATGAGTGATCTTAGTTTAGGGTCATAGAATTCGGACCATAATAATGAATACACAGTGTGTGTTTTCATGAAGACTTTTCAGCCAAGGGACTGAAAGTGAAATTTGGGGTTAGGCCCAAAAGACTTGTGACTGGATTCGAGGGACACTTGAATGTTCCTACGTATCCCATAAGGATGGGAATCAAGTCCACGTAGTTCTAGATCTACCCTTTGTACAAATTTGGTTCGTACATGTGAAGGGTGAAAAGGGGACTTTAGTGCAATGATGGTTTTAACCTAAGATAAAATGTTTAGGCATTACCATGTATGTACGTAGTCTTTTGAAAAATGAAAACCATGATTGAAAAAAGAATCAATGTTAATAATGGTTCCTTCTCAAATGAGGAAATCAAAGAATATTGTAGTTTATTGTCGTACCGGACAAAAGTGTTGTATAGTTTAACGTCATATAACAAGGACGAAAGTGAATCAATGTAAAGATATTGATTCCAGGGGTGGTTTCACAAATCATCATCATATGAGATGGTGGTGAACCAATGTGAAGAGATTGTTTTTGGGCTTGAACCTTTGGGAGGTTGCCTACATACCCAGCCTGGAGGGCAAGGATCAAAGTCCGTGTAGTTCAATTAAAGAATGAATTAATGATCAAGTTGTTCTTGTGGACAATGATCTAAAAAAAATGTTGTTGGGACTTACACATGGTTAGTGGCCCAAAGGGAGTGTTATGGTTGATGTTCGCTCTAAGCTCACGTGAGTCATACTCGGTGTGAGAAACAAGAGGTAATAACAACCTTAACGATGTACAGTTTAATGTCATGTAGGACATAAAAAAAAGGGACTTTCTGTACAGTTTAGCATCATGTAGTTAAGACGATGGGGACAATATAGTTTAACGTCATATTGGACGAAAGGGGGATTGTGCAGTTTTAATGTCATGCTGGACTTTTGATGATTATATAGTTTAACGTCTTTCCGGACGTGAGGGACTTTTATACAGTTTAGCGTCATGTAGTTAGGACGTCACAGTTTAACGTCTTGCTGGACATATTTTCAAATAGTTTATGGTCATATACATGGACCAGGGATGATGCAGTTTAAAGTCATACGGGACCATTGCTGTATAGTTTAACGTCATATAGCAAGGACGAACTGGTGTTGTACAGTTTAAAGTCATGTAGCTAGGACTAAGGTGAACCAATATGAGGATATCAGTTCTGGGGATTTTTTACAGTTTAATGTCATGCTGGACGATGAAAGTGCCACACAGTTTAATGTCATGTTGCTAGGACACAATATAGTTTAATGTCATCTCGGACAAAATATAGTTTAATGTCATCTCAGACATATACAGTTTAGTGTCATGTAGGACATATTAGTAACCAATGTGACAGTTTAACGTCATGTTGGACGATGAAAGTGCCACACAGTTTAATGTCATGTTGCTAGGACACAATATAGTTTAATGTCATCTCGGACAAAATATAGTAACTTCTATACATTTTATTGTCATGTAGGACAAAATTAGGGACTATGCAGTTTAAAGTCTTGCAGTTAGGACTATTGGTGCTGCACAGTTTAGTGTCATGCTGCAGGGACATAAGTGCGAATAGTTTAAGGTCATATGCATGGACCGTACAGTTTATCGTCATGCTGGACGTATTATAGTTTAATGTCATCTCGGACAGAAGTGTGACACAGTTTAATGTCATGTTGGACGAAGTTGTAGTTTAAGGTCATACTGGACCATTGCTGTATGAACCAAATGTAAGAGTCTTGGTTCTGGGAACAATATTTTGTGTTTATACAAAATACTTCTTCAGAAATCTGGCATTAGTTGGAGTCGTGATGTGTTCTCCATCCATTGAAATCAGAGAATACGCTCCATTGGAGTAGACCTTATGTACTGAATAAGGTCCTTCCCATTTTGGTTCAAGCTTGGGAGGCTTCTTTCCTGGTATCATTGGTGTTCTGAGAACCAATACCAATTCTCCCTGAATGAATGAACGAAGACGAACTTTTTTGTTAAAAGCTCGTGTTATTCGATTCTGATAGATTTCCAAGTGGTGCAAAGTGCACAATCTTTTCTCATCTAACTGTTCCAATTCATTCAACCGCTTTTGGGATTGCTCATCTGTTGATAACTGATCACAAATGTCTATTCTGAGTGAGGGCAATTGAACTTCAATTGGCAAGACTGCTTCTGTTCCATATACCAATGAATATGGAGTAGATTGCGTTGCATTGCGAGTGGTAGTCCGATAAGCCCATAAAGCATGATAGAGTTTATCAGGCCATGACCTCTTATCTTTATCCACCATCTTTTGCAGTATATTTGAAAGAGTCTTGTTGAAAGCCTCTATCTGGCCATTAGCCGCTGCATGATATCGAGATGAATGGTTGGACTTAATGTTGTATTCTTGATACAATTTCTTTACCTCAGAAGAACAGAAGTTGGTGCCGTTGTCTGTCAATATGGTATGAGGGACACCAAATCTAGTAATGATGTTAGACTTGATGAAGCTAACAATGCATTTAGAACTGACTTCTTTGAGAGGTACTGCCTCTGCCCATTTGGAAAAGAAATCAGTAGCAGTAAGAATGTACTTAAACTACTTGGCCGTAGCTGAAGGGTAAGGTCCCACCACATCCATTCCCCATGTGGAAAATGGCCATGAGTATTTAGTTGTATGAAGCAACTCTGGAGGTTGATGAATGAAATTGGCATATACTTGGCATGAATGACACTTCTTTGTAAAATTAACACAATCTTGTATCATTGAAGGCCAGAAGTATCCAAGCCTTCGAATTTGATCAGACAATCTATGTCCAGACTGGTGGGCACCACAGACTCCTGCATGCACTTCTTTTGTGACAGCCATTGTCTCTTCACCATCAATACATCTGAAGAGAACTCCATCAAAACCACGTTTGTAGAGAATTTTCTCGAGGTGGTTTGGACCATCATAAAGAGTAAAATTGACCATACGTCGCCGAATTTGTTCTCTCTCGGCTCTATCAGGTGGAAGTGTTCCATTTTGAAGGTATTCCCTGATAGGTGACATCCATCCTGTAGTATGACCATGTGGTTCAGGAATGGGACTAATTTCATTAATTTCCTCTGTTCTGACTTGAACATAAGGTGAAATTGCACGACGGTGGGCAATACAGATGGTTGTCTCGTCCCGATTTGGATCTGCTAAAGCTGTGGCTATATTAGCCAGTGCATCAGCTTGAGCATTTTGTGATCTTGGGACATAAGAAAATGTCGGTTCTGAAGGGAATTCCGACATTAACTCTCTGACGTAATCATACAAAGGGATTAATTCTTCTTTTCTGATGGCATAATCCCCATTGACTTATTTGATTACCAGGTCTGAATCACCTTTCACCTTTAAGTGATTCACTTGTGCTTGAAGTGCTAACTCCAAGCCTGCAATGAGAGCTTGGTATTCAGCTTCATTATTGGTACCACCTTCCCACAACAAAAAGGAATAAGGTAACACTGCCTTATCTGGAGAAATGAGCACAATTCCTAAACCAACTATGTTGAATTTAGGATTTTCCATTTTCTTCCCTGTTGGACTTCTAGAAGCACCATCAAAATACATTTCCCATGTTTGAGGACTCTCTTGAATAGAAAAAACTTCCTCATCAGGGAGTTCGATATCTGAATACGTGTCTTCCACTGAAGGGTGTTCAGCCAGGAAATCAGCCAGAGCTTGGCCTTTAATTGCCTTTTGAGACACATACTGGATGTCGAACTGCTGTAGAATAACCGCCCACCTTGCCAGACGTCCTGTAAGCATTGGACGACTAAGGATGAATTTGAGTGGATTATTACGAGATACCAATTGGACCTCGTGATGTTGCAGGTAGTGTCTCAGTTTCTGAACTGCAAAGATTAATGCTAGGCAACACTTTTCAATACTCGAATACCGGGTTTCTGCTTCAAGCATAGTTCTACTGAGATAGTAGAGACTATTTTCATTCCCAGCATCATTCCTTTGAGCGAGAAAGGCACCCAATGATCGCTCTAAAGCTGTCACATAGAGGATAAGAGGCCTACCCTCAACAGGTGGCATGAGTACTGGTGGACTTAAGAGGTATTTCTTGAGAACATCAAATGCTTCTTGACATTCTTCATTCCACTGGTAAGTGACTCCTTTCTTCAATAATTTGGAAAAGGGTAAACTTTTGCCTGCCAAATTGGCGATGAAACGCCGAATATAGGCTAAGTGTCCTTGAAGTCCTCTTAATTCTTTCAAATTCTGAGGAGGTGACATACCAAGGATTGATTTGGTCTTCTCAGGATCGACTTCAATACCACGATGGCGTACAACAAAGCCGAGGAATTTTCCTGAGGTTACCCCAAAAGCACATTTTAAGGGGTTCATCTTCAAATTATGTTGTCGAAGCTTGTGGAATATGATTTCCAAATCAGCCAAGTGATCAAAACGTTGTTTGTATTTAACCACCAAATCATCTACATAGCATTCAACAAATTTCCCTAGAAAAGGTTTGAAGATACGATGCATGGCGCGTTGATATGTTGCACCTGCATTATTTAAACCAAAGGGCATTACCCGGTAACAAAACACACCTTGAGGAGCTCTGAAGGCTGTATATTCCTCATCTTCTGGGGCCATTCGGATCTGATTATATCCAGAATATCCATCCATGAAAGAAAGTACTTCATAGCCAGCCGTCGCATTAATTAAGAGTTCTGTAATCGGAACTGGAAAATCATCTTTGGGACAATACCGATTAAGATCTCTGAAATCGATGCAAACCCTAATTTGTCCGTTCTTTTTCTTTACTGGGACAATATTAGCCAACCACTTGGGATATTGAACTTCTCTGACGAAGTTAGATTTGATAAGCTTATCCACTTCAGCCTCGATTTTGGAAGCATAGGTTGGGTGTGTTCTTCTCGCGGCTTGCTTGAATCCTCGATGTTCTTTTGGCAAACCCAAATGATGGGTGGAAACATCAGGATCAAGGCCAGGAATCTCTGTATAATTCCAAGCAAAAATATCTTTATTTTGCTTTAGAAAAGAAATATACATCTCTTGTTCTTCAAGGGTCATGGCCGCACTAATTAAAGTGGGGCGTGGATCTTTCTCTGTACCCAGATTTACTTCTCTGAGTTCATCCACAGTGGTAGAGATACCCTCTTCAAATGCTGGAGGAGCATCTCTAAGATCTTCCTCTTCCTCTTCATCGTGTGTTATTTCTTCCGTTTCTACTTGCAAAGTAGATAAAAAAACGAAATTCTCATGATCATAAGAGATGTCAAAATTTTCACATTTTGAAGAAGAAGCTTCCATTTCCGACCCTATTGATGAAAAAGGGTCTTCTTTGGGAAATAAAGAGGAGATGATGGATTGAGAATCGACATCAACATTCACCTCTGGTGTTGCTATAACTTCTTCTGGCCTGATTAGCGAAGTATATACTTGTTGGATTTCAGCAGACGAAATGAAAACGTCACCACTTATGCTTTCATCACTGCTTGGTAAGTTACCAATTTCTCCCATGTTGTCTGGCTCGATTGCCGTAATTGACATTATGGATCTTTCCATAAGAGTATTTTGATTTGGGCCTATTTTGTCAATTTGACTGATAGGTAACACATAATCTGTACTCACATGTGAAAATGGATTTATTGGAATTTTTTCCAAACCATATGGAGCATTAACTTTGGTAATTTCCTTCATTGTAGATTTTTCTCTTCCCTTCATGTGATAAAATTCCGCCTCAATGTATTGAGACTCACATGTTTTGAACGGGGCCTTATCACCATACAATGTTCCAACTTGACCATCGAAACAGTATTTGAGACATTGATGGTATGATGACGGAATAGCTGCATGCTGATGTAACCAGGGTCTTCCAAGCAAGATATTGAAAGCTGAGTCTTGATCAACAATCATGAAATCTGAATTGGAAACAAGATCTCCAAACTGAGTTCTGAGCGTAACTTCTCCCAGTGGTTCTTGTTCATTTTTATCATATCCTTGCAACATCATGGTAGAAGGAGATAAATCAGATTCCGTGAGGCCCAATCGATGAAGTGTGAGAATGGGCATGAGGTTGGCTCCTGAACCATTGTCAATAAAAGCTCTTCGAACATCTATACCATTGACTTTGCCAGATAGGTACAAAGGTTTTATGTGCCCATGCACAACATCATCTTCATCTTTATCAGTAAAAGATATCACTGCATGGCATTCTGCAGGATTATTCTCTATGTGATAAATTTCAGCTGCAGCAATTTCAACTTCAAACTCCTGAGGACTTGACAAAGCTTCGATGAGTGCTTCCCGAAGATCTTTTGATAGATTCAAAGCATCCAAAATTGATAATTTGGCTGGTACTTGGGCCAAGTGTTTCAATATGTCATACTTTTGATCTAGAGGCCTACGTTTCCCAATGGGAATATGCGGTTTAGCAGGTACCTTGGAAGCAGATGCTTTGGAAGCTGATGCATCTTGTATTGAAGTTGGAAACATCCTTGGTTTTGGAAAATTAGACTGATTAGATCCATTTGCTTGATGAGATAAAGAAGATGGAACCTTTAATCGGTCTTCCAAAATAACTGTGCCGAAGCTGAGTTGGCCATTTGCAGAAGAACTTGCTTGTTCTTTTTGAGCTCGTTGGAGGGCTCTACCACGAGTTTCTGCTGCATATACAGTGCTAGCAGGGGTAGAATTAGAGTAGTGGCTTCGGAAAGATCCACGTCTTCCCCTATATCCTGAACCTCTAGAACTTCCTCGGGTTCCTTTATTTGATACAGGGAATTCAGGCTCATCAAGACTAGAATATGAATCTGTTAATTGAATCATATTAACAGAACCAAAGATTAACTCTTCGTCTGATAAAGACTCTGCCTGGTTAGCCTGTTTAGGCTGTGCCGTTTGGTGGGACGATGCCCGTGGCTTTGAAGTAGATGGCATTAAATCTGCCAGAGTCAAAGACAATTTAGGCTTTGATACATACTCATCTTCTCCTGATTCCTCTTTCTTCTTTGAATTGCACTGCCCTTTTGAGGATTTGTCCTTTGATGGAGGCTTTACTGCAGCTTTTGTAGGAGACACAATTGGCTTCTTCAATTGTGTTCGCAAAATGGAATGGGTCCGATTGATTGTCTTTCTGACCATCCAATCATCATATTTTTTCACAGTTTTGCTTTTGACTTCCTGCCACTCGCCTCCTTCCTCTGGATCTGTAGCGGTAATACACGCTACATGAGCTGAAGAACCCTTCAATTTGACTGGTCCCAAGTCGACCATCTTTTGTAGGAGGTCTTTAAAGACAAAACACTCCTGGATAGGATGTCCCAACATTTGATGAAAGGGACAATAATTGGGACGGTCTTCATCTCCTTCCTTGTTTGGTCTCTTCGGCACTGGTAATTGAACCAAATTATTTTCCAGAGCTGAAATGAAGTAACCAGGAACTTGCTCACTTCGGAAAGAGTATGTTTTACTCTTCATATCCTCAAATTGTTTTCGTCGTTTATCTTTTTGATCATTTGGACGAAACAGCCTTTGTTGTTGGCGTTCAGGAGGTGGAGCCCTTCGAGAAGATGAAGGTTTTGAAGTAGAAATAGGTACAGGTGCCTGTTTAAGCATAATTTTCGCAGTTTCTACTTTACCCATTCTTCTTCCTGGAGCTGATGGAATTACACGAGATTTAACCTTAGCCTGCATAAGGGAATCTTCAATCTGTTGAGCGATTGAAGTAAGGTCTCGAAACCCTCCTGTGTATTTCACAGGGATCAATGGCGTGCGTAATTCGTCACGCAAATTTGCCACACAGATTGGCAACAATTCCTCCTGAGGGAGTGATAAACTCAAGGAATACGTTAATCCCTTCCAACGAGCAATGAAATCAGAGACTCTTTCATTCTCCCTTTGCTTGTAGTTTGTAAGATCGAAAACTGTCGTTTTTGGCAAAGTTGAGCTAAACTGAAGAAGGAATTTTTGACGAAGATCCTCCCATCCGATGACTGACCGGGATTGCAAGCTTGTATACCAGACAAAAGCTGGTCCTTGCAAGGTTCGCACAAAGCATCTGAGTTTCACTGCTTCTTGTTGCTCTGGAGTTCCCATCATAGGATCACAACAAGACACGTAATGCGTCAAATGTTGTTCAGGGTCGCCTGATCCATTGAAAGTAAGGAAAATAGGGTTTCCAAAACTGGATGGAGGAGAAATTGAATCTACCCATTCAGGGTAAACTTTCTTTTCAGGTTGAACTTGCGCCCGTTTCCCTTCCATAGTTTCTAACCGAGCTGTTAATGACTCAATAGTAGTTATTAACTTTTGAGAAACGTCAGGTTGAACTTGGTTTTGGGTAGGTGCAATGAATGGAGCTTGGACAGCCATGGAGGTTGGTGCTGCAACTAATGGTAGTGCTGCCAACCGTTGTTGCGTTTGACCCGTAGGATTAGACCTCTGTGGGTGTACTGATAAAGGAGGATATTCCTGATCCATCTCAGTAGTTACAACAAATTCCTTCGGCTGTCGGACTTCAGCATTCTTAAGAAGAAGACTACTCTGAAGTAGTTCTGCATTCAACCTTCTTAATTCTTTCATTTCTTCCTCCTGTTGTGCAAATCTTTGCTCTAATGAGAGCGATTGACCTCCTTTAGAGGAAGGGTGAGAAGTAACCTGATTCTTTCCTTTCCCCTTATTGGATCCTTTTCGGAGAGGGGGAAGTGGGTTACTTGAAGGAATACCCAGATTTTGGGTAAGCCTTTGATTACGTGTGCGCACACCTTCTTCATTTAGGTCTGTGTGCGCAACTTCTTGAGAAGGAACCTCTTCGTCTGATCCCTCTGATTGAGCCTCATCTGGTGAATCAGCAGCAACGGCAGTGATGACATTAATGGATGCATATTGCATGGAATCCTTTCTATCAGCATTTTGTGATATTGTATCCTTCTATGTCCATGATAAGACATGGCATTCCATTGACTTGATCCCTCAGGAATTTCTTGGAGAACCGTCACTTGGAGAGAATCTCCTGACATCTTGGCTCTTCGTTCCTCTTGAGGCTTATTCCCTAATCGAGAGAATACTGACTTTCTCTGAGGGAGGGATTGAAGATTTGAAAAAGTCCCCAGTCCGGTGGACTGGGGGTGTTCCTGTTGCTTCCGCTCAACTCCTAGAATCCCATTCATTGATTCTGAGGGTTGGGTTAGAGAAGTCCCCGGTCTGGAAAGCTGGGGTGTCTCTTGACATGCTATGTCTGAGATCTTTTTAAAATCTCTCTTGATCTTGCGAATCTTAGTTCGGAAATTAGCTGGATGCATTAACCTGTATCCACTTTTATCACCTGGTTCAACAGACCGTTGGATGATTTCCGAAACTTCTGTCATTTGATGACGTGTTTGCTCCAGACGAGAGGCTTGTGCAATATTCTCGCCTGCTTGATGTAGGAGCAATTCAACAACCTATTCTCTATATACTTGACTTTGAGAGGAACTAGTTGAAGCTTGATCTCGAGCAAGCTTTTGATTATGAACAAAGCCCATTGACTGTGGCCGGCCATGGGCAATAACATTGCATGAGACCATTTTCGGTGGGCTCTGCTGACCGGAAAGCACTGTAAAATGTAGTGCTCCGTGAACACCCCATCCTCTGATATGAACATTAGATGGAGCATTGGAAATTAACTGACGCAATCTTCTTAGTGCGCCAAGGCATGAACGTTGAAGGGTTCTCTGTTGCTTTTCAGCCTTCGGATACCGAGAGACTGATAGAGATGCCAAATCAATCTGGCATTGTAACCCTTCTATTATCTTAAGATGATTTTCATATTCATCGTAAGATAATACCTTCTTCTTTAATTGACAAAGAGTTTTCCATATGTTGAGACGAATATCATGGATTCCATCATCCGTCAAAATCTTTGGAATGTCGTACTGGCAGTCAGCCAAAGGCCAAAACATGACTGGTACTTCACCTTTTGCCAGTTTTTTTCTCATGTTCAGCATTTCCTCTTTATCATTAAATGAAGATTCTTCTACCTGTTTGGACCAGAGTTGGTGTTTCCTTGTTGCTTCATCGGATTCAACAAGATTGGTAGAGGAATCACAATTCATGCTGGAAGATGAATGACCCAGGGAAGGTACGGAGAATAACCTGAACCCCAAGCTATCTTCTGATGGAGAAAGAGTTTCACCTGCCGATAGTAAAACTTCAGACATGACTGGTTTTACGTTTGCAAGTGCCTCGAGATAGGAGGGCTTTCTCGTCACTACATTGCCTTCTGAAGAATTTTCGAGACAATGTGAATCACTACTGCGGAGAGGACTTTCGCAGCGAAGTTCATCACCATGAGGAGGACCTTCATGATGGGTTACAGAAAAAGATGAAATCTCTTGCTCCTTGGCCTTCTGACCACACAGAGGGTTCCTGTGGCTCTCATCTGAAGAAGAAACTTCAAGATTGACCGAATTTTCATGAAGCAAGTTTTCATGAGGAAGTGTCTGTTGAAGACCTTCGGGATTAATGTTCCTGTTTTTGGGAACTGAGGGAGTAGAATCTTGAATTTCGACAGATAAATGTCTGAGGGCTTCAAGAACTCCAGCATCGAGCAAGGCCTTGTTGCAGATTGGCCTTTGATATCCTGACTGTGCTGGGCGGATCTTTTTCTTAGATGCCTTCTTACTCGCTTTAGAAACCACTTGATGACGAAAGTGATTACTCTGAGCAGGTGTATGTGCCTGATCAGGAAAGATGGTCAGGTTAGGCTGACAATCATCGCTCAAATCAGGTGTATGTGCCTGACTTGGTTGTCCGTATGATATGGGGGAGTATGCCCCATAACCCTCTTGGACTGGAACAGATGTGTGTGTCTGTTCCGGAGTGAATTGTTGATGTGTCACTCCACTGCTAGGGATAGATTTATGTGTCTGTCCCTGAGATGATGCTGAAGCTGTTATGATATCCTGGCAAGCATCCAGAATATGAGTAGGAATTTGCTTCTGCTCTTTCACCATTGAAAAAATATGTTTGGTTACTTCAGCCGCCGGAACAGGGATATACGTCCATTCCGGGCTTGGAGTAGGTGTATGTGCCTGCTCATGTCCTCCTTTTCCTGTCAGTGAATCCTGACAGTACTCAAGTGTGGAGGCAGAGAGTTGAGTCTGCCTCCTGTTTGTCGTCGGGACTTTCCGACTGACTTCTCCGGGCGCTACCAAGAGAGACTGTTGGTAGGCTTGATTAGTATTAGCAGGTGTATGTGCCTGCTGATTACACTTCACCAAACGCGGTTGACGAGATCCATCATATGTAGTCAGACGAGCCTGCTGACTAACTGCTGATGTATAAGCAGGTGTATGTTCCTGCCTATGGTACTCCGCCGGAATTGCCTGGCGGGATCGGCTTGATGCTGCCAGACGAGTCTGCTGGAAAGCGGGATTAAAACGAACAGGTGTGTATGCCTGCTCGTTATTTGCCACCAAGTTAGGTTGGTGGACTTCTCCGGAGATGGCAGGGATGACAACCTGCCTATTGTTAACCGGATTCCGTCTCTGGCGATTCATCTTGCCTGCTCGGGTTCGAGGAACCTGAGCTGAATGCCTGGAGTCGGTACCCTCATCATGTTGAGGGCGCACTACCGCATGAGTCTGGCGGCGATTGTTGATGGGAGCCTTTGAGAAGGACTCCTGTCTTTTTGAATTAAGGTCATGCGGGACCTGCTCATTCACTTCCTCGGAGTAAGGGAGTGAATGGAAATTGCGTTCCGGGGATAACGACCCGAAACGGTTGGAGACGGTAGTCAGCACCGTCTGCTTCTTGATTGCTAGTCGCCGTTGTCCGGACGACCAGGTAGAATTGTTAACTTGGAGGGCTTGACGAGCGGCCTCCAGAGTTGGGATAGTACCGTTGAGACGGTACTCCTTAACCAGTGCATTAGAAACACAGCGTTGAAGACGCTGAGTTGGTGATGTCATCCTCAGAGCGGATGACGTTCCAGCAGGAGTAGCAGCATTGGTTTTCACAGCAGCAGACCTCACAGTAGAGGTGTTCCCAGCAGCAGTATTCACAGGGGTGAATTTAAGGAAAGCCATTTTTGTAGAAGATCTTGAAAAAAGAGTGTCTGTTCCATGTAACAGACATAATCAAGATGAATCCGGCTACTGCATCTTTTGGATGATCATATGTCAATGATTTCCTTGTTGGCCCAAAGGGCATAACAGATAAGAAGAACATCACTTTAACTTGGTTAAGGATTCACGTCGGGTTCACCATTTTTGTTTCGCGCGGAATCCGGGGATGACCTCCTGGACGGGAGATTCAAACGTTCCGATCGGTTTCTAACGGGTTTGTTCGTAGAACCGGAAACATCCAATGATTCCACATCCGTTTGGACCTACTTTCCAAAGGCAGGCGCTCATTAGCTTGTGGGCTAATGAGGCTTAGGAATTTTCATTAGTCGAGAGGATGGGAGGTCGGACTCATCACACCCTTTTGAGGGGAATTATTGTCTACTCTGGGACTCTCTTTATAGATTTAAGTTAAGTTCGTGAATCCTTATTACATTACCAAGTATAAAATGAGATTTCCTTTAGTTTTAACAATCAATGATTAAATATGCAAGAAATTTAGAGAATCTTTTATATGTATTCGAGGTTCTTCATCAATATAGAATCATCTATATTTGTTTAGAGATTCTTGGTCAATGGTATCCTTCAAAACATTTATATAAAAGTCTCTTGGTCATTTTGATGACCAGGATGGTTTTAAAACCACTCAGTGGGGCACTTGAAGTTTATCGTCATTCAGAAGGACAAAGATTATTTCAATGTTGGGATCGAACCCATAAATGGGCTACCTACGTATCCTTTGTTTTGAAAAAGGAATCAGAACCCACGTAGTTCGAGGAATGGGATATGATGTTTTATGATTGATGGCTCAAAGATGGATGTCATAATTACTTTTACACTCTAAGCTCACGTGAGTCATGCTCGGTGTGAGAAACAAGAGGTATTGGTAAAATTTAGACAATTGTGCCATAAAAGATGCAATCATAAGAATTTGTTTTGGGGCTTATGTATAGATGACTGCCCAGATAGACGAAGGTTTAGGATTTACTTTTAGGGAGAAAATCCAAGAACAGGGTCCACAAAGTTATATGTACTTCATGGAGATTTGAATACTCTAATCTTGGGGCTTACTCCTAAGGAGGATGCCCAAGTTAGGAGGGGACTTATGATTGGGTTTTATTCCGGAAAAGGAAACCCAAATCAAAGGTAATTTATGACTGGTTAAGAGAAATTTTAAGAGACTTGGGGCTTACTCCTAAGAAGGAAGACCAAGGTTATGACTGAGTCTTATTCCTGAAAAGGAGACCCAGGTTAGGGATTAAGGTTTGGGGCTTACTCCTGAGGAGGATGCCCAAGATTAAAGGACTTGATTGGGGCTTATTCTTAAGAAAGATGCCCAAGATTAAAGGTTTTTATAACTGGGGATTATTCCTGAAAAGGAGACCCAGGTTAGGATTCTCTCATCTTAAAGGATGAGGTTGAATGAATGAACTCTCAATCTTTGGTGACATAAAGATGTTTAAATCACTAGTTTTTGAGAGGTATTTCACAGAATTCCTTTCAGATAAGGATGTCAAATCAAGAAATCATGCCATTAATGGCTTTGAAGAGTATCTTGAAGACTGAATCTTGAATAGGAAGGGTGAAATGGCTTAAGAGGGGTAAAAATGGGCAAGATGGGCACCCAAAAAGATAGGGGCGCGCAAGTCTTGAAAGGCGCGCAAGTCCTGCGGCGGCGCGCAAGTATTGGTCGCGCAAGTATACTTGCGCGACATTAGGTGTACTTGCGTAATTTTCAACCAGTATTGAAATGCTTGAGCGACTCTTTATTAAACCCTTTACCATCCTCTTGAGGTTCTTCCAGAAGAGGGACGCACAAGTTATATTGAAGGAATTAAGTAGGCGCGCAAGTGTTTGATAAGTTTCAACACTTAGGCCTTCCTTTTTCTCTTTAGATCTTCCGTTCTAGGTAAGAAATTACCTTAGAAGTGTTCTGGAAGCTTTGAGAAGAGACTTGGGCGTCGGGAGCTTCGATCCGAGTTTCTGGAAAAAGATCCTCTACGAATGGGGGGCCCACAGGGTCTATTTATAGGCAAAAGAAGACCCCGGGCGGTTACCGGGCGGTTACCAATTAGGTCGCGCAAGTCACCTGCGCGACCAAGGTAGTCGCGCAAGTATACTTGCGCGGTAGATTTGCTGTTGATCCTTTGTTCATGCCTTTGTCGATTTTTGATGTTTTCTTCAAAGGATGAATCACTTTCAGCTGAGATATTCCCTTTTCCGATCTTTAGATTCTGTGACGAAAGGAGCGTCAACAATATCATGGGGATGGAATGATTGTATGGATAAAATTATCAATAATGAGGGTTATTTAGTTGTTATTATCATGTATTATGAAACTAAATTTACTAATTATGGGACTGTATGAGATATTACTTACTATATTTATATGTTATTTTACTAATGGAATTATTATTCTCTATAAAACCACCAATCAAGGATGTTTTTCTTCGGTACACAATGTGAGTGGGCTAGTATGTTGGGAAAACAGTAGACTTAGCCCCTATCTATTTATGGATGTTGATATAAAGTTGATATTTTTGAGTTAAATAATTCATTTTTATCATTTGTTTTGAGAAAAATAATTTACATTATAATGAGTTCATGTTTACTTGGAGTTCTATACTATTATTAGTTTTTTATATTTAACGTTATATTATTTGAAAACTATTGAACTTATTTATTACACATATTTTATGTTACACTAATAAGCTGTGTGAAAATATATCCCTCAAGAGATAGATTATTGTAGTGAGGTACTTAATAAATTCTATGATGGAATAATTATATCCTCATAATAAGATAGATTTACGGTAACACTCATGTGTTTTATGAAATATTTAAATAATTTTTATTCTTCAGTATCTTGTTTTGCACACAATCGTGAGTTTAAACAAACTGTGAGATCCCTTAATATAAAGTTACCATTATAACCTAGTCATTATGTTAGCGGTAATAAATATAACTAACTTTAAAAAAATATGATAAATTTAAATCAATTATATTTCATAGTGAATGAAATTAATAAGATATGTATGTTATTAAAATGGTATTTTTGATATTCATCAAATAAATATTAAAAGAATGTTTTTCGCCTGTTAATGGAAAACCCTTTTAGAAACATAAATAATATTACAATTCAAACCATTTATTTTAAATAGGAATATAAAAAATTACTTTGGTTAAAATTATGATATTTTCTGATAAACTTCATAATTTAATGAATAGTAAAAATATGGTAAATATTAATTAAAAACATCTTTTTCATCGAGATAATTTATATGGTTAAATTATAATATTTAATGGTTTTAATGTATAAATAGAATAAATTTTTACCATTTAATATAATTTATGTCATTATCATTAATATTACTTTGAATTCAGAGTTAAAAATATTACAATATTTTGCAATGTTTAAACTTTTAAAACTCATTTTCTCGACAGTGGGATTAATTTTAAATAAAATACTACCACTTCTGTGTTCTGAATTTGGAAAAATGGATTCCATATTTGGAATCAGTAGGTCCAAATTATTTTAATAGGATACTTTCTATTTTTAGGGATTATGAATAGTAACTACGGTAAATTTTATTTTCCACAGTTAAAGGTAAATCAGGTAATTAAGGGTAAAAATAATATTAGAAAATTACTATAACACTTATATTAATATAAATGGATGATTATATTTATCTCTAAAACATACTTGGGTCGAAATGGAATCTATTGGAACCCACTTGGATGAGATTAAGACCTTTATTTTATTTTATTTGGAGGAAAGTTAAATATGTCTCACTCAAACTTTATTAATTAAATTATTTTTAATATAAGGTTATACAGAATATAAATTAGATAATAAATAATAATTTGAAATATGAAATTTTTTTCTTCATCATGGTAATTTATTTATAATTTTTAAGAAATATATAATTACTTTAATAGCTTTTACATTAATGATGCAGAAATTATTTATTTAGTAAAAAATCAATAATATAGTTTTTATTAAAATAATAATACCCATCAAAAGAACCAAAACCTTGACCAAACCTTATTGGTAGAGTTTATATAAACCATAATCATCCATGGGTATACTTGTAGACCATTTTGAGACTTATAAAATAGATTATGACATTTATATTATTTTATTTTAAATGATGTCAAAGTTGTCACCTTCATAATTTATTAAACATATAATTTTAAACGTTGGGTGTTTTAGAAGATAAATTCAACTAAAAGCATTATTATGAAATATATTATATTTATATTTATCATAGTATTTTATTTTTATTTTTTATTCAACAAATAAGTATATTAAAAAATTATACAAAAATGTTGTAGTAATTACTTTATTAAGAAAAATATCAAATAAATGGTTTTAAAAATATTAAAATAAATATTATATGAACTAATTAATGTGATCCAATAATTTTATAGATAAATATGACATGATATGAATCTATTAAATATTTTGGTTAGAACATATCTCTTGTGTGTATTTTATTTAAATTCAAATAAATGAATAGTGTCAAAATTGACACTATTGATATTTTATAAAAATAACATATTATTAAATTGTTTAAAAATCACATAAATATTTAAAACTTTAAATATTAAATTTATATGGTCTAAAATTTCATAAATTATTCAATTATTTACAATTCACCACACATAAATAAGTATTTATAACCATTTAAAATTTAGAATATTATTACCACAAATAAAATTAAATAGATTAAATAAGGATAAATCAAAATGATAAGGTTTAAAATAAAATCAAAAAATGTCTAAAATTGATTGGTTGATGCTATTACAACCCTATCTTATCTCATATATGAATTTTAGTCACTTTTGAAGTTTTTAAGTCGGATTTAAGTTTATTATAAATTAATATTTTGGAGGTTTCTAGAAGTGCCCTTCTACTCTCTTATAAAAGGGAACCTCCTCCTGCTTATTTTCACTCCATTTTTAGCTTTCAAACTCAAAACAAACCCTACCATTTTACCTTCTAAACTTACCTAGAAACATACTAGAGGTCCTGGTCTTCCTAAAATACCAACTTTAGTGCCCTAAGAGGAGGTTTAGAATAGGCATGTCGAAGAAGAGGTAACATCCTTTACCGATTCTTCCAACCTTCTTTCTTCTTCTACTTCCTATATATGGTTTTTTTCACTAGTAAGTAATAACTCCAGTATCACTTTTATATTGATATGTTATTATTAATATTAAACAAACATATTCTATCTTTTATCCATCCTATAAAAAAATTAAATCACCACGCGTACGTACGTACGGCCTACCGTCTCTACGCCGTGGTGTAATCTATTTTTCATAACCAACATGCTTGGATGGGTAAAACGGTAGAAGAAATAACTATATATGATTATTGTAATGTGATATTGATTCTGAAATATTATACACCATACACTCTAATACAATTCCACAATCATTATAATGATATCATCGCTTGTGCGTACGTACAACCTACCATCTCCATGATGTGATTCGATTCGTTCTACATGATCATTATTGAAGAATGATTATATAAATGAATTGAATGAATGAATATGATATATATTATACTAATACCATTCTGTAAATTATATAGCTATAACCTAAAAATAGTAATAATAATTTATTCGACAAAACATGCATAAGAACATAAAGCAGTTAACACCCGAATAACGAGTAACAATGAAATGTTACTAATAAACAGATAAGAATATGACCATATATGACATCATAACAATGAATATGATTCTGGAATAAGTCAATGACATTATTTAAATCATTATACAGGAATTTCGGATACGTACAAAGCATATCGGAACTAAGGTAAGGGAAAATCTTGCAATCTAGTTTTTATCTGAGATTTTTTATACTTTAGTATTTAATGGGGAATATTTATAATACAAATCCATGTTTCCTAATTATGTAATATTATCCTCCTACAATTGTTTAAATCCAATTTTACCTATTGGTGAATTTTTAGTAAAATATATGAAAGGAATATTTTTTTAGTACAAGATACTTTTTGACTTTTCCAGCCAAAGTACAAGAAGAATGTTTTTTTAACTTATACAGCATGAATAGATTTTCATGCTTTCATAGAACACTATTTCAATGAAGCTTACTTTAAAATTTTTCATGTTTATTTTAAATTACCTTCTTTTATTGCATGACAGGTGGAGAATAGAAAATGTTTTTGAAAAAGAAAGGATATTTTCCTTAAGAACTAAGTTCAAGTGTTTTATCAAAATTATTTTCCATATAAGATGATATAGGGTTATGTTTATATCTCTATTGTTACATTGATTTGATTATGTTATGATGGAATTGTTTTTATGAAGTCTTTTTATCTTATATGGATTATGTTATGATGGCATGATGTTTAAGAATCTCATTCTATTAGATGGGTTAGACTATGATGTATGATTTATGATTTTGTGGAACACATAAGAATGGTTTCATTATGAGATGGGTGGGACCTATATCTCCCTCAAATGAATTGGGTAAAAATTTGTAACTCATGAGATAGACATAGCTGGAACGGAAAGTAAATTTGGTTCAGTATTACAGGGCTGGAATGAGGAGTGAACTCGGTTCAATAATGGACTTTGTCTGCCATGATGGTCTTGGAAATGATTATTGACTAATATGAAATGATTTTCTATGCTTATATGTGCATTCCACAAATATTCATGTCTTATGTTCTGATTTTTGGGATTACATTGCAGTTCTATGATTTATCC
Organism: Viscum album; assembly: GCA_963277665.1. Classification (NCBI taxonomy): domain Eukaryota; kingdom Viridiplantae; phylum Streptophyta; class Magnoliopsida; order Santalales; family Viscaceae; genus Viscum; species Viscum album. Next base: position 680,428,580 of record OY728150.1, read on the forward strand.
CATGACATGATATTATGACCTCTTATGCAGGATAAGTTTTTTAAATGTCATGATATTAAGAATATGATATGATTGACAATTCATTTTTTCCCTTACTGAGAATTTGATCTCAACCTTTTGTATGTTTCTTTTCCCCAGGTCAAGAAGAAGGGTATTAAATATGATATGCCAAAAAGGATTCTAGATATGATCAAATAAATGGGAGACAACATATATGCTTTATGAAACAGTTGTTTATGTTTCCTAGTTTCTAAAGGAACTATACCTATATGGTCCTGTCATGGTTTTCTTATATGTTGTAATAAAAATAATTCAATTCTGAATTATTAACAATATATGTAATGTATGGGTCATTATAGTTGGTATCAGAGGAAAGATATAGTTAACATTTGGAAACTAGGATGTGAACGCCTTAGTAAGAACCCTAAGGATATGTCTAAGCATAAGACACAATACTAGTGTTTTAGAAATGGTCGTGAATAACCTATGATAAGACCTAATGTGTGAAATTTTATTCCTGATTATGTGGGTTTCTTGTTGTAATTAGTTTTGCTCACACTATGCTTCTAGGTTTTAGTTAATGGCTGGAACCCGAAGGAACCGTGTTAATGCTAAATGTGACGGTAAATGAAATGATTGTCCCCCTGAGAAACCAAACCTTATGGTAACTGGAATGAAAAATCTTGTAGCCATGATAACACAACTTTCTCAAGCTATGAATCATGCAGGACTTCTGAACGAGCAAAGGAAGGAGAAACATTCTTTTAAATCCATTATGAGGCAGCGTCCACCTTCATTCAGCGGGTCTTCTGATCCATTAGTGGCTAAATAATGGATTAGTACCATTGAAAAGATATTTTCAGTTATACAATGTTCTTAACATGATAAAGTCATCTTAGCAGTATATCGTTTGGATGGTGAATCTGATCAATGGTGGAATCTTATCAAGAATACGAGGCAAAGAGATGAAATTGAGTCCATGGAATGGGATGAGTTAAATAACTTCTTTTTCAATAAGTAATTCCCCTGAATTCTTTAAACAAATATAGAGAATAAGTTTCTTGAACTAAAGAAAAAGGATGATGAATTTGTTGGTACCTATGAAAGAAATTTTACAACACTTGTAAGGTACGCTTCCAGAATTATTATCCAACCTGAGAGTAAGATCGGTCGATTCTTTAGAGGCTTAAAACCAAGTCTTCGAAGGGCGTTATCCATAAGGGACTCCAATAGCTATGAGGAAATTTTTCAATGTGCTCTCAAGGTTGAGATGGAGATTAGAGTAACCCATCAGTCATATGGGTTTGATAAGAAGAGGAAAATGGAATTCAAAGGAAAATATAAACACCGCACTGAAAAGAAGATGAGTTTTACCATATTCTCAAAGTGTGGAAAGAAATATGGAGGTAATTGTCTTAAAGGTACAAGTAAATGTTTTAAATGTGGAAAAGAAGTTCATCGGGCAATAGAATGCCACAGTGATGGGAAAAAGATGTCTAATGATGCGAACAGAGAAAAGGCTACACAGAATGCACCTCCTACACATCAATGTTACAAGTGCAAGTAAATGGGGCATTATACCAATAAATTCCCTAATCCAAGGGTTTTTTATGATGATCGATGTCAAAAAACTCTAAAGTAAAAAGACAAAGGAAATTCACATGCAATTTCTATCAGCGATGTGGAGTATAATAATGAAGTGGTGAAAGGTACACTTACCATCCACTCTAAAGTAGAAAATGTTTTTCTTTAATTCTGGATCCACCTGCTCTTTAATTTCTGAATAATTTTCTAAGGGTATCACCGAACTACCTCAACAATTAGATGTTGAGTTAGCTGTGACAACTCCTAATGGAACAATGGTTGCATCAAAAGTTTATAATTCTTCTCCAATTGATGTTTGTGGGAAAGTTCTTCCTGTAAATATTGTGATCCTTCCCATAGTGTAATTTGATGTGATTCTTGGCATAGATTGTCTTTCCTTATATGGATCACATATCAGTTTCCAAATAAGGGAAGTCACATTTCATATTCCATATCAATCTATGATCATCTATCGATGCAAGGATGAATATAACCTTCCAGTGGAAATTTCTTCCATCTTATGGGTCATGATTCTAATAAATTAAGGTTATTTATCTCAAATGGTTGGAGAGAAACTCACGATTAAGAATATGACCATTGTACGGGAGTTTGATGATGTATTTACAGAGGAATTACTAGGTATTCCACCAAATCGCGAAGTTGAGTTTTCAATAGAACTCATACTGGGTGCTATGCTCATTTCAAATACACCTTATAGAATGGACCTAATTGAGTTGTAGGAATTGAATAAGTGACTCCAAGAGATTCTTGATAAGGGATTCATATGCCCTAGTGCATCACCTTGGGGAGCACCTTTTATTTTTGTTAAGAAGAAATATGGATCAATGAGACTCTGCATTGATTATCGAGAACTTACCAAGATCACTATCAAGAACAAATATCCTCTCCCACACATTGATGACTTATTTGAACAACTACGTAGAGCTCAATACTTTTCCAAGATTGATATTAATTCAAGGTATCATAAATTAAGGGTCAAAAATGAAGATATACCAAAGACGGCCTTCCGTATAAGGTATGGACACTATGAATTTATAGTGATGCCATTTGGTCTTACTAATTCCCCTGCTATCTTCATGGATCTAATGAATAGAGTCTTTAGATACTATCTTGATCAGTTTGTGGTAGTCTTTATAGACGATATTCTTGTCTATTCAAAGAGAAAGGAAGAACATGAATATCACTTAATAATTTCATTGAAGACCCTGAGAAAGTAGATGTTTTTTGCTAAATTTACCAAGTGTGAATTTTGGCTTCAAAAGGTTTTATTTTTGGGTCACATAATCTCAAGAGAGGGGATATCTATTGATCCAGCAAAAACAGAGGTTATAAAAAGATGGCTGAGACAAACAAAAGTAACTGAGATCCAAATTTTTCTTGGTTTGGCTGGATATTATCGACGTTTTGTGAAATATTTTTCACAATTATCTAATCCACTCACTAGTTTGACTCAAAAAGGAGTTAAGTTCATTTGGATAGAGGAGTGTGAAGAGAATTTCAAGGAGTTAAAAATAAGGTTATCCAGTTCACATGTGCTCACACTTCCTTGTAGTGAACAAAGGTTTGTGATCTACAGTGATGCATCCAAGAAGGGATTGGGGTGTGTTCTCATGAAAAATGATATAGTGATAGCTTATTCCTCACAACAGTTGAAAATCCATGAGAAAAATTACCCAACTCATGATTTGGAGTTAGCCGCAGTAATCTTTGCATTAAAAATATGTAGGTATTATCTTTATGGTGAAAGGTGTGATATTTATACTGATCATAAAAGTTTAAATTATATTTTCAAACAAAAGGAGTTGAATATGTGCCAAAGAAGATGGTTGGAGCTGATTAAATATTATGGGTGCTCCATACATTACCACCCTGGGAAAGCAAACAAGGTGGTAGATGCAATAAGCTGACAAGACCGTGCCATCTTATCCATGATGAGGATCATGAAAGATCCAATATTTATGGATTTTAAAATGATGGATCTTGAAATTATAATGGAAGGTTAAATCTTATCTTTCTCAAATGAATATTTGACCATCTATACATGTGAATATTAAAGAGGCATAGAAAGAAGATGTAGAGTTTCAAAAGAAGGTGAGAAATGTTCATAAATTCTACAATTATTATGATGAAATAATAAGGTTCATGAATCAGGTTTGTGTTCCTCTCATACCAGAATTAAAGAAAGAAATATTTCGATGAGGTTTATAGTTATTCATTCTCTGTTCACCCTGGAAGCACAAAGATGTATAGGGACCTGAAATAGTACTTCAAGTGGGATGGCATGAAAAGAGATGTTACTGAATATGTCTCTTGATTATTGATTTGTCAGCAAGTTAAGGCTGAAAGGAAGAAGTCTAAGGGGTTGTTTCAACCATTACCCATACTAGAATAGAAATGGGAAAACATCACTATGGACTTTGTCACTGGATTTCCCAAAACATCAAAAAGCAATAATGATATCTAGGTTATAGTTTATTGACTTAAAAAGTTGGCACACTTCATTGCTATTAGAGAGGATTTCTTTCTTGATCAGCTTGTCAGGATATATGTAAAATAATGGGTAAGATTTCATGGAGGACCACTTTCCATTATATCTAACTGGGATCTGAGGTTTACCTCAAAGTTCTAGAGAAGTCTTCAGCATGCTCTAGATATAGAGTTGAGTTTCAGCACTGCTTATCATCCTCAGATAGATGTTCAGTCTGAAAGGACAATTAAAACTCTAGAAGACATGTTGAGAGCTTTCTCTATGGATTTAAAAGGTTGTTGGGATCAACACATGCCATTGGTGGAATTTTCTTACAACAATATCTTTCACTCCAGTATTTAGAAGGCTCCTTATGAAGCCCTCTATGGAAATAATTGCAGAACTCCAACTTGCTGGGATGAAGTTGGGGAAAGAAAGTTATTAGGACCTGATCTTGTTGATGAAATGAGAGAAAATGTCAGATCTATTCAACAACATATAAGAGTAGCTCAAAGTCGACAAAAAAGTTATGTAGACAACAGATGAAAAGAACTAGAGTTTGAAGTAGGAGATAAGGTGTTATTACGAATATCTCCTTGGAATAGAGAAATGAGATATAGAAAGAAGGGAAATTTGAGCCCTAGGTATATCATCCCTTTTGAAATTATGGATCGTGTTGGGAAGGTAGCTTACCGATTGGTGCTTCAACTGAATCACACTCAAGTTCATAATGTGTTCCATGTATCCCTCCTGAGAAAGTACATTCCTAATCCTTCACATGTACTAAGCTCAGAATTCATACCGCTGGAGTAATATCTTTCTTATGAAAAACAACCGATAGAGATTCTGGATCGTAGCGAAAAAGTTCTACGAAACAAAACCACTCGATTGGTTAAATTTTTATAGAGGAACCAACAATTAGAAAAAGCTACATTGGAACTTGAGGATATGATGAGGAAGAGGTATCCTCATATGTATATTTCCAAGTGACTAATTTTGAGGGTGAAATTCAGTTTAAGGGGGATATAATGTAACACCCATGTGTTTTATGAAATATTTAAATAATTTGTATTCTTCAATAACTTTTTTTGCATGCAATCGTGAGTATAAACAAATTGTGAGTTGCCCTTAATATAAAGTTACCGTTGTAACCTAGACGTTATGTTTGTGGGAATAAATATAAATAACTTTAAAAAAATCTATGATAAATGTAAATTAATTATATGTCATAGTGAATGAAATTAATAAGATATGTATGTTATTAAAATTGTATTTTTGATATTCATCAAATAGATATTAAACTAATGTTTTCCTCCTTTTAATGGAAAACCCTTTTAGACACATTAAAAATATTACAATGTAAACCATTTATTTGGAAGTGGAATATAAAAATTTACTTTGGTTAAAATTCTGATATTTTCTGATAAACTTTATAATTTGATGAATAGTAAAAATACAATAAATTTTAATTAAAAACAACTTTTTTAATAGAGATAATTTATATGGTTAAATTATAATATTGAATTCTTTTAAAGTATAAAAAGAATATATTTTTACCATTTAATATAATATATGTCTTTATCATTAATATTACTTTGAATTCATAGGTAAAAATATTTCAATCTTTTACAATGTTTTAACTTTTAAAACTCGTTTTCTCAATAGAAGGATTAAATTTAAATTAAATACTGCCACTTCTGTGTTTTGAATTTGGAAAAATGGATTCCATATTTGGAATCAGTAGGTCCAAATTATGTTAATAGGCTACTTTTTATTTTTAGGCATTATGAATAGTAACTACGGTAAATTTTATTTACCACAGTTAAAGGTAAATCAGGTAATTAAGGGTAAAAATAATATTATAAAATTACTCTAAAACTTTTATTAATATAATTGGATTATTAAATTTCTCTATAAAACATACTTAGGTAGAAATTTAATCTATTGGAACCCACTTGGATGATATTAAGACCTTTAATTTATTTTATTTAAAGGAAAATGAAATATGTCTCACTCAAACTTTATTAATTAAATTATTTTTAATATAAGGTTATATAGAATATAAATTCAATTATAAATACTCGTTTTAAATATAAAATTTTTTTATTCATCATAGTAATTTATTGTAATTTTTAAGAAATATATACTTATTTTAATTGTTTATACATTAATGATGTAGAAATTTTTATTTAGTGAAAACTCAATAATATAGTTTTTATTAATATAATAATACCCATAAAAAAGACAAAAAACTTGACCAAACCTTATTGGTAGAGTTTATATAAACCATAATCATCCAAGGGTCTACTTGTGGACCATTTGGAGCCTTAAAAAACTTATTATGACATTTATATTATTTTATTTTAAATGATGTCAAAGTTGTAAGCTTCATAATTTATTAAACATATCATTTTAAAAATTGGTTGTTTTAGAAGATAAATTCGAGAAAAATTATTATTATAAAATAAATTATATTTATATTCATCATAGTATTTTATTTTTATTTTTTATGCAAAAATAAGTATATTAAATAATTATACAAAAATGTTGTAGTAATTATTTTATTAAGAAAAATATCAAATAAATGGTTTTAAAAATATTAAAATATATATTATATGAACAAATTAATGTTCTCTGTGAATTTTATAGATAAATATTACATGTTATAAATATATTAAATATTTTGGTTCGAACATATCTTTTGTGTAGATTTTATTTAAATTCAAATAAATGAACCGTGTCAAAATTGACACTATTGATATTTTATAAAAATAATGTATTGTTAAATTGTTTAAAAATCACAAAAATATTTAAAAATTAAAAATTGAAATTTATATGATCTAAAATTTCATAAATTATCCAATTATGGACAATTACCAACACATAAGTAAGTATTTATAACCACTAAAAATTTAGAATATTATTACCAGAAATAAAATTAAATAGATTAAATAAGGATAAATAAAAATTATAAGGTTTAAAATAAAATAAAATAATGTCTAAATTTTATTTTTTAATGATATTACAACCCTATATTATCTCATCTTATAATTTGAGTCACTTTGGAAGTTTTTAAGTCATATTTAAGTTTATTATAAATTAATATTTTGGAGGTTTCCAAAAGTGCCATTCTACTCTCTTATAAAAGGGCACCTCCTCCCTCTTCTTTTCACTCCATTTTTATCTTTCAAACTTGGACAAACCATGCCCTTTTCCCTTATAATATTACCTAGAAACATAATAGAGGTAATGTAATTCTTAAAATACCAACTTTAGTGCCCTAAGAGGAGGTTTAAAAGAGGCACGTTGAAGAAGAGGTAACATCCTTTACCGATTCTTTCAAACTTATTTCTTCTTCTACTTCCTCTATATGAGTTGTTTAATTTTTAAGTAATAACTCCAGTATAACTTGTATACTGATATTCTATTATGAATATGAAACAAAAATATTACATCTTCTATCCATCCTATAAAAAAATTAAATCACCACGCGTGTGTACGTACGGCCTACCGTCTCCATGCTGTGGTGTAATCTTTTTTCATCGCCAACATGATTTTAGGGGTATAATGATGGAATAATTAACAATATATGATTAATTTAAAGTGATATTGATTCTGAAATATTATACACCATACACTTCAATACAATTCCACAATCATGAGAATGATATCATCGCTCGTGCGTACGTACGGCCTACCGTCTCCACAATGTGATGTGATTCGTTCTACATGATATTCATTGAAGAATGATTATATAAATGAATTGAATGATTAAATATGATATATATTATACAAATAAAATTATTTAAATGATATATCTTTAACCTAAAAAGAGTAGTAAAAATTTATTTGACAAAACATGCATAAGAACATAAAGCAGTTAACACCCGAATAACGAGTAACAATGAAATGTTACTAATAAACATATAGGAATATGACCATATATGATATCATAACAATTAATATGATTCTAGAATAATTCAATGACATTATTTAAATCATTATACAGGAGGTTCGGATACGTACAAATCATATCGGACCTAAGGTAATGGAAAATATCACAATCTCATTTTTATCCGAGATTGTTTATACTTCAGTATTTACTGGGGAATATTTATCATCCACATACATGTTTCCTCAATATGTAATATTATCCTCCTAAAATTGTTTAAATCTAATTTTATCTATTGGTAAATTTTTAGTAAAATATATGAAAGGAATATTTTTTGTTTTTAGTGCGAGATACTTTTTTGACTTTTTCAGCCAAAGTACGAGAAGAATGTTTTCTTAACTTGTATAGAATAAACGGTTTTCATGATTTCATAGAACATTATTTCCATGAAGATTATTTTATAAGTTTTCAAGTTTATTTTAAATTAAATTCTTTTATTGTATGACATTTTGAGAACATAAAATGCTTTTGAAGAGGAAAGGATATTTTCCTCAAGAACTAAGTTCAAGTTTTTTATCAAAATTATTTTCCATCTAAGATGATATAGGGTTATGTTTCTATCCTTATTATTACATTGATTTGATTATGTTATAATGGAATTATTTTTATGAAGTCCTTTTATCTTATATGGATTATGTTATGATGGTATGATGTTTAAGAATCCCATTCTATTACATGGGTTATGCTATGATGTATGATTTATGATTTTGTGGAACACATAAGAATGGTTTCATTATGAGATGGGGGGGACATATATCACCCTCTGATGCATTGGGTAATGATTTGTATCTCATGAGATAGACATGGCTGGAATGGAAAGTAAATATGGTTCAATATTACAGGGCTGGAATGAGGAGTGAACTCGGTTCAATAATGGACTTTGTCCACCATGATGGTCTTGGCTATGAGCCTTGAATAATATGAAATGATTTTATATGCTTATATGTGCATGATACAAAGATTCAAGTCATATGTTCTGATTTTTGGGATTACATTTCATTTCAATGATTTATCCCATGACACGATATTATGAACTCTTATGCAGGATAAGATTTTCAAACGTTATGATCTTAAGAATATGATATGATTGACATTTCATTTTTTTTCCCTTACTGAGCATTTGGGCTTACCCTTTTGTATGTTTATTTTCCCCAGGTCAGGAAGAAGGGTATAAAATATGATATGCCAAAAAGAAGTCTATATATGATCAAATAAATGGGAGAAAACATAGATGTTTTATGAACCATTTGTTTATGTTTCCTATAATCTAAAGACATTATACCTATACGGTCTCGTCATGGTTTTGTTATATGTTGTAATAAATATAATTCAATTCTGAAATATTAAAAATGTATGTAATGTATGGGTCATTATAGTTACATCCATTAGTATATTATAAAGTTTCTAATGTTATTAAAATTATAACTGTGGTTCTCGAATTGTGACTATTAGATTTTATTAAAAAGTTATATATAAATTGGACCAAATAATTTGAGGAATGTAATAAATTGTTACACAATTCTATGATTTTTTTCAATCATTTGTATAATTACATCATCTTAATTAATTGAGAAATTTTGAATTTAATTTTTCTTTCATTGGGTTTTTTCCAAGTGATACTATTGTGTAATATTTATTTTTAAAGAAATTCTCTTCCAATGTAATTATTCATTATAATATCCTAGTGATTAAATAAATTATATTGAAAAATATGTTATTACTGATCATGCTAATTAATTAGATACTGTAGTTGGGATGTTGCAACTTTCTAAAAGTTTTTTGGATGAAGTCAAAGGGATTTGACTTATTGTTGATCATTAGATCAAAGATGAGTCTGGGACTTGAGAAACCTATGTCCTAAAATTCATTTGAAGATTTTTTTTGTTTTATAAATTTATACCTTTTAATGTTATATAGTCAATAAAATCATGGTAATACTTTGACCCCTTGGTTAAAGTTGTCATACCAACTTCCATATAGTTTAAAATTTAAGAATTACTTTGATTGGAATAGTTGTAGTAATAATATCCTTTTATGAGTTTAGTTATTTTTATTATTCACATAGTTTGTTTTTTACCATACTAATTTTATTTGTAATTGCTTTATTGTATTATTTCTATCAGATGAGTTATTAATTTTCGATCATTTATTTTCCACTACATTGAAGTTCTATTACTTTTAATTTTTCATACAATAAATGTTATTAAAAAAATACTTCTTCATGTATGGGGAAAAATGTATGATAGGGTTATACTTGAATCCCCCCCACTATTTAAGCTTACCTACCTACCTTTACTAGCATTAAAAATATGTGTTCGATAAGCTCATGAGGAGGAGGTGAGAATACTAATTTTATTTATGATGAATCTATGTGGTTGGTGTGTTTTTGAGTTGATTGAATAATATTGATATACTTCATTACATGAATCATTAAGAATATTAGTGACGGGGTTAGTCTGAATTTGTTTTTGGGAGACCCTCTATATTTTAATAGTTTATATTAAACTATACATACATTGTTATTTCATGAGTGATTATTATAGTGAGGTTTGGAATTAAATATTTTAATAAACTATATTAACTAAGAATAATAAATAGACTTATGGAATGAAATAAACTTGATTATTGTAATATAAGATACTTAATTATATGATATTTCTCAAGTCAGGACTTGGACTAGATTAACTTTAATGATTTCAGTTTTCAAGGACATGACTATATCTTATGATTTTACTACATTAATTATTATAAAAAAATGATATTGACATGATTGTTAAACATTAGGGGATATACTACTGAGCATTGTATTTTATACGCCATTACTTTTATATATGGGTTTTCAAGGTCATTTTGATGAGGTTATCAAGTGTAATTACCTTCAAAAATGTGGTATGTAATAGTATTTTGGTGTTTGTGGGTTGTCTTTCATACCAAACAGGTCATAGGATGTTGGGTGTTCATTAAATTTTTGGTTTTAGTAGTTGTTTTCCTACCATTGTATATATATTTCTTTTCTTTTTCATTATATTTTCTAATATTTATGCATTGAACATTTTCTACAATAGAAACTTATTGTAGATTTTTTATTGTTCATTAATGGTAATTTGTATTTGATTTTAAATTTTTATACCATGATCTTTACAGAGTAATGCCTCTCATTAGTGTTATGAATATCCTTGGGGATAATCATCAACCAATGACCTATTTGAGGAAGGATTCAGTGTCCATAAATTGTTTTCCCACCATCCCAGGAGGGATTACAATGGAATTATGACATATAAAATATAAAAATAGTTTTTTCTGTGGAATTTAAGTCCACTATATTATACACATAAACTATTCCAACAAAAAAATTATTTAATTCTCACTAAGATGTTATAAACACCACTAATGGATCATTGATCATGCTCTAAATTTTATAGATACGTTAGAGAAATTTTTGTGAGAAATTATCTCTTAGATAGTTCGATAAATGGTTAATTGTAATTCTAGGTGTGTTAATATAGATCATTAGTAGGGTTATCCACAGTTTCATCAATAAATTTTTTTAGTGTTTTGAAAACATAAAACGAGTTTTATGGCCTAGTAAATATATTTTTATGATGTTATTCAAAAGAAAATGGTTGTATAATACATCATTATCATCTTTCTTTGGTGGTACGTAGCTTCTCAACCCCCACTAATGTATATATATATATTAAAAAAATAATTATTATAACATACTTAATGATAATAATTATGATAATGATGATCATGATTCTAATAAATTATAATAATAGTTGAAATAGGTTGATCATATTTCCAAAATAACTAGACTATTTACTCTTTATTAAATACAAAACAAGACAATAAGAGGATAGTGTTAGATAAGGAAACTACACTCAAGAAAAACAAAAGAAAAGATATTGAAATAAAAAAATACAACAAGTTCACATAATAACATCACCTGTCACTTGAGACAATATCTTAATCACTATAAAACAGTTCATTTAAAAAATAATCTACTTTAAACTCCTTCTCATCATAAGTTGGTTCACCTTAGGATCTAGTAACTATTGTTGTTTTCATGAATTTATAGTCTTTCCTCCTTATTGATTTCCTAGGAAGAATAGTTTGAAATTCATTTTTATCTAGCAATGGAATATTTTACTTAGCTATTGCATCTTGATATGAGGACCTCCCATAGAGAGCATGATCTTCAGTATCAACCAATGAACCTTTGGCCTCATTAATCTCCTTATTCTCATTAAATTTCTCTTAAACCGGATAATGAACAATACTAACCTACTCATTAGTAGACATAATACTATCATTAACTAAACTTTTTTACTCTATCCTCTGTATTTGAGAGTGATCCTATTTTCTATTATATATACCCACTACTAAATATTCCTACCACTATAATTGCTTTCTTTCATCCACAAACCTGACCACATTCTCTCCATCCTCTACACTACCAACATATCCCAGTTAGTAACTCTACTCCTATATATCAATCTCATAATCATTCATAGATTGATATTTCCCAAGATCCTCATCTCCTGAATTATCTTACCCATGTGAAAGAGAGAAAGTGGAAGTATCTAAACTACCATACCCATGATATGTACACTACAGCTGAAGATCCCAGATATTCTCACCTAAAACAAATAATCCATCACTACTAGAGGAATTTCTAGACAAAGGAAAATGAAAATAACCTACTATTGTTCCAAGATTCAAATATTTGGAATTATCACAAGAAATAATCTCTTATCATTCATTACCATCTTCATTCTCCTTAGATATAACCACTTCCACTTTGTTCCTTTTAAATTTTTTTTCCACATGTTCCCTCAAAGCATTAATTGAACATTTAAATGACCTAAAACATTTATCATTCATATTATAATAAACCCAATAGTCTATATATAATGGATGAACCTTCTAATACATAATCAATATCTTGAGATTTTCATTAGGATTTTATCAAAAAAATTATCTATAAATGTTAAACTAAAATCTTCCATAACCAAAATAATCTAAAAATAATGTAACCATAACACAATGGATTACCAATTTAACTAAATTGGGACACTAATAGAGGCATCAATTCAATAAATAATATTTACAGGCCATTGTATCCAATTCAAACCATAAACTGTAATCTTTAAATATGTAATGGTATTCTTGATATTAAAAGTATTATAATAAAAACACCATTCATGGATTCTTAAAGATCCTAGATTTAAAAATATAGAACTAAATATAAAGTCTTTTTGTGTTAAGAAATTATAGGAGAAGAGAAGAAAAAAATCCAGGAATAATGTAAATACACTTCCATTGAGTAAATACCCAAATAGAAGAGTCACAGTGTATAATTTTATCTTTATGTCATTTATTTTGCAATTTTAGAAAAAAATATATATATGTGATAAAATTATTATACATTTTTAAACATTTTGATATAGCCTTTAGGTTAACCATGACATAAGGCATTGGTCCGTTTTAAAATTCTTCCAACTGTTGAATACCAAAAAGAATCAATTGTGTCATCCAAAACGGCCTTTTAATTTTCAAAAGGGAACTAAAACAATGTTTTTTTTAATTATATATAATATAAATAAAATAATTATTATCCACATTTATATAACATAGTTACATAATCTATGTTCTTTTATGCCAATTTATAATGACATGACCCTTATATATGAGCAGATAACCATGTTTGATCATTACATGACATTAAGAGTGCCTTTATATATACATTTTATTTCCTACTAGTGTTGAATTGTTAATTAACAACATGGGGATACTATTTTATTGGAATTTAAAAAAAATATTTCATGACCCACCCATATATGAACCCATTTAAGGATGAATGTGAAGAAAATTATAGCTCTCGTTTTTTGCCTCTAATAGGATATGGTTTGGAAACCGGCATCATGGGTATGAAACACACAAATGGGAGGTATTACTATAAATACCTTAACCCTAGTATCTAAGAGCTAGTGGTTACTTTATTATATTAACACCACATTTGTAGAATTGCATACTAAAAGACTAAATTGTTTTTTATTCTTAGTAGATTAGATACATGTATGAACCTTACATTACATTTAAATCTACAAAATAAAAAAAACATAGTTAAAGTAAATATTCTACATCCTTGTACTCATTCAAATATTTCATCTTAATATCATTGGGAAAGGAAAAAAATAATGTTGAGATCATATTATTAATAAGGTTTATGTATATTGGAATCTATCATGAGTAAATAATGAATAATCAATATAATAATTTATGCAACTAAAACACATTCTATTTAGATAACTTGAGCATGAATATTAATATAGTCAGAATAAATAAACATAAAATGATGTTGTACAAATAATCCCATGATCTTGAAAATTTTACATGAATATTATTAAAAATAATATCATAGAAACTCATAATTAATTTTATAATGGTTGAATTCATAATGTCAGACATCTGAAACTGATGATCCAGGCCTTGATGAAATACAGCTTAAAATATGGGTAGGCGTACCCCAAAACCCCATTTAATAATCCTAAGAAATTAGTTTTTCTCATGATACCTACTGATGCATATAATGTATATGTAATTATGAACCCCACCTATCACTTAATATTTTCAATTCATTCATCATGTGAATAAAAATACAAATTAATCAATATTCCATAAAAATAAATAATTGTATTTGTAGGAAGAAATAAAAAATTAAGTTTCAACAATTTCCATAAAATAGAGGAAAAAACCATAAATAAAGAAATATGTTATATAATATCATTATATTATATATTCATTAAACTATAAGATTCATCAAATAATTTTATAATAGATTAAAATACTTTGAAAGGATCACTAAAAATTTTCATGAGGAAAATACACATTTTCACTTTGAATTGACTTATTTAAAATCTCAAAAATATACCAAATATTATGGAAAACTTTTACTTTTGAAAATAGAATTATAAACATGTAAGGGAAAATATAAAATATTGAGCAGTCATGATGGTATTGAATTCCATTCATTTCCTCAAAGTTAAAAAAGGCTTAAAGACTTTCAAAAAAAATAAAAAAGTACCTTATTCATAAAATGATTAGAGGATTCCTTTTAATCCATTTTTTAAAATTAAAATATGGGTAAAAATATATTTTATAAATCATTGAAAAATGTTAAAAATATTAATTAAAATATTTTAAGTATAATGGGGATATTTATGAAAAATATTCCTCAATGAGTAGAAAAACAATGTCAGTTTTCCTTATATCCTTGGTAATTAAACGAGGAAAATGAAATGAAAACAAATAATTTTAAAAATGAATATGAGAATAAAATATATTGGGTTTATGATATTAAAATAAAATTATTCTCTAGTGTAGACTTTAATATAATTAATCCTGAATAATGATGAGATTATGAAATAAACTCTTACCACTTTGGTAAGATTGAATGAGAACACACATGAAAGGAATAAAACAAAATTAAAAATTAAATGCCATAAATATGAATTAAATACTTAAATAACATATCAAATGAGATTTATATATACAACATGAAAGAAAAAGTGAAGAATATGGTATATATCTCATGGAAAAAAAAGTGAGATGAAAAACCCCTTATAAAGATCATACCATCAAAGCAAGAATTAATCAGAGAAAGGATTATGTGAAACTAATTTAAATCCAAAAGAAACAAGTGAAAACATAATATAATATAATCAAAGGTAATTTCATAAAAATTGTAACATAAAATTGTTAATAAAGTATATGTATAACTAAATGAATGGAAATTGGGTTAAGTAACCCCTTACCTTGGGTCTAACATCCTTCATATATGTTCAACAATCATATAAAATAAATATATATTTTTTATAAATATATTAAAAAACCATAATAATATATATATAATACCGTATATGGTATAATTTAACCCTTTTATCACCCCTTTATTAAAAATTATTTCTTAAAAATTTATTTTGTGTGATAACTGCTTCATTTTTCATGTGTGTTTTGGTTTGGTAGTTACAGTACTTGTTATTTAGTCATAGTTATAATCACTCTAGAATTATAATCATGATATGAATATCATATATATTAGTTAAATCTATCTTAATTTCAATCCATGTATTGAGTAAAATAAAAACTGATCACATTGCATCGTGGAGGTAGTAGTCTACACATATGGGCGCATGAAGGTATCATTTTTTGATGGATAAAAAGGTAAGAATTTATATATGATATTATAATTATAAAAGAATATTTAGGAAAAAAATATTATATTTTAATTATTTCAATATTTATAACCGTCCAACTAAAGTTGTGATGAAAAATGAATTATACCGCTACGTGGAGAAAGAATGTCGTACATATACGCGAGTGATGTTTTTGCTTTTTATATGATGGAAGAGAGATAATGAATGGTTTTAACATAATAATAATAAATTTAAATTAAATTTATGATACTATTTTAGTTATTTTAGTATATTTACAATATATTTATAAGATGTTGAATAAGAATGTTATTTGAAAGATTCAGTAAAGAGGATGACCACTTCTTTGAAATAGATCTTTTAGACATTATCTTAAGGGACCTAGTTATGTATTTTAGGTATATAATCACATTTATATATTGTATAAGGGTGTTCAAAAAAATTCTTAGTTCTTGGTTGAGATAAGACACACAACTTGGTTTATAGAAGATGGAAATGGTGGTGTCTTTTATAGTAAATGAAAGGACACACATAGAATTAATAAAAAGATATAATTATAATATATTCATTTTCTTGTGGACAAAGAATAATGTGGCCACAATTTTGAATAAAATATATTATATGTCTTAAATATATTAAATTCAAAAAATTTTGATGTATTTCCATGGTATTTTAATATTTATCTTCTAATTTATCCTCTTAGTTAACCACTTTTAACATTAATTGTGGTAAACCATTTTTCAACCTTAAAGGTTTATAATTTTACATACAAGGTAAAAATTCGGACATAAATGAAATTTAGATGAAATTTTAGACTATATTTATCCTAAATATTACATTGAAATACTTTTATTATTTCCAAATAATTTAATAAAATATTAATTTTCAAAAAAAATATAAATAATGTCTTTTTTAACACTCTTCATTTTATTTGAATTTAAAGAAATCATGAAAAATATTTAATTTTAATATATAAATTTAAAACATATATAATATATCATTTATATATATATATATATATAATTTTTGGGTCACTTTAACTCACTCATACAATAACACTATTTCAGTTTTTACAATAATTTATTTTATTTTTCTGTTAGTCGAATAAATATTATATAATCATTGTGTACACATTTAAGGTAATTATTTATCAATAAAAGTAATAATTAAATTAAAATGATGAAAAATAAATTATTTTATATTTTCAAGAAATATTTATAACTGAAATTTATCTATTTTACCCATATAATAAAATTTTAGAGTTATTAAAGTCACATTAATGACATTTTCCATTTATTATTTTCTTAAATAAATATAAACATCTTAATCAAAGAAATATGAAACCAGGGGAGTATATTTTATCTTTTGAGGGGTATGATAGAATTCATCCTATTAAAATGATATAAATTCTTGTTTTTGGGTTCATTATTAATGTATTGTCACATTTTTTTTAACATTACAAACCTAGTTTTCCCTTTACTGATATGATAAATTTTACTAATGTCACTATTCATAATGCCAAAAACTAAAAGAAGTATACATAAAAAAATTTAACTTATATATTCCAAATATGGAATATAATTTTAAATATTCAATTTCTATAAGTAGTAGAAATTAATTCAATATTAAATATCAAAACACAACTACAAAAGGTTTTTCATAAGAAAAACATGTTGTTTAAGTATAAAAATGTTTTTATACTAAGCTAAACAATATAACTGTTTAAAATAAACTAAATTTTATTATTCATAATATAAGAGAATTGTTTTTACTATGAAGCCACTTTAAATAAAAATGGAACTTTTTAAATTCTTGAAACAAAAATATAGTTTTTAATGCAAAACTGTATTCTTCACTATTCTCTAGAAAATAAATAATTTCAGAAAAATACAAAATAGTTACCATAATAAAATTTTTATATGATTATTTCAAATATATATATATATATATATTTTAAAAAAAATTATAAAAGATGAAGAAATTAATTATAATTTTAAACAAAAAATGAAAATTAAAACCATTTTGCTGAAAATGTATTTTTAAAGAATTGGGTTATTTTACTAACAATTATGTTATTATTTATTATTAATACATTATATAATATATTTAATAAATTTATAATTTGGATAACCTGATTCATTCCCTACATTTCAATTTATTGGTTATAAAATTTTTATTTAAATAAAAATATTTCATGGTTTATTTTAGCTCAATGGTGCATGTAATATGCGCTATCGAATATATTATTCTTTTAAAATAATTATGTGTTACATTACACCCCCTTAAATAAAATCCATCCAAAAAATTGAACTTTTGATCAGTATTAAATGGGTTTACATTTGAAAATTCCTTTGTTGAAAATTCACATCATAAAGAGGGTTAATAAAACATCCTATTATGAATGGGGAAAGAGAAGTATTAAGGTCATCTAGAATTACTCAAAACATGGTTTCCAAATAGGAGAACATTATAATAAATTAAAATATAGGCCTAGAAGAAAAAACTAATTCCCATGGACTATGATAGAGTGATAGATAACCTAGTTAGGATAATTTTAATGCCCATAAAACCATAAATCTATGATGATTGAAAAGATAATCGATTCATTGGAAATGAACATAATATGATAAAACTTTTATTTCAAGAGCCTTTTATAGAGTTAAGTAATTACTTTACCATATATACTAAAAATATAAATAAATATACTTATTTTACTCGTATAATATCATCTTTTATTCAAATTCGACCATAATATCACATTTTTCAACAAACAATGAATATTCAAGATGAATTTTTCATACCAAAAACACTAAAATAAACATCTAACATATCACATAATTCACAAATATATAACAAGATGTCCCGAATATATTTAAATTTTTACCAAAACTGTAAAGGTTAACATAAGTTAATATAATATTCAAAATGTATAATCCTTCTTATATAGATATAATACATTTTACTTTAAAGTTTCTATAATAACACAAAAAGTTCAACATAGATTTTACCAATGAAAAATAATACTAAATCCTAATTAACCTCAATTACCACAAAATTAAATATTTTTTAACCTAAATGGTGATCTCATTCCATTTGACATATATTCTCAAATTTTAATTTTCATTCTTCCCAAATATTCTCAAATATTAAAATTAAAGGTTGTATATACTTCATCCCAATGAAGAATCCAAAAAAAATATCATTGATCAAGAATATAAATCACTATATAATATTATAATGTAGTGAACTAAAATAGAATATAATGAATAAAATTTAAATAATAACTATAAATTTAATCCTTATATTGACCATAAATATATTCGATAATATCACATTGTTAATGAATCACTTTTTTAAACATCATGATTATATATATCTCATTATCAAATAGGCTATAAAAAATAAATTACTAACCCAAAAAGTTTATTTAAAACTTAATATAGTATCCTTACTAAAACCAAATAAAATATTCAAATCACCTAAAAATATCATTAGTTAAACACTAAAAGGGAGTAATTATTCAATTAAACTTATGGGAACCATAAAACTATAAAACCATAACGATAATCCTAACATTAAAATTAACCCCAGATGAAAACATATATTCTTCCAATAATTAGTAATATCATTATTCTTTAAATAAAATCACATACTATTTCCATAAATACATAAATGCAATAAACTTCATCAACGATAACCAAAATCACCTTTTCAGAAAATCACTTACCAATTTCAGGTTTTCCAATACTATACTATTTAATATTTCAATTTCAATCATCCCTTCATCCCATTATTTAAGTAATTTAATCTTTACACTTCAGCACTTAGAATGAAATAGGTCATTCCTAGGTTTAATAGTTAACCCATGGATTGCGGGATAGACTTGTATAGTGCCCCTATACCCCACACATAAGACATTGAACTATAAATTTTACTTTGGGATAAAATTAATATCCCTACATTGAAATTTTATTTTTCCTCAAAAAATATTTTTTCTTATTCCCTTTTTCACACATAAATAATATTCCCATTCTTTTGGGACATTCTCTAGGGTTTTACTTTCCACATTTCTAACATGAATGAAATTTTTCTTTGCTTTCTTCATGGTCTCCACAACCCATGCTCTAAAATAATCTATTCTTCACTTCTTTCATGATTCCATGATTTGGCTAAAACACATAATTTTAAATTTATGATACGTTGGGTTTAACCAAGGCAATTCCTGGTTATCATCTATTCAAATTCCTCATAATGATTGGTAAAGAATATGTAAATTAACCCAATAATATACCCCAAGAGTGTCAAACCATCTTTTTAATAAGGGCATAATCACCATAAACTAGAATGATGGTTTAAACATACTCGACCAAATATTTTCAGTTATATTACACTAAGACGCATCTGTTCCAAAACCAGGTCCCCTTAGAGTATCCAGAAAATTATGTATTTCTAGGAAACCCCAACAATATATTCCTTAGAAAATATTTAGTATGTTAAAATATACATATATTTATCCTTAAATTCATTCATAGGGTTATGTTCCCTAATAAATGTTTTACTAAATCTAGTTCCAATGTTTCTTCTAAACTTCTTCTAAGATAATTTGTAAAGGACCTAACCCTAGTAACTCAGAGTCTACGGTTTCATTATTAAATTATCACAATATTTAGTGAATTACATCCCTAATGACTGAATAGTTTATTAGTCTTAGTAAACTAGAAATTTATTTGAATCTTAAATTAAATTTAAAAAATAAAATACAAAACATAGTGGAAGTAAATATTATGTATTCTTCAACTCATCCAATAATTCCTTTTCATATCCTTGGAAAATGAAAAAAAAAGGATATATCGTATTCTCAGTAAGGATCATATATATTTTAATTATACATGATTATATTAGGCATAATAAATATGTAAAGGTAAATAAATGAAACACATGTCATTTAATCAATAATTGGAGAATGAATACTAATATAGACGGAGTAAACAAAGATAAAATTATTCCATTTAAATAATCATATGATCTTGAAAATTATCCTTGTATACTGTTAAAATTTATTTTATATACAATAATAAATGAATTCATAATGATGAAATTAATAATTTCGGGAATCTAAATCTTACCATCGAGGCCTTGTGCCAAGATAGTTTAAACTATTGATTGGGATAAAATAAAAAATCATTTAATAAATCTAGACAACTTTTTTGTCTCATGATTCTTAGTGAAGCATCAGTGGGATATTTAATTTAGATCCCCACACATCTTTTAATAAGTCTAATTTTTTAATTATATGAATATACAGTACAAACTAATCAATATGCCTTAAAATTCAAAAACATTCCATGTTGAAAGAACTGGCATACGGAATGTAAATACATTCCCTAGAAAGAAAGATCATAAACTATACATAAAAATATATGGTAGATGGTATCCTTAGGTTATATCTTTAATAAATCAAAATATTCAAAAACTTATGTTGACATAGATAAAAATAGTTTAAAAATATAACTAGAAATTTTATTGGGTGAAAATACACCTTTTTTACTTTGAAATCAATTATTTAAAACTTAAAAATTAAAAATAAGTTAAGGATAAAATTTTAATTGAAAAGAAACATATAATACTATAATTGATTCATCAAAAAATTTATCATTCCTTATGGTGGTAAATCTTTTACATGTCATATAAGTTAAAAAAACATTCCTTTCACACTTCTATAAGAAATATAAAAAAAATACCCCATTCATAAAAAAATAGAAAGAATCACTTTTTTTCAATTTTGTAAATGTCCAATAAGGGTAAAAATAAATTTAATAAATCATTGAATAATATTTAAAATATTATTTAAAATATTTTAATGAAAATATGTATATGTAAGAAAATTATTCCTATCCAAGTTAAAAAATAATGTCAGTTTTTTCTTAAAAACACAATCTTCTGAGTACTTAAAAGTGAAAAATGAAAATGAGAACTTATAAATTTAAAAACACAATAACCATTAGAGAATAAAATATATTTTTATTAATATAGAAATATAAAATAATTCCCTAATCTACTACATTAATATAAAAAATCCCAAATGATGATGAGATTGTGAAATAAACAATTACCACTTAAGTAACTTTTGAATCACAACCCCTGTGAAAAGAGTAAATTAAAATAAAACATTAAAAATAGTTAATATTAATTAAATCAATATATATTATATAAAATTGTTATTATATACCCCAAATGAAAGAAACAACTGGTGAATGTGGAATATGTCTCACGGAAAGAAAAGTTAGATGAGAAAACCCTCACAAAGTTCATATCATTGAAGTGATAAATAATCAATGATGTGATTATGTGTAACAAATGTAAATCCAAAAAATTGAAATATAACATAGATAAATCATAGTAAATTTAACACATAATCATGGAATATAATATTCAATGATGTATAAGTGTAACCTAATAAATGGAAATTGAGTTAAGAAACCCCTTACGTTAGGTCCGACATCCATCATTTTTGTCTGGTCATCTTATATAATAAATATAAATTTTTATATATACATTATAGAACCATAATAATATATATCCTACCATATATGATTTACTAAAAAACTTGTATCTCTCCTTTATTGACATATATTTTTTAAATCTCTCTTATGGGTGATAACTACATCGCTTTTCATGTATATTTTGGTTTTATATTGTTTTCTTTGTCATTTCGTCACGGTGTCAACATATATAGAATTTTATTCATGACATAAATATAATATAAACTCATTATATATTTCCTTTATTACCATACATGTAAATTGTAAAGTAAAAATGTATCACATTGCTTCATAGAGGTGGTAGTCCCTATGTATGCACGAGCGACAATATCATTTTCTAATGGATAGGAAGGTATGAAAGTATATATAAAATTATAATTGTATAGGAAAATTTATTTTATAAAATTAATATATTTTAATTAGTTCCATATTTATACCCATCTAACAAATGTAGTGAATAAAAAAGGAATTACACTACTACGTAGAAAGGGTAAGTCGTACATATGCATGAAAGATATTTTTTCTTTTTGTAAAATGGAAAAGAGATTGAAAATGTGTGTAAAATAATCATAATAATATCTCAGTATATTTATTATACATGATTTGTTATTTTAGACTGGTTGTAAAATATTTATAGTATTTTGAAGAAGAATGAAATATGACATTTGGTAAAGACAATTACATCTTCTTCAAAAGAGATCCTTTAGATCTTCTCTTAAAGGACCTTGGGTTGGTCGTTTAATAAAACCAGCACCACCAAAACCTAGATAAGGGTTTTGAGATGAGTTTTTTTCAGGGTTTTTTCAAGCTAAGTGGTTGTATATGGTGTATTTTATAGAGGAGTGGTGGTGACCTTTTATTGTGAATGAAAGGACACACATTGAATTAATAAAAATATTTCAATATAATAATTTCATTTTCATTTGAAGTTTGAATAATTTGGAAATAATTTCAATTATAAGATAGTATATGGATGAAATTTATTCAATAAATAAACTTTTAATATGTTAATTTTCTATTTTATACATTATCGTTTTGTTTAACTCCTTAGTTGATCTATTTTATCATTAAATGTGATAACACCTTTTCACTCTTAATTGGTTAAAATTTTAATTATATGGTAACAATTGGGCTAGAAATGGTCAATATTTGAAATTTTATACAATATATTATCCTATTTGTCCTCTTCAAATATTTTTATGATATTTAAATAATTTAATAGAATATTATTTTCCTAAAATATCAATAATGTCATTTTAGAAACTATTAATTAAATTTGAAATTAAATATATCAATAAAAAATTTAATTCAAATGTATAATTCTAAAAATCTCTAATATATAATATATATCTACAAAACTAGTGGGTATTTATCACTCTCATAGAAAAAAATTCTTTTAGATTTTTTAAAGTAATTTATTTTACTTCTCTATAAATTGAATAATTAATATATCAATGTTGGGAACAATTTAATGAAATTATTTAATCACTAAAAGTTATAAATAAATTACCATGATGAAAAATAATTATCTATGAAATGAAAATGTATGAATAAAAATTCCCAATTTTCATCCTTATAATATAAATTTAGAGTTTTTAAATTTAAGACAGGGATGTTTTATATTTATTCTTCTCTTAATCTAATATAGTGGTCTTAATCAAAAAAATATAGAACCAATCAACCATATATTAAATTTTGGGATGTATATGACCAAATTCCTCTCATGAAATGAAATAATTTCATGTTTTGGGTTGATTTTTAGTGTCATATCACTTTTTTTTAACATTAATTTCCTAATCTACTCGTTACCAATGTGATATATTTTACCATGGTTACTTTTCATAATTTCAAAAAATAAATGTGGAATATTTTAAAATTTTACCCTCAAGATTAATAATATTTAATCCCTGTTTTATTATACAATTTGTACAAGATTTATAAATAAATTTATGATGAAAACATAAAATGTAATGAATAATAGTTTTTCATAAAAATGATTTTTAATTATAAAAATGATTTTATAATACATTAAACCATAAAATTGATTCTAGTGTACTAAATTGGATGATTTATAATGTAATATAATATGTTTTAATTTAATTATATTTTTAAAAAATGGAAAATTGTAAATGGTTGAAACAAAAATACTATTTTTAATGTAAATCATTATTTCTCAGTATTCACTGGAAAATAAATCCTTTGGAAATAATTAAAAAACATCCCCTAAGTTAAATTTGAAATTATAACTTAAAAATTGATGCTAATTTTATAAAATAAAACTTCTAAATTTGATATAAATTAATTATAATTTTTACATATAAAATAAAGAATAAAAAATTGAATAAAATGTATTTTTAAAGAATAAAATGATTTTACTAAAAATTAAGTACACATTTATAATAAATACATTATTTGAAACCATTATAAATATTTTAATAAATTTTTAAACCCTATTCTTACCCACCCCCCAAATTTAATTTCTATGTTATAATGGCTATATTTAAATAATAAAATTGTTTGGTTCGTTTAAGTCACATATTGAATATTTTTACTCTATCAAACATAATATTCTTTTAAGATATCTAGGAATTATAATTACACTCATAAATACATGGAAACAAATAGGGATAACCACCAAAAATCCTATAATAAAAAATAAAACCAATTTTAAAATCATGTAATGTTATACATAAACAAAGGCCTCTAAAATAAATACCCAAAATTCAACACCAATGGTAGTGACTCCATAAACATCAATAAATTCCACTAGAAACCATGAACTAGTAAGGTTTGGATCAATCACCAAATATTTCTTATAGATATACAAAAATAATATATATATATATATATATGGATGATTTTATAAGTATACTGAGTTTATTCCTCTCCAAAATCATATGTGAAAATTTAAAAGGTTCATTTTAATTCCTCACTACCTAAATAGTGAAGTCAACTCATTACCTATAAACTTTTAACCCCTGACCATGACCCACTCAACCAAATATGAAAAGGTTATAAAAATTTATCACAAGAATATAATATTAAATTACCATCAAGACACTTCCCCCTAAACTAGACTCTCCCACAAGCCTATGCTACACATCCTGGTGCTCTCATCTAGTCCACATCCTCATAGCACATCATAAAAAACTACATGAAAACAACTGTATATATCATGAAACAACCACATAATTTCCACATGCCACAACTATATAACCATGAATCCATCTATCAAATCCTAAAATCCATATGTCACAACCTCTACTTGATAGATTCTAAAATCATGATGGAAAAAAAACATTCCATCCTCCTCCACTTTACATTTACATCATGTACCCAAAAAATTACCTCATTTTCATCACCTCAAAAAATATCATAACATCTGGCCTTTACATAATATTCATTTTTAGGAAGAGAGTGTATGGATATGGGAGCAGTCAACCATCTATATCACCTAAATCCTATATGTTGTGGAAAACACCCTGAATCCAAAGTCTCATATAAATATCTTTAATGTTCTGAAACTTGAGTGGTGGTGTAAATGAAAGAAAATAAAATATAATGAATATATATAACACACAACCCCAACTTATGGGAAAACACAATGAACTTAAATATTCACTTACATATTTCCTCCATGCACCAAATTTTTTGGGCACCTACACTCACTTTTAACAAAAAAACTAACAATACAACACATTAACCAAAAAATCAACTTTACAATTCATTATCAAGTCACATTTATGAATTACATACCACATTATATTCATTTTTATAGTTTTTATTCCATTTATTTCTATTTTTAGTACAATACCATGTAATCTTTCATGATTCAATTATATAGTTCTTTATAAATTACTCAATAATTACTCAATTCCACCCATTCGCACTCTACTTCATTAAATTTATTTAATTAATTCAAACTATCATTCAATATTTCCAAGAAATTATGACACAAACACACCAATTTCTACCCATAAATTCATAAAATACCACACTATCTCATTATAAAATACACAATATCAATTCCCCCATTATCACAACATTTGTTACATCATTCCACAACACCCATAATTATAAACCACTAGAATAACAATATATTATAACCCCATTAATACCAAAATGATCCAAAACTACTAATTCAACTCAAATCATAGAAAGGGAAAACGAAAATCAAAACATTGATTAACACTAACCATATAAAATTAATCATTATTCAAAAATATATTTAACAATTTATACACAAGAAAAGTTTAATACTAATTCTGGATTTCAACATCTTAATTACATTTTTTATTTAATAAATTTACTATTTTTGAATATGATAAGTCATACTAATAGTATAAAAATTATAATTCACAATGTATTTCTTATTAATTCAACATAAGTAATAATATATAGGAAATTTTGGGGAAATCACATGCAATTCAATTTTTCCAATCTCATTACTTCAATTGAAATTATTATCTCTATTAGGTTAATTCAAACTACTTAGCCATTGAAAATTAAAAGCATAATAATTTAACATTCATATATAATAATTAAAGAGAGATCTTGAATCCCATACCATATTTTGAGATTTATAAAACAATGTACAATAACAATGAAGAATCGATATTCAAACACTGTCAACCCAACAATGATTCTCCATAGGACCAATCAACATCAAACACTTATCAGGTACTCAACCAAAACCCAAAAAAACCATACCTTTTATACAATAACACAATATATGAATATTAAGAGAAATAATAATGGTTTAAAATAAGAAGGAAGATAACCTTGGATAAAGAAGAGATCAATATCACTAAGCAATACCATTAAATTCATAAGGCAGGGACCAAAGAGAATTGAGAGAGAGCCAAATAGCATCTAGTGTTTGAGTAAATAAAAGGAAATTTCACAAAAAGAATTGGAAAATTCATATTTATAATAGAAATCTAAGTGACACTACAATGAAATAGTGATGACAACACCATGAAATTATGGTGTTCAGTTAATATAGATTCAAATTCCTAAAACATTAAAAAAACACATCCCCCTAAATCTCATATCATTTTCACTCATCTAAAAGTTGGGTTTAACATACACCATGACATGGTGTCTTCATAAATAATCATTTTTAAATAAAACCCTGAATATATCTCTAAACCAATATACTGTAACCAAACTTCCCTCATTGTTTCCAATAATCCCCAAATTATAAAAATAGAGAAAAATTCAATTAAAAATATTATTTAATCTCTAGAGTCTCCAAAAAATAGTTTTGGAATTCTATATTTATTGTGTGGAATACGACATGGAACACTAGGAACCATACTTACCAAGATTCCTAGTTATTGGTAATAAATGACCACCACAACATAGATATCCCATAAAATGGTTGTTTCATATCTTAGCTTCTTGGCAGAATTCATAATCCAACCACCACTCCCACTATTCAGCCATGAAAGGTTACAAGATATCCACAAATCACAATTAAGAGGAAGATGAAAGTTTGGGGACTTTATATTAGATACCTATCAAAATATTTTATTCAATAAGAATTAAAATAAAACATGGAAGTAAACAAGGTACAATTAAATGAAGACACTTGGTGAGATACCTAAACTAGAATACTTCCATCACTAATATCATAAAAACAAAAGATATTAGAAAATAATTCCAACAATATAATCATAAAATAATAGATCTCAATATCAAAAAAAATAAAATTTCAAAAAAAATATAGATTTTATGAATTAATATGTGACTCGCACTTAGAATTATACTCCTCCACGACACCATGATTACACATGACATGGACCAAAGGGATTTCACGTCCATATAAGAAATTCACCTAACAATCATGGTTCTCTATAGGAAAATCCACAAAAATTACATCCTAATTAATACCTAACTCTCCCAAATCAATGACATTAAATTCATCATTAACATGCCATTGAATCTATAATACATGGAAAACATCATGGACCAGATACATTAATTAATTCATATTTATCCAACATATTACCATGCTAATTCATTCCAACACCTCAAAACATCTAATGAATCATGGAGAAATCTCACTTATTGACCAAACCTCAACTTACAAATTTTAATAAAAACCTTAAAAAACAAATTATCATTAAACTCAAACTTCATATGTTTCCTCCTCTAATCATTATAATACTTATGAAGATTTTGAGTATCTTTTAACCACTTATGAATCAAATATACCTTATCTATAATGAATTAGGAAAAATCTGGTCTATGAACCATTAACTCAAAAATATGGTCTAATAAATGTATATTTTAATGGTCAACTATATAGAACCCTAAATGGATCCATACTGAGGGAATATTTATAGATATTGTTATTAGAAAACTCAACCAAATACATATATAATTCACCCAAAAACTAGAGATGAGAAGAATGAAGAATCATACATAGTGTTTAGATAGTATGCTCTATAATACCTACAATACTAGGAAGAATATAAGTACTAAGTAATAACTATGATCCAAAAGAATGTGGAAGAACCTACAACACCTATGAGGTAAAATAATGATCATGATATGAGATGGTCATCCATTAATCTCTATGGTTTTACAATATCTTATCTATACATTTACTCAATAATTCATCCATCACACTTGTCTTCTAAATCACTATGAAATGGGGAGACTTCGTCAACCAATCCAAAATTACCAAGATAGAATCGCATCCTCCCTAATCTCAAAGAAAAATTAATCATGTAACTGTTGCGACCTGACCCAGCGGGGCTCGATCCATGACTCCCCAAGCTCGCCTCTAATAGGCCTGGGGTTGGATATTAGCACCGAGTAGGCTCTCACACACATGGGAGGCATTAGCCTAAGGTACCTTTACACAGGCACCCACATACACCTCCATGAAACAGTGTAGATATATATAAAACTGAAAAGAAAATGCATGCACACATCTATCCCAAACTAGAGT